>CM056565.1:2954241-3554241 GCA_029721515.1 Synanceia verrucosa | reverse complement strand
AGTGTCCTCATCCTTTCAGTCTCTATGGTTGTGTCAGTGTAACTCAGCTGAACTCATCCCTCCCTGGGCTTGGTACCGCAACATAGCACAAAACATTTTGTTAACATGGCATAATAATAATAATAATAATAATAATAATAATAATAAATATGATAATGATATTGCTTACGATTATTTATATATTGATTATGATATATTGATTATTTTTGAAGAGCAGCTCAGTATTATGGAAGTGTGACTTAATAATAATAATGTTCTCCAGTGCTCATAGACTGTTTTTGCAGATCCTGTTCATTTCTCTGTTGCTGAAAATCATCCAGTGGACTGATTTGTTGTCTCTACCGGAAACTGAGTGCTGGGCATCACGTGAACCCACTCACTGCTGCAGATATAGTGTGAATATTTACTTTTCTATTGCTTTTTAAAGTTGGCCACATGAAAAAAAAAGTAGAAAGAGTTTCCTTGCTGTTGTTCACATCAGTGTTTCTGCCATGTGCTTTGCCTATAGCCTCTGTTTTCCCTCTTTCTAAGTAGTTTTGATTTGTTTATTTGTTGGGTGAATTTGTTTAGTTAGTTTTTCCCTTCTAGTGAATGGTCTTTTTTTATTGATAAAGGATTGTTTATTAATGGTTTAACTTATTGTGAGCTCTTTTTGTTTGTTGCCATAGGTGTTGTTCTTTTGCAGTTTGGCACTTTTTTTTATCCACATAATAAAGTTCACATTTTCCACGCTGGGAGTGATTTTCTTTGAGCATGAGTAATCTTATTTGGCTTATCTTTTTTTAGTTGAGTTAGTCTTTGTTTATTGGAGTCATTTTCTGTTGATGCTTTTGGTTCAATAGTTTTGTCTACAACGTCTACATTGTTAATATTGTTGTTGTTGTTTTATTTATTTTTATTTTTTTTTTTTTTACAAATTATTCTCTATCTTGTTACACTGTCTCTGTTTGGTCCTTCTCTCACTTGCTGCTAACAGCCCTGAAGCATAACATGAATCTAGCAAGACTATAAACTGTTTATAATGTTTACTGAGGTAATAAATCAAGTGGGCAGTGAGCTATTTCCTCATACTTTCATACAAACTGTCCTTACTGAAACCACGGGGGTTAGAGAGAACACATATTTAAGGCAGTTTTGCATTAGCCACTGTACTTGGTCGCAGCATTTTCATGTAAATGCAGTCACATGCTATGAAATACAATTTTGCATAAATAAATACATGTTGTAAATAAATATGAAGATTATAATAAATTCTGAATTAAATAAATGAGGCGATAAATTTGCTATCCCAGACCTAGATGCCAGGTAGCAAACTTTCTGGCTCAGCAGTAACCCAGAAGAGGGGAGTGTTGGGAGTGAGGTGGAGATAACTCTGTGTTGAGCTTTTACTTGTGCTTGGTATGAATATGTCAGATAAGCACTCCCCATTTGTTTGAGCAAAGGAAAAAGAGCTGTGAAATAAATGTGGAATTATAAAATGAAATTCCTCCTGAATTAGATCATTTGGAGTATGAAATAAAAAGTCCATGAAATAAAAAAAATCCTTTGGAAAATAAATGTATATGTTTCTATTTACATCTATTCATATTCATGACCTCATTTATTTATTACAGGATTTATTTCATAGACATTTTTCTTTGTATTTGTAAGTATATATTTATTCATTATTGAATGAAGTGGCATTCTATAACATGTTTCAGTAAACACAAGATGCATGATTAACAATGACAATGACTCACAGGGACAAATGAAAATAAGTGAGGCTAAAAAACACTGTCTCGAGCTAAATAATAACTACAAACAAAAGGCACTGATAAGGAGGGAAATATATTTATCAAAAGCTTCAAAAAGAAAATGCTCAAGAAGAGGTAAGCAGAAATGTAACTATCCTTTAACATGAACCAGAAGCACTCAAAAGGAGGTAAACTTGAAGGTATCTTGAACATGGACTACAAACAAAAGACACTCACAAAAGGCAGTGTAAATGCAAAACAAACAACAAAAAAAAAACAAAGTTGTGCAAAAATAATATTCTAACTGGTAAATTGGCAGTTTGGCAAGACATACGGTACAGTCAGGGCAGAGGAAGACAATCACTGATGCAGGCAAACACAAGGGTCTGAAACAAGACAAAGACAGTTACTACAAAATAAAAGCAGAAATAGAAAGGACAGCATGAATGAACCAGACAAAAATGGTTAACTAAAGGTGTATCACAGGACATGACAATATGGTTTCAAAGCAAACCTTTGATAAAACATAGCCTCCAGCCTTTGAATTATTATTATTATTATTTTTTTTTACAATTATTAGTTCAATAACGGAATCTTTCAGCAGTGATAAGTGATATCTTGTCTTAGGTTTTCAGAATGTCTTTTACAACATACAGTGCATCTCATGTTGAAATATATCGTAGCAAAGTGGAGCCAGCTGTATAAATGTCAATGAGTGACCGAAGTTGAACCACTGGTGGTTCCTCTAATGAATAGTATGATCACTGTTCATGTGTTCAGTGATAAATAGACTCTTACTCAAAGCACTTAGGCTACATGTCGTTCAGTCGCTGGATGACTATCACCCTCTGAACCACAGCTGCTTTTCAAGATCCATAACTAGTGCTATTGACGTAAAAATATGTCAAAGTGATTTTTCAGAAGTGGGTCACCATCGTGGTCTTATGCAGCCTGTGAGTAATGTTGGGGCTTCTGGTAGATGTAGTCAGAGCATAAAGAGACGGTATACACCACAGAGATCAAAGCAGGAAGTGGAGACGATCGAGATTAGAGAGCAAAACAAACAGAATGTGGGCAAAAAGTTGTGATTTTGGTGAAAGTGTCCTCTACTCTACCTCTGATAAAACAAGAATGGAACAAGGTAAAAACAAACATTTCTTCTGTGTTTTCAGAGACATAGTACAAAATATTCCGTGGGTCTTGAAAGATGACTCAAAATGGCCAAAAACACTGGCACTTTCTGTTTTATATAACGGCTGGCGCTCAATGAGTTAATACTCCTTGACTAACACGTACTATAAGCATTACTGGATTGGTAAAAGGTTGATGAATGTTATAACATTTAGAGGTTTCCTGGAAGGTCAGACACAGTAACAGTTAAATCTTAAAGCTGCAGACAATGTTCCCCTGGAGCACAAGGCTGTTGTTTGGGTTTCAGTAATAGATAACAACCAGAGTTTGGATATGGCAAAACAACAGTGGATCCAGGCCAGGTCAGAACGAGCCTGACCTAATGCCTCAAGATATGAAGTAATGCAAGGTAAACAGGTTCATCTGTAAAGGGGAAGTATTTGTAGTAGTGCTGTAGTACTGTATTCTGTGAGGGTTTCAAAGGCTTGACCTTTAGAGGTAAGGGCAGCAATGTGAGACACACTCAGGCACTCACTATGCTGGACTTGAATCTGTTTTATTCCCTCCTTAACTCAGGATTTTCAAGAAATATTATCCCATTAAGACTTCTCTGTCTCTCATCACCATTGACCTGTGATTTCGCCGTGGCAGTAATCATATGTTTAGATCCAGTATCGTTAGCTTTGACTGTTTCAAGCCAAAGAAAAATGACATGGAAATAAAACCAGTGGATTCATTATGTCTCAACCAGAGAGCGAGGCCAAGTGGTGAAGGGTCAGTTTCCTGCATAATTGCTTCAGACTTAACTTACTTGTTCGCTGTATCATAACTTTCTCAAAAATTGCCCTTTAAAAACATGATTTAGGACCATTATTAATGATGTCCTTAAAGAAAAAACAGATGCACTTGTACTTCAGTGTAGAGCATTACCATGACATAGAGGACTGCTAAAAAGACAGTAGGCCATGCACACAGGACAAAAGAGCAGCTGGGCACTAATTAGCAGCATTCCTGGCTCCAGGGGAGAGCAGAGGGGGAGGCCTGGCTCTGCTGGCAGCAAATGTGAAAACTGCGGGGGTCACAGGGATGAGGAGGGTTAAACAAGTAGGCTATCCCTTGTTTGTTCAGCACACGATAAGGCACAGCATTTGGATGAATGGAAAAAAAACAACTTTTTTTGCCGCTGGTGTTGAATTCAGTGCAGAGTCAAAGAGTGGTCATGGAGGGAGCAGAACATGGAGAACACAAAGAAACAGACAAAGACAAGTTTACTGGGTGACTTCAAAAGAGAAGATCTGAGGAAAAATACTCCAGAATGTCATCTCGCTATGATTCAAAATTCATTTAATGTTATTAGGCTATTTGCATTTATATTTAACTACTTTAACCATTTTTTAGTCCTGACACAAGATCAGCTACAACAGAAAAAATAATAAAGGGACATAATATTCATCTGCTCTTTATGAGCTGGATTTACATCAGACAAACAAGACCAAAGAGAGGTCTTTTGGGTTCATGATGTTGCTGCTTCTTCGCTCATTAAACGCCTGAACATATCTGCCCCATATTTTGTTGTCAATCAGTTTGACAGCTAAAGTTTCAGTATCTATAAGCCAGAAACAAAATGAATGCTTCACATCCCCATAGTTGTGGTGTAACAGGTTCTCACACTGAGATTCGAAGCACATAAGATACTGGTGATGGTTATGTTGTTAAGCATGATTTCTGTATTCTGATTATGTTTATTGGGGTGAGATTACTTTTACAAACCCACTGAGGGGTTTTACACACAACTTCTTGTTTTGTTGTTGTATTGAAGTTCCTCTGAGGTGTGATCAACCTTTCTTCAGGTATTTCAGTGTATTTGTGTATATTGTTTTTGTTACAAATCTGGAAAATTTAATAAAAAACTTTATTATTGATTAAACAATTGAACATATTTCGTTTCATCATAGTCACTGCATTTATTTCAGGATCTCTGTGTTTAGGTCTATGTTTTTATTTAATGTAAAATGAAATGGCTTGTACTTTGATATTAATAATATTCCCTTTATGTTGTGTTATTTGTCTGCACAGATAGAGCCAGCTGGCAGATGATTTGACTGGAGCAGTCCTGTTTCTTGGCCCGTCATCAGTCCCATTTGTGCCTTTTGAGCCAGTTGTGCGCCCTCTCTGGCTCTCAGCGGGGCATCGCGTGGCTCCTGCTGGCCCCTGACAGCTTTGTTTATCTGAAATGAAAGAGCCATTAGGGCACATTAGGGTCCATTAGAGCTGGGGGCCAGTGAGGAGCCTCACAGCCACTACAACCCGGCAGTGCTGCACTAAAATGTCGCACGCATAAAAATGCAAATAAAAAGAAATTCATAAAGCAACCGTGTTGAAATCCGTTTGAGATGTTCTGGTGAATACACTTAGGCCTGTTTCTGCTCTCGTTCATGAGCAGTTTGGTGACAGGAGGTCTCAGCAGGGCGGTGAGAAATCTCAAGCCACCAGGCTGTTTGTAAAAACAACGAGGAGAAGAGTCCGACACCATCTGTGAGGAGGACAGCAGGGAGCAGCAGGTAACTCATCAACTAGAGAAAATACCACAGGCTCATCCCTCATCCACTGCACACGAGTGTGACTCAAAGCGCCATACGAGAGAGATGCACGAACTCTCCACCATGAATTCATTAACCCCTATGTATGAGCACATACACGGAATCTGACTTAGGTTACACTGAGCTCTCTTTTATGCAGACATACAACAAATATCACATTATAGAAAAGCTAGAGAACAGAAAGAATATATATATATATATATATATATATATATATATATATATATATATATATATATATGACAAATATAAGTATAAACAACATATATAAATAACAATTCAAAAAGAAATAGGCTAAGTCATAGGATTATTCAAGCTACATGTGGTAAATCCTAAATCAAAAAAATAGAAGACAACAGCAGTTTATTTCATTGTTAAGGCTTTACTATTTTACATCATATACCATATACCCCCTACCCGCCACGAGCCACGTGATTGGCTAACATCAGTCACCCCCCAGCACCAGTGCTTCATAAAGCCCTGACACCTCACAGCCCCACCAGACACCAGATGACAGACACACTGCGGAGCACAGAAGCCCACGACGAGCGAGAAAAGACATTTTAAAAAGAAAATCCACCTCCGAAGAAATTCCCCAGGAGAGCAAAGCAAGGAAAAAAAAACAGAAAAAAGATGAGTTCAGCATGCCTGCTCCTCCAGCAGCCTTCCTTCAGCTCAGCATCGTGTGCCAAGAACAACAACTGCAGGTAGGAAAGAGTCCAAATGTCCACGGTAATTATGAAAGGAGAGAATGAATGAGGAGTTTATTTCATTATATGCGGTTTAACGTGTGTGCATGCACTAGACAAAACATTATCAGACATCTTTATATTAATGCATTTCACACGATAAACAAAACAATAAGCAACAATCAACTGTGTAACTGAAAAAGGAATAGACCGAAGCCAGGTCATCAGCAAAAATAGAATAGAATAGAAAAGAGTCGTTTTTTATTCAGCTGCCACAGCAGCATTACAGGAATAAAAAATGTGTAATGTGGATGTGACCTGTAGAAACAGACATAACATAAAAAACAGTGCAAATTTGCTGTGCAGAAAATATGAAAAGAAGGAAAAAATAAAGAAAATCTACTCTACATTGTTCAGTTTAATCATCATTTTGCATTATTTTAGCTTTCTCAAAAATGAAAAGTTGTTCTTTACTCTTTACTTACATATATATTTATGTGTGTGTGTGTGTGTTATTATGGATCAGTGTGGTGGAGTTTTGTCATCATGAAAGCATTTCTAAATCTTAATGGAATGTGCAGGTAATATGATGGATGGATAGATGCTAGGGAAATTCATGATCACAGATGGAGGATTATTGCTTTTCTGCAAACTGGAGAGTTCCAAAGCAAAATATTTGCACTGTCCTTTACTGTAGCTTACGATCTCTCTGATTGCTACTGTAATAGCAACATCAAGTAGATCTATTTTAGAAGTTTTAGGATTTAATGGACCTCAATTCCCTCTCCTTGCAGCCAGACTTCACTGTGGAGACCGTGGTTGTCCAGCAGCAGGAGTGAATCAAAGCGATGCCCCTGGAGCAAGCTGTCCTGTGTAAGTTACCAACTCAGTCTCACCTCAGTGCGTCAAAAACCGACGCTTGGTCACGACCCCTGACGCAAAAAGTGTCTCTCGGTGAAACTGAAATATGCATTCATCTCGTCTGTCTCTGCCTCCCTCAGCCTTACTCCAGACCCACAGTGCCCGGCTGCTGCTCGTCTGATGGGAAAGCTCAGGCCTTCCACCCTGTCAGGTCAGGATCCTCTGTGACTCTAAATGTTTCCATTCTTACAGGTGGACAATGCCTCCTGTCAATTTTGCGTCATGCACTAAACCCACAACACACTGGAGAGTGTACTTTGTCTTTCTTTCTTGATTTTTTTTCTTTAATCCTTAGGGCCTGTGTCCATGTTGCATTTTTTTCTCAGCGTCTTTCTTTTCGGGTGTTCCACTTTTTGCAGCAGCTTTTTCCAAAAAAGTGTCAAACAGAGAGTAGTCCAACTACATAATGATAGGGTGATGTTAGTTTATCACACAACAGTGGCTGCAGAGATGATCAGCGCACCCTAGTGGACACAAGCCTTTATACTCCTAAAGACAAGCAAGAATACGTTCCCGGTTACTTGTAATTGGTTCCCCGTTTTCATATCAACAAATCATACATATGTCTTTAAAAATAATATCAAGCTCTCCTCTCTGAAAATATTTAATTCAACTGTCACTTCCAATATTCAATAGCTGTGCTGTTAATTGGCTCAAAATACTGAAAAGTGAATTTAAGGATGAAAAACATTTCAGGCAAAAGACACAAGAACACAAGAACATACAAGAGCACACATTGATGAAGGTCCAGTGTGTTTGATGATGCTGCTTCTGTGGTTATGAGCACCTAATTGTTAACGGCAGTGTGTTCTTTCTCTCTCAACCAGGCTGTTCTGGCCCAAATCCAAGTCATTTGACTACCTGTACAGTGACGGAGAGGCTCTGCTCAGGAATTTTCCCATTCAGGCGACCATCAGCTTCTATGATGATTCTGACAGTGATGAGGAGGAGGACTGGGAGGAAGATGGCGACTCTCAGGAGTGTCTCAAACAGCAGTCACATTTCACCTCCTACAACTGAGTGAGGACCTGTCTTCAGTGAAATGACTGCAGAGACAGCAGTGGCTGTTTATACACACCTTTTAAAACTGCATTTAGGTGGCAAACAGACCAAGACATGAGTGACTGATCCTCTTTCTTTGTTTCGAAATATGATTGTTTGTCAAGATTTGTCTGCCTTCATACCTCCTGAACAACCCTTCAGGCTGTCACGTTATATAACCCACCTAGAGGTTTCCAAACTGAAACAACAAGAGGGCAAACAGAGATCTGACAACCTAAAGGGACTCTAATCCATAGACGAATTATGCTGTCTGCTTTTATTGTAATCACTCTGTGGAGATGAGTGGTTTTACACTGTGACATTTACATTCTGCACACAACTGTGCAGTGATATGTTGTATCTGCTGTATGTATGATGACAGACAGAAGTGTCATGTTCTCCCATACTGGGATATTATCATATGTGTTATATGAATAGTATTTATGAAACAGAACTGTTATGCATCTCACAGAAATCAATATTTAAGCTGTGTATAGTTACAGGAGACAGGGATGCTCTTGAGTTTCATGTAAAACCTATTTTTTACATAAGCAGCATGAGGTGAATTTCAAGTTAATACAGGAACTCAGGACTGGAAACATTTTTCATTTCAAAGTCAGTCTCAGGGTCTGATCCTTTCAATTGTACAGTGTATATAATGTATTCTACACACATTTATAATTTATACTGTACATTAAATGTAACGGCTACATGAACAAGTTGACTTATTTTTTATATATTAGTGCATCAGTCTCATTTTGTCATTTCCATTTTCCAAATGGATTGTATAAAGAAATAAAATAACCTATTTTTGGAATGAAGATTTGTTTTTCCTCATCTTTTTTCTTCTTCATATTTGTGTGTATTTATGAGTATCACCTATCATCCCTCTGGTTTCTGCCAGTTCTGAGCTGATGGCACTGCTGAACATCTTCCAGTGTCAAGGTTTCCTTGGTTGACCACTGTGTCTACGATCTTCAACACTGACCTTTTCTTTGTGCTTATTCAAAAGAGGTTGAACAGCATCATCTTGAAACCAGTGTGCTTTTAAATCTTTTTTTTTTGGACAGACCTTGCAGATGCAGTATTACTACTGTGTGTCTTGTGACTGTGTTCAGTCTTGCCATGGTGTATGACCCGTGACATGAAACTGTCTTCCACAACCTCACCTGTTCCTCAGTCAGTTTAAAGTCTCCTACATAGCTGTTTCTGTTTCACTTAATGACTTTGTTTAAACCTGTGAAATTAATGATCATTAGCACCTGTTTGGTATACTTTAATTGAGTGAAACACCTGACTTTAATCCTACGAAACTCCTGACTTTTTGGTGGTTTGAAGATGTTGGGTAGTAACACCAAGTATTGATTTGGTTGAGAATTCTCCATTTTTCATTTTACATTCAGTAAATTGCTAAAAATAAATGAATATTAACTAACTGGTGGTGTGTAGCTGTACAGCCTCAGAGGCACACAGACATTTGCACATTTTCCGTGGTAGCGGTGTAGAAAGCCTGTCAATTGTAGAGAGTTGTAACTGATGACTTGTCTGTATTTTTTGCTATTGCAAGCAAAATACTTTTCAGCCATTAATATCGATATGGTACGCATTTGCAGATTTTTTACACATACAGGTTAATGTACACATTTGCAGGTTTTTGTATATATTTACAAATCTAATTCTGAACACACATTTGTGGAATTGTGTTCACGTTCACAAATTTACACATTTATGGATTGTTTCACACATTTACAAAACAAATTACACACACATGGATTGAGATACACATTTCTCCACCTGAAGATTCTGCCAGACCACGCTCCATCTCTGACTCCTGCTCTACTGACCTCGATGCAGCAGAGATAGATTTCAAGCCACCTCTCTGTTTACATTCTGTTAACATGTGGTTTATCTAAACTGTTTAGTGATTCTCAGTCTAATGGTTGTTTTCTCCAAACATGTAAGAATCATTTCATTGTATCAGTCATCACCTGCACAATAGCCTGTTCAGTTGTCAGAACTAGTCAAGAAAATAACACCATGAATACCACATATGACGCTATTGGAACATTTCATAGATTGATGACAGTAACTGACAGTCAACTTTATGACGGAGGAGTTTCTCACATCTGTGTCCAGATAGACAGCAGCGAGTGGACGGACAGGAGGACGAGGACAGCGACCAGTGAAGAAGTGTTAGCTTTATTTACAGCACTGGAGGCTACATATCATTTTCTTTGTTTTTTGTTTATGTGTTTATATTACAGTATATTATGCTGTGTGTATGTGAATAAAATGGTTATAGTTTCCTTGACAGTATGAGTGATGTGTGATGTGAAACTGTGGAGGCTACTCTTATGGTAAAATACATTTTTTTCAGTTTTATACACAATTGTATTGTTAGCTAGACAAAAAATTAGTACAGTAGCCATTGCCAATGAAGGACTGGGCTCAGACTGAGAGGTGGACTAAAGGGACATTTCAATGGTTCTCTGCCATAGTGACAAAACATCTAAACATTTTGACTTGGCAGTGCTGACACAATGCCAAAGGGACGATGCAGTTTGGTTGCACTGACTATTATTTATATGAGAAAGGAATTTAGTTTTGACACATGAGTGAACTGTTTTGGGAGAGATATGAGCTTTTGCATTTTTTTTTTCTGTAAGAATAAAAAAATAAAAGAAACTATCAGCTGGTCTTCAGTATCTTTTCTGATGTCAATAACCAACTCAAAACAATACATAATATACAAAAATCACAGGGTCTCCGAATGTTGAAATATTAATTAACTATATTATATAAATTTTAACATAAAGAAATTCAGAATTCCAATAAACATGATACACACAAGCTTATTCAAAAATGTGTCATACTATGTTTATTATTCATTTAATTGGCTTTGCTACGGTATGGGTAGACTGGGTGGTTTGCTCTCAAGGTCTCAAAATACATATGAGGTATGTTTGACTGTGTAACTTACAAATCTAGTTTAGGACCGTACTGCACATGTAGCCTACCACTATTTTTGATTTGTTTTTAATTATTGTCCATATGACCTATCAATATTGTCAATATAACCTGTTTTGAATCTGTTTAAATTGTTTTCAGGAATGTGGATTTTTTTTGTAATGTGATTTTTTTTAATAATGTGTAATGTAACCGGAACATTTAACAATAAAGTTATTTTAAAAGTGTGCAACTCTCTAGTGATGTATGGCTTTAATGAATGCGACATTAGGAGACGATTCTTTCTAACGAATGAGAAGAACCAACTCCTGTCAGGAGAGAGCTGAATCTTTGGCAGGGACTGGCCCTTATTGTAATGGACACACCATGCTGGCAATCACATGCCAGGACAGACTAGGATCATACCATTATGTGAAAGAGGGAAGGGGGACAGACAGTGAGTGTAGTGGAACATAAATATAAAACCGTTGGGGGGGATGTTGTTTAATGACTGGGAGTCATATGAATCGTTCAACAGTGTTTAATCATAAGAGCAGCAGCCTGCAGGGAAACATAGGTACAGCCAGTGTGTGTACAACTATTTAGGAGTAAATCTCAAGTCCTGTTGTTAACTCTCTAACTCTCGTGAGACCCATACCAGGTTCGGCAACACAGTGTGGTCAAACAATGTAAATGTACAACTGTCTACAGGGGAAAAGTGAAGAAATGAGCAAAATCTGAAAAGAAGCTGGTCTAGCTGCATTTCAATGATATTAGAAACTGCAAATCTGAGTGCAGAATGTGTAAAATGAAAATATCCATCAGAGCAGGGACAACGCAAAACCTGCACTTAAGATGTTTATCTAAAGAGTCATAAAGTTAAGACTTTGGGTTTTATTAATTTGATTTATTTCCTGTGTTCATTTAATTTAATTAAAATGGCTAACAGTAGTAACTATGTATGTATTATTTTTTTAATAACACACTGCATATTAATAAGGTTTTAATGAAAACTCCGAATGAACATTTGCTTACCAACACACAAACAAAGGCTCTGAGTGATACTAAATGAAAAGCCGTTTTGGAGCTGTAAGAGCCGGCTCTTCTGAGGGAGCCGAGTCAAAAGAGACGAATCTCTGAAAAGAACCGTACTTCCCATCACTGCAACTTCGCGACATTTACGGCATCTGATGAGACAGAAGTTCTTTACGGCAGTTCAGAACGGAACCCGGCCAAGGATGCCAGTGTTTCGGCGGACTTCTGTCCAGTGGGCTCTCTCTGTCTCGGAGTTTCTTTGCAGGTGGAGACAGCTCCGGCTCAGCAAGACAGCGTCTCACTTACACTGCAGTTGTGTTTTGGAGAAAAGCATACCGTTTAGCCGCCTAATAAACCCATTCATTTCCACTGTTGTTCAGGGGTCCAGAACGATCAGCATGTCATCAATGGCGATGTCTCAGAGGATGGTTTGGGTGGACCTGGAGGCAAGTTACCGGCTTGTGTCTGTGTAGTTAGCTTAACAAGCTACGGTTTGTAAGTTTCTCAACATTAGCTAAAAGAAGTAACCAGAGGTGGTACTCAGTAGCTGTTATGACGTTCCTCTGTTTAAATAAAAAGTGCCATGTAAAGTTAGCTGGGGACTGTAACTCATGGTAAGGTCTAAAGTTAAAGTTAGCTAATGACATGAGAGGTCATTCATCCTGCCGTTTTAATTAGAGCAGGCTAAGGGCGTCTTATCAGTAAGGTTGTGTAACGTTTTAGCTAGCTATTTACCTAGTTTTCGAATGGGAAGCTGACGTTATGCTAACGTTAACGTTACATGGCAACGTGAACACCTAATGTTAGCAGACCACTGAGTGAAACCTACTGCATGTTAGCCAGCTCACTGAAGCTGGACATTACAGACTACTGAGCTTGGTTTCTGGCTCCATAATGTGTTTTTTGCTCATGGGATATTACTGAGAAGTGATGTGAACAACCCAGCAGAATTTAATACATAGGTGAGTAAAGTAGACATAGATAAGACACCAAGTCCCGTAGCTTTAATTTTGTTCTTGCTATTTGAGAAGACGTCCTGTAAAACGTGATGCTGCTTTTCAGGGTCCGACAGATGTCAGCAAACTAACTCTGTGTCTGTCTGTGTGTTTTGTAGATGACAGGTCTGGACATCGAGAAGGACCAGATCATTGAAATGGCATGCATTATCACAGATTCTGACCTGAACATTTTGGCTGAGGTAATGTAAAATGAATCACTTCTGGACTGCCACTACTGTCTGTCATGTTCATTCAACTCATCTGTTCTCTGTTTGCAGGGACCCAACTTGATAATTAACCAGCCGAACGAGCTCCTGGAAGGGATGTCTGAGTGGTGTAAAGAGCATCATGGAAAGGTAAAACAGAACATTACAGATGTGTATATTTGTGTTTATATGTATATACTGTGCACATATGTTTACATACATAGGCCCTGTTTGCACGACAACGGTATAAAACGCAAAAGTTTTGTTGCGTTTCGGCCTCCCGTTTACATGGTAACGGCGTTGTAGACGACCTAAAACGCAAATTTTAAAAAACGGCCTCCAGGGTGGAATTTTTCTGAACCGCAACAACTTCTCTCACTGTGTAAACAGGAAGCCAGAATTATCAAGTAAAATGCTGCCGTCACGCTCTGCTTTGTGCATGCGCTTTACACTTTATTCTAGTTGCCATGTGCTAACTGGGCAGCAACATTACTACAACAGTGGGGATGGCTAGTCGCTACGTCACAAATCAGTTCCAGGTCCAAACCCTAGCTGCGAATGTAAACTGTAATGGTTGCAGCCTCTATACTGCTGGATTGTAAAACGCCTGGTAAGGCTATGAAGACATGGAATACACTGTTCGAAAGGTGATACTGTGAGGATTCATCCACATTTAAAGTTAAGGTGATCTTTTATTTTGAACTTTTAGATCTCACACACAACGTTACCACGAACCACCGGCGCAAATGTAAACAGAGATGGCTGGAGCTTAAGAGCCAGTCACCTTTTTCATGGTCACTTTAGCTACTTAGTTAGTGACCATGGTTTACAACTAACACAAACCACTGCTACCCTGCTGAAAAACAGCTGAGGCTGGTGGCTGGTTTTAGTTGGTAAACTGTGTTTATGTTAGGCAACATAAGTAGCTACCAACAGTGTAGAGTTGTCTGTTATGTTGTACACTAACCATGGTACTGATACACTTTACTAACTTGCTAACATACATAGTTAAACAATTGTTGATGTTACCCAGGTACAGAACGTTAGCTTTATTGCTGACACCCTTATGTTAAGCTAACGTTACTTTCTCACCTCAACCTCATACACTTTCCTTTTCATGGACAAGCTGGGACTTTCCCTTTCAGCCTGACACTAACATGTACAACTCTGTTGGAGTTGTAAGAGTTCAGTCCCTTTTTTGACAGAGTTTTGGAAACTGGTTTAGTATGAAGTGACCGTGCAAAAGCTGACTGGCTCTTTAGTTGCAGCTATCTCTGTTTACATTTGCGCTGGTGACTCACGATAACGCGTGAGATATAAAAGTCCGATCAACTTACCTTGAAATGTGGAGGAATCCTCATCCGCAGCCGGGGTTTGGACCCAGAAGTGATTTGTGACGTAGCAACTAGCCAGACAAAGCTCCCACACAGAACCCGTTTTGTCTCCATTGTCCTCTGTTTTTCACTAAGTTAGTAAAGAAATGGAAATGACCGGAAGTGTCACTTTTGAAACTGACACATGTACCATGTGCAGGCAGTGAACAAGACTGCCTGCAAGTTAACATGGACTTGAACGATTCTGTGTTTAAATGGACTTAACAAATGTTTTTAAATGAAAACTCCACAAGGTACTTTAAAGCGCCTGTGTAACTGTGTCTCAGTCAGGACTGACCCAGGCCGTTCAGGACAGTCAGATCACCCTGGAACAAGCAGAGTATGAGTTCCTTTCCTTCGTCAGACAGCACACACCGCCTGGACAGTGTCCCCTCGCTGGTGAGTTCCATTTTAGCATCAGCTGCATCACTGTCATAGTCCTCAACTGATTTGACTCCTACAAATGTGTCTTATAAATCCTCTTGATGCAGGGAACTCTGTGCATGCAGACAAGAGGTTCCTGGACAAGTACATGCCACAGTTCATGTACCACCTCCACTACAGGATCATTGATGTCAGTACCATCAAGGAGCTCTGCAGGCCAGTGTTTCAGTTCATTATCACCTTCTCATTCAGGCCTTGTTGTTGATATCTGCCATATATCAGGAGAAGAAATTAAATAATCTTCAACGTGACTATGAGTAGTTAATTCTGGGTTTGTTTTTTGTTCTGCTTTCAGACGGTGGTTTCCAGAGGAATACAAGATGGTGCCTCACAAGAAAGCAGCCCACAGGTAAATAATGAAAACACACCAACATAATCATATCAAGGATGTTTATTTTTGTATCGTCAACCTTTGTGTTGTCAATTATGATTTCACAGTACTTCCCAATAAGGCTGCACAATATATCTAAAAATCACCATCATCATAATTTCAATGTGCATGATACTTATTGCAAAAGACTGATGAACCATGCAGGAACATATGAAATAATATTAATAAATACATTCAAATAAAGAAATAAGTTACACACAAATTCACTATGTCAAGAAGAACCAAAAACAAATAAATGCAAATGCTTGAATAAAATTAAAATCATCAAAGACAAAAGTATTGTTCAGATTTCAGCAGTGACTTTCATATTTGGATAACTCTTCTAACACCTTGCCAATATCACCATTAGTAACATTTTACTTAGGGTTATGTTTATTTGTCCAAATACTTTTGAGCCCCTGAAATGAGTAGTGTTTGTATAAAAATAGCTGCAGTTCCTACATGTTTAATCATATATTTTGGTCAACCCCTTGAATCAAACCTTAAAGTCTGCACTTCAGTTCAGTTGTGTTTGTTTCATTTCAAATCCAGTGTGGTGGCATGCAGAGCCCAAATCATGAAGACTATGTCACTGTCCAAATATTTTTGGGCCTAACTGTATATAGCCACCCCCCCCCGTCTCCAGCTGGAGGTGGAGTAGAGTTGTGCTGTTGAAACTATTGGAGGTGTTTAATAAACACATTCAGTGCAGATATATTCTCTAAAGAACACAGCGCTTAATAGAGCTAATGTGGTGTCACTCTGATTTTAGCATATGTTTATGAAAAGAACGTCTCTTTATCTTTTCCTTTACATCATCTCACGTTACAAAATAATACTTTAACGATGCTCTTTGATGGATTATTTGTTTGCTGAATTACAGGAGAAGCTTAGACAGAACCAGAAAAAATTATTAATTTAATTTTATCAGCATGTTTGATCGTTAGGTACGACTGCGTTGTTAGTTTCCTTGATTTTTTGAATGGAGTTCATGACCTGCCAGCATGTCTCTGGCAACACATTTCAGGCAGTTTGTCCAAGTAGAGTTACCGTCACGCTACCTTTGACAGCCCTACTTTGAACAAAGTAAAAGTAAACTGCAATAAGCTAAAATTTGCAATTAATCTCAACTTTTTTTGAAATAAAAAATATATGCCTCACGCCTCCTTGCAATGCCGTATCCAGAAAACATTGCATCCCCCCTCCCCCTTGAGGTCTTTTGCGCCCCCCCCCCCCCCCCGTCATGCCTCTGCGCAGTTTGGGAACCACTTTTTTAGGCAAAGGTCATGTTCTGGGATCTGGGCAATGAAGCTGATGATGATGATGATATAAGAAATACAGTTTAACTGTGGTTTCCTCCTCCAGAGCTTTGGGTGACATCAAGGAGAGCATTAAAGAGCTGCAGTACTATCGAGCCAACGTCTTCAAAGCCTCAACAGAGGAAAAGAAGCTCAAGATCGTAGAAAACGGAGGCAGCAACAACAGTACGCTCATATGAGTGAGACTGCGGGACCTTCAGTGTTGTTACTCTATCTCCTGAAGAGCCCTTTCATCAGTCAGTGACATCTTTGTGTTGTCTTCATTGATTTTATTTTCTGTTCATATTTATCTGCCTGATGATCCTTTGTTTCAGTATTGTTCAAGGTAAATGTAGAGGTTTCATCAAAGGGAGCAAGAATCCTGCAACGGTTTGTTTAAAAAAAAAAAAAAAAAAAATATTTTTCCAAGTTTAAAAGAGGACGATTTGAAAACAAGTTACCTTGCAGTTTTGTATTTATTAAACTGTGGTATTCACTTTCTTTTTCCCCTTGTTTTTAATGAATGAAACCAAATAAACTATGACCCCTGAGGAGGCAGTCCAGTCTACCTGTAACACCTTTATCAACCAAATGTTCAGATAATCCCTTATTATTTATCTCAACAACAGGGACACTCACATTGTTATAGCAGCAAAGTGCATAGAGCAATGTTACAACAAAGGCAAATATGAAAAATGAGATGCAGTGATGTAAAACTAAGTAGCCTAGGTAACAAAGGTAAGTAAGCAACAGTGTGTGGGATTAATAACTTACGTAGATCAGAATACAGAATATATGAATAAGCAACAGACCAGATGTACAACATAAATGTGAAGTTCTATAGAATAGAATAGAACAACTGACTGACTGACAGCTGAGGAGAGTTAACGAGTGGAGGGGGAGACGGTAGGATGTCTCATAGCATGGCCTCTGGTATTTTTAGAATATGTAAAAACAATATAATAAATTTGATGAAAATAGAAACGTTAAAGAGATTTGGAATACCCTAAAAAATCACTAGAAAATCGCAATCGGGTTATGTAGGGCCCTCGAGGTATGTCGCAGTCGGGTATCAGATGGGGACGGCAGTGCGAGCATGGGGCAATAAACGTCAAGCGTTTCGTACAATACACAAAGGAGTTATGGCCATTCAATGGTTCAGTGTGGAAATCATGCCCAAATGATGAGTGGAAACAAAATGTCCGACTTCCTGTTTGGAATAGACAATTGGTGCAAGAGACTTTTTTTGTGCGTCTGGTCAAGACACGTGTGTCCCGATTTTCGTGTTCCTACTCCATAAATACCCCTATGGGGAGGGTTTTTGAAAATTTCAAAGGGGCACTATGGAGCCATTTTGCCCTGCTCGTGGTCACTGTAACTGGTCACTTCCTGTTACCACCGGGGGGTGCCATGAGAAAGGCATGACATTCATATATTGGAACAATCAGGGCTGAGCCCTCGTCATGCTCAGAAAATTTTAACCTGCTAGGATCAAGTATGTGAATGTGAGAGTCGTTCAAATTTAGATGGCAAATTTGCCAAAGTTTATGGAACGGTAGTAGCCACGCCCTTTGACCTAATTATGTGCAGAGCACACCTTTTGCCCGGCTAGGTCTGGAGATGATCTGTACCTAATTTCATGTCGATCGCACGAAATCCCTGGGACAAGTTCATTTTCATTAGAAAATAAAAAATTCAAAATGGCCGACTTCCTGTTTGGAGTAGACAATTGGTGCAAGAGACTTTTTTTTGCTTCTGGTCAAGTTGTGTACAGATTTTCATGTTCCAACTCCATAAAAGCCCCTATGGGGAGGGATTTTTGAAAATGTGAAGGGGGCGCTATGGAGCCATTTTGACCGCTCATGGGTGTGGCCCCATCAGATGTCAGAAGTCGTCACCCTTCACCTGTGAATCAAATTTCATGATGATACGACTTTATTAAAGCCATCAAAAAGCCAAACGTATATTCTTGGTGAAAAATCTGAAGATTTGGCGCCGCCATACGGACACCGTTTATCGTAACTTCAAGGCATTCGTAATGTAGCTTCACCAATGTGTTGTGGATGTTTTAGAAGTGGAATGAAGTTGATGGGGTCAACTATGTGGTATCAGTACATGTAAACGTAAAGGGTGGCGCTGTGGAGGCATTTGGCCCCGCCCCTGTCCAGATGTGGTGTGGTGAAGGACAGGAGCTGGCCTCCTCCCTCCTGCCACCCAGCTACAGATGGTGTGATTACCAGAGAGAGGAAGCTGTACTCAGCCTCCCCACTCCACTGCTCACACAGAGTCTGGTCCGCAGCGAAGGCTCTGAGTTGTTGTGGCGGATTTCCTGCACCACCCTGTTGATAAGCCTGATCGAGGTGCTGCTGCTGGTGTCTCTCAAGGTGTCCATGGATGTTGCTGTCTTCCTCGTCAGGTGGCCCAGCTTGGTGCAGCCGGCCTCCCTGAGTTTTGCTCTCAGGCTGGCAAACTGATGTCTTTAAAAAGTTGTTAAAAAACAAAGGCTTCTCAAACAGCCACATACTCGGTGTATTCTCAGAGGTCCTGGTGCTGTTTAAAACCTGCCATGCCTCAAAACTGAGCTATACAGTAAAAAGGTGTCAGCCCAGAAAGGTCCATGTCCTCAGACTGCAGGAGGAACAGCTGCTTATTGTAGCCCAACCTTCCAGCTCTCCTCAGCAGTGTTCCAGCTGGGTTGATCCAGTTTGGTCCACAGCTGTAAAGCAGTCTTTGAGCAGTCCGGAGTCTGAAGGAGGAAATTTTGGACTGGATATCCACCAGTCCCTGTCCCCCTTCATCCACAGGCAGATCAAGTCTTGCTGCTCGGATCCAATGACGTCCTGACCAGTAAAAATCCAAGATGGCTCTCTCTCTCCACCAGGCCTCTAGGTGGCGTTAGAGCGACCAGTTTGTGCCAGAGAGTCGAGGTGACCAAGTTACTGGAGACCAGGATTCTTCCCCTATACGACAGCTGAGGTAGCAACCATTTCCATTTAGATAACCGGGCACACACTTCCTCCTTCACTCCCTCCCAGTTCATCCTCTGGAAGCCCTCTGACCCCAGAAACACCCCCAGGACCTTCAGTGCCCCACTCCAGCCCCCCTAGCATACTGGGCACTGCCTGGTCCCTCCACTGCCCCACCAACAAACCCTCAATCTTAGCCCAGTTCACCTGTGCAGAAGAAGCCCTTTCATAAAGTGACAGGGAGTCCTGCAGACATTGAACGTCCCCCTGACTGGAGACAAAGATGTTAATATCATCTGCATAAGCAGAGACAGTAGGAGGACGTTCAAGGCTTCCAGAGCCATTTAAAAAAGTCAACAGGGAGCCCATTGATCCCCGGGACCCGTCCTGCTGCCATCTGGTGGACCGCTGCCGTCAGCTCCTCCAGAGTCAGCTCCTTGTCCTGCACAACTTTCTCCTCCTCGCTCAGCTGAGGAAGCTCCTCCAGCAGCTCCTGGTGACCCTCCATGCTGCATGGTTCCACCTTGAAGAGGCCGGCGTAGAAATCCACAGCGTGGTTCCTCATCTCACCTGGGTCTGTGGTCACTCTGCCTCCAGGGAGCTGAAGACAGGTCTGCTTCCTTGGGGCTGTTGTTCTCTCCAGGTTGAAAAATAAGGAGCTGGAGCAGAAGATTCTGTCCTGCAGGAGTCTGTTGTTATAAAGCCAGTATGACTTGACCCTTCGGGTGATAACTACATCTATCTTGACAAAATGGTGATCGGTGAAACCTACTAGATAAATGGTGCTCTGTGCTAATCTGGTGCTGAGTGTTTTTGAAATATGAATCCTGTCTAACCTTGCTGCACTGACCCAGTTGTTAGTGACCCTCACCCATGTGTACTGTCTGGTGTGTGGATATTTCACCCTCCAGCTGTCTAAAAGGTCCAGGTGTGTGATGACACTTTTCAAGGTCTGGGCTGACTGTGGTTGGGGTTCCCCACTTGTCCGGTCCACAGTGAAGACTAGCGTGCAGTTAAAATCCCCTCCAATAATTAACTGGTCCTGATAAGTGTGAAGTTTGTTCAGTAACTCAGTAAACTAGCTACTCTCTCTGCTCTTTGGTTTGGGGCATAAATGTTCACAAAGCAGAACACAGAGTCTTGAATTTGTGCTTTGACGACAAGCAGCTGACCTTTCACCACCTCAGTGGAGGATAAAACAGTAGCCGGAGCAGCCGCTCTGAACAACACAGCTACTCCAGCACTGACGTTAGAGCCATGGCTGAGGACACAGGACCCCTGCCACCATAAGTCCCAGTCCACCTCATCAGACAGGAGGGTGTGTGTCTCCTGCAGGAAAACCACATCCACCTGCTTCTGAGCAGAGACTTAAGAAATTAAAACCTTTCTCTGTCGATCTCTGCTACCATTAATATTTAGCGACCCCACTTTCAGACTCCTCATAGAAAGGTTAGAGAGGAGAAACAGAACAGAAACAAGAAACAGACAGTAAAAAGGGGAAAGCACTGTTTAACATAATCATTTCATCTTCTAGATCGTTTTGCATTTCTTCTTATTATTCTTCTTATCGTCTCCTTCCTCAAAACAGTAATGTGCTTTTTGAGTCTGAATCTTTTCCTCTCATCTAACAAGTCAAAACCTACCAGCTTTTTGAGCGCATTCACTGATCTGATGAATTTATCAGTGTCTACAATATAATCAGTGACTTAGACTTTTTCTAAGTCTCGTCCAGGAAGTTATTGATCTCCTCTGGATACAGATCAGTAGTTCTGATTTCACCCATGGAGCATGAATACTTTGGAGCAGATTTAATAGTCAATCATTAATTAATATCAAATTATGTATTTATAATCACTAACTCTCAAGTTGTTAATCATAAACAATGAATCACCTTAAAAGGTGAAGTAGAGTGATGACACTCAGCTCCAGGTATAAACCCACTATTATTTTAATAAGTAGAAATTACCAGGGCACCACCCAATTTTGTTAAAACAGGGAAAACTTGTGAATTTGACGATAATTAATAGTCTGTTAATCTCAGGGTGCTACGGAGTTCTTCTACCTAGTGTACAGTGATTCACTTTGCTTTATATACACACACAAATCAAACAACCAAGTTCTTTATAAATTAGATGTTTATTTGACAAACTACATGACTACTAACTGAAAATAATAGAATAAATGATTACACAAAAGGAAAGATTGATGGATGAATAAATGACATTAATTCAATGCGACCAGCTAGATTCAGTGACTGTGTCAGCAGTAGCTCCGGAGCCCCGGTTAGCAATAGCTGCAGTGCTAACCAAGCTAACTGGAGCTGCAGTACTAACCGAGCTTCGAGCTAACCAGAGCTTTGGACCTCCGGTTAGCACCGCAGCAATAGCTGCAGCTCCAGACCTCCAGTAGCTGCAGTGCTAACACTACAGGGACAAGGCCATCATGCTTCATGCTTCAACTTCAGCTGTGTAGAAAAGCCTAATATGTATGGGACCAAGTTTACAAAGCAGTCCTTTGTGAAAGGATGAACGCACACCTGCAAAACTAAGTTCTGGTGGTCCTTGAGTAATATCAGGAGACATTCAACATAAGCTCTGTGAGCACAAAGATCATCTGAAGCTAGTGTTATAAATTTATTTGTTATTTGGGTAACTCTGACTACTGTTAACGGTGCTGTCCGTGCACTGCAGAGTAACATTAGTGGCCTCTTTAGCCAGTGCCAGTACGCATCTAAAATGGCGCTTTTCCACAAGCGTGGTACGGTACGGCACAGCTCGACACGGTTGTGGCGCTTTTCCACTAGTACCTGGTACCTGGTACTAGGTACTTTTTCCCGTACCTCCTCAGCCCTGGTTCCAAGCGAGCCGAAGTGATACTAAAACACGAAGTCAGCCGACTGCCTTCCACTGATTGGCCAACGAGTGTCGTCATTGGAAGCATCATTGGATGCAGGACGTCCGATTGGACTGTAAAAGCCAAACACAACTCCACTCCGCCATTTTTAAAACCGGCAACTATTTTGACGCTTCCTGTCTTCTCTGTCTCTTTTCTTTCATTTTGTGGGTGACAAAAAGTCACAGAGCGAGCAACAAATACATTATCGCTTTCCTCCATTGTTTGTGTTGTTGTTTTTCTTCTGCCCGGTTTTCTGTGTCGCAAATTTGTTATGGCAGTTTCGTACTGCCGTATGACGACCCCGCCCACGCCGAGGAGGTACTCAGTTGTAATGGAAAAGCAACAAAACTGGGCCGTACCGTGCCTTGCCATACCATGCCATGCTGTTACTGTGTAGTGGAAAAACGAGAGAGAGTCACGTCCTCTCTGCAGAGAGGAGGCGTGGTCAGACACAGCTCAGGAACATTTAAAGGTACAGACACAGAAACAGCCTGTTCTCAGCAGAGCTCAATACAATGATTTTTAACTGGCTGGAATTCAGGACCAGGGCTGAGTTTGGGGTAATACACTTTGAATACAATATTGTTGGATGTCTGAGACCTATATAAAATTGTCCTGAAAAAGTGCATAATAGGAGACCTTTAAGAGGCATCAGAGAATATTGTGGAGCAGTTTAATATTCTGAGTTTAAGCTTCAGTATTTTATTATTCAGTATTATTCATTCTAGATTAGCTCTAAATTTCTAAATTTTTGGTCTAATCATCAAACTCTTTAATATCTAAAATGTATGTGTAGGCCCATTATATAACCATTTGTAGATAGATGGAGGTGTTGCTGAGGAGTGGCTGCAGTGTCTGAACCTCGGTCTTTTGGATCTGCTGGATCCCATGGAGGCGACTTTGGTCTGAGTCGCTTCATCACCAGTGGCTCTCTTGGAAATCTTTGGACATCTCTGGACATCTTCGGACATGGTCGGCTGACATGACTCAGCATGAATCATTTCCCCACCTTCATCTACGAGAGGGTGGTTAAAGAAAGGGCACAGCGACCGGCTACACAGAAAAGAGAGAGACAGAGAGATGGATTGAGTATTGCACCACAGTGAGGTAGTAGTACTTCATCACAGTGAGGTAGTGGTACTGCATCACAATGAAGTTGTAGAACTGCATCAGTGAGGTAGTGGTACTTCACAATGAAGTAGTAGAACTGCATCGGTAATCTAGTAGTACTTCACAGTGAAGTAGGAGAACTGCATTGATGAGGTAGTAGTACTTCATCACAGTGAGGTAGTAGAACTGCATCTGTGAGGTAATAGTACTTCATCACAGTGAGGTAGTAGTACTTCATCACAGTGAAGTAGTAGAACTGCATCGGTGAGGCAGTACTACTTCATCACAGTGAGGTAGTAGTACTGCATCATTGAGGTAGTAGTATCAGAATGATATAGATTAATAATTTACCTGTTCACTTTTATTCCTGGAAGATCTTAACTGTTATTTCTAGTGATGACAAATGAAGCTTCATGAAGCATTTGTGATTTTTTTTTACTCCTCTAGATGGCGCTCTTGGTTTAAAGAAAAAAATACAAAGTTTCCATTGCACTAGCCTTTTTAATGGCTAATTATAAAGGCTGAGGAAAAACACCAGTGTAAGGCTAAATTTTAAATAAACTTGCAAAAGCTGCTGGAGACTTTCTACAGAGAAACCATGGAGAGCCTCCTGTCACTGTATCAGTGAGGTAGTAGTACTTGATCACATTGAGGTAGTAGCACTTCATCATAGTGAGATAGTAGTACTTCATCACAGTGAAGTAGTAGTACTTCATCACAGGGAGGTAGTCGTACTTCATCACAGTGAAGAAGTAGTACTTCATCACAGTGAGGTAGTAGAACTGCATCAGTGAGGTAGTAGTACTGCATCACAGTGAGGTAGTAAAACTGCATCGGTGAGGTAGTAGAACTTCATCACAGTGAGGTAGTAGAACTGAAGTTGTACCTCAGAGTCCCTGAGTTCATCATCTCTCAGATATCCATGGGTCCAGTTTACCTGGTGGAGTAGAGGTTGGGCAGACCAGGACATCTTGCTGAGGCTTCTCCATCGGTGAAGTAGTGGTACTGCATCACAATTAAGTCGTAGAACTGCATCGGTGAGGTAGTGGTACTTCACAGTGAAGCAGTAGAACTGCATCGGTGAGGTAGTAGTACTTCATCACAGTGAGGTAGTAGAACTGCATCGGCGAGGTAGTAGAACTGCATCGGTGAGGTAATAGTACTTCATCACAGTGAGGTAGTAGCACTTCATCACAGTGAAGTAGTAGAACTGCATCGGTGAGGTAGTAGTACTTCATCACAGTGAGGTAGTAGAACTTCATCACAGCGAGGTAGTAGTACTGCATCATTGAGGTAGTAGTATCAGAATGATACAGATTAATAATTCACCTGTTCACTTTTATTCCTGGAAGATCTTAACTGTTATTTCTAGTGATGACAAATGAAGCTTCATGAAGCATTTGTGATTTTTTTTTTGACTCCTCTAGATGGAGCTCTTGGTTTAAAGAAAAAAATACAAAGTTTCCATTACACTAGCCTTTTTAATGGCTAATCATAAAGGCTGAGGAAAAACACTAGCGTAAGGCTAAATTTTAAATAAACTTACAAAAGCTGCTGGAGACTTTCTACAGAGAAACCATGGAGAGCCTCCTGCTACTGCATCAGTGAGGTAGGAGTACTTGATGACATTGAGGTAGTAGTACTTGATCACAGTGAGTTAGTAGTACTTGATCACAGTGAGTTAGTAGTACTTCATCATAGTGAGGTAATAGTACTTCATCACAGTGAAGTAGTAGTGCTTCATCAAGTCAAGTCAAGTCAAGTCAACTTTATTTGTATAGCCCAATATCACAAATTATGAATTTGCCTCATTGGGCTTTACAATCTGTACAGGATATGACACCCTCTGTCCTTTACAATGACCCTCGCATCGACTAAGGAAAAACTCCCCAAAAAAAACCTTTTAACAGGGAAAAAGAAACGGAAGAAACCTCAGGAAGAGCAACAGAGGAGGGATCCCTCTTCCAGGATGGACAGACGTGCAATAGATGCCATGTGTACAGAATAACAACAATGAAAACACATTAACACTAACATACAAAATTGTATGGAAATGTCCAACTCAATATAACAACAGCTAATATACAGTGTGTATATATAGAATTGTATGAGAGTGTCCAAGGGGATGAAGAGCATCATCAAGCTATCAGCAAAGGATGAGAAGCATGTCGTCCTCTCCACCATGCCAACCAGAAGAAGCCTGGGCAGCACATCTTCCACTCCACCACACCAAACAGGAGAAACCTCCGCAGGATGACCTCATCACCACCACGTCACTCAGAACCAGAAGATGAAGCCTGACTGGTCTGCACAACCACTACTCCACCAGGTAGACTGGATCCATGGATACCTGTGAGATGAGAACGCACAGGGACTACGAGGCACAAAACTAATCTGCAGCATGTGTTAAAGGGAGGAAGAGTAAACACATCCTCTTCTCCACTACTCTAACAGATACAACCTGAGCAGCATCGCCTCTTCTCCATCTCACCACCATCAGGACAGACGAAGCCTGGATGACATCAACTCCTTCTCAAACAAGTAGCCTCAGCTCACAGACACCTGGGAGCTGGGAGCACAGGGGCTCCGGGAAGAAGATGAGTTAGTAAAATGACTTAATGGAGGCATCCAAATGAAGAAGAAGAGAAGCTCAGTGTGTCAGAGGAAGTCCCCGGCAGTCTAGACCTATAGCAGCATAACTAAGGATTGATCCAAGGCAGCCTGAGTCAACCTTGGATCAGTCCTAACTATAAGCACTATCAAAAAGGAAAGTCTTAAGCCTACTCTTGAATAAGGGGATGGTGTCTGCCTCCCGGACTGAAAGAGGGAGTTGGTTCCACAGAAGAGGAGCTTGATAACTGAAAGCTCTAGCTCCCATTCTACTTTTATAAACCCTAGGGACCGCTAATAGTCCTGCATTCTGAGAGCGTAGAGTTCTAGCAGGATTATAAGGCACTATTAGCTCTTTAAGATAAGATGGTGCCTGACCATTAAGTGCCTTGTAGGTGAGGAGGAGGATTTTAAATTCTATTCTAGATTTTACAGGGAGCCAGTGCAGAGAGGCTAACACCGGAGAAATATGGTCTCTTTTCCTGGTTCTGGTCAGAACACGTGCTGCAGCGTTCTGGACCAGCTGGAGAGTCCTGATAGACTTATTAGGGCAGCCTGATAATAACGAGTTACAATAGTCCAGCCTGGAAGTTACAAATGCATGGACTAATTTTTTCTGCATCGTTTTGGGAGAGAATATGCCTTATTTTTGCAATGTTACGCAGATGAAAAAAAGCTGTTCTAGCTGTTTGTTTCATGTGGACGTTGAAGGACATATCTTGGTCAAAAATTACCCCAAGATTCCTTACAGTGGTGTTCGAGGCTGGTACAAAGCCACCTAGAGTAAATAAGTCATTAGATAGGTTATTTCTGAGATTTTCAGGGCCAATTAGAATAACCTCAGTTTTATCTGAATTTAACAACAAGAAATTGTGCGCCATCCAAGTTTTTATATCCTGAAGACATGTTTGGAGTTTAGCTAACTGGCTGGATTCGTCTGACTTAAATGACAAATATAGCTGAGTATCATCTGCATAACAGTGAAAGTTTATGGAGTGTTTCCTGATAACATTGCCTAAAGGAAGCATATATAAAGTAAATAGAATAGGCCCAAGCACAGAACCTTGAGGAACTCCATAACTGACTATGGACTGCATGGAGGACTCATCATTAATGTGAACAAACTGTGATCGATCCGATAAGTAGGATTTGAACCAGCTTAAAGCAGTTCCTCTGATGCCAGTTAAATGTTCTAATCTCTGCAACAGGATATGGTGGTCAATAGTATCAAAAGCAGCGCTAAGATCTAACAAGACAAGTACTGAGACGAGTCCATGGTCTGACTTAATTAGCAGGTCATTAGTAATTTTCACCAGAGCGGTCTCGGTGCTATGATATTTTCTAAATCCTGACTGAAAGTCCTCAAATAGATTATTGTTCTGGAGGAAGTCACACAGCTGACTGCACACTGCTTTCTCAAGGATCTTAGAGAGAAAAGGAAGGTTGGATATTGGTCTATAGTTGGCTAAAACCTCTGGATCAAGACCGGGCTTCTTCAGAAGAGGTTTGATTACGGCTACTTTAAATGACTGAGGTACATAGCCTGACAGCAAAGATAAGTTGATCATGTTTAATAAAGAGGTGCTCAGTAACGGTAAAGCTTCTTTAAGCAGTGAAGTTGGGATGGGATCTAAGAGACAAGTAGAAGGCTTAGATGAGGAAATCAATGAAGTCAGTTTGTGGAGGTCTATGGGAGAAAGGCAGTCCAAGTATACATCAAGTTCTTCAATGAGTCCTATGCTTCCTGTGTTTAAAGACAAAGCATTTTCAGTCAAAGGCACAGTGTGACTGATTTTCTCCCTAATAGTTATAATCTTCTCATTAAAGAAGCTCATGAAGTCACTACTACTGAGGGTTGTGGGAACAGATGGTTCAATAGAGCTGTGGCTCTCTGTCAGCCTGGCTACAGTGCTGAAAAGAAACCTGGGGTTGTTTTTATTTTCCTCTATTAATGATGAATAATAAGCTGCTCTGGCCTTACGGAGAGCCTTCCTATAAGCTTTCAAACTATCATGCCAGTCCAGGCGAGGCAGCTTGCAGACCGGTTAAACGCCACTTCCTTTCAAATCTTCTTGCTGCTTGCTTTAAACTGCGGGTGTGAGGGTTATACCATGGAGCCAGCTTTCTATGCTTTACTATCTTCTTTTTAGAGGAGCAACAGAGTCTAGAGATGCTCGCAGAGAGTCTGCAGCACTATCTACCAAATTATCAATTTGAGTAGGACTGAAGTCTGAGCCCTCAAGTATATTGATATTAGGTATTGAATTAAAAGCTAATGGAATTATATCCTTAAACTTGGCTACAGCACTTTCAGATAAACATCTAGTGTACATGGATTTACCTGATGGAGTGTAGTCCAGAAGAAAAAATTCAAAGGTTAACAAGTAATGGTCTGATAGGAAGGAATTCTGTTGGTGGACTGATAAATGTTCTACTTCAATGCCGTAGGTCAGGACCAGGTCGAGTGTATGGTTAAAACAGTGAGTTGGTTCCTGAACATTCTGACAGAAGCCAATTGAATCTAACAGCGAGATAAAAGCAGTACCAAGGCTGTCAAGGGAGGTAGTCGTACTTCATCACAGTGAAGTAGTAGTACTTCATCACAGTGAGGTAGTAGAACTGCATCAGTGAGGTAGTAGTACTGCCTCACAGTGAAGTAGTAGAACTGCATCGGTGAGGTAGTAGTACTTCATCACAGTGAAGTAGTAGAACTGCATCGGTGAGATAGTAGAACTGAAGTTGTACCTCAGAGTCCCTGAGTTCATCATCTCTCAGATATCCATGGGTCCAGTTTACCTGGTGGAGTAGAGGTTGGGCAGACCAGGACATCTTGTGGAGGCTTCTCTATCGGTGAGGTAGTGGTACTGCATCACAATGAAGTAGTAGAACTGCATCGGTGAGGTAGTAGTACTTCATCACAGTGAAGTAGTAGAACTGCATCGGTGAGGTAGTAGTACTTCATCACAGTGAAGTAGTAGAACTGCATCGGTGAGGTAGTAGTACTTCATCACAGTGAAGTAGTAGAACTGCATCGGTGAGGTAATAGTACTTCACAGTGAAGTAGTAGAACTGTATCAGTGAGGTAGTAGAACTGCATCGGTGAGGTAATAGTACTTCACAGTGAAGTAGTAGAACTGCATCGGTGAGGTAGTGGTACTTCATCACAGTGAGGTAGTAGAACTGCATCAGTGAGGTAGTAGAAGTTGATCACATTGAGGGAGTAGAAGTTGATCACATTGAGGTAGTAGTACTCCATCACAGTGAAGTAGTAGTACTTCATCACAGGGAGGTAGTCGTACTTCATCACAGTGAAGTAGTAGTACTTCATCACAGTGAAGTAGTAGAACTGCATCGGTGAGATAGTAGAACTGAAGTTGTACCTCAGAGTCCCTGAGTTCATCATCTCTCAGATATCCATGGGTCCAGTTTACCTGGTGGAGTAGAGGTTGGGCAGACCAGGACATCTTGTGGAGGCTTCTCTATCGGTGAGGTAGTGGTACTGCATCACAATGAAGTAGTACAACTGCATCGGTGAGGAAGTGATACTTCATCACAACGAAGTAGTACAACTGCATCGGTGAGGTAGTGGTACTTCACAGTGAAGTAGTAGAACTGCATCAGTGAGGTAGTAGTACTTCATCACAGTGAAGTAGTAGAACTGCATCGGTGAGGTAGTAGTACTTCATCACAGTGAGGTAGTCGTACTTCATCATAGTGAGGTAGTAGAACTGAAGTTGTGCCTCAGAGTCCCTGAGCTTCATCATCTCTCAGGTATCCATGGGTCGGGTTTACCTGGTGGAGTAGAGGTTTGGCAGACCAGGACATCTTGCTTAGGCATGTCCTGTTTGCCGTGGTGGTGAGGAAGATGTGTTGTTCATCCATTGCTGAGAGCTTGATGATGCTCTTCATCACTTTGGATACTTTCATACAATTCTATATGTTGTTATATGGAGCGTTAATGTGTTTTTCATTGTTGTTATTCTGTACACATGGCACCTCCTCTGTTGCTCTTCCTGAGGTTTCTAACATTTTTCCTCAGTTGATGTGAAGGCCGTTTGTAAAGGACAGAGGGTGTCATATCCTGTACAGATTGTAAAGCCCTCTGAGGCAAGTTTGTAATCTGTGATATTGGGGTATACAAATAAAACTGACTTGACTTGTGGGGAAGCAATTTTTTGGCAATTGGAAGTTCCTCAGAATGGATGGTATGGATGGCATGGATTTTGGGATAGCACTGTAAAAATATTTAACTGTGAAAATAAATGGATCTGAAAAATCCAAATATACAGAACGCACTGGATATAGTTCTGTTGTTTATCCTGAACATGTGTCTGAATTCACCTGCATGCCATCTTAGTTTTTTGTATTTTGTCTCAACAGTGTGATGGTTCCATCGTGAGAGGAGAACCAAAGAGCACAACTCAGGAACACAGACTGTCAGAATAAGGATGGAAATGGAGGGACGGGGGGAGGCGGGTGTTAATGATGACGTTGAATGTTAAGCGTTTGTGTTGTAGTCTAGCTAGTTGTAGTTTGGAAATGGTGACGGAGACGGAAGTGAAGGAAGCCATTCAATCCGTTTTTATTGCCAGCAAAGATGTCGTGGCTTTACTCCCCACGGGGTTCCGGAAAAGTCTTATTTTTTAGTTAGCTCCATTAGTTTCGAAGGACTTGGCTAACCTGAATGCTAGCAGCGCATTACATACGTCAAGACCAAACGTTAGAGACTGGGTAAAATCAGATCCAACCATCGTTTCAAACTTCAACAGAGTTCACGCCTCCCAGCTGAAATCAGATGCCAGACCCTCTGTACGATAGTACGAGGGTTTGGTACGACCACGCTAATCTAGCTATGTTTATTCTGGGTATACCTCCTGAGACTGTGACACATGGATTGTGGTTTCCTCATGAAGGATTCTGCTGTTTATGACCAAAAAGACAAGAACAGTGAGTTTGGCTAAAGATGGGTGTACCATGGGAAATAATCACAGCATGATATACAGCTGAAAACAGATGGCATACACAAAATTACAGGATCATAGTCATCTTAAAAATAAATAAAAAAAGTATTTCATTGTTTATTTATCATTTATATTTTCTTTGTTATTTTGAAACATGGTTGATGTTTTTTTTTCTTTGTTTCTTGTAAAGTGCACTGTATGTGGTATTTTCATGTTGTGTGTGTCATTCAGTAAAAAAAAGAGTAAAAGAATAATCACATTGACAAATGGGGGAACACTGGTGGTATATACAGGATTTACTGCACAATAAACAGTGTGCTACCTTGCTACAGAAACATCCTCCTTCCCCCAAACCTCCTGCTCCTCTTCCTTGTGTCCTCATGAATATTGGGGAATTAATGTGTGCCGGGAGGAGGGAGGAGGAGGCAGGGACAAAGGATGGTGAAAGAAAGGATGAGGGAGGAAAGGGAGGGGAGAGCTGATATCGTCAGAGGCCTGGCAGTGCAGTGCGCAGGCTCTGTGTGAGCTGGGTTTGCTGTCCACTGATTGGAAAACAACGGGCTGTGGGAGGACAGTGGAGGGTGGATGTGGGCTGACGGGTGAGGGAAGGGATACAGACCAAAGCTGCCATCTTTACGTACCCGGGTTTGTGTTTTTTTTTTGTTTCCATCCTTGAATGGATGCTGCTCGTCGGCAGGTTTTGCAGCAGAGGGAGGTTTAGGCACACTATTGTCTTTGTCTGAGAAGATCCTGCCAACACACCAAGCCATAACTCCAGCGGCACATCTACAGCAGGTAATCTGTCTTCTTGATGTACATCCTTCTGTTCCTGACCTCACCGAGGTCCCCGTCATGTGCATCATTTCCCCTCCATCCCTGCTTTGTAACCATGGTTTCCTCCATCTCTCCTTCCTCTCTCCTTGCTGCTCTTCTCTCCCTCCCCCACTCTCCTCTTTTTTCTCCTTCTGATGAGCTGATGACATGCAGTTGATTTCCATTTCTGCCATGGGTGTGTGAATAATGAAGTACAATTTATTTCATTTTTATCGATGTGAGAAAAAATTATGAAGAATGAGGCATTTTCAGTACAAATATGATCACATTCCTGCTGAAAGTAATATTTGGTTTTAGCCACGGGTTGTAATAGATGTGATGAATAATTTAATTTCCACAGCAGACTCACATTATGTTGATTTAAATAGCATTGAGCTATTTAAGATGGCACTGTTCTTATACAAATAGGATTCGCTATTTGGAAGTAAATAAACCAGCATGTGAATAAATGAACTTGCTGCATGATGGTGTCATCACTGCTTTGGAAATCTGCAGTGAAATATGTGCTGGGTGTGTTGTCTGCTCATGTAGTTGTGGTCATCCCTCTCACAGTAAAATGGTGCGAGTGATTTGGCTCCATCTCATTAAATGACCTCTGATAAGCTCTTGTGATTGGCTCCTTTCATACCTGCATGCTTGTAACTCATAACTCCCTCTCTATAAGAACAACAAAAGCTAGCAGTCATAGAGAGGCTACAGCATGATAGTTGGGGTAATGGGAATTGCTATTAGAAAATTCGATTTGTGATTTTTCACCCTGTCAAATTTCCAAACAACCTACAACATGTACCTCCTGCAAAGAGTCCCTGTGGCAAGGTTAGTGTCAGCTCCTAACGTTGCTTCAGAATATCCTAATTGGATCTATTGATGGATCCAGGTTAACAATCACTGTCACACAAAGGAGTTTGTTTCTCTGCTGCAAGGATTTATTTAGCATTACGTAATTAGATGTAGATGGTGAGTCAAATATGAAGCAGGAAAACCATCAGGAAAAGAAGAGAGCAGAAAGAGCTATGGAGAGAGCAGACCAGACTGAAAAACACGATCCTGCTGTTGATGGAGCAGCACTTTGCTGAGTGGTGTGATGGGGAGGAAGAGGCTTGCACAAGCTTGTTTTTAAATGGGTTCCTGTGCACTCACCCATCTAGGCCAGACCAAAGGATGAAATTTAGGCTTCACTACTGTAATTACACTGCGTCAGACATCCTGGCTGAGGGACAACTTCTCTTAAAAGTCTGTACCATCAAGTCTTCCACAACTGCAACCACTTTTACTTTTTGCAGGTTTGCACCCATTAGTCAATCGCTCATGGCTCTAATGGATTGCCAAGGATGTGTTGCAGGATATTTTTTATGCATATGCTGTATGCACTGTCAAAATGTGATTATCATAACAGTCAAGTAAATGTGACCATCAGTTACTGTGAGATGTTCTCACATATCCTTTAGTCATCCCACAAACAGAGAAATTTACATTCTTACAGCAGCAAAGTGGACAGAGCAACATTGCAATCAGTGCCTATAGACAATTATTGCACATTAGATTAGATTATGGGAGAGTTGTTACATTTCTGTGAACTATAATGTTTTGTTGAGTCATTCTGCCGGGAAGCTGAACTTACCCTGACTATCAAAAGAACTGTTATTTAAGATTGGGAAGTTTGGAAACAAGGAATATTATTACATTTAATATTCTTTACACTGTTGAAAACAAAAGACTGAAGATGCATGTGACATTCCCAGTAGAACCAGTGGAGCATAACTGTGGAGATGCTAACCACTGTTTCTGGTATATAATCAGAGGAGTAATATGCTCTGTGATCACTGGAAGATAATGTCCTTCTTCCAAATTCTTCTTCAGTTAATTGAAGAATTAAAAAGTTATAAATACAATGTGTATGTGTTTTGGGTTTGTAAGACTTGAACATGAAATTAATTAGCTCACTTTTACTTCTAATTCAAGACCTTAGTTGTAAATAGAGAACAAATAAGAAATGACTGTTTTAGATCTTAGAATGTACCGAGTTCACCTTGTTTCTCTGCTCAGGATCAAACTCAATGTGCTGAAGTTTCTCTGTCTTATTTAACAGGTTAAACCAAAATGTTTCCCTGCCTTTGCCAGAACCCCAGCAATAAGTGCTGCACGGAGTGTTACTGTGCTCCAAAAATGTACCCTCAGAAGTGTACTAACATGTGCTGTAAATAACGCTGGCAATGAGTCCATTCTCATATTCGAATTATCTGACTTGACATGATTATTGAAGCATTTTTACATCCAGATTTGTATCAAGTTCAACCTCCTTAAAGAAACCCTGTAAGAAACAAAGACAGTTCTTCTGCTTTCATGTCCCACAGTGTTGGTGACTACATCAGTTAAGTCCCAGAAGCTGTCTCTAATTAACTGTGGTTTACCAGTACAGCCACCTGAGCTCCCTTTGGGACCTTCTGGCACATCTACCTCCATCTCCACTTTGTCTAGACAACATGGTGCCATTGCATACGAGGAGAAGCAGGCACGATATGAGATGCCTGATAAATCCTTCTGGATGAATCCAGCAGATGAGGATAAACGCTTGTGCTTCATTTCATCCAGGTTTGTTAAAGGAATGATGCATTAAGCTGATATGTTTTTCTCTGCAGGGCTCAGAGACTGACAGACAGGGGACGCCATGGAAGCCCCTCTTGTGTGCTTGGATGAGGAGTTTGAGGACCTCCGGCCATGCCGCATGGATGAGCTGGACCACCCAGCACTCAAACACTCCTCTTACTCCACAACCACCACCATGCCCATGGCCTCCATCACCCGCGAGGACTTCTCTGAGCTGGAAAACTTCTCTGAGATGATGAGCTTCAAGTCGATGGAGGACCTGGTGAATGAATTTGACGAGAAGCTCAATGTTTGCTTCCACAATTACAACACCAAGACGGAGGGCCTGGCTCCCATACGCAATCAGTCACACAACCAGGAGGATGAGGAGAGGCTGCAGGATGAAGAGTGAGTGAATATAGTTTGACATTATCTTTATCGGTCAAGTTTCACTTACTTCAAATGCCCTGTGGCTTTCAGGTACTTCTTTTGGTATTCATCAGGCTGTTTATGTGTGCTTTTAAGACTGTAATGTGCACAAAGAAACTCTTAATGGACATACTGGCACTTACAGTATATCACTTTTATTCCACCAAAAAGCATTTGCATCAGTATTTTTGCCTGAAAAAGAAGTTGACATCCCATAGAATCCAGTGTTATGTCACAACCATGTAAACATTGCATAGATTTTTCAGAAACAGAATCCTCAGCTCAGCAGTGGCTCAGCAGTAATCTGAAGGTCGGCTGTGGTGTCTTTGAGCAAGATACCTGACCCCAAACTGCTGGTGAATGAATGTGTACTTCCCCTGATACGTGCTGTATTTCTGTTGGACTATTTGAACAGCCATACTATTCCTCCAGCTGTTAGCCACTAGCATAGGCATAATGCTGCACAACACAATCTCAGGGCCAAAACAGAAGCACACGACCCCAAACTCCTCACCTCTGAATTATTCACTGTGCCGTGTTTTGCTTTGTTGGTGTTTCTGCATCTTAACCAGCTGACAGCCAGATCCTCCTCCTTCAGCTAGCAGGCTCTGTGTGGCTACGACTGCTGCTAAAAATAGCCTGACTGTAGGTGAAAGAGGAACGCTTTCACACATTTTGTTTTCAATAGGCCACTACGCTAATCTGCATGTTATGACCCAGACATGAACCTACACAGTAAGAAAACCAGTACAGATATATTCCATTCAGACATAACAACTGTTCCTACGTCATCTGGAAGTTTTTTCATCCCCTTTCATCCCACTTCTCACAAGTAACAATTTATGCTGTGATTTCAAATGAAGTGAGCCTCATTCACTAGACATTCATTCACCTCAAGCAGCTCTTAATAGAAACTAAGATGGTCTTGGCGTACTGGTGGAATACTGGGATATTGTGTTGTAACTCTTTTAACTTTTATGTCCAGAAGGTAACCCACAATCTGTGAAGGCAAGGTAAGGCATTTACGCCACAGGGTTCCACTTATGAACTTATAGGTTGCTGGACAGTGACGAAAATATGTTCTTGGCTACTTTGTAGAAATCTAAATGAATCAAAAGCCTTTAGTGACATTATCTGACAGTGCATACAACAAAGCTCCACATGGTGCTCAGCCAAAAGGCAAAAGCCAAATAAAGCAAAAACTAGTAAAGCTTAAAAAATAAAATGGAAAAGATAAAAAGTTTGGTAAGACAGAAGATACTATTTACAGTAGTAAGGTACAGTTATTGCTAAGTTATTGCAAATTTTCAGAAGTGGAATTATTATTTGTTGTTACCTGTTATCACACAAAAAGATAACATGGATTTTAATAAGTAATATACAACATATACATAAACACATAATCATATTTATAATTTATAATATGCATTTAATCATACTTGGTGTGTCATATCACAGGTCATCACAGGGTGAGGTAGTGTTGTTGAGATTCAGTGGTGCTGTGTGTTCAGAGCACTGATGGCTCAAATCAAAAATAAACTGTCAACAATGTAAGTTGAAAGTTGAAAACAAAGGTTATGATTTTATAATCTTCGTTCTATAAGCACAGACAGAACCTTTTACTTGACTCTATGGGAAATAGCACTGAATTTAGCTTAAACATAGCCAGCCAATCAGAGTGTGCCAAGATGAACAGTAGTACACAAATAAATATCTAACATAAAAACGATAACACATCAGATTTTTTAATGTGATGTGGATTTATGGAATGGTAACACAGCAATTATAAAATGACAAAATCATATTATAGTTCAATCATTAATCACTGGACTCACTGTCCAACTGTCACCAGGTCTCAATAACTAGTTAATGTCTTGCTGCTTCAACAAATCCACTGAACTTCAAACTTTACTTAGCACCTAAATGTAGCTCGGCTAAAGGATACAAAATCATTTTTTAAAGTAATATAGTTCTCAATAAAATTACTGATTAGACTGTATTTCATGAGTTGTTTTTTTGTTCTGTATATTCTCATTCCAGTCACGGTAGAGTAATTGCATCTCCATTTCATATCTATGTATCATTTTTGGCAGTTGCATCAGTTTTCACCAGTTACCATAATAATCTATCAAGGAGGTTAGAGTACATTTGTATTTACTTTACCTTAACATATCTCACACATATGATAACTAATAACTACAGATCTACAGATGTACATTTTCTTCAGTGTCCTGTCAGCCGAGAAACGTTTCTGATGCTCACATGCAGTGGATCATTCAAATCAGACTATTAAATGTTATTACTACATATTAAATCAGATTTATACAGCCAGGATTAGGACTGTGCTGTGTGTCAGGAGACATGAGCTGGAAAAAGGAGGCTACCAAAACTACAACTGAAACTCACTCTGAGAAAGAGGCTATGAAACTCACAAAAGAAAACCACTTCACCAAGCAGATAGATGAGACATAACATGACATAACATGAGCTTTCAACCAGCTCATCAACTCTCCAGCTCTTCAACTTTGACTTCACTTTGAATTTTACATTTTAATCGTACTTTCACTGTCTTTGTTAGAGGTGATATTTTTTTATAATGTAAGCTAATGGTAAAACTGTAGGACTGCACCAACTGTAATTGTTTATTACAAACACATCCTTTTTTGTGTGTTAGTGTTTTTGCTTAATATTTGACTAGCGACAAGTTTTATGTTGCTGAACATAAAATCCAACTTAATTTTATCACAGTGTGCCACACAAACTGCTTTACAGGATAATAACACTTTAAAAAAAAACTAAAGAAAACAACCAACACAGACATGTCAGTAAACATGTCAGGGCTATTATCTGCCCTTTTCAAAGTGTCAGGAAATAATTTCCAAATTCTGTGACATGGAAATGCTTCGTGCAATTCTTAATTAAAAAGTACATTTTATTTTTTATTCTTGACCACACTTGAGTGTATTGAACCTTTGACCGTGTTAATGTGCTGGTACACACTGATGCCATGCAGGCCTGGCTGGTGAGGTAAGTGCTCAGCTCAATGGTGTCCAGTGTCCAGGCTGTGGGCAGCAGGCCTGAGCCAGCCTCTTAGGAGAGCTGGAGAAAACACAAAGGACACTTGTCTCCTAGCTTGATGTCAGTCCTCCTCAGACACTTGCTCCGGGCTGCAGGCAGAGACCACTGTCACAATGATGTGAGAAGCTTTATCTAAATCTCTGCTAAGGATACCTTTTACTGCGTAGTAAGCTGTGTTTTTTCTGTTGTGCATTGTTCTTGTGTACCCTCCAGCTCTGCGTATTGACCACCATCATTGACTTACCACATTGAGATATTGACTGAGTTGCAAGCTGCTGAAGACAAGTTCTGTGTAATCCTCCTAATAACCAGGGAGAATAATGCTGTTTATAACGCTCTAACACGCTCATAGTGTGTCTGGATACACTAGCTCACAATGCTAGGCAGCTTCTAGAGCTAAGGCCAATGCTATAGTGTGGATGCTTGTTTTCATATCTGTATTATATTTACCAGTCCTGTGTCTGTGTGTTTTTTTTTGCAGTGTGTGGGATGCTCTAACCGACAACTACATCTCCACCTGGGACGCCACTGACTCAGAGGGACTCAACGGCAATCTTTGTGAGCAGGAGGTAGGATGCATGTCACTGCACATCGCTCCATGGATCGAGTTTCCATAACCTTATAACCACAAAGTAACTGTTTTAGAAATGAAAATGTTCACTTTTTGTCTTGCTGTTTATTAAGGTTCAAGTTGAACCTGTCATATGAAACAGCAATTACTGATGCAGTTGTTGGCAGTGAAATTCTTAAATCCAAAGCTCTCTACTTCAGTTTTTACTATTTAGAAAAGAAGAAATTACTGAATATATACATATACATATATATATATACGCACGATATATATATATATATGCATATATATATATATATATATATATATATATATATATATATATATATATATATATATATATATATATATATATATATATATATATATAGTGATAGTGATAGTGATGAATACTGTAAATGAGCAAGTGCCCAGTGCAGGTGAATAAAGTGAGTAAAGTGATGAAGGGGGATAGCATTCTTGTTTGGTCGCTCTGGTGTTATTTTGATGTGTATTTTTCTATTGAGGTCCAAACTTACTGGCTTATTCTTTCTGCGGCTTAATCTCCTGCTGACTGGTTTGCTGTTCCCTTCACTGGCTGTCACGTACAGCTGGACAGCAGCACTTAGCAGTCGAGGCGTCATGTCTGAGGTGCCTGAGGCCAGAGCAGACCTTTTAGCCCCACAGGCTTGTTGTAAAGATGCAACATGCAGCAGTGTGACAACATATATATTCATTTGTTGGGATTCTAAGTAAAGAGGTTTATATTATTAAATATTTCACTTTCATTTCTGTTTTTCTATGGATTTGCCCCCTTTCATTAAATGCATCCTCTAGATTTTATTCTAAAAAGAAGAGCCATTTATTTTTCCCTGAGCAAATACTGAATGCCAAATGTTTCAATGAACTGGCTCACTGTTTTGCTATATCAATAATTTAAGACTAAAAATCTAAGTTAGCAACTCCATGAAGCTGACCTTCAGCACTGCAGTGCTGTGAGCTAATTGCTAACATCAGCAAGTTAATTAGCCTCAGAGAGCTACAGTCTGTACAGGATACAGCAGTGCATTCCTGTAATGACAAGGTAGCCTGTAATACTAACTACACTCACTTACTTAAGTTAACGGCTTAGCATCCTAACATACGCCAATCCAGATAACATAAGAAGGCCTATATCAACTCAGTAACCAAAGACATGAGTAAACAAGTAGAACATATCAATATAAGCAGACAATAAGGAAGAAAAACGAATGTACTTATATGTACAGGATTAATAAATAATATAGATCAGTAAACAATGTCTAAATGTCTCAATAAGCAGACCAGAATAATATTCAACATAAGTGAGCACAATGGACCAACTGGTGTGATAAAGATAACAGAATTATTGCATATTTGCCGGGAAATAAATAGTAATGATATTACACATTAATAAAATGTTACGTGATTGATAACAGGGAGCAATGGAATAAAATAAAGTCAGACCAGTGTGTTAGAAACAGTGTAGGATAAAGCACTCCTGCAGACGGTACAGGTGGATATACTGTATGTGAAAGAGTGACATGAAAGATAAATATTAATATTGCACATTATTGTGCATGTCCATTGTACTATTGGGTGTATGTAGACTAGCAGGAAGTTCTACTCAAGAATTTTTTAGTTAATTATTCCAATTCAGCTCAGCGTTTTTGAACGTTAGCCTCATTTTCTTCAGACACACTGTTAATACAGCCATCTGTTTGCCTCACATGCTGCAGATCCACGAAAAAGAGGAGGAAGAGATGAATGAGAAGAATGACAACGCCAACTGCCTGAAGGAAGAGCCCCTCATTACAGCTGATCAGGTGTGTGTGTGTGTGTGTGTGTGTGTGTGTGTGTGTGTGTGTGTTTATGGTCCAGTTTTTGATGATAAGGAAAAAGAAAGCAGATTGTCCTGTGACACTTCATCCTTTACCTGACACTTTTCACACATCGTTCAGTTCTGTTCACTGGAACTCCTGTAATGTCCTTTTAAGCATTTATGCATTTGTAATTCAGATCATTTCCTTTTTGTTGGTCAGCAGACCTACAGGCAGAGTGAGACCACACCATTTTACCATCACTACATGCGCTCCACCTTTTGCTGAGCCACAGCTCCATCATTAATTTGCAGACACACAATGATCTCAGGTTTGTTCAGCAGCAGATTTAGTTCATATAACAGAAGCATTTTTTTAAGTTTAGTTGTTCAATTCTATGTTCCATCTCTAAGTTTGTCTTGCTGCTTACCATATTCACCATGCTGCCCACACACTTCAGGGGACGTACGCTGTCATTCCCTGCATTTATACACTGTGACATCATCACTGATGTCATTGGGTAAGACCAAGTATGAGGGGGAGGTAAATTTTATGATTTGTAGTAGAACATGGAAACTTTAAGAGGGCTATTTAAGAATATTCCTTCTTGGGAATAAAAGAGAATAAAGGCATATAAGAATGTGGAAAGAAGGAGGCGTTAGCTGTGGAGTGGTACGGCCCAAAGCAGACTGGACAAGAATCACATGAGTATGACACATGCAGCAGTACAGACTGTAGATCACATGGTGGTGGATTGATGAAAGGTTTGTAAAGAAAGAGAAAGACTGAAGATTAGAGTGAAAGATTTAGTGAGGAAGTGGAGTTTTCATCTAGTTTTGTGTCATTTCACGTCATGAATCGTGTGTTTAAAGCAGTTTAAAATGCTTTCCCTCAGAACTTGGTTGGGTATGCAGTTCAACAGGGAGACAGGGTTGAAGAAGCATGTCTAAGGTTTTTTTTAATCATCAAACACTGAAAGAAATTATATTGCCAATGTAACCAAACTAGAACATAAATGACCAAAACAGACCCCTGGGAAGCCCCAGACAAAATCTTTGCATTTTGCATCTTTTTTCCTGCGTATGTTTTCATCGTGTCTGGTGTGGAGTGTTACTGGACTGCCAGTTTATTGTGCTGCTCTGCCTTTGCACTCTCCTGCAGCCTGTGTACACATCAATAATGGATTTAAGAATTATATGCACCCTTATACAGGAAGCTTGTGGTATTTTCATGTGGATGGTTCTGGATGTGTGTGCCTACCCCTGTCCACTCACCTGTCTCCATGTATCCTTCCATGTCTTTCTTTTTTCTCTCTTGTCAAGGTCATAGAAGAGATAGTGGAGATGATGGAGAACTCTCCGGATCCCGGTGAAACTGAAGAGGAGGATGAAGAGGAGAGCAGCCACTGTTCGTCCAGGACCAACCCCTCCCTGCTGGAGGAGATCCGGCAGCTGTCTCAGGCCTCCAACAACAACTGCTCTTATGAAGGTAAAGTGAAAATAATCCATGCTAAATGAAACTGCCAGTGAACAGGCTACATTCCTGTTAAAGCCTTGTTCCCTGCACACTTGCTTATGTTCAAGTGATTTTTTTTGTTTGATTTCGAAATGACAAATCTGAGATCAACTGAGATCACCGCAAATTCACAACCAGAACGAAGAAGATACACAACAACGACCACATTGTGAAATGAAACATGTCACATTTCCAGTAGACGTGAACTTTGTTTGAAAAGAGGACTACTGTTTGTCTCTTTATTACATAATATACTTTATGTTGAAATGCAGAAGAGAACAATAATATGGCTACTAGCTCTGAGTTCACTCTGGTTCTCTCTGTGTAGGTTCTCAGTCATCCAAGTCGAGGCCACAGAGACTAAATGTTAGTTATGGACAAATGAAGCTCCATGAAGCACATTTTTTGACTCCTCTAGATGGCGCCCTTGGTTTTTAGTAAATAAGTAAATTTAGTAAATTTTCATTGCACTGGCCTCCTAGAGGAATCAAAAAATATCACGAGTGCTTAATGAAGCTTCATTTGTCCATCAGTGCTAAATATTGATACAATAAGTTAATAAGTCCTGCTTATTTTGTTCGTAAACTGAACTACTTACAATGAGTTTGATCTCTACGGAGCCCCGGACATGACATGGTCAAAAAAATATTAAATTGTGGACACAATATAGCTATAACATGCGCACGAAATACTATTTTGTGGCCACAAAATAGTAAATTGTGGCCACAAAATAAGTACAACGTGTGCACAAAATACTAATTTGTGGCCACGAAGCGTGTATAACTTCAGTAAAGTTAGCTGCTCATTCGGAGCAATCATATGCCTCACCAACATTGCAGAAATGCATTGGTTGCATCTTTCAATTATATTGTATTTGACGTATTGATCCCGGAAGTTTGAATCTGCCAATATCTTTCTAACTTTACTGAAGTTATACACAAATTAGTATTTCGTGGCCACAATTGACTATTTTGTGGCCATGAAATAGTATTTCGTGCGCACGTTATAGCTTTATTATGACCACAATTTAATATTTTTTTGACCATGTCATGTCTGGGGTTCCGTAGAGCTCCACTGATTTTGATGATGTTACTTTTGCATAAAATAACACCCAACCGTCCCAGTCATCACCTCCTGCTTTTTTCTGCAGGCCTCAGCCTGATGCCCAGCTCAGCCCTCATCGAGCTGCTGCAAAGGGTAGAGGCCGCTATCCGTGAGTTCTCTGAGGAGCTGGTCAGCCAGCTTGCTCGGCGTGAGGAGCTGGAGTTTGAGAAAGAGGTGAAGAACACGTTCATCACAGCCCTGATGGAGGTGCAGAACAGGCAGAAGGAGCAGCGGGACAGCTGTAAACGCCGGCGCCGGGACAAGGCCCTGAGTCTGCAGGGGGGAGGGGTGGCCCCTGTGAGCGGAGGGAACGCAGCCTCCACGGGCCACCCAGAGAAGACAGGGAGCATGCCAGTCAAGGTGAGAGTGTCTATGATGAATATAATGTGTGTGTGTGTGTGTGTGTGTGTGTGTGTGTTAATTATGCCACAAGGACCAGATTTACTGAGAAAATGGTGTGCAAATGTGTGAGTTACAGAGCGTTAAAGAGAAGTGAAACCACAGTGCCTCACAACCTTCCCTCTGTCTGACAGCATAATGGATCTCAGAGCCATTAGCCTCTTAAGTATCTTCCAGGAAAGATCCTAAAGTGACCAGTCAGTCTGCATCCAGTCTGTCCAGTAACAGGGAAACAACACCTAATGGATTTTCCCTCCATGCTTTATGTGGTGACTGCTGCGTACCTGAGGCTGCATTACTGAGGGAATATGAATGTAAAGATCTGTTAATGGTGCAGACACAATATAAAGAATATAGAATATAATAGATCTGATCAGTTTGATCAGTAGCTTATGTATAATAACGGTCTGTTTATGTCTGTGTGTGTGACTGACCTGCAGCGTTTCAGCATGGAAGGACTGTCTAACATCCTGCAGACGGGCATCAGACACACATTTGGAAGCACAGGGAATGAGAAACAGGTAAGGTCAAAGGTCAAACGAAGAAAAGGATCCAGTTGGATCCAGTTTCATGTGATACAAGTCATATTAGTGATTTATGTCACAATGTGCATTTAATCAAATTTAAGTATCAGTGACACTCTAGCTTTCTCTTGTGTTGTTTGCCAGGCTTATCATAATTAACCATGTGTTTTGACCATAAATATCTTAATAGTGCTCTTAACTTACAATTATAGACTACACATTGGCCTTTCTAAATGTTTCCAAATTCAATGATGGTTGTGTTAAATAATATTGATCTCAATATACAACTCAATGAAATAACTAAAGGAATTGTTTGGGAAATACACTTACTCTTTAGCTAAGAGTGAGCTCGCTTAGTTTAGCTCAGCTTAGCTCAGCAGACTGGAAATAGTGTGCTTAGTACTGGTAACACTGAGTTTCTGTGTTTTCAGTATCTTAACACAGTTATTCCATTTGAGAAGAAAGGCAGCCCTCCATCCGTTGAAGACCTGCAGATGCTCACCAAAAGTAAATATGTAGCCCAGAACATCTGTGTCAAAGACAAATAATAAGTAGGGCTGGAAAAACAAGTGGTATGATACATTTTTATTGTTTCCACATAGTTCTTTATGCCATGAAGGAGGACAGTGAGAAGGTGCCTACACTGCTGACTGACTACATACTGAAAGGTAAATACCTCTGCAAAGGGTTTGGAAAAGTCCTGTTCTCCCACATCTAACCACTAAAGCTCACAGCAGTGAAAACTAGTGTGTTTTCTGATTCCCCATGTTGCCACATGAGTTGTTCATCATGTTCTGTCTTTTCCTGTCAAGACTTAAGATTATTGTCCACTGTGCTCTCTCCAGTCTTGTGTCCTACCTAAGCACCACCAGGCCAGGGGCCACAGTGATGGAGAATCCTCCCTCTGAAGGCTTTTCCACCCTCCAAGCCTCTGGTCCAAGCTGCATGACCTTCCATCTTCTACCATTATCAGTCATGGATCCTCACCATCGACATTATTCTATTCACCTCAACTATGACTACTGCCTTTCGCTGAGCTCACTACCTGCACATTAAACTCAGGCCAGACCCAAAATGGCTGCCATCTCAATAGCTAAATGAGTTTTAAAGGACTTCACTAAAGGAGCATGACATGCTATTAATCACTTTGGTACAGGGATACACCACTCGTGTTGCTTTCTTTTCCTTCATATCTTTAGTTGACTGTTCTTAAAGTTGTCACGTTTCGACACTTAATCACTGACCTCTTCACCACTGGCTTCTGTTCACTGTGGTATTCATTCATACATCGAGGACTACACTGTAAAGTACATTCAACTGATCATCTCCCTGTATTGTTTCAGATGAAAGCAGTGATTCATTTGAATACAAAAGCCATACACTTTTTTCTGCTGACTTAGTACTGTAGCTCCATGTGGGAACATGCAGTGCTTTTTGCTTCACCGTCTGAATATCCAGTGCTCTTCTGACTTTTTTGAAATTTCTTTTGATTTGTATCTAAATATTTGATATAAACTGTTCTCTGTTGATTTTGTACTTTTCTTTACTGTGCTAATAGAGTGAAAGGCTTCTGTGAATTCCACCCTGTTCAGCCACATGGAGGTGTAGCCTAGGATATATCATCCCCCAATGAGATGAACTCATTTCAATAAAGGCATGCATATTTGCATTAAAGCATATTTATGACTTCCTTTGTGCCGTGTAGGTGAATGTTACATTGCTAATCGCAAATTCTAATAAACATTTACCCGAGTGGAGGCTGCATCTTCTTGAGTCTGTCTTTCTAATTTTGAGTTTAGCAGCAAACATCATCAGCTTTGATGGGCTATTATAAGACGACATGGAGATATGGACAGCACACCATGTACTGCAGGAATGAAGAAGATCATTTTTAACTTTTAATTTTTCAATTTAATTCTCTCAGATTGCTTACTTCCACACTAAACTTTGGAAAATGCATATTAGAAAGAGCAAATATGAAACATTTTTGTTTTCAGAAATATCTAATCCTATGAGTGTGTTGATGAAACATGTAGAACAGAAGTGTCTGGTGGATCCTTTCTAGCTCACTGTCACTGCCCTGAGACATTAACTTTATGTGGAAATTAAAATTTTATACAGTATATAAATAGGTTGGTTAGCACTGTCGCCTCACAGCAAGAAGGTACTGGGTTCGATTCCCAGTCTGGGGCCTTTCTGTGTGGAGTTTGCATGTTCTCCTCTTGTCTGCGTGGGTTCTCTCTGGTACTCCGGCTTCCTCCCACCATCACCATTACCACCATGATGAACTGGAGCCTTGTCCAGGGTGTACCCTGCCTTTCACCCTAAGACAGCTGGGATGGGCTCCAGCCCCCCCAAAGACCCTATGAGGATAGGAGGTAGAAAATGGATGGATGATTTGCCAAAAGAGTCCATTTGCTGCCCTCTGGTGGTGCAGTATATCTATATCATCTCAGGATGACCTCTGGGAATGTACAATAATAAATATAATAACTGAAATTCATCTATTACTATAAGAAGTCAAAATCCATGAGCAAAGTTATGTCCAGAATATAATGTCATTTTCAGTAGTGGGCGTGGCCTCTTAAATGCTGCCAAAGGTTGAATTCCATGCTGTGATTCATAAGTGGAGTCTTTTGAGAAAGAGGGGCTGATCCACATCCAGGGCAGCACACTGGACCACCTGCAGTTAGCCTGGGGGACGCCATTGCTGCAGAAGTGTGAAATGCAGAGCAGTGACTTATAGATTGGTGGAGACCAAACAAGAGCTCCACAAGCGTATACCTCAACACAGGAGAGACAACTCCTCAGGACTAGACTCAGCAGTTCACCTGCACCTGAAAGACACCTGAAGACACTCCTTTGAGGACAGTAATGTCCAGGTTTTAGCCAGGAAAGACAAACGGTTCGAGAGAGGAGACTCCCCTAGATGGTGCCATCTAAAGGAGTCAAAAATATCACAAGTGCTTCATGAAGTTTCATTTGTCCATTACTAGAAGAAGCCTCTTGGATGCTGAGCAGTGAAACATCTTCAATAAACCTCAAGCAAGTCTGGTCGACTCTCTTTTGCTCTCTTTTGTGTTTCCTTACTGTTCTCACAACACTTGAATCAAGGAAATACACATTGTAGACATTTAAGTAGTTTCTGGAATGATGTTATAGGGACCATGATGATGACATGATGATGATGCTGTACTGCAGTAGTACAGAGATAGACATTTGAACTATAACAAACTATATAACTATAAAAAAGGCCATTTTGGAAGCTCTGTAGATAAACAACAACACATAGCTGATGATTTTTTTAATTGAAAACTTTATACAAAGCGTTTTCCATGAACATAAATATTGTGTGCATACTGCACATTACTGACTTCTGTGTGAATGTCCACAGTGATCCAATCCATCATGTTCTGACAGTAAGCACTGACACACCATCACTGTATAAAAATAAAGGCTGAACACATGTTCACAATGATCAAAAACCCACGAACAAGTTAAAACACTGCAGCTGTGCAGCCTCTGAAGTCCTATCAACCACATTTACTCACAAAATTCCACTTTCCATCCACTCTTTCCATTTTGCTTCAATGCACATAAACAATAGAAAAAAAATGAAACCCGTGTCAATTAACAATGATCAGAAATGGTCTGTAAAGGATGCTCTTATGTGTCTCTTAAATAGCATCAAATTTGATAATTGTGTTGTTAATCTCAAATGTATGCTCCAGTGTAATGACAATCCAGCAGAGCAGCCAGCAGGACCTCTATCATTAAACACAGAGCGCTCTTTTCAACAGGCATCCCTGGATTTCACAATAAAACATGGATTTGATGCCACAGTTTCTAAATATTCTAAGCTCATAAAATCTGTAGCCAATGGGATGTATTCTGAATCAGAGCTGAATATTAATACAGTAAAAATGTTTTAATGGAAACACTATGTCTGACAATATTCAGGATGTTGTTTTAAAAAAGCAGATTTACTGGTTAATGGTGAATCTTCTCCATCTCCTCCTGATAGACATGATAGCTGCTTACTGAGGAGGCACCAAGAGTCTTAAAAACACCTTCACCTTAGTATTTGAGTATGAGCTTCACTTGGCAATGCCAAACCAATAGAAAGAAGGTTTATATATCTATAAAAAAGTCTGTGGCTTTTGGCAATGGACCAGAATGCTTCCATGTCATTTCATTATCTCCCCACTTGTTATTGACTGGAAACATGACGTGTTACACACTGTGTGTCTTTGGCTCAGTGTCCAGTGTTGCAGGCAAACACAGAACTTGTATTAACTTCTAACTTGTAATATTACAGCTGGTGACCAACATTCTCTGAGCTGTCCAGAGCCGGCCCAAGCCCCCATGGGGCCCTGAGCAAAATTTGAATTGGGGGCCCTCTATTACTGTTCATCATACATTTACATTTACACACCTACTATACATACTGTTTTACACCAGACTATTCATTTTAATGATATTTTTGACTATCATTCCCACATTAGTGACAAGAGCAACATGACAGTTACTTGGTGGGGAATGGTTAACTGACTGAATTAGGGCTTTGACTTTTGGCCAAAAATCATATCTCTCTTCCAGCTTACCACCATGTAGTGTTGACAGGTGGGCTCTCAAGTTGCTGGTTGTCACGTGGTATGTGAGTTTGGTCCTACGTATTTTACATATCACTTTGTTCAACTCCTCAGGCCTAGTTGTCGTAGGCATTGTCGCGGCTGTTGTTCTGGTATGCAAAATAGGCGCAAACCAGGATGCTAACGTCACCTACAGGAGCCCACAAGACCAATAATGGCCTTGCTAATGAGCTCGCAATTCAGCCTCGGAATCTAAATCGAAAACAATGCTTACAAGCAAACACATTTCCAAAAACAAATGCCTAAAACAGGTTCAAATATTAAGGGCTGCCTAATATTCATTGGAATATCTTTATTTTTGTAAATATTGGAATTATATTCAAATAACGAAGTTCGGAGTCAAAGCCCTAGACTGAATAAGAGCAGAACAGCTTGATTAATGTTTGCCTCCACTGATTATTTAACTAACATGCAGAGTTTTCTTCAGAAATATGAGCTAATATGTGGAGAAAAGTGAGCTAGCTTACAAACTATGGATAAAGCTAGGAATAGCTAACAGGCTAATGTTCCTGAACTTATGAAAGAACTGGGTGACAAACTGTCGACCCTTCACTTCTTTCTCCTGTCTGAGCTTTTTTTCTTGTCTTTTTTTATTTTTCTACATACCTCCACACAGTAGGTGCTTAGTTTGATTATGCCTTGGGCCGACTCTGTGTATGTCACACATTTATACATCAAATTTACAATTTCAATTGTACAGCCAACTATAAAATTATTACAAATGTGGACTCATGTATGACTCATGATACTGCAGATCTGTTTAGTGCTCAATATGATAAGAGGCTTTTGCTAATCTGTTTAAAGAATTGAGTCTAAGAACATTGATGGCAAAAAAGGATTAGGATATTCTGCAATGTCAACTTATCTTTTTACCACAAGTTTGCTGCAGAAATACAGTCATTAATAGAGTGAGCCTCATTTATTTCAGTCCTCACTGACGTCACTCTCCTCTCAACAGTGTGGGCATACTGGGCTTCAACCTATTTTGGGCTTGATAATTCTCTTTTACATGATGCTAAGCCATTTGCTGTTCACTTTGTGCGGCAGCAGAAAAAAATGTATCATAAAATGTTTAAAAGCTAAATTAAAAAAATACAACCGATAGAAAAGAGGACAGTAGACAAATGTATGAAAGTGATATCCATACATAGTTTGCAACATATGCAGTGCTTACAGAATATAAATGACTATAAATGAAAGCAAGTAATCAGTCTGTGTCTGAAAGTCTTCTTGGTGTGAAAGCAAATGCCAATAGGTGAATCTGACCTTTTACTAAATAGCAGTTAAAGTGTTCTCTTTTTAAAAAACAGCAGCTGACCCTTGGCACGCTTGTGAAGGGACAGTCTTCCACTGTCTTTGCCAGCACTGGCAGGCGTTAGACCAGAGATCCGGCCTGGTTCTGTGCAGGCACCATGATGGGCACCCCTCCCATGCGGGCGATGTTGGAGGCTGTGACCGTGGAGGTGGGTAGTGGTGGTGGGGAGGGAGCAGCCTGCTGAGGCTGGCTGTAGGTCTGGGGCAGCACCTGAGCCTGGGGCAGCTGGGTGGAGCGCTCTGGTCTGGGTAGGGAGCCCCCGTTGGGGCTGGCCTCAGAGGACATGTTCTGTCCAAGTGGCAGGGTGGTGTTGTTGTTGTAGCTGTAGTGGGTGGGGGTGGAGGCTCTGTGATGGCGGGATGGGCGATAGCCGGCAATGCTGCCCGTGGCGGTGATGATAGAGGCAGTGTCTGAGGGGGGGCGCTGGGGATACTGCTGCAGGTGGTGGTGGGAGGGCTCTTTGTGGTGTGGGCTGGAGCCGATGGACGACAGGGTGCCGTTCTTGGAGATGATATCTGAACCCATGCCACTCTTAGCCCAGGAGACACGCTTAGGAGCCTGAGCGTCCTCCCTGTGGGGGGCACAGTCAGTTTACTGTTCATAGCACACACAAGAACTCAGTGCACCATTCCAAAGAAGAAATAAACAATTCTGCTGCTTGAATTCATAAATAAGTAGAAAACATTTTTTTTTTCATAATTGAATACTCTTGACATTCTCTTGGCATTAAGAAAATAATGTATATTAATATTCTATTCTGCCATTTTCTAGACAAAACAACAACAACCCATCCTATAAGACAGGGGGTGGGTAAACTTTTTTACTTGTGGGTCACAATGGGTTCTAAAATTTTATATATATACACATTAGCTCTAATAAGCCCTGTGTTTATGAAAAAAAGTCTTATAAGAATTATTAAGAATTATAGGAGAAGCTTGGACAGATTCAGAAAAGATGGTTAATCTAATTTTATCAGCATGTTTGATCGTCAGTTATGACTGTGTTGTTAGTTTCCTTTATTTTTTTGAATGGAGTTTGGTTTGTCCAGTTAAGACTTAACGTCACGCATGCCGCCACAATTGTGTTAATGTGGTGGTATGTCTAAATATAATATAGTAGAGTTTAATGATATAATAAGTTCGGCGGGCCGGATTAAAAAGCCCAATGGGCCGTATATGGCCCACGGACCGTAGTTTGTCTGTTATGGGATAATCATATCAGCTGCATTGTCTTGCCACCTGTGCATGTTTTCGACTTTTTATTATTTTGTTTTTCTATAAAATATGCAGGTCTCTAAACTCTTCTGGATTGTTCTATTGAAGGGAACTCTGCAGATACGGCCATAAATAAATACCACTTGGAGTTAAGACATGTGAACTCACTTGATCTCGTTGGCCATGTCGTCTTCACTGTTTCTCCTCCTCTTCACCAGGAAAACAAGGCAGATAAGAAGGAGGAAGATGAAGCCGAGCACTGAGCCCACTGTGGCGCCAACAATCATCCCCACATTAGTGGCTGCAGGAAGAATCATGGGACATGAAATGACTACAAGTCACCAAAGCACATATTTTTACCATAATATTCAAGATACAAATTATTGATTTCACTTGCACTTTTGCATATTATTATTATTAGTTATTTTATATTGCTCATGTCAGATTTGTTTTTTTTATGAAAGAGAAAACAATTCTTGAATTGATAAACAAAATCATTCTACGTGTGTCTGGTCTTTTTCCTTTGGGCATAGTCATCATCAGTCAATAGACACAGTCTGATCATCACACCTCAGCAGGCTAAGGGAAGGGTTAATTTGATGTTTAGGAGAAATAGATTAAACTAAATAACCTAGAAGTTGTCATTTTTAACCAGTGGATCAATAAGTAGCCTAATCATAGGCTTCAAAGTGACTGCTATCAGAGAAGGTAAGGTAAACGCAGCTCCACTGATAGGTGATTTAGGCATATTTATCTCTCTTCTCCAAACGTTAAACGTGACATATTTGTAAAAGTGTTTATACTTTAGCAAAGGATGAGAAATATTTTATCATTCACAAACAGTTTAAGATGATAATGAGCGATTTGTTGCCACATCCCATCTTCGTTCCATTGAAAGACACTGAACGCTCTGACTTATGTCTTAAAGATGGTGCCCATGATTTGAGTTCAACTCTCTCTATATAAGGCGCTGGCCTGTGAGTAATATTGGGGCTTATGGGAGATGTAAGTGGAGCAGAAAGAGATGATATACGCCGCAGAAATCAAAGCAGGAAGTGGAGATGGTCGAGATTAGAGAGCAAAACAAACAAAAAGTGGTGATTTTGGTGAAAGTGTCCTCTACTCTACCTCTGATAAAACAAGAGTAGAACAAGATAAAAACAAACATTTTTTCATGAAAGAGAGTTTCTTCTTTCACTTGAGCTATTCAGTGTTTTCAGAGTGATAGCACAAAATATTCTGAGCATCATGAAATATGACTCAAAAACACTGGCACAAGGCATTTTCTGTTTTATAAAACGGCTGGGACTCAGTAAGTTAAGTGTTTTATTTTCTAAGATGAATGTATCGAACTGTATAGGAATTGTAGGCACTATAAGTTTGGAAACACTAGCGATAATAAGTCCATCATCCATTGAATCCACTGAATCCACTGCTGTGTTCTACATACAGCTGACGATATCCAGGTTGATGAAGCAGCTCTCTGATCCCGCTGAGTTGCTGGCTGTGCACACGTACTTCCCCGACATGTTACTGCTCAGGTTGCTCAGCTTCAGAGTGCCGGTATTCTCATCTAAAACAACATCAAACACGACGGCTGTGGTCAAGCCTGCAGGCGTACACGTTATTTCCTGTCTATTTTGGCATGAACATATGACCATACATGCCAACACACAAAAGCACAAAATCGGACTGCAGATGCATCCATTGCTATATTAAAGGTCTCCTATTATACACTTTTTATGCAATTTTATATAGGTCTCAGACATCCAACAATATTGTATTCAAAGTGTATTACCCCAAACTCAGCCCTGGTCCTCAATTGCAGCCAGTTAAAAATCACTGTATTGAGCTCTGCTGAGAACAGACTGTTTCTGTGTCTGTACCTTTAAATAACCCTATGCTGTGTCTGATCCGGAGGTCTGGAGCTCCGGTTAGCTCGAAGGCCCAGTTAGCTCGAAGCTCGGTTAGTACTGCAGCTCTGGTTAGCTCAGTTAGCACTGCAGCTATTGCTGCTAACCGGAGCTCCAGGAGTACTGCTGCAGTACTAATCGAGCTAACCAGAGATATTTCTGCAGTAGGCCTACTAACTGAGCTCCGGGCCTCCAGTTAGCTTGGTTAGCACTGCAGCTATTGCTAACCGGAGCTACTGCTGCAGTGCTAACCAAGTTAACAGGAGCTAGTGCTGCAGTGCTAACCAAACCCTGAATCTCCGGTTACCTGGTTACCGATTTCCGGACCTCCGGTAGCTGCAGTGCTAACACTACAGGGTAAAAAACAGAGTAAAAATAACCTCTTGTGCTCGTTTAAGTAGCCAACACACAGAGCAGCTGCCGTGCTTTGCTCCTAACTTTGTCAGGTTTGTTTGCAAAAGTTAGCGAGGAGAAACGATAGAAACAACTTTAGAGGAGGGCTTCTAACTGGTTGACATCAACAATTGAGAAATGTTCAATTCACCTGTTTCAGCACACACTGGCAAAGAAGAGGAGCAAGCAGGGGAAGGAGGTGACAGACTTTTTTCACTCGTGGGGCCTCATTCACAGACTATGGGGTACTAATGTCTCTTGTAATGATCAGTTAGTGTGCTGACTCCACTCACTGAGCATGGGTGAGAAGAAGACCTCGGAGCTGGGACTGGTTTTCTTCCATTTGTACAGAGGCATGGGCTTCCCAGAGCTGGATCTGCAGCTCAGTGTCACATTTCCCTTCAGCACTGGCTTCCCTGACAGAGAGCACTTAGGAACTGCAGGAGGGACTGAGATGACAGGATTACAAAATGTTTTCACCTTAGTTCGTACAACGTAATTCATTCTTTCTTGGTCAAAGTTTGGACATAAGAAGCAAAACTACAGGCAAGGAGCTAGTTCTTACCTTTCACATCCAGAGTGAGCTCAGCAGTGAGGCCGGAGTGACCAGGGATGATGACCTGGCAGAGGTAGCGCCCTGAGTCCGACTCCTGGGTGTTGTTGATGTAGAGCGACAAGTCACGTGATGGCATCCTGGTGGAGAAACCAACACGACCCTCAAACTGGGAGTTGCCCACGCTGATGGATCCCTTGGTGTAAGAGATGATCTAGAGAACAGAGAGCCAACGGTCAATGTCAAGGATCAGGAAATAAATGAGATGTGAATATACACCTTAGAAACAAATATTTGTGATTTTATTGTACACAACAGAGGAACTGATGTCACTGACATCCATCCATTATCTACCTCTTATCCTCTCATAGGGTCTTTGGGGGGCTGGAGCCTATCTCAGCTGTCTTAGGGTGAAAGACAGGGTACACCCTGGACAAGTCTCCAGTTCATCACAGGACACATAGAGACAGACAACCACTCACACTCACATTCACACCTACAGTCAATTTAAATTAACCAATTAACATAATCCCCATGCATGTTTTTGGATGGTGGGAGGAAGCCGGAGTACCAGAGAGAACCCACACAGACATGAGGAGAACATGCAAACTCCACACAGAAAGGCCCCGGGCCTCGAACCCGGTACCTTCTTGCTGTGAAGTGACAGTGCTAACCACTACACCACCACTACACTACACTACGCCACTACACCACCTCACTGACATCCATGTAAATATAAAAATCCTTGACTAAACAAGGGCACAACACCTAATACTGTATGTGACCCTTGACCCTAGCTATCTATGACTAAGAAAATTGCAAACGAACAAACACTTCACAAGGAAGGTAAGTGTAATCTATGCTATGACTTATACTAGTCACAGGGAGGCTGAATATGAACGAACCAAAAAAAATCACTAAACAAAGAAGACAAAATTAAGGTCTCTCACATATAGTAAGGTGTGGGTAAAAAGGACCAAAAGCAGCAAACGAAACCTGACTACACTCTCTCTTCAACAGCCGACAAGCAAAGAAAGCAAATGCTCACACAGAAGTGTAACTGACAGACACTTGGCTTGGGGATATGAACACTGACATGGAACTGCTGGTTGACTCGACACATGGAACAAGATGAACTGGCACAGACCAGGGGAACAAGCTCAGTCTGATCTGATTGGCTTAAAATATGGTGCACCTTTACAAAGATAGTTCTTGAGGGGTAGGCGGTAAATTCGAATGAGCCTACAATAAACTACACAAACTATATTTGCTTCATATGAAAATGAAAATAAAGTCTTGGCCACTGATTGTATACGTCAAATTCATGACTGATTTCATAAACAATATCCTGAAAACTAGAGATTATTTTCGTTTGGAAAAGCTGAACTAGTTTGTTAGTTTGTCAGAAGTGATTACCTCACATTAGCTTAGCATGAGAATGGCTGCATCAATGCAACATATGTGCACAAGTCTCTACGGAGACTGGAGCATCTCGCTTTGGCTTTGCGGTAGTGAGTTTGTTCTTTTTATTCATCTTCTTGGCTACAAATAACAGTAAAGCAGAGTGAGAAGCTGGATGGCTGTCTGGATGCATCGAAAAGTCTCATTTTTAATCAACCGTGTCTCTTCCAGCTCTGAGCTCCATTTTCCCCTGTTTCCTTTTTGATTGTGATCCTCTTTTGAGTGGAGTCGTCCATCTGTCCATCCATCCCGCTGACCTGACCTGAGTCAAGCTGAGCCACAGCCAGGCCTCGAGATGATGTATAATGAACAATCCAGCTGGGCTTGTTACGCAATATCATACCTCTGCTTCATTTCATGTTTACCACAGCAATGATTTGATTTGACTTACTGCAGAAAACTACAGTATGGGATGTTAAAGTAGTAATAAAAGATATTATTATACACTATAAAAAAGGATGAGAGCCTTCATACAAACATATTATAAACAATAATACTACTTATGCGTATGAAGGCTTTGAGCCTTTTGTCGTCTTGGTTTCATTTCTAAAGGAAGAGCTTTGCCAGATTAGCAGCATAAGAACTGTATAGCCACAGAAGGACCAGTCTGCTGGGTTCTAGAGATCCAGTACACTGGATATGGAGCAAGATATGAACAAATATCACATCAGTATTTTCCATATGTGAATGTCTGTGGGTCTCAGTTGCTTCCTTACCAGATGGGTGATGTTGGAGACAAAGTTCCAGAGGACGGTGTTGGTACTCAGGTCAGTGCCTGGACCTGTGCTGTACGATGCCCTCAGCACCACCATCTGACCCTTGATCACATCCACGTTGGGTTGAGGCATCTGGATCTGGGCCCATATGCCTGGATGGAGGAGGAGGTAAGGGAAGGGAAGGTTTTCATTCACTCTCATTGTCACAAGCTCACACATTTAGAGAGGTTGTGAACTAATCCCACATTTTTTTATAATGATGACTCAACGTGGACTGTGGAGGAAATCTGAAAAGTCATCATCCATCAATCATGATTATACACTGGTTATGTTGCCCTAATCAAGGTCTTTGGGGTCTGGATCTGATCCCAGCTTCACTGGGTGAAGGAGGTTCACTCTGGACAGATCAGCAGACCATCAGAGGACCAACACATAGAGACAGAAACCATTCACACTGACATTCACACCTAGAACCAGTTTAGAGTCACCAGTTAACCTGAGCTGAGAGAGAACCAAGAGAGAACCAAGAGAGAACCCAGTCTGGCACAGACAGAACATCAGACTCCACATAGAAGGACCAAGGTCAGAGTAGAACCTGAGACCATCTTACTGTGAGGAAACCACTACACCACAACAGTAACCACACTGAAACATAATTTTCTGTTAAACACTGGAAGTATTCATGGATGCCACAAGCTGAAAGATCAAGAGTGAAACATGTCTTTACAAGGAACACATAAGATAAGTTTGCCACCATGTGAATCATAAGAAACAGGATTCCAATCTAACAAAAGTTGGGAGACTATCCACATAGGGGAGTGCTCGCAGAGTTTTTCAAAATTCTACAACGCACATCTTCTGAGTTGTTGTTTGTCATCAGGCCACTGAGCAGTTGAGCAGGAACAGTCCAGAACAACTGCCTTTCTGACAGGTCACTCAAGCTGCATGTCCACGGAGCTCTCCACTTTTCATCTCTGAAAGAGTATCATTATATGGGACTTAATGTAATGATGGCATGTGACATTGATATGAGACCCAAAACATTTACCTTTTACTAGTGTTAGAGCCATAATGGAAATGTTTGTAGTGTGTGAAGTCGATTTTGAGTATTTGAAAAGACTGATTGTTTCTCATTTAGTGATGCTGATTCTTAGGTTTAGTGTTGCTTAGTTGTATGTTCGTTTGTGCATGGCGTCGCTCTGCTGGGGATCGGAGGATCGGAGCGCAGCGTCTTTGACCATGACTACACGGAAATGAGTCGATCTCCTGTATAGATGTTTTGTACTTGTAATTTGAACATTTTGATTCAGTGAACGGTTGCTAAAAAGAAGTCTAACATCATTGACTTAAGCTCAAGGAACTGGTCATAAAAACAAAATTAGAAGAAAACTGCACTTACAAGGTACATGTTCATTTGCAATAAATGACCTCAGAACACATGCAAAAGACAAGAAGTGATCAATCAAATTTCTTGGTTGGTCACAGGAGCGACCAATAAGGGATAAGGAGTTTTACTTGGCTTCATCTCACTCAAGAATCTCAAATAACTGGGATTTTTTTGTACATCATTCAGCATAAGAGCTAAATGACACACTATGAACATGAATCCACCTGAGGCTCACACATTTGGAAAAGTGGGAAGACAGTTTATGTACTGTATTTGGAGAAGCCTGACATGTGAATGCATGGCCAGAGAGGGGCAGCAGAGAGCCAAACACATCAGCTACTCACAGAAACAAACGGCAGTGCATTTTCTTGTTTTCCTGTTGACAATAATGTCAAAAGTGATGTTCACCTTCACATGATTAAATGTGTCACCACTCAGGAAAATGACCATTCATTCCAGCACACAGACTGGGCTCTGGTGATGTAGTTTAAAGAGGGAAAGAGATGCAGCAGACGAGCAGCAGGGGAGGTGGAGGAGAAGGTGTTGGTGTTGTCCCTCTGCACTGTGCTGCAACAGGGAAAGACGTTCTTATGACACCAGATCAGAAATCTGTACTGATTCATTTGTAATGTTTGTATTTAGTTACGCCACTTCTTGTATGTGCTTAGTTTATCTTAAATAAGTAGTTTTGTTGCTTCCTTGTGCATAAATCAATGCTTGAAATGATGCTGGACATTTATAGCAAAAATGCTCAAACAGACCAGCCTAAAACTATGATTTAAGATTCTTTATTGTCATTATGCACGCATAATGAAATTTTGTCTCTCAGCTTAAAGGCACACATAAATAAGAAAGAAATAAAAATAAGTAGAAAAAAATATATGTAAATATAAAAAATATAAAATGTAAAACATCCATATTTGCAGAGGAGATGTGATATTTGCAGCAGAAATGTAATGTAATTACAGCACAATTATCACATGGACTCTCTACTGCATGCAGGATTTCTTTTTTACCATTCTTATTTATCCCCTACAGTCTCTTTTTGTGGAAACACATTGTGATCACAACATTTTTAAGTTGCTATGGCGAACCTGCTCGCAAACATTGGTCTACTTACATATCCATATATTAGCATCCAGTTGGAGGTTTGCTTGTTTCATCCTGATCAGTGTGAGTCCAATATTATATATTATAGCTGATTCAACTCTGGTTTGGGATTATTCAACTTTAAATAAATAGTATTTCTAATGAACAACAGCTGAAATTAGAAGTGCAACTATGCACCATGTAAAGAGACTCCACAGAGGGACGGTGTAGGTATCAGTTTCTCTGTCATCGTGGAGACAGATGGAGCTGATAAGTGTCAGAGATGAGAAAGACAATGCATGTGTAGGCTGTACTCCTTTGGGAACATTGTTTCTAATAAAGAGATGATTTGCAGTAGCAGTGAGAAGCTGTCTGTAAGGTGCTGACCGATGGATGGATGGATGGATGGTTGAGCGTGGGAATGACAGAAAGCGGCTTAAACATAAACACCACAGGGCTGCTATATCTTGCTTTGAGCTAAACAGGAAAACTGATAATGCTGTCATGTCTGGATGCTAAATATCAAGCTAGAGACAATTGTTAAAGGAACAGTATGTAGGATTGTGGCCAAAACTGGTACTACAGTCACTTTCAAATTACTGTAGAGATTACTGTGTCTCCCCTCTCCCTCTCCCCTGAATAGAGGTTGCCAGCTCGGCTGCAGGATCCAACAGGAACAGAAAGTGTGACAGTAAATGAAAAGCAGCCACCTTGAGCATCACCATGGACACTTAGAAGGAGTGAAATGTGCCGGAGGAGAGCTGTGGAAGGCTGGGGTGAAGTGAGTGGAGCTCTAGGGCGGGGGCCCCAGGGCCGTGGGTCCGCAGTGGTAGTGGCCGATAGAGAGTTCTGCTTCCTGGCCAAGGCCGGTGGGTAGCCTGGAGGTCCAAAATTTCAAAGTGTAACAGTGAATGAAAAGCAACCACCTTGGGCATCATCATGGACACTTAGAAGGAGTAATAGTAGGAGTAAAAATGTGCCAGAGGAGAGGGACGGGGTAAAGAGAGTGGAGCTCCGGGACGGTGGACGGGGGTATGCGGTGAGGAGTGCTGCTGTCAAAATTAGAAGTTGTAGTTTTAAATGGAATGTACCATATTATATATTGACCCGCTTCTTCGAGCTAAGCTGTCTGTTGGCTGTAGCTTTATATTTGATAGACAGAAAAAGTGGTAAAGGACCAAAAACATCCTATTTTGTCCTGTGTCCCAAACACACATTTCACTGTGTTTAAGGATCTAAAGTGGCTACTCGTTGGTATACATGATGATGTAACCTGATCAGACCAGTGTGTTTTTCCCATAAAAATCTTGCCAAGTGCTGCTTCAAAAAGACAGGGATGATGGAAAAATGGAGGGATGACTAGAGAAATGAACAAGGCCATGTAAATCACACAACATAACATTCACTCTTCACTCGTTATTTGGTCAGGTTCCCAGTGAGGCAGGTCTGAAATTCACTCTGCTCTCTGACCGTTGGCTTTAAATATTCCATGGTGACTGATGGCAGGGCAGATGGGAGCTCACTCAGTGTGGAGAGAATGAAGGGAGTAATAAGTTTACTGAGTCTCATTTGCTTTTCATGATGCTAACTTATGCTTCCTTGTGCTCTACCTCTATCTGGAGGTTTCTGGGGAAGAGGAAGGTGAGAAGACACTGGTGTAACCTTTGCTGAAGGACATGTCTCTTCATCACACTCTGTGGGAGAAGGAGTCCGTCACTGAAATAGCTGTTTAACAAATGGCAACGGACAGACCTCAAACAAACAGAGATGTCTCTTGATGGTCTGTAACTTCTCCCATGAATTAATTAGCATGCATTTAATGTCAGAGAGAGTATTTATTTGCATTTCTTTTCAGTCACAAGTGAAGCAGAATTAAAATCAGCAGGTAAAATCAGAGTTAAAACAATAGTGGGGATAAATAATTAAAAATGTGGCATCCAGTTTGACTGCTTTATGAACAGCCCATATGTTTAAGTTTCCAGTATGCTAAATCTGTGAACACTGTGGTTATGATATAACTAGGTAATTCATACGCACTCCTCTTCTCAGTGTAACCTATTTCTTGGCAGCAAAACAAGGAGATTGTCTGGTAATGCACTGAGAATGATGACATAATCAGGCTGATCATTGGAAAACAGTAGGGCTGGGTATCCCCAGGTATCTCGCTGTATATGCGATACTATAACGATATTTTGCCCATGATAATGATAATATCACAAAACTGCGATAATCAAAATGTTGCAAGAAATTTCATCCAAGATATATCACAATATCTGTCACTGAAGAAATTCAGAATTTACTGACTGCAGTGAATTCCATTTCATAGGAATTACAAAACATTGTCAATCAATTTCACATGAATGACAGCAAAGTAAATATATACATTTACACACAAACCCATATATATATATACATATACATACATATACGTATATGTATATGTATATACATACATATACATATACGTATATGTATGTATATACATATACATACATATACGTATATATATGTATGTATACATATACATATACGTATATGTATGTATATGTATATATATACATACACACACACATATATATATATATACACAGTACATATATATATATACACACACATATATGTATGCGGATATTACGAAATCAAAAATCGATACTATATCAGAAGAACAAGTATTGTGATATATTGCCGCATCAAGATTTTCTCCCCGTATGTGTTGACTTCAGCGCTCAGGAAAAAGAAGCACAGCTCGATCCTGTGTATACTGCAGTTAAGGGCTCTCAATGTAGTGCAAATGTCTGAACAGGACAAACGCATCAGTGTGGAAAAAATGTGGAGAAATTCCTCGGTTGTAGTGTAGAATTTTGTGAGTTGGTTGGTGTGCCTCATCAGAGCCTGTTCATTCCTTTGATCAAAAGTTTACTGTGTATTCCTCTATGTGCAAAACTTGTAATGACAGGAAACACTTCAGATTGAGCCTGTTTACTCCTACAGGCCTCACTGCAGATAACGCTGCAGCCAAGCAGCTTTTGATGAGGCTAACCTTAAACAGTGACTTTCATGCTAAAGGATGGGTGGAGTGGGTTGTTGCTTCCTCTGAGAGTCACAGTGAGTTACTGTAACTACTCAAGGGGGCAAACAGATGAAAAATGAGACTATCATAGGGATTATGTGAACTTTCTTTCTGCAGCCTTGTTTCAAATATACTCAACAACAAAAGAAACGCAAGTTTTCTAGAGTGAATTCTAGTTGTTGCTGTTTGTCTCAGCAGCAATGTGAAAATGCTTGTTTGGACAAAAGGTTGAGCGTGAATGGTAACATGTGCCAAAAATGCAATAAATGCGTGTTGTGACGCTGTATTCTGATGGCCAGATTAACGGAGGTGTGGTCGACCCAGACTACAAGAGCACTGGCGTATGAAAATGGGATCAACACTTTTGTTTGTCTACCAAACCTGCATAAAATGGGAAAAATTCTTTTCTCTAAGTGCTTTTGTAATGATGCAGCGACTGATGCAAATCCAACGTGCTTTTGGAATGCTGAGCACCATGACATGAGATGATGTAAGGTCAATGAACGTTCATGAATCGACAGTTAGTTGTCTCAGAACCAGATTCCATGCCACTAACAGCACTTCAGATCGTCTGTACGGCGGCAGACAACGTGTGACGACCAACATTCAGGATCACCATATCAGTCTTCACCATCTCAGAGACCGGACACTTCCTGCCATTGTTACTGCTGCTGAGACACCTGGACGTCACCATCCCTGTATCAGTGCTCAAACAGTGCACAGGCTGACCTAGAGAGGCTGACCTATGCACACAGGCCATACTTTGGTCTACCGTTATATCCAATATGCCTTTTTTGAATACATTTGATCTCTAGACAGTATTCTTTTTGTGCATTTGTTGAAAGGATGTGATAAACCAAATGCTTACTCATATTTAACACTTTTATCGGTAGTTTGGGGCCGCTTAAAAAAAAAAATGTGAGTACACATCTGCTCATAGAGGCTCAAACCTTATAAATCAGCTTGATTAAAGAGCGAGAGGGAACAGATGCTGTCATGTGGTTGATCAGCAGTGAGAAGTGGAAATCAGTGCTGTGAAGACGTCCCCATGGAGGACAATGGAGTCCTCTCTCTGGGTGGAGACGTCGCTCTCGCCTGCAGATTAACCACTAAACAAACTCTTATCTAGCTTTCATCCGCTCGCACTTTGGATTAGTAGCTCATGTGTCATCAAAGTAGCAGAACAGACAGTATATGTGGTTACCATCATATGAATGCAATATTCATATTGTCTACAGTTTGATATTTGCATTTATTTGCTCCCTAAAGAAACATGTGCTCTAAAATCCATTAATTCAGAGCAAACTGTTACTGCGATTGAACTTCAGACAGATGTGTTTTATCTATCTCTGTCTGATACTGACACACTTATACTGATGATATACATTTCCATGTAGTTTGAAACATAAATGTGTCACAAAAGTGTGTCACAAAAGGCAGTCATCTCTCTTAACTCCAATGGCATCCATTAAAAAAAGAAAAAAAAAAAAAAACAACAGGCCATCTGCAGTTGGTGCATACAAAGAAAGTTTTAATAGTTGTTTAATATCAGCTACTACTGGTCATGTTTCATGCTGTATGGAAGTAAAAACAAAGAGAAGAGGTAACAGAAAGTGAGGCACCTATTCAACTCCAGCTTTAGACAAAAAGAAGTCAAGCTTGCAACCACATCTTCAAAAATCTAAAACTAAATGTGTGACTGAATGATCTGTACACAAAAAAGAAGAAGCAAATGTTCACATAAGAAATCAAAGGCAGCTGCACACCCCACCCCACCCCACCACACACACACACACACACACACACACACACACACACACTTCCTCTGCATTGTGTACGATGGGGAGGAAAAAGCTGGGCCTCCTGATAGAGCCGGGATGGAGCTTTATTCCAGGATTAGCCTGTTTGTCTTATTATTGTTAAGGTGATTTGATGACTGACTCATGAAAACTGATGGACCTTCACTTATGGGTAGTAATAATAAATGCTATACCATTAAGAACTAGAAAAGCACTCAGAGAGCACAGACCTCTGTCTGCAGCGATTTTTTATTTAAAGTTACCCCGCCGAAAAATAAACAATTATTGATTATTCTTTGCTCCTTTCTAATGCAGATTGCAATTGCATTTATGTGTGAATATGTATGTAGTGTGATCTTTCCTTACACTACTACTCCAATAATGGAAACCAAGGACATGGATACAGAAGAAGATGGACTATATTGCACGTTACATGCAGGCTTACTTAGTTTTGAAGTTTACTTTGTCAAGTTTAGGTAACAAAAGTACAAAATATTGTAAATTAACGATGCTTGTTGTATTACTGGCATTAAACAAGTACGGAAATTAGGTAACAAAACTGCAGTAAATCCTCAATATTGCTAAATCAAATCTAACACCTACTGCTCTTATTATAGCTTATGCTTAAAACTCTATGGAGACATTAGAACTTGCAGAGGTATGACCGATGTCATCAAGCAGACATTATTTTGATGCATGAACCACATTTCTAACATGAAAACTGTAACGTTTTAATATGATGAGACAGGTGTAGGATGAAAAATAGCTCAACTTGTTCACCATATGTCGCTGCAGTAATCAGTTATAAAACATGTTGTCTGTATTTTAATACTTTCGGTTCCCTCGTCAATGAGTTTTTAGTTAAAAGCTTGAAATAAGGTGATAAGGGATTTTAATATTTAATTCTACAATATAAAGCATGTCAGTCTTTATCCCGCTCTTCTCTTCTAAATGTTTGAAAGCGGTTGTTGACAAGTGACTATGCGACAACTAAACACCATCAGGCAGAATATTAGTTTGTCTTCAGGTAACATGAAGTCATGTGACTGTGGTATGCTTCATTTATAGTCGATTTGAATCATAAACGTTTGTTTTGTTCAGTTTATTTGCTGAATGCTAAACATAACAAAGCATGAGGCAACATGTCATCCATTACAAATGATGCCATCTGGACCAATCAGTGATAAATTTGCCACTCTGGTTTGACCTAACTGTGGTGCCTCCCTGGGTTAATTGGTGTCAGTCTGAACGGTGCAGAAGCGTGAGGCAACACTTCCTGCATTCATCAAATATCTGAGAACAGAAAGAAGAAGAAGAAGAATGGGAATGTAAAGACCAGGGCCGTCCCTCCCTGAATGCAGAACATGTGCTGTGCCAAGGGCCTCAGTCTCCATACATGCCATGAGGCACGTGGTGCATACAGCACATGCAGTCCAGGAGATCATGAACCAACCGGAGCTGCCACCATGAACAACTGCTCTTGACATGTCTTTTCTCCATGAAAAACAGGCTTGGCTATCATAAGCATCAGTTCCAAAATGGCACAGCAGTTTTCATACAATGACCTGATTGATGAGTTTCATCCAGAAAATACAGATGTGTACATCTGTAAAAGGCATGTTCCGTTCTGATACGTTTATTCATTTATTTATTTAACTTGGAAGTTATTTATTAATCTACACTAACATTTGTTACTGCTAATAAAGGTTGTCAAGTGAAATGGCGTGTTGTTCTACGGTACCTATGATACATGTGGGATGGGGACATTTGGGGGCCTCCAAATAAAATTCCGCTGAGGGCTTCAGTTTGGTCAGGGGCGGCCCTGGTAAATACTGACAGTGAGGGTGGGGTGGCATGAAACCAGGAGAGATGGGATTGTGCTGGAGATGAGTGAATCACTGTGTATAAAGATACATGAATGGATGACGACTAAACGGTGCTTTAAGATGGAATTTCTCCTATAATGCAGCCTGTGTGTGTGAGTGTGTTGCTCTGTTATCCCAGCTTCACACTGGATCCAGAATACATTCACTGAGTTCTGAGCCAACACAAAGCTCAACTGAGGTAAACCTGACTGGATGTGGTGATCGTCACAATAACTTTTTAACTTGATTGATTCTCTGACAAAATCTCCAAATATGCAGACAGTATCCTTTAAAGACACAGGAGTAGGAGAGCGAGTGTTTATAGAGAGATGAAAGCAGTTTGTTTGGCACAGAAGGAACAGACCATAATGACGCTATCTGGTCCTCCCATGGTACAGTGCACATGCTGCATTTGGTCCGCCTTACCTCTCTCAGAACTAGCAAAAGTGGATGTTGATGTGTGTATAACTATCCATCTGTCTTGTTAGAAGTCAGGAATCAGGTGTGTGCCAAACAGGACTAATGAATGAATGACATTAGCAAGACGCCATCGTTTAGCTGCCTCATGCTCAGTTGCTCCTACAACCTTTGATTTGCAACCATCCTGGAGTCCAGGCTGTTCTGCAATCACCTGCCTTAATATGTCTTCAAACTGTGCTGTATTTATGTATTACTTCACTGTAAGGTGGTTTGAGCTTGGATATGAACAGTGTTGGGCAGTGAAGTTGTTACTTTTGACAGTAACTAATACTCTAAAGCATCACTTTTTAAATAAATAGTTACCATTAAATACAGTGTGCTTGTTATTTGGTCAATGATTTCTTGATTGATGAATTCAGACTGCTTTCATTCATGCTTTCAGACGTCACAATGGACAGGGGGACATGTCCCCTTCACATTCATGGTGACACTGATCCGTCCCCCCACTTTCACAGCATAAGGAGACAAACCTCACTAGAGAGAATTGGGAGCGTTTGTGTGTTTAGACTCAGTTGTACACGATTGTTGGAATTTCCAAGCTCTAAATCAGAATTTAAATCAGACCCCTCCGTGAAGTCGGATCTCCAACTCTAAATCAGATTAATCTCACCAACCAGAATTCATGCTATCTGCTACTGGCTAAATGTGTGGAACTCGTGCGGATTTAAAGTTCTGTATCAAGCAACTTCTTTCATTCCTTTTTCTCAACGTACTGTATTGTTTCACTATAGCTATGTGCCGAAGCATACAGCTACGTACTGAAATGGTTTGGTTCAGTGTGTGTATCGTTACAGGCCTAGTAATTAGTTTCAATACCAGTTACTTTTGGATTGCTCTGACATCACCTGAGATGCACAATGACTCAACTGCCAAATAATTTCAAAGTAAAGCTCCTATTGTAATAAAAGGATGACAGCAGATCTCTCTTTTCTGCTTTTTAACTCACTGAGTGGCAGTCATTTTATAAAACATAAAGTGCCTTGTGACAGCGTTTTTTTTTTTTTTTTGCCCATTTTGAGTCATATTTCATGGTGCACAGAATAGCTTGTACTACGTCTCTGAAAACACTGAATAACTCAAATGAAAGAAATCACCACTTCTTGTCCAGATTCTCTTTGTTTTGCTCTCTAATCTCGATCATCTCCACTTCCTTCATCTCTGTGGCGTATACTGTCTCTTTATGTCCCAACTCTAAATCCCAGAAGCCCCAAAATTACTCACAGGCTGCGGGAGACCACGATCAGCAATGTGCTGCTGAAAAAACACTTTGATGTCGACGTCAATGGCACTCCAAGAGTTAATATCACAAAGCTGACAGGAAGTAGTGAACATCAGTCCAAACAGTAAATGATTTACATTTTACTATCACATGTTGGTCCTTTAGTGCAACACATTCTCAGAAATGTTCATATTCTTGATCAAAAATGCAGGAAAAGGGACGTTTGATTTGTTTTTCTGTCTTCCCATTATACCCATACCTATGATGTAAAGTAACACAAGTAATGACATGCTTTTTTGATTAATAACTGCAAAGTGATTTGTTAGGGTCAACAACAGTAACGCTTTACCAGCACTGGTCATGATAGTACAGTTTCAGAACATTACTAATGTCAAGTACAGACAGTGATAATAAGCTCTAAAAGTGTTTGTGTTTGGGCTGGTTATAATGTGACCCTGAGACAGGCCTACATGAGGGTCAGGATCATGTTTCATTGTCTTTCCCACCCCACGTCACAACACTTCAGTGACAGTCTTAGTAAACACAGACACACATGAACTGAACTCCTCCTAAAAGGACAGAGACAGAAAGATGTATAGATGGTTACTAGTGAATTCTGGAGCATAAATATACTAAGCCTCTGTTAAAATCTTGTAATAGGTTTCATAAAATATTGAGCATTCACGAGCAGAGCAGAAACTGCTGCAATGTCTCATGCTGATCAGCGAACGAGACAATAGACCAATGCCACTGTGTTGTTTGTAAGATAAACAGGAAGCTGGACCAGTGACGTACGGTCAGGGGAGGCAGATGAGGCATGATAAAAAAGAAAAGAAAGAACATAAATATGAATATTTTCCACTGATCTGTGTTAAATGCTTTTTGAGTATGACTCTACATGTTTTATTAAGTTTTATTAAGTGAAAATTGCAGAATTTAAGAATTTTTCTATCAAATACAGGGCAGAAATCACGGGTGAGGCAGTGGAGAGCTGTGCCTCATATCTGACATCGTGATCAAATCCAAACTGGGTCACATGACGCTTGCCTGTTTCTGTTCCTCAGTATATCCACCAATAGGAACTTTACAGAAATATCTGTTATACAGCATGACTCTCTACAGTCTGTGTAATGTCTTTAATGTATGTGTGAGAGAATTGTTCCTGCTGATTGTACAATAAAGCGCAGAGAAAAGTCAGCAGGTGAGGCAGGCAGTACTCTGCTGCACCTCAAGGGGTCGTATGCAAACTGACAGGTGCTTTCTAGCTGCATTGCTGGCTTCAATAGCAGAAGCAATAGAGCTCCGGGAGTTGACGTCACACAATCCCGGCATGCAACTATCAAATCCAAAACACCTACATATTGGCAGTAAATCGCTCTGTTTAAACTACTGCCAGGGATCTCGCTGCTTGCAGTTAAACATCTATAAATGTTTCTTGGAGATATGGTCAACAGCTGTAGGATGCCAGAACAGCTGAGGACGAGCAAAGAGAAGATCATTTTACTGGATTCCCAAAGATCCTGAACGAAGACAGAGATGATAACTGCCATAAAAGGAGCAGGAAGCGATCATAATCCAACATTCCCTAAACTTTATGTCTGATTTATTTTACATGCTTTTATTACGATTCCTACTGGTTGTACTTTAATTAAACGCATGTTAGACCAAGGTATTATGGTGTGGATTTTGCGGTGCTTCTCTTTGTTCTTTGTTGAATCCTATTTGAAACTGCTGGCTAAGGATAAGCGTAAATATGGGACTATTGTTATTCACGCTGGCGGTAATGACACCCGGTTACGCCAATCGGAGGTCACAAAAATTAACGTGGAATCGGTGTGTGCTTATGCTAAAACAATGTCGGACTCCGTAGTTTTCTCTGGTCCCCTCCCTAGCTTGGCCTCTGATGACATGTTTAGTCGCATGTCATCCTTCCACCGCTGGCTGTCGAGGTGGTGTCCAGTTAATGATGTGGGCTTCATCGATAATTGGAGCAGTTTCTGGGGAAAACCTGGTCTGATGAGGAGAGACTGCATCCATCCTACTTTGGAAGGAGCAGCTCTCATTTCTAGAAACATGGCCAAGTTTATTAGTCGACCTAACCCATGACAACCCAGGGTTGAGACCAGGAGACAGAGTTGTAGTTTAACACACTTCTCTGTGCTTCCATTAGAGCAGTCACCCACCCAGAACCCCATAGAAACGGTGTCTGTCCCACGACCACTGAAATCAGTTAAATCCATAGTAAACAAAAGGGGAGTTGAACAAAATAACTTAATAAAAATTAAATCCACTGCTGAAATAGTTAATCAGGACAGGAGAATTAAATGTGGACTTTTAAATATCAGGTCATTATCATCTAAAGCTCTACTAGTAAATGAATTAATATCAGATAACCAGGTTGATTTATTTTGTCTTACTGAAACCTGGTTGTGTCAGGATGATTATGTCAGCCTGAATGAATCCACTCCTCCTAGTCATATTAATACTCATATTCCTAGAGATACAGGCCGTGGAGGAGGAGTTGCAGCCATTTTTGATTCTAGTCTATCGATCAAACCTAAACCTAAATTAAACTATACGTCTTTTGAAAGCCTGGTTCTTAGTCTTTCTCATCTTAAATGGAAAACAGAGAAACCAGTTTTATTTGTTATAGTATACCGTGCTCCAGGTCCATATTCTGAATTTCTATCTGAGTTCTCTGAGTTTTTATCAACTTTAGTCCTGAGAACTGATAAAGTGATTATTGTAGGTGACTTTAATATTCATGTGGACATTGACGGTGACAGCCTTGGTACTGCTTTTATCTCACTGTTAGATTCAATTGGCTTCTGTCAGAATGTTCAGGAACCAACTCACTGTTTTAACCATACCCTCGACCTGGTCCTGACCTACGGCATTGAAGTAGAACATTTATCAGTCCACCAACAGAATTCCTTCCTATCAGACCATTACTTGTTAACCTTTGAATTTTTTCTTCTGGACTACACTCCATCTGGTAAATCCATGTACACTAGATGTTTATCTGAAAGTGCTGTAGCCAAGTTTAAGGATATAATTCCATTAGCTTTTAATTCAATACCTAATATCAATATACTTGAGGGCTCAGACTTCAGTCCTACTCAAATTGATAATTTGGTAGATTGTGCTGCAGACTCTCTGCGAGCATCTCTAGACTCTGTTGCTCCTCTAAAAAAGAAGATAGTAAAGCATAGAAAGCTGGCTCCATGGTATAACCCTCACACCCGCAGTTTAAAGCAAGCAGCAAGAAGATTTGAAAGGAAGTGGCGTTTAACTGGTCTGCAAGCGTCTCGCCTGGACTGGCATGATAGTTTGAAAGCTTACGGAAGGCTCTCCATAAGGCCAGAGCAGCTTATTATTCATCATTAATAGAGGAAAATAAAAACAACCCCAGGTTTCTTTTCAGCACTGTAGCCAGGCTGACAGAGAGCCACAGCTCTATTAAACCATCTGTTCCCATAACCCTCAGTAGTAGTGACTTCATGAGCTTCTTTAATGAGAAGATTATAACTATTAGGGAGAAAATCAGTCACACTGTGCCTTTGACTGAAACTGCTTTGTCTTTAAACACAGGAAGCATAGGACTCATTGAAGAACTTGATGTATACTTGGACTGCTTTTCTCCCATAGACCTCCACAAACTGACTTCATTGATTTCCTCATCTAAGCCTTCTACTTGTCTCTTAGATCCCATCCCAACTTCACTGCTTAAAGAAGCTTTACCGTTACTGAGCACCTTTTTACTGAACATGATCAACTTATCTTTGCTGTCAGGCTATGTACCTCAGTCATTTAAAGTAGCCGTAATCAAACCTCTTCTGAAGAAGCCCGGTCTTGATCCAGAGGTTTTAGCCAACTATAGACCAATATCCAACCTTCCTTTTCTCTCTAAGATCCTTGAGAAAGCAGTGTGCAGTCAGCTGTGTGACTTCCTCCAGAACAATAATCTATTTGAGGACTTTCAGTCAGGATTTAGAAAATATCATAGCACCGAGACCGCTCTGGTGAAAATTACTAATGACCTGCTAATTGCGTCAGACCATGGACTCGTCTCAGTACTTGTCTTGTTAGATCTTAGCGCTGCTTTTGATACTATTGACCATCATATCCTGTTGCAGAGATTAGAACATTTGACTGGCATCAGAGGAACTGCTTTAAGCTGGTTCAAATCCTACTTATCGGATCGATCACAGTTTGTTCACATTAATGATGAGTCCTCCATGCAGTCCATAGTCAGTTATGGAGTTTCTCAAGGTTCTGTGCTTGGGCCTATTCTATTTACTTTATATATGCTTCCTTTAGGCAATGTTATCAGGAAACACTCCATAAACTTTCACTGTTATGCAGATGATACTCAGCTATATTTGTCATTTAAGTCAGACGAATCCAGCCAGTTAGCTTAACTCCAAACATGTCTTCAGGATATAAAAACTTGGATGGCGCACAATTTCTTGTTGTTAAATTCAGATAAAAACTGAGGTTATTCTAATTGGCCCTGAAAATCTCAGAAATAACCTATCTAATGACTTATTTACTCTAGGTGGCTTTGTACCAGCCTCGAACACCACTGTAAGGAATCTAGGGGTAATTTTTGACCAAGATATGTCCTTCAACGTCCACATGAAACAAACAGCTAGAACAGCTTTTTTTCATCTGCGCAATATTGCAAAAATAAGGCATATTCTCTCCCAAAACGATGCAGAAAAATTAGTCCATGCATTTGTAACTTCCAGGCTGGACTATTGCAATTCCTTATTATCAGGCTGCCCTAATAAGTCTATCAGGACTCTCCAGCTGGTCCAGAACGCTGCAGCACGTGTTCTGACCAGAACCAGGAAAAGAGACCATATTTCTCCGGTGTTAGCCTCTCTGCACTGGCTCCCTGTAAAATCTAGAATAGAATTTAAAATCCTCCTCCTCACCTACAAGGCACTGAATGGTCAGGCACCATCTTATCTTAAAGAGCTAATAGTGCCTTATAATCCTGCTAGAACTCTACGCTCTCAGAATGCAGGACTACTAGCGGTTCCTAGGGTTTATAAAAGTAGAATGGGAGCTAGAGCTTTCAGTTATCAAGCTCCTCTTCTGTGGAACCAACTCCCTCTTTCAGTCCGGGAGGCAGACACCATCCCCTTATTCAAGAGTAGGCTTAAGACTTTCCTTTTTGATAGTGCTTATAGTTAGGACTGATCCAAGGTTGACTCAGGCTGCCTTGGATCAATCCTTAGTTATGCTGCTATAGGTCTAGACTGCCGGGGGACTTCCTCTGACACACTGAGCTTCTCTTCTTCTTCATTTCGATGCCTACATTAAGTCATTTTACTCACTCATCTTCTTCCCTGGAGTCCCTGTGCTCTCAGCTCCCAGGTGTCCGTGAGCTGAGGCTACTTCTTGAGAAGGAGGTGGTGTCATCCAGGCTTCGTCTGCCCTGATGGTGGTGAGATGGAGAAGAGGCGATGCTGCTCAGGTTGTATCTTTTAGGGTAGTGAAGAAGAGGATGTGTTTACTCTTCCTCCCTTTAACACATGCTGCTGATTATTTTTGTGCCTCGTAGTCCCTGTGCGTTCTCATCTCACAGGTATCCATGGATCCATTCTACCTGGTGGAGTAGTGGTTGTGCAGACCAGTCAGGCTTCATCTTCTGGTTCTGAGTGACGTGGTGGTGATGAGGTCATCCTGCGGAGGTTTCTCCTGTTTGGTGTGGTGGAGAGGAAGATGTGCTGCCCAGGCTTCTTCTGGTTGGTGTGGTGGAGAGGACGACATGCTTCTCATCCTTTGCTGATAGCTTGATGATGCTCTTCATCCCCTTGGACACTCTCATATAATTCTATATATACACACACTGTATATTAGCTGTTGTTATATTGATTTGGACATTTCCATACAATTTTGTATGTTAGTGTTAATGTGTTTTCATTGTTGTTATTCTGTACACATGGCATCTATTGCACGTCTGTCCATCCTGGAAGAGGGATCCCTCCTCTGTTGCTCTTCCTGAGGTTTCTTCCGTTTCTTTTTCCCTGTTAAAAGGTTTTTTTTTGGGGAGTTTTTCCTTAGTCGATGCGAGGGTCATTTGTAAAGGACAGAGGGTGTCATATCCTGTACAGATTGTAAAGCCCAATGAGGCAAATTCATAATTTGTGATATTGGGCTATACAAATAAAGTTGACTTGACTTGACTTGTTCACACAGCAACAATCAAACGCAATGTAAAAATGTTTGTTTGCAGAGTCATTTCAGTCTTCCTTCAGATAAAACTCAATGCATGTTATGTCTACTAGTGTGCTGTTTGCATGTCTGTTCTTGTGATTACAACAATGAACAGAGCATTGTGTGATTTCTAGTAATATGATTCACAAGAGAAGCGATTTTGAAACATCTGCAACTACTAAAACTTTTCAAGATTAATGAAAAGTAAACTGGGGACATGATAAGGGTCAGAGATATTTAGTCTTTAGTATTTATTTGTGCATATCGTCATATCTTGTGATTTAAAACTCCAAAGGCGTAAAATGACTGCCGGCGCCGCTCATTTTGATGCAGATTTTGTAAACAAATGAGGTCATGTGGCGTCCGGAGCTCAGTTGAAGGTAGGAGCCAAGATAAAGCCAGCGATCCACTATGGAGGATTATATTTTAACGGTTGCAAAATAACATTTGCAGTTGCTTGCTGTTGGATGAATAGTAAAATAGGATGCTTTTTTCAGTTCCTACAATTGTAAATCTGACTCCAGAGGAGTCAGTGCCTCACCAGCCATGAACCTCACCGCACATTACTGAGCTGAATGCTCTTAGCTCAGCATAGAAAGTGGACACATGGGAAACGTCCATTCTGGCAATTTTCCAAGGTTTCTACTACCATCTCTTAAGCTCAATAATTAACGTTACACCACTCTTACTTAACGTGGGGCAGTGACACGATTGGCTCATATTGTCCTTTTTGATGACACTTTCTCAAGCAACATTTTGCCTCACAACCCTCTCCACTGGATGGAAATTTGCTCTGTGCTGGGAGCTAACTGCTCAACTCAATTCTCTGAGTTTTTATCAAGTTTAGGTGACTTTAATATTCATGTGAACGTTGATAATGATAGCCTTGGTACTGCTTTTATCTCTTCCGTCTTGTTCAGAAACCAACTCACAGATTTAACCAGACCATCCACCTTGGTCCTGACCTACGGCATTGAAGTTGAACATTTATCAGTCTGCCAACAGAACTCTTTCTATCAGACCATTATCTGTTAACTTTTGAATTTTTTCTTCTGGACTACACTCCCTCAGGCAAATCCTTGCACACTTGATGGTTATCTGATGGTGATGTAGCCAAATTTAAGGATATAATTCCATTAGCTTTTAATTCAATGTCTAATCACAATATACTTGAGGACTCCAACCTCAGTCCTACTCACATTAATAATCTTGTTGATAGTGCTGCAGACTCTCTGCGAGTATCAATAGAGTGAGCGTTGTTCCTCTAAAAAGAAGCTAATAAAGCAAAGAAAGTTAGCTCCATGGTATAACTCTCACACCCACAAGTTAAAGCAGCAAGAAGATCTGAAAGGAAGTGACATTTAACCGGTCTGTAAGGGTCTTGTCTGGACTGGCATGATAGTCTCAAAGTGTACATGCTGACTCAGGCTGCCTTGAATCAGTCCATAGTTCTGTTGCTACAGGCCTAGACTCCTTGGATCAGATCAGGTCTAGACTGATGGAGGACTTCCTTTGACACACTGAGCCACTGAGCCCCTCTCCCTTTTCATCTGAATGCCTCCATTTGAACCATGTTACTATCTAGACTTCTTCCGAGGAGTCCTTGTGCTTTTTCATCTCCCAGGTATCCATGGGCTGAGGCTGGTGGGAAGGAGGCTTCATCTGTTTGGTGAGGTGGAGAAGAGGCGATGCTGCTTAGGCCCTCTCTGTTGGAGCAGTGGTTGGGCAGACCAGGATTCATCTTTTGGTACCCACTTAAGGTGGTGGGGATGAGGACATCTTGCTGAGGCTATTCCTTTTTGCCATGGTGGAGAGGAGGATGTGCTACCCAGGCTTCATCTGGTTGGTGTGGTGGAAAGGAAGATGTGTTGCTCAGAATTATTGCTGACAGCTTGATGGTGCTGTTCATCCTCTCGTACACTTTCATACAGCTGTATACTGTCTGCATTAACTGTTGTTATATGTAGTGTTAATGTGTTTTCATTGTTGTTATTCTGTACACATGACATCTATTTCCTGTCTGTCCATTCTGGAAGAGGGATCCCTCCTCTGATCCCTCCTCTGTCTGCTCTTCCTGAGGTTTCTAACATTTTGTAGATGTGAGGGTCATTTGTAAAGGACAGAGGAAGTCATATCCTGTACAGATTGTAAAGTCTTCTGAGGCAAGTTTGTAATTTGTGATATTGGGGTATACAAATAAAATTGACTAGACTATCAGCTCAGTACTTTACACTCACTTTGTAACACAAAACATCATGCTGTTCAGGTCAGTAGCTGTCAGCTGTGACATGAATCTTAGTTCTTGTATGTCTGTTAGAGGTCAGCATGAAGCCAATGATGAGCTGAGAAAAGCAGCCTGGTGACAAACATACAATCAGTTGTTAAACTGTACATACAGTATATCACGTCACCACTGAGGACATTGCATCCTATCCTAATTAGCGAGCTCATGATCACAGAGGCAGCGTATGGGTGTGGGGGCATCAAAAACAAACATAAAGGCTCTCAGAGGCAGGAAGTGACAAGCAAAGTTCACTGTCCCCGGAGAAAATGGTTATTTTACCGTTTGATCCCCCTCCAGTCTCACAGCAATGGGAACGTCCCCTTTTCTGTCTGCAGTGTGTCAATAGAAGCTGAGTGGAAAAAAACACCACAAAGATCAAACTGTTTTATCAGTGGGGCTGGGATATTTGCTGAGCATTGGCCTCAAGAGACAGTGAGAAAACAGGAGGAGAAACACTCTCTTGAGTATTCATGACAAGCTATCAAAGTGGATGGATCATTCAGAGGGACATCCATCTCTGATAACGCTAAATCTTAACTGTGAGGAAATGTTTGCGGAAAAATGCCAATTTTCTCAGTGTCAGCTCTCCTCTGGCAGACGGCCAGGAGTGAAGTCTAAGAAAAGACAGCCGACATTACAGAAATACTGTAGCTGTACACAAAATCAAAAAAAGCAATACTTTTTAATCACCAGATAAACAGGAAGGTAATGGCTTAGTAACAGACAACCTGACACCACGATTCTGCCTTGTTGAGGACTTGGTTTGGGAACCAGAGGGTCCCTGGTCCAAGTCTGACTGAGAGCTTGAGAGGTTCCCCCTCCAGGGCACAACTGAGCAAGGCACCAAACCCAAAAATGCTGAGGTTGCCTCTATTTGGCAGCCCCCTCACTCTGACACCTCTCCATTCATTCATGTAACAAGTAGTCTAACCAATTACTTTCAGCGGTGAGTAATTTAGTAAAGTAAAAAGTAACTAGAAATCTGTAATCCATTACTGTCTCAACACTGGTTTAGCGTCCCCTGAAGAGCTCTCTATGAGTGAAATGTAGTTCACTTGTCCAGCTGACTGATGTTATCACTGTGTCCAATAGATTTTGTGGTTGCCACAAATAATTTTGGCAATAAACATAAAGCTTAACTGTGTTGAGTGTATAATGTTTGAAGTAAAGAGGAGTCAAAACACACTTAGTGCTCCAGTCTCTAAATTCATACTGCACGTCGTAATGAGTGTCTCTGGTATAACGTATGCAATATTTATTATAATGACAGCAATTGTGTCATGTAATTATATGGTTACATGTAGCTGGGGTGTCAGCTTGGCTATAATAGGGATTTGTGAAAATAGTAATAGAATGAACTCCAGGGGGTTGACCTTATCTTTAGACTGTAATCATCGCTGCTGCTGGGGAGAATATAATTATCTAACTATACTGGCATCACTGACACCAGACTTCACTAATAACAATAGATTGTACACATCAAACTGATAACTGTATCATATATACAGTCATGGAAAAAATTATTAGACCGCCCTTGTTTTCTTCAATTTCTTGTTAATTTTAATGCCTGGCTCAACTAAAGGTACATTTGTTTGGACAATTATAATGATAACAACAAAAATAGCTCATGAGAGTTTAATTTAAGAACTAAGGATTACTCATTTTCCATGGTTTTCTTGATAATAACCAAAATTACTTAAATTCTTACATCAATAGCTATGGCATTGTACCGCCAAAAACACTACTTTTAAGCATTCCATGTTTTCTTTTCTGTTTGCTTTAAACACATGATACACACAAGAGTTAATACTTGATTGCATAACCATTGTTTTTGATGACTGCAGCCATGCGTCTTGGCATGCTCTCCACCAGCTTCTGACATTGTTCTGCTGTCACAGCAGCCCATTCCTGTTGGACAAATTCAAACAAATTTTCTTTGTTTTTGGGCTTGTGGTTCTCCATTTTGAGTTTGATGATTTTCCACAGGTTTTCAATTGGATTAAGATCTGGTGATTGAGCAGGCCAAGGCATGGTGCGAATGTTGTGGTTCTCCATCCAGGCTTTAACTGACCTTGCCGTGTGGCAAGGGGCATTGTCTTGTTGGAAAATCCAGTCATTCGAGGCAGGAAAGAGTTTTCCAGCTGATGGAAGAAGACTGTTTTCAAGGGTAGTCCTGTACTTGACCTGGTTCATTCGGCCTTCACACAATTGCATTTGCCCTGTTCCACTCAGACTGAAACAACCCCAGATCATGACTGATCCACCCCCATGTTTTACTGTAGGGGCAAGACAGTCTGGGTTGTAAGCTTCTCCAGGCTTCCTCCTAACCAGTAAGTTGGCTGGAGTGGGCATCAATTCAAAATTGGATTCATCACTGAAGAGAACCTTAGCCCAATCATCAACAGTCCAATCCTTGTGGTCTCGAGCAAAGAGTAACCGGGCCTTCCTCTGCCTTTCATTGATGAAGGGCTTCTTGCGTGCTCTGTGTGACTTCAAACCAGCTTCAACAAGTCGGTTTCGAACTGTCCTTGCCGAGCAAGTCACATTTCTCGACAGTGCCCACTCATTTTGAGGTCCCTGGAGGTCTGACGACGATTCCTGACACAGGAACGGATGAGTGCACGGTCATCTCGTGGGGTAGAAAGACGTTTCCTGCCACGGCCAGGTAGCAATTTGGTAGTGCCATGTTCAGCTTGTTTTTTTGTTGTTGGAATGAACGGCTGTCTTGGAGATCTTCAGTTTTTTCGCTACCTGTCTCTCACTCATGCCAATTTCCAGCAGTGCCAAGATGGCTGCCTTTGTTGCTTCACATAATTCTTTTGTTTTAGGCATTATGTGAGAGCTGACAACTTCTGAGTTGTGCTACGGCTTGAATGTAAGCAGGAAACCACTCTAGGCCTTTGCATGTGCAGTGCTGCTTGTGACATGAAATGGCCTCTTATATACCCTGGGAATCAATTAAGCTTAAGAATGTCAAATAGGACATAAAGTATTATGTGACCAGCTGCATTTTTTGTTGTGTTCATTGTATTATACGTTTAGTGGTACCAGATATTAGAATGAACAAGAAATTGAAGAAAACAAGGGTGGTCTAATAATTTTTTCCATGACTGTATGTGTCTATATATACACTATATTGCCAAAAGTATTCGCTCACCCATCCAAATAGTCAGAATGAGGTGTTCCAATCACTTCCATGGCCACAGGTGTATAAAATCAAGGGCATGCAGACTGTTACAAACATTTGTGAAAGAATGGGTCGCTCTCAGGAGCTCAGTGAATTCCAGCGTGGAACTGTGATAGGATGCCACCTGTGCAACAAATCCAGTCGTGAAATTTCCTCACTCCTAAATATTCCACAGTCAACTGTCAGCTGTATTATAAGAACGTGGAAGTGTTTGGGAACGACAGCAACTCAGCCATGAAGTGGTAGACCACGTAAACTGATGGAGCGGGGTCAGTGGATGCTGAGGCGCATAGTGTGAAGAGGTCACCAACTTTCTGCAGAGTCACTACAGACCTCCAAACTTCATGTGGCCTTCAGATTAGCTCAAGAACAGTGCACAGAGAGCTTCATGGAATGGGTTTCCATGGCCGAGCAGCTGCATCCAAGCCATACATCACCAAGTGCAATGCAAAGCATCGGATGCAGTGGTGTAAAGCACGCCACCACTGGACTCTAGAGCAGTGGAGACGTGTTCTCTGGAGTGACGAATCACACTTCTCCATCTGGCAATCTGATGGATGAGTCTGGGTTTGGTGGTTGCCAGGAGAACGATACTTGTTGGACTGCATTGTGCCAAGTGTAAAGTTTGGTGGAGGGGGGATTATGGTGTGGGGTTGTTTTTCAGGAGCTGGGCTTGGCCCATTAGTTCCAGTGAAAGGAACTCTGAATGCTTCAGCATACCAAGACATTTTGGACAATTCCATGCTCCCAACTTTGTGGGAACAGTTTGGAGCTGGCCCCTTCCTCTTCCAACATGACTGTGCACCAGTGCACAAAGCAAGGTCCATAAAGACATGGATGACAGAGTCTGGTGTGGATGAACTTGACTGGCCTGCACAGAGTCCTGACCTCAACCTGATAGAACACCTTTGGGATGAATTAGAGCAGAGACTGAGAGCCAGGCCTTCTCATCCAACATCAGTGTGTGACCTCACAAATAAGCTTCTAGAAGAATGGTCAAACATTCCCATAAACACACTCCTAAACCTTGTGGACAGCCTTCCCAGAAGATTGAAGCCGTTATAGCTGCAAAGGGTGGACCGACGTCATATTGAACCCTGTGGATTAGGAATGGGATGTCACTTATTTATAAGTTATCACTTAAGTTATATACTTTTCCATAAAACTGCATGAATTGCAAATCCTTTAGATTTGTGTCTCTTGTGACAGTTTTATTACTACAAAGCTGATTAATATATAAATAAATAACAAAAAATGTGTATTTCCACTTAATATCTACTGGCTTATTGATAACTCATCAGTGAAACTTCCTGTGTCAGGTTATGTTTTTATTTTTGCCTCATGTTCACATTGTCTCATTGTGTCTTGTTTAGTTTTACTTCCTGTCTTTGTCTGTTCTCCTGCCTTTGTGATTGTCAGTCCCTGTATATGATTATCTATTGTATAAATAGTCTTGTCTAAAATCTCAGATTTTTTTTCACTTTGCAACCAATTTGAAATTTCATCAACTTTTTTCTAAATCGGTCTACAAAAACAAAGTGTGTTTTTGCAGACCGTGTGCTTGCATCCTTCCCATATGGGATGCTATGAGAAGAATATTCTGTTCATGTTCCCTGTTTTTAGCAGGTGTTTTAGACACTTCTCCCTGGAACAGGACAGCTAGCTCTTCATACAGCCTCCCTAGCTGTTTAACCACAGCAGTCTTTGCCCCGCTTCATTAAAATAAAACTTAAAAGCTTGTAACGATTCATCGTACTTCCTCTTTTGAGTCACTCATGCTCTAGCTGTATCATAGTCTTGCTTTTTGAAAAACAAGCTATCATCTGACCTTTCAAGGTTTAAATTCATTAACTGTATAAAATGATTATTTCCATGAATTAAATCTTGTGTACCTGTCCTCAGTCTTCTAAGTTATATTTTTCCAAAACAAACAACTTCTGGAGTCATTGATCAGAAATTCCCAGCTGGCATGAACACAGTAGCACAAAACCCTTTATAATCACACTAGACCACTAAGTATAAATAGGCCTAACAGTATACTGGAAATAGCTCTGTGAATCGCATATGTACAGTGGGATACCTTATGTGTAGATTTAAGCCATCAGTAGAGGCATACAATGATTGATGCAATAAAAAAGCATGTGGAAAGAGGTGTGGACATCATAGCTCTACCTCTCATCTCTGCTGCTATCAGGTGATTGGCTTGGATGGGGAAGTGGCAAGGACTTTGTGCTAAGCCTCAACACTGCTAATCCTGTCAGTGTTCAAAGGCAGTGCTAAAGGTAGGGCTCCCCAAAGAGACGAGCACATCTGGAGCTGGAGTGGAGGCATGGTAGCAGCAGACGGACTGAGAGACAGAGACACTGAGCTGCTAACACATGTAGCCCAACTAATGAAAGCTCGCTACAAAAAGTGACTGATGGAAATCGAATTCATGGAGAGAAACAGCAGCTGATCCTGCAACAGTGAAGACCACTCTGTCAGTCATCAAGCACGCTGCCACACTGTCATCAGCTGTGTTTTTTTTGTGCGTATTGTGTATTACAATGCTACACAGATTGTGGTCACTATACCTTTTTAGCAGTGCAGGTTTAATTGGTAACAAAAGAAAGTCCACATCCACACTAACAGCACTGTGAGGTGTGAAGTGTGATCTCAGCTCTATGTTTTACTCACCTTGGCAGTCTGTAATCACTGTCCTTACACAGGAATCAACATCAATGCTGAGGAAATGGCATACAAATAAATGTGATGTAGATCCTGTGTCTTCTTTTGACGCTGTGAAAAATGCCCAGACAGCCGACATTGTGTCTGTCCTGAAAGTAATGTATCCCACAATCCTGTGTCACATAGAAGAAGACCGCACAACAGCAGCTAAATGGCAACAAGCATTGACTGCTCATATCGGAAGGGTTTTGCTCATCGGGGCAATACCAATATGATTGCCAATATATTGTTTTGCGTCAAAAAAAAAGGGTCAAAAGGTCAGAGAGGTTGCTTTAAAAGGTTGCTTTAAAATCATAAAGTGAACTCTGAGATCAACAGGTAACCCCTGAGTTATGTGTGAGTATTGGTATGATATGATGTGTTCTGTCAGCCTCGCTGCTGTGTCCTGAACACAGGCGAAGCGTGAGGCAAGAATAGAGTGCAGTGAGAAGCAAGACACTAGAAGTTACTGTCCCCACATGTCTCAAAGAGAACACACTGTCTGTCTCTACCTTCACATCATGCAACAGGTCAGCACAGGGTAAAACAGTGAATTTATGCTGTACTTACTCTATACTCTTCTACATTATCAGTGGTTCATTTTGCATTAAGCTATTATGACTTTTTATCCATTTTTTATTTTATTTTCATTCAAACAGAAAACAAATAGTGACATACGGCCAATGAACATAGTGTTACATCAATCCCCCCACCCCCCGTACATATGTATACACAAAAAGCAAAAGCAGCTAAAACACACAACAATAACAAAAAGAGGAAAAAAGAAAAAAAGGGGGCTTGTGGAACAGTTAATATAGATTTGTTGAGTGATTCAAGATGCCTGAATGAGGAGGATCAGATACACAATGGAACACAAGGATTAGAGTGAGCCCTTCAGTGCTTCATCCGTAGTGAGCCACAAAGTCACATTTGCCTCTATGGCCCTATTTATATGACTGTTGACAGCTCCATATACGGAACATGCAGAAATATTAAAACCCATTGTCTGATGGTCAAAGTGTGAGGGGGCTTCCAGCGTACTGCGATCATTTTCTTAGCAGCTGTTAAACCTGCTAACATCACACGTTTATGACATTCAGGGACTCAAAATGCTAAAAGCTCATTTAATAATAACACTCATATGGTCACAGGCACTGTCTCCGACATGAGTGCCGTCAGCTCAGCAGCCACATCCTGCCAAAATTAACAATGTCGAACAATCAAACAAATCGAACAACAGGGGGGCACTCCACCATGTGGAGGAAAGTGCCAGGGGTTTTTAATGTACACAGGGTGCATGAGGGATCATTGATAACTTTCCTAAGATGTAGCTCACGAAGGGTCAAGTAGGTCCTGTGTATGAAATTCTAATGGATCTGCTGGTGGTCAGGATGCTATTATGACTTTTTTTGGTCACAAACCTCACAGATAGGTCAGAAAGCTTAGAGTCCTGCTTGAAACAGACTGGCCAATCAAAGTGTCACATTAACCAGCTCCATCTGGGGTCTGGTAACTCTCCGGCTCTGCTCTATAGACTATCATGGAAGCATTTCAGATTTTCTTCATTTTCAGGCTGGTTTTGTGCTGTGTTTCATTCACCATTACATTTTCCCCCATTTATGAAAATAGTGAAGAATACAAACTTTAATGTTTCAGTTACATATCAGGCAAGTATTTCCATGGCTGGAAATGTTGTCCTACATGCAGGTAATGAGCAATCAGCATCCTCCACCTCTGTTCTTGAACAGAACAGGCTATGCCATGATTCACAGCAACACTCTCTTCAATTCTCTGTTAGTACTCAACATACCAGATTCAATACAGTAGACCACAGCAGCCATTCTGAGCGGTCACACACTGTTTGCGTAAAATTTGTAAATAAATAGCTGAATTGTGAATCAAAAAATGTGCCATATTGGCTCTGATCCCGCTGCCTCTCTCAGTTTGTCGTCACTCTGAAGGCTCACTCAACGTCCCACCCACAGCATTATCCGATTGGTTACACGTCACAGAATGTATACAGACATATATGCAGCAGCAGTAACACAGTGTTCCTGCTGATATATTTGTTGTCATCGCAACAACAAAAAAAAACGCAAATAGTAATAACTGAAAGTTCAGAGGAGGCAGCCCCTGGGTATGGCTCAGAGAGGTGATGCGCATTCCAGCGATGGAGTGAAGACCTCAATACCTTTGTGTTTGACGTGGAAAACCAGGTAAGGGCCTCCGTTCTCTAAATCGAGCCTTTGTGTGCACGACAGTCTGCTCCACTACCCAGAATCCCTCAGGACAATAGACAATGGGGTCTGACTCCAGTTACCAAGTACTTGTACACCCATACACAGCAGTCTCTCAATAAGTCAAACAAGTCACACACACACACACACACACACACACACACACACAGTTTCAGACCCCCTGTGTCCTTTGACCTGCTACCACAGCAGGGATCCAGTTGCAGGAAGGATGGGTGTTGTGCTGCCGTCACACTGCCTAAACTGATCCCCGCTTCAAACTGTGGAAGCCTTTGCGCGCCATAATACACCCACAAAAGGTTACAAAGTATTCATCTGTGCTGGCTGAGCAGCTGAGGTCTCTAGAAGCTGGATGCATTGTTCTTCCTTCACCATGCTATGGTAAAAGCAGGGCTGGGTGTTGTTCAAAATTTTTTGACACAATGCCAATTTCGCTATCTTTTCGATACTGGTTCCAGAATGATAATTGATAGTTGTTATTTTTGTATAATTTGGGATTTAACTATAGTAATCATCAATGTTATTTTTATTATTATTATTAATGTTATTTATGATTTCAACTCAATAGGATATTTTTGTGTAATTTAGTCTTTATCATGGTTGACAGACAATGATCTGATGATGATCATCCGGAACAGGCTGCCCCAGTTCCTCTTTAGGATCCTGGGGAGTGAGAGTTTGTCTTATGGTGTGTTCACTGGAAGTCAGAACTTGGAGTTCACATCATCTTAACCTCAAAGTTTAGTGCTCCCAGCTCTTCCAGTCTTACAGACGTACAACAAAACATGTAGATACTGTTTACGTCATTAGCAGATAGCATGAATTCTATGTCTGGTTGGTGAGATTAATCTGACTTTCCGAGTTGGAGATTTGACTTCACAGAGGGTTCTGATTTAAATTCTGACTTGGAGCTTGAAAATTCTGACATTCATGTACAACTTGAACACACCATGAGTCAAAAACACAAACACTGGGCTCCAGTGCTGCTACAATGACATTAATCCTGTGTTTTACCAGAGTTTGTCTCCTTCTACTGGGAAAGTAAGGGAATGGATCGGTGTCACTATGAATTAGGGGAGGGTGATATGACCTACAATTTATATTGTGGTATAATTTGAACATAATTTGACACCCTGGCAGCCTGTGTGCTGGGCTGTCACCAGACTGTAGATGGTATATATCATGGTATAGTTTGGTATGTAAATTACAGCAAAATTGTTTCTTAATGGTTACCATAGCATATGGTAAAAGCATTCAAGCAGGAAGTTGTTTTTTTAAACTATTAAATACAGTATTAGCCCTACACAAAGTCTGCTAGCTTAATGCTAACACATAATGGAAAACGGCATAGATGGGCTAAAGTAAATTAGTCCGTGATCATTTTAACTTGTTAAACACATGGCTATATTCAACACAAACAGTGCAACAGCACACAGTAGAACATATGACAGGCTGACCAAACATCCTCTTTTTACATCCCGTCCAGGGCGTCCGGGGGGTTTTAATTAATTGATGATAATAACCGGTTTTCCTTCTGTGTGTGTATTAGCATGTGCCCCCTCTCTATTTATGTAAAATGGTTCAGTCCAGCTGCTCCGGCAGACAGCTTGTACAGCGCAACAGACAGCGACTTAACGAGTGGAGGAGACAGCAGGATGTCTTAAAAGTCAGAGAGTTACAAAAGAAAAGAAGTCTGTCTGACTTGCAGTCACTCTCACTCTGAGGCAGGTGTGATGACGTCATCGACGGTAGGACGGTACTGTGCAAATCTCTACCATAGGCCAAATAGTCTACCGTCTACCACAAATACTGTGCATACCGTGCAGCCCTACTATTAATCTGAAGGGGACACGTCACCACATCCCTAGAGACATTTGAGAGTAGGCCTGTCACGATACTATATTTTGCTCAATGATATATTGTCTCACAACTTATTGCCGATAAACAATATTATTGTCAGCATTATTCTGAGTTTCTTAAGAGGTTCTTTTTCACACTGTGTGCTGCATAGTTTATCTTATACATTATATTTTACTAAAATCCATGTCCTGGTGACTGTATAAACACTACATAACACTGGGGCTCTTACGGTATGGATTGTGATGCGGTGATAAAGCATCCAAGCAATGTGGTACGGTGGTTTACCGCGGTATCCACCCCCGCCGCAATCCTGCTACTCTCAGTGATCACCACAACTCCGACACCCCCGCTGCTCTCCATGATCACCGCACCTCCGCCACTGTGTTCTCCGTGATCACCGTCATCATGGCAACTCTGCCACCCCCGCTGCAATCCCACTACCCTCCTGATCACCACAACCCCACTGATCACTCCTTGTCCTCTGGCATAAAATGTGCGACACAGTGTTCGGCTTTATAACAAGATTTGCGGCTATTGTTGAACAACATCAATTCAACAGAGGAGCGTAAACAGTTATGGACAGTACTACATAAGAGGGTGTGTCTGCTATAAGTACTGACTATTTAAATTGAACAACTGTTTACGCATTGCTTCTGTGTTTTATGCCTGTGTATTATGTGTGAATATATTCAATTTAATCATGAGAAGTACTGAAACGAAATAAATTATGATAATATGAAAACAAAACACACCCCCAGAGTTAATGCTTCAGCTTTAAAAACAGGATGTTACTAAATATTACTGTTTACATTTCATATCAAACACAGTATACAGTCCAGTGTAAGTTTCAACAGCAAATATGTAGGGATAATTTTTTTTATTATTTAATATATTGCGGTGATGACGGTAATGAGCTCAACACCGCGGTAGGCATCACATGACCGTGGTATTGCGGTGATGTGGTTATCATCCCAGGCCTACTTAACACTCCTTTTTTAGAAAGCAGTATTTATTTATATTTGGTCAGTAACACCCTCCATGCCCTGTCTGAACAGGTGAACCACCTGTTTTAAATAAAGAAGACAATATGTTACTCAATAGATCCTCTTCTTAATCATTTATCACCAGCTATGAATCACTGCCACTCCAAAACTAATCAAATTATCGTACCAATAAAGTATCACAGACAGCTCAGCAACTCTGAGCTCAGCGCCACAGGCTGGCCACATCCAGCATCTTTGCACAGGGTCTGCCGGCCCGTCGCTTTTTTGAACTGGGCATTGGGGCAGTCGGAAATGTCAGACCCTGGTATTTAACATTGTAATCGGGGCTGTGGCATTCATATTTGAAATGAGCTTTTTCATTATTCCTACTAATTTCTCCGGGCTACCTGACTATCTACTCCTCACCAGCTCACCTGCTCCAGCTGCTCTCTGTGTCCGCTAGTGGCCCCTCCTCCTACTGAAACAAAGAGACTTTATGACTGACAGGAGGTCTCACTCTGTTCATTCTGCTGTGGGACCAAAGAGCCCAGGCGTTGAGGTAGACGCACAGAGTGAACCCTCTTGTTATCCAGCCTCTCTGGTAGAGTAAGACGAGGAAAACAAACATGCATATATAGCAAGGCTGGCAAAATGACCGAGTCTGTTTTTATTTATCGTGCGATTAATTTATTGAATATTGTGACAGACCTATCTGAGAGCATGGTTCAGTCACTTGGGTATCGGGATTTGGCACCGAAAGATGATTAATTTTTTTTTATACCCGACAGGATAGCTTTCCAGTCGGTGCCACAAAAATATCTAAGTTCAGTACCCAGCCCCAGATATTAGAGGCTGTAATTCATCAGCAGCCTTGCACACTTTGTACTGAGATGTGCAGAACACAGAATGGATTCATTTATGTTGGTGGCTGACCATTATCAGTGGGACTGATCACCGTGCACTGGAATTGTTACTAGATGGAGGGCAGAGTGACGACAGGAAGGAGGAAATGTACTGAAAAGACTTATCTAGGAGCGCCAGGCCGCTGTGACGGGAAGTGGAATGTCAGGAGGGGAAAGAGGAAGTAGGCTTGAATGTAATGTGCGAACACACACACACACACACACACACGCACACACACACACACACACACACACACACACAGAGTCTACAGTGTAGAAATCAAAGCACACACAAGCATTGCCTTTCCTGCCTAATCAGCAGTGCTAGAGAGAGAGACAATTCCCATCTTCTTCCTGTCTCTTGGATTTCAGTTTTACTTCCTCTATCTCCCAATTCATTCTCTTCTCTCTCTTTCCATTACCCTGCATCTTTATCAGCAGGCCTTAGACACAATAAATCGATTTGAGGGACAAATATGGAAATCGTAGTGTTATGGTGCTGTAGCTGCAGTGAATATCACACAAAGGGAGTCTGTTTTGTTGACACAACTTGATTCAGTGGAGTTCATGTGAGAACTGTGTGCACATGCAGAGGATAGCATGTCCTTATGTCCAACACAAACAGTTATTACCACCATTAAACTATGGTTTTACGTGGTCCAACTGATAAGCATATGGCAGAGTGGTATAGTGTACAAATTTAAACATAGCTGGAAGGTCCTCTACTAATAAAACCACCATGTAAAACTGAAAATGTTACCTAAGTCACAAGTCAAATGTTATATCATATTACTTGCTATTAGTGTTTATTGTTTAATGATAAATATGACTTTGCAATCATTCACAATAATTAAGCAATTCTACATTCTACACACATGTCCATATAGTGATGTCATATTTCAATCAAATTTCCCTGGCCCATGTTAGTGGAATATTAATATTATACTAATTCATACTAATGAATTGGCTCATGCCAAAGTCACTTGTCCACCAGAGGATAGCGTGTCAGTGACATGTTTTGCCTCAACTAAGTGTGAATATTACATGTGTATTAATGTGCAGTGCTAGCAGGAGAAACAAAACCACTCACTTAGGTTAAGTCAAGAACACAATTGAAAATGTAAATGGACTTCCTTGGAAGATTTCTTTGGAATATAGCTGTTAGTGCTAGGGCTGGGTATTGTTCCATTTTTTTAGGATACAATGCCAATTTCTATACCTTTGTTTCAATACTGGTTCCAGAATGATACGTTTTTCTTTTTTCGATACCTCAATAAGTTATTGCAATGTTGTAACGTGGGCTTTAATCATGGTCATCATCACTTTGGGCTTTATCATGGTAGACATACTAGACAATGATCTGATGATGATCAACAGACACAGGCTGCTACCAGTTCCTCTTTAGGACACCGGGGAGTGAGAGTTTGTCTTATGGTGTGTTCACTGGAAGTAAGAACTTGGAGCTCAGATCATCGTAACCTCAAAGTTTAGCGCTCCCAGCTCTTCCAGTCTTACAGACGTACAACATGTAGCTACTGTTTATGTCAGTAGCAGATAGCATGAATTCTATGTCTGGAGATTAATCCAACTTTCCAAGTTGGAGCTCTGACTTGGAGCTCCAACTTGGAAATTACATTCACATACAACTTGAATGCACCATGAGTCGAAACACAAACGCTGGGCTCCCAATGCTGCTGTAATGACATTAATCCTCTGTTTTACCTGCAAGGTTTGTCTCCTTATGCTGGGAAAGTGGGGGGACGGGTCAGTGTCACTATGAATCTGAAGGGGACATGTCCCTTTGTCCCCACTGTCATCTGACAGCATGGTTCACAGACACTTTGCTATCGGAATTTGGCACTGCAAGAGATGATTCATTTTTTGATACCCAACAGCATCAGGGCTTCCAGGAAACCACTCAAAGAGGTGGAGTCTCAGGGATGTATGGACCAGTATTCTTTAAGGAGATAAAATACCAGTGGTGGTGCTGAATGGAAACCTCAATGCTGTTGTGTACCAGGACATACTGGAGAACCATTGCCTCCTACATGTAAGAAGGGTCTATGGGAACAACTTTAGGCTGCAAGACGACAATGCAAGAGCACACAGTGCAGCTACAGTGAGAGGATGTGTTGAAGCAGAGGGGTGCAGCAGATGCCTCAGTGTTTACACTGAGCTGTTCAGTGTAAACTGCCAATCGGAAGGTCAGTAGTTTGATTCCTCCAGCAGTGGTGCCGTGGTGTCCTTGAACAAGATACCTAACCACAAATAGCCAAGACCTCTTAAGCCTGTTATCCACCTGTCAAAGGTGGCCAAACTCAATAATAGTGACAGAGTGATGTTGAAAAGACTAACATAAGAAGAACCAGCTTTTGGATCTCGTACTTTCAGCTCTTTTAGTAACACACTCATCTTTCACCAGACATGGTAAAAGATCTCTTCTAACGGCTTCACTCAATCCTTTCCAGCTTATGTAGGTTGGCTGAGAAAGATATGAATGCTGCAAGCTTCCAGAGTAGCAGTGGCTTAAAGCCGGAACAACACACACACGCACGCACGCACGCACGCACGCACGCACGCACGCACGCACGCACACACACACACACACACACACACACACACACACACACACACCTCTCGCTGACACCCTGGCGGCCTGTGTGCTGGGCTGTCACTCGCTGTGTGAAATAATGCATGGGCTCCAGAGCAGGGCCACTCTCCCCTCTCATTCTCCTGCGTGGTGAAGGCCAGCTTTGTCACAACAAGCAGCTCAACATAGAGTCCACCTCAAACCAGATCCACGTCACTCTGGAGACAGGACCGCTTAATGGAACCCATCGGCTCTTCTAACCCATTTCCAAAACGCAGAGATATAAAGTAAAGAGGGAGGGGAAAAAACAGAAAGAGGGTTAAAGTAGACACCAAAAACAGCAATCTGTGTACATGTTGCAATTTGTGCTGACGGGGCAGGAAAGACAATGACGCCTGACAGCACCATGTGATGAAAATAACAACCATCATGCATAATGCAACACTCTCCACTGAACTGAGCACTCTGGACTCTCCAGGATGTCACTGTCCCTCCTAAAAAGCCACCAACTACTGTGGCTTTCACAATTTGCACTTCTCCCCTTGATGACAACGATCCTCGCAGGGCAGCGATCATCCATTTGGAGCAGGGGTTATAATTATACGATGGGCAGTGGCGACAGCAATATCCTGCTCTAGCTTCAGAAGTGACTTGTTTGCACTTGATCTGCCCAGCGGTTCCCCAGGGTGGCACAAATTAACTGTTAAACAAACAAATCAGCAGTGGGGAGAGATGGGCGGCAGAGGCCTGGTCAGGAGATAGGAGCCTATACTTTGAAACTATGCGCTTCATGTCAGGCAATAACACTCATTTTGGACTAGAGCTGCACGATTTTAGGAAACATGCATTATGAGATAATGTTGTTGAATACTGCAATGATGATATACGCTGAATTAAGAAATACTTCAGTTATACTTCTGTTATACTGTTAATGCCCCCTTAAAACCTTTTCTGCTACTCAAAAACAAAACGTCCTTTACTGCCTGAATTGTTGTTGTTGAAACAAATACTGTCAATAAAAATCTGAAATCAAGTTGAGTAAATAATTTTATTTAAATCGTCTCAGTTTACTCAATTACCTTCTCAGTCAGTTGCATGTTGGGGGATGGCCATCTGTATCTGTATCTGTATTTAGTGCTTAGAACATTTCTGCCTCTCTGCACTGGCTCCCTGTAAAATCTAGAATAGAATTTAAAATCCTCCTCCTCACCTACAAGGCACTTAATGGTCAGGCACCATCTTATCTTAAAGAGCTAATAGTGCCTTATAATCCAGCTAGAACTCTGCGCTTTCAGAATGCAGGACTATTAGAGGTTCCTAGGGTTTATAAAAGTAGAATGGGAGCCAGACCTTTCAGTTATCAAGCTCCTCTTCTGTGGAACCAACTCCCTCTTTCAGTCCGGGAGGCAGACACCATCCCCTTATTCAAGAGTAGGCTTAAGACTTTCCTTTTTGATAGTGCTTATAGTTAGGACTGATCCAAGGTTGACTCAGGCTGCCTTGGATCAGTCCTTAGTTATGCTGCTATAGGTCTAGACTGCCGGGGGACTTCCACTGACACACTGAGCTTCTCTTCTTCTTCATTTCGATGCCTCCATTAAGTCCTTTTACTCACTCATCTTCTTCCCCGGAGCCCCTGTGCTCTCAGCTCCCAGGTGTCCGTGAGCTGAGGCTACTTGTTGAGAAGGAGGTGGTGTCATCCAGGCTTCAACTGTCGTGATGGTGGTGAGATGGAGAAGAGGCGATGCTGTTCAGGTTGTATCTGTTAGAGTAGTGGAGAAGAGGATGTGTTTCCTCTTCCTCCCTTTAACACATGCTGCAGATTAGTTTTGTGCCTCGTAGTCCCTGTGCGTTCTCATCTCACAGGTATCCATGGATCCAGTCTACCTGGTGGAGTAGTGGTTGGACAGACCAGGGTTCATCTTCATCCTCTGGTACTACATGACATGGTGATAATGAGGACATCTTGCTGAGACTTGTCCTGCTTGGCATGGTGGAGAGGAGGACGTGTTGCTCATTCGACACTTTCACACAATTCTATATATACATAAGCTGTTGTCATATGGACACTTGCATACATCTCTGTGTGTTCATGTATTTTTCATTGTTGTTATTCTGTACACATGGCATCTATTGCACGTCTGTCCATCCTGGAAGAGGGATCCCTCCTCTGTTGCTCTTCCTGAGGTTTCTTCCATTTATTTTTCGCTGTTAAAAGGGTTTTTTTTGGGGAGTTTTTCCTTAGTCGATGTGAGGGTCAGTTGTAAAGGACAGAGGGTGTCATATCCTGTACAGATTGTAAAGCCCAATGGGGCAAATTCATAATTTGTGATATTGGGCTATACAAATAAAATTGACTTGACTTCTTAGTGTAAGTTCACTATACCAAAATTCCCTTTTTTGTAATTCTATATTGTTTTGAAAACATTCTCAAATCTCAATATAAACTGCATTTTACAAAATTACATTTAAACACATCATGACATGGTTACAGTTTACCGTCACCTGATGGTTGTGTGTGCCAGCAGCTTATCATGAGCCTTATTCATGTTAGTTGTTAGGTAGCAGCCTCTAATGGTGGCTTTGAGGCAAAGTAGGAAGTCAGGTGACGTAGTATTAAGAGTTCAGGGTGGATGGACGGGTCAAACACTCATTCAATACCTTTGTAACCATGTTGGTTTGTAATCACGTCATGTACTACGCCACATATATAACAAAGTACCTACTTAAGTTAAGTGATGCGCAATAACTTTTTTAACTGATATGATAATTGATAACTTTCTGCTGCCAAAGGCGGATAGTGATAATGAGCAAATGTGGACCTATGATATAACTTTGGAAAAAGTCCCACAATATTAACACCATGTTCTCTGTTTACAAACGTATACACACTGTGCTACATTTACGTGTTACAGGAAGTTATCCATTTGCGAGTCATTTTCCCGACCTTTTTATGTTGATATTTCTATGGTTTATTAACATACTGTGGAGTTTGCATGTTCTCCTCATGTCTGCGTGGGTTCTCTCCAGGTACTCCAGCTTCCTCACACTAGGGCTGTGAGATATGGATAAAATTCTATATCCCGGTATAGCCAAGTTTATATCCCGATAATGATATATATTCCGATATAGTATTTTTTCTGATGAATTTTTAATTTCCATTGCGCTCTCCTCCGTCTCCTCTGCGGCGTATATATGCTTATATGCTTTTATTCTGAAGGCTTACTTTGAGAGCGACCGGAAGTCCTGCTTTGTTTGCGCTGTAGCCTACTTTTACTGTGCAGTTTGGCTGCTAATAAAGATGTGTTTTAAGCGATAATAAATCATTCATACGCAACACAACTTCCTCCATGCTGCTTTACCTCTGTTTACTTCTGACCTACAACTTTTTATTTTTTACTTCCGAGCTACAACTGCCACAAACCTGTCCTTACGGGTGACGTAAACATGCTACCACAAAGCAGTAGTGTTGCTGCGGTTACAGTAGCCGTCATACTATTGTGTCTGTGCTTCATACAATACACGTTTTTAACACTCATGATACATTTGGATTATCCAGCGGTCATTCTGACGTTGAGTTGTACTTTACACGGCGTATCCAAACCACAACCAGAGTAACGTTTATGTTAGCATAGCAACAGAGCTAACTAAGTAGCTACATGTTAAAATTATGATATAAACAACAGAGGCTTATATCATACGGTAGACATTTTTATACCGCATTACGGTATATATCGTAATATCGCACAGCTCTACCTCCCACCATCCAAAAACATGCATGGGGATTAGGTTAATTGTTTAATTTAAATTGTCCGTAGGTGTGAATGTGAGTGTGAGTGGTTGTCTGTCTCTATGTGTCCTGTGATGAACTGGAGACTTGTCCAGGGTGTACCCTGTCTTTCACCCTAAGACAGCTGGGATAGGCTCCAGCCCCCCATGACCCTATGAGAGGAGAACAGGTAGAAAATGGATGGATGGTTAATAGGTAATGTACTGCACTGTCGATAAGACGTTGATATCAAGTCAAGGCAGTAACTACCAAAATTATGAGCTGGCGAGTTGCTTTCCGACATGAGGGACACCGATGGCACTTGAATGCAACACTCACTGCAGGCTGTTCTCATGTAGGAGTGGGAGCGCTTGATTAAAAAGAAGACCCACACCGCAGTGCTAACAAAAATATATATTATATATTATCATGGGTATTAATTTTATGATATCAGACTTATTGGAATGATATCATAATGTCTTGTGTGGAATGAATAATTACTAGCAAAACATTATGCATAACATTTATGAAATCACAAAGTGGTGACGGTATATGTTAGATGTATCTTATATTTCTATTTTATCATCAGAACGGGGTCATAGGGCACAGGTGGTTCCATGTCAGTCATCAAATGACTGTGCTGCTGTATATTTCTTCATATTTTCCTAAACATCGCTGCTCAACACTGCTCACCTGCCATATGTATCTGAGTTATTATGTTAGTCACTGACTGCTGTAATGTGGCTCCTATCGGGCCAGATGAGCATCAGCGTATGACCTGACCAACATTTTGAAAAACATGGACACAGACAGTGCTGATGGTCAGATTTTAAAGGAGGCCTAACAAAGAGCTGCTCTTGATGATGCTCGTGAAACGTCCCCAGTTTCTTGTCAGTTCCCAACACACCAGAGAAGATGAAAAATGGGTTAGAAGAGCAGTAAAGAAACACAAGCACTTGTCAAGCAGTGAATAAGTTATGCTAACATGGTTTTAAGAAAACAACTGCCAGGCCTGGAAAGCCACACGGCTGGTGCTAGTGAAGGGACTGAAACTGAAATGGACATGAGGCAGTCACTACAGTGCTGCGAGGGACCTGACTATGGCAAAGAGAAAGGAAAACAGCCCAAGGTGCTACTGTAGGCTGGAAATGAGTTTGATGCTCTCTATGACAACCCCTCTGCAAACACACCTTACTCATATTATGGAGCATTACACTGAATTACATTCATTTCCTTGAGATTTACCCTAATCCTAACCATAACCACTATTTGCATAATCCTAATACAAACCCTGACCAGAATCTACCCTTACCCTAACCTTAAACCTTCACCCTTCACCTTACCTTTACATTATGGTCCCCAGAAAGACAAACAGAACAAAACAGACAAACAGAGTGAATATTTATCCTGTGCATATGTTAAAAAAGTGGAAATAAACCCAGTAGAGCACACAAAGGAGAAATATCCAAAAATCCACTTAAAAAACTATGTAAAATATGCAAACTAAACCTAAAATGCTAAATCCTAAAATAATATGCTGATAAAAATCTGTTTAGTAGTTCATGTTGGAAGGAAGGCATGTCCCCATAATGTGACTGTATAAGCAGATTTATGTCCCCTTAACATCAGTAATACACACACACACACACACACACACACACACACACAGCTCTGACCCCATCTACACCTCATTTACAGAGGTGCAGAGTCAGTCAGGCTGGTGTAACAGAGGTGTGTGTTTTCCTGTGAGACACACTCAGGTGTGTGCGGCATGTCAGCGCTGATCACACTGCGTATGGACGACTCACAGCCTCTCTGGTCAGCTTTCATTGGGACTGGTCTGCTTGCTTCTATATGGCTGCTCATCCTGCTGCCACAGTGCATTTACAATAGAAGTGAAAACCTTCTGGGTAGATGAACACAAATAAAATCAACCTACTGAGCAAAACTGTCAGTCTGCACTTTACATAATGTTTAAAGGTGGAATAAACAGATTTTTGATAAAAGAATCCTACCATTCTGGTGCTTTATGTGTGCTATCTTCAATTTCATCATTGCAATGTAATCTACTTTTTTTATTATCTGCACATTAAACATGTTGTCTCAGGATTTCAATCTATTGCAGGTAAAAAAAAAATAATTACCAGGTTGGGGAGAAAAAACATTTTGACAATCAAGTCTTAAAATTTATGAGAATTTTTTTTTTCTGAAATTAATAAATAGCTATCAGAAAATATAATTAATTTATGTTGTTGAAATTATTATTCATTATAAAAAACTCATAAATATGCAACAATATGAAGTTTTTAAACAGTTCATTGGTTATAGAAACAAATACTCAGAACAATAGTGGAGTGTAAAACTGTGGTCATGAAAAAGGGTGGGATTTTTGTCAGCACATTTCTACACTTTCCAAGGTTGGACCAACCAGTTTGTGAAGATTTATTAGTCATGAACAAAGTGGTAGATATAGCTCTCTATATATCGTTTATACGTTTAGCGTTTAATGGTTTACAAATCATTTAGTCACTACCAGTGAATACTAAACATAGCACATAAGACAGCAATTTTAAAAGTACATAAACATTATGAATTATCAGTTCATTGTTTGTTAACAGTAAAATAACTATTAATTAAGTTTAATTAACTGTTAATTCACCATTTATTAATGATACTTAAAATGTTGCAAAGATGGCGATCCAAAAAACAACATGGTGATGGCCAAACCATTTCTTATAGTTGGGCCGTGCTTTAATGTCAGAGAAAATCCTAAAAAATAAAGAAAATTCTCATAAAAGTGTTACAGTGAGTTGTTTTCTGGGAAAATGCCCCTGCCTCTGTTCTCGTCATATTCTACCTACAATGATGACTTTACTTGTGATAAATGTGCTGTTCTTTTTAGCCACTTTAGACATATTGTGCAGAGCTAATGACTGCAGGAGCTATATCGACTCATTGCAACACACACACACACACACACACACACACACACACACACACACGTATAGACACATGTGCAACACACTCGCTGCTGTCTGGTCAAATACTTTGGCTTTGTCCGCCTCTCGGATTAAAGCTACCGGGCTAATTTGCTGCTATGTCGCAATTCCCACATAATCCGGCTCTAATCCTCGCCGACTCGATTAAACAGACAAATCTCCAGCTCAGTATCTGGCTCTATCTGCCGCACTCTTCATTTGAACTTGCTATCCTTCACTTTCTCCCCGCCCTCCCATCCACCTCCTGCCTCTCAACAAAATCTTCCTTATCTTCTTCGGGTCGTTTGTCCCCTTGTCTTTCAGCTTCTCTATCAACGACTCTCCACTGTCCTCTTTTTTACTCTCACTTGTTCTGTTTTAGCATCCCCCAGGATGCTTCTGATAAAACATGAATTGTGTTTCTGCCAGATCAGCTCAACCATGAGGTCACCTTCAGAGGAGCTTCAGATACTTTTGGCAAAGATCCAAAAGTGTTGATGAGCCTCAGCTTTTTCTCCATTTACAGTAATATCTCCAGAAGTGGTTATTTATAAAATGGTGACGGAAACGCGTTACAACGAAGTGTGTTATTTTAATCATATTACATTAGTGTGCAACACATTACAGTTACTCGGCGTGCCCCGATCCGATATTGATATCAGATATTGGTCTGATATCAGCAAAAAAAATGAGTATCACACATCGGCCAGCATCTAAAACCTTGATCGATATAATCACTCTGATCCAATCAGTCCATTCCAGACTCCAGTCCAGCTCTTCTATCCAGCAGCAGAGTCCAGTGATCACAACAACAGCTGAGCTAAGGTGCTAACAAAGTAGAAGGAGGAGGAGTGATGTCGACCCTGTGGAAGCATTTTTAGATAATGTCTGAAAAAGACTTTGAAACTGAGAGCAAAACCTGTCCTGAACCAGTTTCCTGTGGAGGAACAGAACCAGGAAGTTTAATTTGACCAACCTCATCAGCATTTGAAGTAAGGTGACCAGATTTCTGAAATGATCCAGGGACATTTCCAGCTTGGTGAAAATAAGAGTTAATACGGTAGCGACCGGCTACACACACTTGTTCTAGTCTGTGCTCAATGTGTTGCGTCATGCTTTCTGCTTCCATCCCGGCTACCATAATAACAGTTGTTCTAGTCAACACGCAGTCAACATTTTTTTTTCTCAATCTTAAAATGCTGAAAAATCATGGACATTTTCAGGGACAGCTTTAAACAGGGACTGATCATCTAAAACAGGGACTGTACCCATCTGTTCACCTTAATTTTAAGCAGCATCACAAAAAAACAGCAGGAGAATTTTCAGGGTTGTCTATCCATCCATCCATCATCTACCGCTTATCCTCATAGGGTCGCGGGGGGGCCTATCCCAGCTGTCTTAGGGCGGACAGTGCTAACCACCACACCACCGTGCCGCCCAGGGTTGTCTAATTTATTTTTATTTATTCAGGTCAGTTGTAGAATATTACTATATTTAGTTACACTAGTGGTTATTTTGCACTTTAAAATATATATTTTCTTAGTTTTTATTGATTTAAGGTTTATTAAGGTTATTTTTCAGAGACAATCCATACAACAAAATAAGTAATAAAAAATTGTGTGATTAGTGCTCATCGTGTCAGATCAATATCGGTATTGGCCGATAGGCTGCAATGTCTGTATCATATCGGAAGTAAAAAAGTTTGAAAGACCCCTAATAGTTACTATCATCTCCACTTCCTGCTTTGATCTCTGTGGTGTATACCATGTCTTTATGTCCTGACTACATCTCCCAAAAGCCCCAAAATTACTCACAGGCTGTGTGAGACCACGATCAGCGACCCGCTGCTGAAATACACTTTAACGTTGAAATACGTCAATGGCACTCAAAGTGTTGATGTATTGACTTTGAAAAACCACATGTCCAAAATGTCATCACTTCATAATTTTTACCTGTTATAGTACATTTGTCTAATTTGTCTAAGTAGCATATGCTTTCTGCGGTTATGGCAACAGTAACATTTGAAATGAACATTTAAAATGATTCTTCTACAACTCGAAACTCGTCTGGACGTCAAACACAGGCATGTTGCTTGTGCTAATAACTGATTGCTTAATTCCTCTTTACTTTCATGGAGTTTGATGAGGAACAACAGTCGTGTCTCCCAATGAAAGCAGCGGACAATCCACCCTCACTCTGGCATGCACTTTGCCTTCTAAGTACTGATGCTTGGACATCAGCTCTGGACATCTTGAAAGCAATCTTGATGATCTCAGATCATCTTAACCTGAAAGTTTAGTGCTCCCAGCTCGTCCAGTCTTACAGACGTACAACAAGACATGCACTGTTTACGTCAATAGCAGATAGCATGAATTCTATGTCTGGTTGGTGAGTTTAATCTGACTTTCTGAGTTGGAGAGCCGACTTCACAGGGGTTCCGTAAATTCTGACTTGGAGCTTAGAAATTCAGACGTTTGTGTACAATTGGAATGCACCATGAATTAAAACACACAAACTCAGTGCTTTCAATGCTGCTGCAATGACATTAATGCTCAGTTTTACCAGCACTGTTTGTCTCCTTATGCTAGGAAAGTGATGGTATCTGAATTTGGCACCATAAAATGATTGATGTTTTGATACCCGATAGGATTGGAGCTTTTCGGTCGGTGCTACAAATGTATTGAAGTTTGGTACTCAGCCCTAGTTATGAATTTTCTGAAAGCCAGACACTAAAGGGGGCCACTGACCAAGCTACCATATTTAAGGAGTGAGAACAAGTTGTGGAAAACAGAATTCATACTGCTCCAGAATGTTGTCTTGATGACTCACATATATAAAAGTGCTTGTTTAAAGCTGACACTTGAACCGACATTCAGTGTCACAGATGAGGCTGGGCTGATGGTGCCTTATTTACTCCATATTTTCAGGGGGATTTCATCTTGTATTATACACCGCCTTGAAAAGAAGATGATTAGCAGTGATTGACACGGAGAGAAATGGGAAAAGAGTTTATAATTCTGTTGGGTGGAGTGTAAAGACCAAGCATTCTGCAGCCAGTGAATTCTGAACAGCTGAGGAAAGCAAGTAAAGGAGCGAGAGAAAGACGGCAAAGAAATGTGGTTGGCAGCTGACAGCTTGGGCCTATTTTTAACACGGGGTGGAGGTAAAAGACAGATGAGCGACAAGTTTCACCGGTTAAGGGGAGTTCTGATCGTTTCTCCTGCAAATCAGACACTTGTCTGACAGGAAGTGTCAGGAGGGGACATGAGACCGAAACTAGTATTCCTCTGTGGGTCCCGCCTGACAGTGCTGTTATTAAACGGAGCCTGTAATGTTATTTTCCTGATGATCGTGATAGTGGAGGAGGAGCGTGGGGCCACTCCAGAGAGTGATTACAGATCACACAAGGCTTGCCTTTCGTCCTCCCAGAGGAGGAGTGTGTGTGAGAGCATGCACATGGAGGCGTATATGGGGGATAGATGGATCTGCCATCATGATTAAAGTGTTCCCGTCGAGGGAATAGGTGGGAGTATCATGGAAATGGTGTGGGGGGTGTACGATCAGAGTGACAGAGAATGAATTCACTGCAGACTCTCCAGGAGGGAGCAAACACGTTGCATCAAAAATGGGATTTTCATTTTATGGCAGTATGAGGAAGACATTAAATAATACTGTGCATATGCAGTATGTACACAAATTGGTCAAACTCCTGGGATATAAAGGACAAATGAGACATCAAATGAACATTTAGTCCTCAGAGTTGATGTTAGAAGCAGGAAAAATGTTCCAGCATCAGGATTTTTCAGGAGTTTGACAACAAGAAGCAAACAGTGATGTCTAGAGAACTGGATCAGAGCATCTCCACAACTGCAGCTCTGGTGGTCTGTTCCTGGTCTGCAGTGGTCAGGATCTATCAAAAGTGGTCCAAGGAAGGACCAGTGGTGAACCAGAGACAGGGTCATGAGAGGACAAGGATCACTGATGCAGGTGGAGAGTGAAGGCTGGTCCTGGTGGTCTGATCCAACAGAGCAGAGAAGTTAATGCTGCTGAACATAGAAAGGTGCAAACACAACAGTTCCCCCTTAAATATATTTTTTATATAATTATAGTTTCTTGTGAATACTGAAGGTCAAGAGATCAATTTCCTGTCTAATGTGGATTGTAAATTGCCTCTGGGACGTCATGCATACATCCATATAAACAATCCTCAGAGCGAAAATATCTGCACAAAGTGAGCACTTCGCCTAATTACTCTTAATGTGCGAGGTTAATGGGCTCTCACAGATGGTTGGCCTCAGGAAATCAGTGAGCGTAATGACCAGTCACTAATGAACACTCAAAGCATCAATGATGATACCCAACTGAAAGGCTGACTGTTGGTGCTTTCTAAAAAAGGGTTTGTCGCAGTGGCTCAGCCACACGTGCAACATCAGAGAAAACTGACACTTTGGTTCAAAAGGAAAGCAGTTCCAAATTCCCAGCACTGAAACATAGTAAGCAGTAAGATAAACTGCCTCAAACTGGGGCTCAATCCTTATAGATCCTGTTAAGCATTAGACTTCCACCTCTTCAAACACATGTGCAGGGGAGATTATGGAGGCTTTCTGTGCCCCTGCCATGCTGTACAGTAGTGCTGCTGCATACAGATACTGTATATGAGGCGAAAGACGAATGAAGAGTAGTGAATGTGTTTTTTACTGGCAGCAGAGGCAACAATGGCATTCAATACTGCATTCTGTCAAAGTTAGTATTTCCTTTGCTTTTTCCTGTCTTGTAGTTACATGACAGTACATGCCATTGTTCTTGGCTGGAGAGTTAGAAAATAGAGCTTGCGTCAGACATTCATTGCAAGGAAACTGATCTAGCCTTCCCATGGGCCACAGATCCTTGATGACTTTCACAATTAACAATGGCTGTGAGGACAGCTGGACCTGAGCAGAGGATGCATTTTGTGAGGGGTTTCATTCCAAATGTGACAAAACAACCCAACACAACAACACAAACCTAATCTTGCCATGGGGTCATACAATGGCCCCTTCCCAACATCTTACATGGTTGTAACACTATCACAAATTCTGACAGACAGACTGAATGCCTGAATGCATCATGTGAAAACACAGAGCGCTGAAGCTGCTGCTTTCCTGACATTCTTTGTTCATGTACACTGTGTTAACATTTACCCCTTTTCCACTGGGGTGGTTCAGGGCTGGTTTGGAGCCAGATCCTGACTTAGCACCAGTTCTTTGTGTTTCCACAGCCTAAGCACTGGCCCCTGGTGTTTAAAACTGGGGCCAGGCAAGCACCAAGTCTTTGCTGGTCCAGAGTTAAGCACCGGTTACGTCAGGGGCATGGGGCAGGGTTATTGAGACAAACAAGACCAGAGTAAATACTGCCTGGTTCTATCACAAATCAAATGTACTGAAAGGACTCCTGGGACACACGGAAGTTTTGCACAAACTGTTGCACACTGAAATCCAGAACAATAGTGTCCCACCAGTACTGTGATCGTTGATGTGCCCAGGCAATAGACGACCTCTGTCTCTCTGGCAGCCGTAATACAATCTGTTCTCAAACAGAGTCACCGCTCAGTTGTGTTATATTCGTGCCACATTCCTGAGCAAACAAATGAAGATCTGAGCACAGAAATATATTTTGTGCTTAGTAAATTTATTTTTGCTCGTGCCACAATCATGCCGAGTCTCAGTGTTTCTCCTGCTCGTGTATTTGCTCGATCAAAAGCTATCTTTGTTCGCTCAGGAATGTTGCACAAATACAACGCCACACAGTTAGTTTTATCAGCCCTGGATTTTTCACAAAGCCTTGTTTTGATTTCGCACTGCACAAGTTTTGTCGGATGAAAATGAAAATGCAGTGACATCCTGACATTTTGCAGTGACATGGCTCTGACTGGACTCCTTGCCAGTGGAAAAAATGAACGGTACTAAGGAGGAATGCAACTGAACCAACTAAGCACCAGCACCAAACTAGCACCAGGTTCCATTTGGTGGTAAAGGGGTATTAGTGTACCCAAACCTTAACCATAGCATTGTAATATTATTATAAAATAGATTGCAGTGATTTATTTTGGGAAGGCGGAGAAAACTCTTTTATGCACCTCTATAAGGCCTGGACAAATTACATATTTGCTTGTTTCTTTTGGAGGAGTTGTTGTGGAAAAGACCGTTAAAAAGACACTGAATTTGAATTTTTCTGAGGGCTGAAAACCAAGATAGGGAAATCCAATTATTACAGAGTTGGCTGATTTCTACTGCAAATTGAATAAAAGGGCATATTAGCAGCATATTAAAACATATCTCTCTCACATCTGTGGGAGGGGGTGCAGAAAGAGAGCACAGGGGAGGGCAGCGATGTGGCAGATACTTTCAATAAATAGCAATTATGTTGTATATGGTGGAGAGTGGTGATGATGGGAGGGGGGTGCACCTCCAAGCCATTATTGGAGATAATGACATAAACTGAGCTCTCTCCAGAGTGTAGTTATGTGTGACAGAAAAATAGATAAGAGCTTATAATTACATACACCACCAGGGAGGAAAAGACCAGCGGAAAAAAAGAGAAGGGAGCGATGGAAGGAGCGATGGAGGGAGAAACCAAGTATAAACACATTAAAGTCTGGCACTGAAGGCTGGAGGCTGACCCGACACACTGATGCTGATGAGATGCTGGAGATGCAGCCCTCAGGAGAGATGGGATGAAAGCGAGGAAGAGGAGGAGGAGGGTTGAGCGACGAAGATGAAGAGGAAAAGAAGAGGGCGAGGAGGAAGAAGAGGGGGAGGGGGAGAGGGAGAGATGAAAGACGGAGATGTTTGAGAGCACAGACAGATGGAAGAAGAGGGACAACAGAGCAGGTCTACTGAACGAACAGGAGAGATGAGTCAGTCCCTCTCAATCAACCATCAGTGTGAATGAAAGTTACAGAGCGGTTAGTATTTAATGCAGTGAGCCCTGAGAGCTCCCTCTGGAACATCACACACACCAGTGAGGGAAATAATGTGAGCGATGGAGTGGTTACTTTTCCATGCTGCTGGGCACAGGAAACCCTAGTTCACACTAGTCCTTCATCAGAGGCTGTAGTTAGAATTTTATCAGGTGATATCTGCTCTGAGACCACTGCTATAGTAGGTATACAAGTGTCTGATCAACTAAAGACAGTAACTCTGGGTAATTATATGACATTCTGTCAAATAATTAGAGAGACAGGTGCTTTAATGTGATTGCACATGGAAACAGTCTGTTATTACAAGTATAAAAACCAAGGAAAATATAGAAGAGCGCAGGTTCAGTGCTGAGATTGCAGCAGTTCAGTTATTGCACATTTAATATGGGTTTTTAATGTGTTTTTTTTAAGGCTAAGCTTTAATATATGTATTTCTTTTGACGGCAGGAATGGGCTTCTATAACAATAAATCAGACAATGAAATTCTCGCTGAGAATTGAGAGCTGAAAACACATCTTGGTGGTACAGAGCTTCCTGTGTGAATAAGCTGCAGACATGTCCAAAGAACGCTCCTAAAACCTGAATAATATCAGCAGATCACACGTCCTAATTGGATTAATGTTCCGTTTGGTTCAGAACATGTTGTTGACAAGATCATTAGAATAATCATGGAATATTAGTGTGCATTTATGAATAGGATCTGTTAATTAATTTCACATACAGTACCTGAACAGATTTGGTATAAATGTGCCTCTCATCTGGTGAAGATGCTATTTCACAACATTATTTTTATTAAGAGTATATTGCACATTGTACATTTAACTCACTCTTGGTTAACTCACTCTTTGAATCTTTTTATATTTTTTTATATTTTTTTTATTTGCTCCATGTTTTAATGCTGGCTTTTGTTCTGTGGGTAAAGCTGCATTATTGGGAGATGACCTGTATTTGTCCTTATATATTACTGCTCTCCTCTCCTCTCCTCCTCCCCTATGCCTTGAATAAATAGTTCAATATTGTGGAATATGCTTATTAGCTCTCTTATAATGTTGACATCACTCTCATATTTGTCCATTAAATGGCTATAGCCATAAGGACATTAGCTTCCAAACAAGGGAAGCAACTTGCCTGACTTGGTCCAAATCCATAATCTTATTACCTCTAAAGCTCACTAAATAACACTTTATGCATTATTTGTTAAATCTATACAAAAACTTTTGTGTGGTATCGATCCTCTCGTCTAACCCTACCAAGTAAGCAAGTACTGTCCAAAAAGTCAAACTGTCCCTCTCTCTGAGGCTCTCTGGCTGACAGTTGGATACATTAACATTATCTGTGCATAATCCCCTCTGTTAAGTGTCACTCCCATCATCTGCAAAAAGACTTTTCTGAGCTTGTGAATGAGATCATAATGTAATGAAAATCACTCCTTGGTCTCTATCAGAGCACTGCAACTCCCTCATAATCTACATGTGCAATAATTTTATGTACTAATGTGCAACCTTGGTCCATTGTGTGCACTTATGTTGTATATATACTTAGTGTTTCATCTTGCCTGGTCTATTTAGACATTTATATATTGTTTACTAATCCTTATTAGTTATTAGTCCCACACATACATACTTGTTTACTGATGCCTGTGTTTCTTATTTATATATATATATATATATATATATATATATATATATATATATATAGGCCCTTATTGTAATGTTGCACTAGCCACTTTGCTGCTGAAACAATGTAGGTGGGATGAATAAAGGATCACTTTATCTTATCTTACATTGTACTGCTTGATCATTGCTGACATCCTCCTCAGTGCACCTTTTTTCCTGTTTTCCTTTGAGGTGTCTAATGGCGCTTTTCCACTACACAGTAACGGCACGGCACGGTACGGCCCAGTTCTGTTGCTTTTCCATTACAACTGAGTACCTCCTCGGTGTGGACAGGTCGTCATATGGCAGCGCGAAACTGCCATAACTTGTATGCAACACAGACAACCGAGAAAAAGAAGAACAACACAAACAATGGAGGATAAGGAAGCGATCATGTATTTGTTGCTCGTTCTGTGACTTTCTGTCACGCACAAAGCGAAAGAAAAGAGACAGAGAAGACTCCAGGAAGTGTCAAAATAGCGAAGCAGTTGCTGGTTTTAAAAATGGCGCAGTCGAGTTCCCACATCCAATGACGCTTCCAATGATGACACTCTTTGGCCAATCAGTGGAAGGCAGTCAGCTGACGTCGCGTTTTAGTATCGCTTCGGCTCGCTTGGAACCAGGGCTGAGGAGGTACGGAAAAAGTACCTAGTACCAGGTACTAGTGGAAAAGCACCACAACCGTGTAGAGCCGTGCCGCACCGTACCGCGTCTGTGGAAAGCGCCATAAAGAAGACAAGTGGTATCACCCTCACTTACGCCTCCTACTGTCTTGCTAATGGCTCTTCACAGGTTCGGCCTCACTGAGGACACTGCTATGATGCCTTAAAGGCCTCTGCTTAATAGTGTGACGATAATGTTGATGAAAAAAATGAACAGTTGGCTCTGTGTGTGTGCAGCCACACTATATTAGGCCGATACATGACCACCAGGAGGGATGTCACAGCACCAGAAACACTCTACACAATTTACCTGTTTTACAGGTTGTATACTGTTTTAACTCTGTACGTTAGCTGTTCGCTCCATTATTTAGCTACACAGGACCACCACCTGCTAATGGCTAAGGGGTCATTCATATGCTGCGCTCTCTACGCTCTCAAAGCCATTGTGATCAATGTAGGTGTGCAGAATTCACACTCCAAAGGGAGAGTGACACAGTTGCAGTGCACAATTGTCCCCTAATTCTCAAGATGCAACAGCTGCACCTCTCAGATAAAAACCATGCACATGTGACACTTAAGTGACGAGGAAGAAGCTAATAAAGCAACTTCATTGTCAGTGCAAAGGATTGGTTGCTTAGTAAGGACTAACCCCTAATTTCCACTGGATGTGGAACAACGCCAACGTTTTGTTGGACTGATACCTTTCCATTCAGTCAGTTTCCACTGAATGCGGAAGGCCACCGATGTGTCGACGCCTACTGAAACAAATTGACAGAGCTTCTATTTTTGTCGGACGTCAACAGGAACTCGTGTACAGACACACAAAAAAACCCCCATCCGGTTAATTTTCAAAATTGCATGATTATACGTGAATTTGTGATATCTCATTCTCGTGACTCCAGCTGTCCGGTGGAGCTGCAACAGGTGGATCTTGGCGCGTATTGATGGACGACGGACGTTGACGGGTGTCTGCGTTGTTCCGCATCCAGTGGAAATTAGGGGTTAGTCAGAATCAGTTTCCCAATACCCAAGATGACCTCCTCAATAATCCTGAAAATCTTCTTGAAGAAGCCAGAATCAGAGAAATTTGACTTTTTTCTTAAAAAAAAATCTCAGTCCAAGGAATCAGTCATAATTAATATTTCATATAGTACTTAAATTCATTCTTGTAGGATCATGAGAGTGACTGGTGGGTCATTCTGAGCAGGTCGCTCATTTGTCAGAACAGGTCGTAATAATTACGACCATGACATGTCAATGATCAGATGGACTAGTCCATTTTAGATTTCAGAATGGGAATAATACAATCCAGCAGCTCACTAATGGATATTTGATTTGGCAGACTGAGATTATGAGCTGTCCAAACATGTCAACCAGAAAAACAGGATTATGTCAATGTCCCTGAAGGCTCTAACCCCCACCCCCACCCAAGCACCTCCAAGTAAGAATTATTTAACACAGCCTATCTTGACTAAGCCCATGCCCTCAATTCCCGTCTGTCCACAGCTTTATTAACTTTTTTTTTGAAGGACAGGTTTAGACGTTGCTGTCGTTGACCTCTGCGTGCAGCATCTGTCTACGGCACTGGAAGCAAGCTGTGTTCACAGCACTGGTTTTGTCTTTGCAAACTGATAGGCATGCTGCATCACCTTTAGCAATATCAGGGTTAGCTTTGGTGACTGTGGTTGGTGAAATTCTAAAATTATCTTCAAAAAGCATGATTTTCAGAGGCAACTTTTAACAAACAAGCAGTACTGTCTCTTATTCCTGGTCTCCAGAGTTTACAAAAATCACTTTCGACAGAGGTCTATAAATGATGGTTATTATTATATTTGAAAAAAAATATTGCTCAAGTTATAAGCTGTTTTAACAGAACTACATTGTAAGGTAACAGCATGGGTCTACTGATGTGCAACAGACACAGATGGAAGGTACAACTGTGAAATGATATATTACTGCAGTGTCCCTCCACCCTTATTCAGCTAATTAGAGATAGCACACTCTGCTGTCTCTGGCACAGTCCATTTTGATGGAGAAATGCACATTTACTCCTTAATGCAACATAGCAGACAGAATACCTTTCACCTGTTTTCTCTGTTTTGTGAGGTCTCAATACAGGTGGACTTTAGCTGTAAAATAACTCCAATACATATGTCAGCATTAACGTGCTAATCAAAATCAACTCATTAAGTGCCAGCCATTTTATAAAAAAAACAAAGTGCCTTGTGCCAGCGTTTTGGCCATTTTGAGTCACATTTCTAGACCCACAGCATATTACATAATAATATATTATATTATATTATGTCTCTGAAAACACTGAATAGCTCAAATGAAGAAGAGACTCTCTATTTCAACATGAAAAAAAAGTTTGAAAAAAGTTTTTATCTTGTTCCATTCTTGTTTTATCTGAAGGTCAGCAGAGGCCACCAAAAACACCACTTTTTTTTCCAGTTTCCCTTCCGACATCTCCTCTTCCTGCTTCAATCTCTCTGGCTTATACTGTGTATTTATGTTTCGACTACATATCTCAGAAGCCTTAATATTATTCAGAACATAGAGTGCCTCCTTGTGTCAGCTGCAGAAAAAACACTTTGACATACTGTATATATACACGTCAATGGCACTCAAAGAGTTTTTTGTAATCACATGCTGCTATTTTGTCTCTTTTGAAGCATTTTGACGAGCAACTTCCTGACAGCAATATACTGTTGGTTTTATTTAGAAAAATTCTCACTCCGCTCAGTGGAGACTAATATATCTAATGTAATATGCACCTTGTGTAAAATGTAATTTAAATATCAGAACATCCAATTTGAGCTAGCACATACAAGCTAAGCATGCCAGTGCAGCTAATCAGAGGGATGCTAACAGCTAACAGGCTAAAGCCACTATTTAGCAGTGAGCAAGTGTCCACAGACCTGAGCATGAAACTAAATGGAAGAAGTTAACTACAGTGCTTGTTAAATGGTGTCAGCTGACTGCAGACCAGTCAACATTTTTTGCAGTTGATCAGTGCAGTTTAGTGTGTATGCTGTACATAAACCACTAGAGCTAGCCAAAAAAAAGATGGTGGCGGCAATATACCAAACTCAAGGCTTCCAAACTGTAGTCCACTAACCAATGGTGACTACCTCCACTTCTAATACAGAGTCTATGTGTACTGATTATGACTAGCCTATTATCAGAATGGAGGTTTCTGACATCAGCAGGGAGAATATCCAGCAAAGTAACCAGACTGGCCTCAAAAACCTCCTGATAAGCCTCCAGCGGCTCGCTTGGCTCTGAATAGTCATTAGCCAGTGTACTGTTAAAGCCTGGCTACAGTAGCATCACAGGCAACCCTAAATTAAGTGTTAGCTATGAGGCTGACATTGCAGTCTGGTACTGTGATTGGCATTGTGTCACACATGCAACGATTGCGACTTGGGTGTGCGGATTAACCTGTACTTGGGGAAAAATAAAAGTCTGTTTGCATTGTCATTATTCCATGTGCCAGGTACTTATGCTGCTCTACCAAACCATCAAGTCCTCCACCAAGCTCCTGTAGTCCCCCTCCTATCCATCCATTATACACCCCATAATTGTTGTCTAAGTATTTCTGCACATGGCATGACTCAGAGTTGTATTTGAAGTCTGATGTGTAGAGAGTGAACAGTCCTCTGGTGGTGCAGACCACAGTCTCTGAGGAGCAGTCCTTCAGTCTGACATACTGTGGTCTCCTCATGAGGATGTATGTGACGTAATGTTATGGTAAGTCGAGTGGCAGCAAAGTTGTCCAACAGACACGCCGTCATCAAAGTTTAGCTGGTGGAAGCTCCATAAAGGAATGATGCTTTTCTTTTCTTCTTTTCCAGTGCTGTGAATAAGCTACTCACACTGGATACTGAAGGATTTGTTTTATCACAGGTAATACCATCATTGCAGTATTCAACAACATTATAGCATGTTTTGTGATATGCTTTCCTCATGTCATGCTACCCTAGAACAGACACAAAATGAAGAGTTTCTTTAGCTTGTTGGATAAAGTCAAAGCATGTAACTGTAACCATGATAAAGTGTAAAGAGAATGCCACAGTGTCCCACTGCTAGAATCTCCCGTGGGTCCTCGTGTCCCAAAGCTCACATATGTAGCAGATAGCTGGATACAGATGGTTATTTCTTTTTCAGATTTTTTAGTTTGGGTTTTCAATTCAAATGGTGTTGAAATGCTTGACAACTGCCTTTGAGTTTGAATTCAATGAGGCCCTGACCCTCCCTCCTGGACCTCTCTTGTTCCAGTCAAAGTGCCCTGCTGAGCAGCCTTTGTTAGTGACGGCCAGCCAGGTAACGATAACGTTTTTACTGCCCATATGTTTAAATTATGATTCAAATTATGACCTCATACAACCACTGAATCTTGGATGACACAAATATTACCTCTCCCAAACACACTGGGGCCTAGTAATTCAAAGCTTCATTTCTAACAATGACATTGAAATTGTTCTTATTAATAAGTTGCAGATAAATTGCATGCAATAGTCCACCTTATCTGTCTCTCCCTCGCTCACTCTCTAACACAACAAGTCTCTCTAATTGCCTCAGTCCGAAGTCCAAAAAGACAGATGTCTATCTGTCAAAAACATTTTTCATATCCCTCCTGCTTGTCACACACAATGGAAGGGCTGCACCGATTTAACATGGCAGTCTAGCAGCAATATAACAGAGCCATAAATTGTATTTATATAACTACAGGAAAAGAAAATCAAATTTTAAGGCAATGGCAAATTAAAATGTTTATTTTGTATTTGGAAAACCTCAACAGAAGCTTCAAAAAATGGTATTCGATTCAGCCCCAGTGCTAAAGTGAGCTGTACCTAGACTATATGTATAAAAGAGCCTGGAAATAAATTTACATGTTAGCCAATATGAAGGTAATAATGTGAGACAGTCCTCCTAACATAACAGCCTGTCAAAGTGAATGCAGGTCTCTGCGTGCAGGAGATGGCACAACTTACAGTGGAGAAGAAACAGAAATACTACACGCTCACATCACAATTCATAATTAATCAGAAATGTAAAAACAACAGGTTTTCAGTTGATCAAGATATGTACTTTGTATGTAAATAAGGTGCCAGGGTGCATAACAAAGCATCAAATGTAGAGCTTGTTTGTCCCGAAATTTCCCAGGGGAAAGGATGTTTTAGATACAGTATGTCGCTTTGGTCCAACCTGAGCGCATCATCTGAGTATTAAACATGCCCATGATTGTATGGGGATTGAAATTAGGGCTGCGCAGTACACGTGGTATTTGCAGTATTTGCGGTATTTGTGGTAGACTGTAGAAAATTTGGCCCACAGGAGAGATTTGCGCAGTACCGTCCTACCGTCGATGACATCATTGCCTCAGGGTGAAAATGGCTGCAAGCACAGAGACAGCAGAGAAGGATGAGCTGGTAAAAAAAAAAAACGGTGCCACGTCCATGATTTGGACTTGGTTTGGCTTTAAAAAGTTGGATGTGGAGCAGAAAAAAAGCAGCAGCTAAACTCTCAAAGATTTCATTGTTCGACAGAATTATCTAGAATACCTGCCTGTATTCACGGTGGTGTAGTGGTTAGCACTGTCGTCTCACAGCAAGAAGGTACCGGGTTCGAATCCCTTTCTGTGTGGAGTTTGCATGTTCTCCCCGTGTCTGCGTGGGTTCTCGCCGGGTACTCCGGCTTCCTCCCACCACTATATCCTATATATTGCACTATACCCATGTGTGTAGGGTGATGAAATATTTATTTTCTGAAAAGGAGGACGGGGAAAGAGAGCAAGAGGGGAGAGGAAGATAAAGATGGAGTAACTAAGTATGCGTGTGTGTGCCTTTAAGAGTCCCCAGGCCTGGGCCACATGTTGGGAAAGTCACCCAGTGCCTTTCTCATGACCCCTTAGAGGAGGCCTTCTTCCTTCTGCGTCCATGGATGGAGACAGGACATCACACCAGTCCCAGGAAAGGGACAGGCAGCCCATGGACACAGCTTTTTATCTCCACACTTCTCCATGTTTGTCTAATTGATGCTCCCCCTTTCACTTATTTATATTTTCACTTCACTTTACAAGCAGCAGCAAGTTACTGGTAATACTACTGCCATGCCTCTTTACTACATGTGAATCTGAGTAATATGAGAGTCTAGATAACTGAGTAAATGTGGGGCAGGAGTTCTGATGGTGAGCCTGAACATGGTCTTTAGAGGTCAGATCAGCCTGGAGAATATACAGCTAATACTGCAGTGCTCCACATTTTAATTAATCTCAGCATTAATCCTTTGAATGTGACTTTAATTAAGGTAACATAATTAGATTAAGGTGTTGACAAGACCCCAGGCCTAATTGTAGTGTAATCGGGGGCTTTCTAAAAGTGAAATACTGACCTCATCTCATTTCCCATGCCTTGTGGAGACTTTTATGCCATTATCACAATTATTAACTATAGAATAAACATGTTTATTAAAAGCAAGTACAGTTTTCTCTCAAAGTGCACCAGACTGGTGCATTTAAGTTAAAATGAAACTATAAAATGTTCTGTCTAAAGGCATGCTCTTTCCAAACTCAGTGAGTAGGCCTCATTGTGAAAAATAATCTTGACCAAAATAACAGAGTGTGATTTTGAGAAGACTGAAATACCACGCCATCGTTTTGTGTCTCTTGGTGTTGTTTTGCCAGACGAGGGCCATACCTGGACACCTGGAGATCTGTGGCTATAGAAAGCTCTAATAGGCAATAATGCTGACAGTTGAGGGAGGTTTCACAGGATAAGAGGAAAAAGCATTATAAATGTTTCCCTCCTGCACAGTTCATGTGCATCACTGTAAGGCTGAACCTGTACTAATCTCCCTCCAGGTTCTTGTTCTCCTGGGCCTTGTACAGCGTGTCAGTGGGCATAAACACATGGGATAAAAAGAGGCACGAGGACAATCGCACAGACTGACGATTGGCCGGCAAACTGCCTCACCGGAGGGGAAAAAGTGCACTGTGGCATTACGTATGTACAGATAAATCCCTCAATCTCCTTCCTCAAATCAAAATTGCACCAGTTGCTGGGGACACATTTGAGGACTGCAGGCTTTAAACCGCTGTAATCTTGGCTCAAAGTGGAAAGGGGCTTTGCTGCACATCCATTTGGTATTATTCTAAGAAATAGGCAATTAGAGATAAGGCCATAGTTGTAAGTTGGGTGAACTGCATTCCATGGCCTCCCTTTGGCAGTCACAGGGGACGTGTAATATATTTTGGGATGAAGTTGTCAGGGTAGCAACAGGGAGTGGAACAGGAAACAAACCAATGTTGTCATATTGTCATATATACAGACAGTAAGTCAGTATTCCATCCTTTGAGGCATGTTATGATATAATGGGGGAGGATCAGGGCTCTGAATGGCCCAATGTTGGAATAATATATGTAGCTCAAAATAACACGAGTCTAAAAAAGTCACTGAAAATCAGCAGTGGCAGCACAGCTTTCTCCCCATCCCAATGGAGCCTTTGAAGCTTGTATAGCATGACCTTGTTAAATAAGTCAAGTCCATCATGGGACCCACCTGGAAGATAAACGAGCATGTTCTTTTGCCAGATGGTGTTTCCAGATAGAAGAGGGATTGTTCAACTGGTCAAGAAAGACAGCATGGCTGGAGCAAGACACATGAAGATTGATCACTAAAACTTCCCAATTTTTCTGTGTAAGTGGAGAATAGCCAAAGTAAATACAAGTAAATAGGGAAGACCACTGCTAGCAAGACAGACACTGCCACACCTCGCCACTTTTCCTCGCTGAACTGAGCAGAGAAAACTGATATGATATAAGTGAAAACAGAGCTACTGTCTTCAATTGGGTGTGATTCAGTCAGTTATAAACTGTTAAAATGGAAATCACAACACTGTTGTACTCCGCTCTACCTTAAATCAATTAAAACAATGTTAGACATGAAACTCTGCCTCTCCACCCAGAGAGGGAGGATGAGGAGATCAAATATTCATATACTGAACGTGATGGAAGAGCTCAAGCTCCCCCGTCTCTGTCTCAAAAGTTGATCAAAGAAAATGCATGAAGAAGTGCTGACTGACAGATCTCATCAGGATTTCCAACCACAGAGGTCAGATTACAAACCCTGAGCCGTAATAGCAAATCTGCACAATCATCAGGACTGTATTGAAATCCTTCTCCAGGCTCACTTCAATAACAAAAAATAATCCTGAAGTGAACACCATCCAGTTCAGTGGCGTCATCATCTTCCACTTTTTCAAATGTGATTTCTTTTTTTTAACCACAGTCATTCATCGGTCTCCTCAGACATGGTCAGTCTGATAACTTTCTGCACTGCTCTGATTTTTGACCAGAATATCAAATGAGCTCTCATCCTGTTTGTTGGAGGACGTTTGCTCACTTCCTGCTGTAACGGACTCGGCTACGTCAGTTTCCTGTTGCTACAGGATGCTGTTCATGAACGTTTCCTCTCTATATCTTGACCGCTCAGTGTTTCCAGGACACAGCTGCAGGGCGACTGATGGTGAGTCAAATGTCATGGCCAAGGTCAGCCACTGTGGTCGTATTGTCCCGATGTACAACGAGTGACCGTGTCCCCCTCCTGTCACATCTGCTGTTAAAAGTCCAGGTTAGTCGCCAGAAGACACTCCTTGACATGTCTTAACATAATGCTATCGTGGAGCAAAATGGCAGCATTTCTCAGATAATACCCGCCCTCTGGGTGGAACAAGCAAAGCCTGAGATTGCCTGTGTCAGCGCATGTGGTTGTTTTGGCAACAGCACTGAAAAAGCACACACAGGCTTCAGGAGCTGAGAGCAAATTCAGGGAAATAGTGAAGCTCCAGCAGGCTTTCATGTCTCCCAGGCAAAATGAAAGTCCCCAGCCTGCCTGCTGGAACTAATGTGCACTCACCTGAAGCAGATGGAGCTCCCTAACTTCAAGGGATAGCTCCTGTTTTTCTCTATATGAGAGAAGGACGCCTCGCAAAACTAGTGAAAACTGGATTTTGGCGGCATTCATGACTGCCACAAAATTAGGGCTGGGTATTAATGACAACCTTTCGATTTGATTCTCTCTTCAATATCGATTCTCAATTCAATATTGATTCAATATTGATCCAATACGTGGAAAAACAAATAATTAGCGTACTTGTTGACATTTTAATTTTTTTATTATTTTCATTCCCAGTCCCACATATGTGCTTCAGGTCACATTTTGAGGAATTAAACTAAAAACTGAAAATAAAACTCTGGCACCATGCATTATTTGTGCAAATTGAGTACAAAAATAATAATAATAAAAAAACGCTACAGTTCTTTGTCAATGCTGAAAAAGTAAAGTGCATGTATGTCTTGTGATATAACTCGAATAACATTTTTTGAATGTTATCGTGCTGAACCAATAAGTTCTGCCTGGCAAAGCTGACACAAAACCATACTTTTGTCCATTTATTTTTGTTCCAGATGTACACGGAAATCCAAAATGAGTTTAAGTTTGAAAGTGTCAGCTTAATTCTCTTGTTGCTATTTTAGGAGGATAATTTTCATATCGGAAGCACGTGCCTTTATGTGACTAAATTTGACTTGACGTTTGTGCCTCATAGGAGAAACTTCCCTCAAGAAAACTGACTACATACCAGGGGTGGGAAACATATATATCTCCTCTGTTATAATACAGATTTTTAATTTCCTAATATCTATTTTTTCCTCCAAAAAAGAGTCTTTGGCCAATTGTAAATCTAGAAGGACTACTGCACATTGAAATAAAAAAATTAAATAATTAAAAAAAAAATCAGCATTAATGTGGTAACTTCCACAGCCCTAATATGTATGCGTACGTATATATGTTTATTTTAAATTGCATTTTGAATTTCTCTGTGATCTACATAGAATATTGCAATATACAGTATCACAATAACATATATCGTGACTCAAGTATCACGATACATATCGTATCGTGAGGTCTTTGCCAATATCCACCCTTAGTCCACACTATTTAAAAGAATCACAATGTTTGATAAAATGATTCTCCCCTCTAGAACACACTGTTGAAAGATTTACCTGATTAATCATTCAAAGAGTCTCATTCCTTAAAGATATTTGCAAAATACTCATGCAGCTTTACTGTGCCCCAATTTCAAAGTGAAAGAGCCGGCAGGGGGAAGTGGGCTGCTTACTGTACAGCTACCAGGGAAAGAAGGAGTTTAATACATTGCTAGAGAGTGACGGCTGAGCCAGTGTTGCAGCAGCTAAAAAGGGATTATTTCTCCCTGGAAGTCATAATCATGTGTAACACACTCGTTTCAAATCCTGTGAAAAACAAACAGGTGTTTCAGCTTTAAATCCTCTGGCGCACACACACACACACACACACACACAGGAGAGACATTTTCTCTGATTTTCTTATTAGAGCTTCACCACCATTCACCGAAGACATACACATCAAGAACTTTTCTGAAACATGTTCAAATATGTGATTTTTTTAAAACTATTTATAAACACACACCTGAATAAATGAGGAAAATGCCAGATAATGAGCTGCTCACTGACCTGAGACCGTCCAGAGGAAGGTAAATGACAGCACATTAAGTTTCCTGGCAGTAGAGAGGACCTCCATGGTGTTTGCCTTCAGTCAGCCCGCTGTGCTTCACCCTCACCGGCTTTAAACAGGAGCTCTGCCGCTTCGCCTCAGGGAAGCTCCTCAGGTCTGCCCAGGTTTCCTTTCTGCCTCCCAGCAGAGCCGTTAGCCAGGGAAGCTGAGAGAGGGAAGCTTCTTTTCTGACTTTGCGGTGAGCTGGTAATAAAGTGAAGTGGTCACCGTATCACCTCCACGCTTCTCCTCCTCAGTGAGTCCCTCCTTATTGAGACCACAGCAGCGTTAGCAGCGTTAGCAGCGTTAGCTAGCGTTAGGATACAACTCCGCAAGTTGTCGTCTTTGACATCCAGAGAGACAGAGTGAGGCGGACAGAGGAGCCGTACTCTACCACCTTGCCCGTCATCACGTTTACTTCAATGTTAATGACAAGTTCCGGTTACGAGCTTCAAAATGAAAACGCTACCCAGGCTTTGCGTGACAGTGTGCTCTTATTTTGAAAGCAACGCATAGTGACTTCCGTTACTTGGCCAGCTCTGTTGTAGCTTGACGCTGAACACCTGTCCTCTGTGCAGGTGCACGGTTCATTCACCGTTTCATGAACAATTTTCAAGTAATTATACAAGTGCGAAAAATGACTGATAAATACAACGACGTGTCTTTCCTCAATGTTCATCAAACATTAACATACATTAAAAACAAAAAAAACAATGCATGAACAACAACATATGGACAGTATTTACAGATGAAACCTACAGGTGAGACCATATAGACAGGTGAGATAGCAATGATTGAGCTACTATGAGCTTATCATACAGATGGATTTATATCTTATGTATGAGTAGACTATAGACAGGAACTATAACATAATTTACAATAAAGATGGGCAGCTGATGCATTAGGCAGTACAAAATACAGATAAAGTGAGATCAAACAGTGCATGAATAAATAAGCAGGAGCTACCTAATGTTGCTAAACTAGTGCAATGTTCGGTACACAGCACTGTGCAAACACTGTATAAAGTGTGTGTGCGCAGACAGTTCAGTAGTGCAGTGGTGATGGTGTAGCAGTCTTGGTCAGTGAGGTCACTAAAAACATCCTCACCACTTTTGTCTCTAAAAAAAATAAAAAGATGTTGTATGCAGTCCTGGGCAGGCATACTCGTGGGCAATTTGCCAGTTTGTATAGCCTGTCTGAAGCTTTATCACCGATAAGTCTGTTTCCTAAAGCTCCATCCTTTCCCCTGGTCCAGCTCCTGCCCTATCATGTGTGAAGAAGTGTGGGTCTGAAAGCAGAGAAACACACTGGACTCAGATTGACGTGAATTCCCATGGTGAGTTCACACCTTGATGTAAAAATGTGGGCTGACCTGTGCTCTCAGAGGTGGTCACATCCCTTCATTTCATTTTCTAAGGTTGCTAGTTGCCTCAGCAACAAGGCTGGATCTAACGCAGGAGGACTGCTCAATTATGAGAGGTGAGCAGGGGTTATTCATGTGATTGAATCCAAAGAAGCAGGGTCCAAGCCTTATGGGGATGAGCTGTTGTTGTGTTGTTGTAAATTGCATCTGGGCCTCCAGCTGCAGTGTACAGCATGGAGGGGAAAGCTGTCAAAACAGGCCTGTTTTTATTTCGCTACAGGGCAGAGAGGCTAATACTGGATTCAAGACTACACACTAATCCAAAGAGATCATTGTGGTCAAATGATGAGCAGACCTGACACCTGGAGGCCAAACATATTGCTTCTTCCATTTAATTATCAAAACAGGAAGGAACAGAAATGATGCTTGTCTTTCCTAAGGCTTTTCATTTTTCTTCCCTCAAATGAAATATAGAATATAGAAATAAAAAGAAGTAACAAGGATTACAGTACTTCTGTTACCATTACTGCCATCATTGTAAAAAAATACATTCAAAAATCAAGCACTGTGCAACACAAACATGTCACATCAGGGGGTATACTCTTAAATTAAGTGCAAAAGTGCATATAGACACATCATTTCTAGTGTATATGCATATCTACACACCTATGCATATTGTGAGCATGAAGAAATTATTTTCTAGATTAATCATTTGAGAAACGTCCATGTTTGACATCACTGCCTCTGAATTACAGTGAGCAAATCACGCACAATATCAACAGTTAACAAATCTTAACCCTCAGAAACTGGGTCATGTCTTTATCTCCAGCAGGTTAGATGTAAGGCTCTGTTACTGCAGGATGAATTAAACAGTCAGTGGGACAGTCCTGATGCTCATAAGCTCTTATGTTACCTACATGTGATGAAATGTGGATTGTCATTTAATGATGATGCAGACATCAAAATGTTTTCTTTTTTTTTTTTTACTTAAACTGAATATATTGACTTAAGCCCATATATTCAAGTTATTATGTTAGAGCTGGTTTATTGTAATAAGCTAAGATAAGATAAGCCTTTACTTGTCCTACCAACATGGAAATTTACAGTTTTCTAGTCGATAGTCGATACAGCAACATCCCAATAAAGATCTATACTAAGAGGCATTAAAAACGCAACAAAGTCAATGTAAAATAAAATTGGATACAACTACTTTGTTTTGTTTACTACCACTCGTGGCTATTGAAACTATGGAGCCACATTTTTCAGCTCAAACAATAAATTAACGTGGCAGACGGTACCAATCCCTGTTTTTGCATGTGTGATTCGTTAGGACATTGTTTGAAAGCTTTCAATGAGTTCTTTTGGTGATTTGAGCTCAACTGGTCAAGGCTTTAAAAACCCAGAGGAAAAATGCAAGCTGTCACAGACGGTCACCATGCCACGCTTAGCAGCAAACATGAGGGAACATTGGTATGCTGAGATCCAGAATGACCGAAGCGAGGGTAGCCAGGCATTTTGGCGTCCACAGATGCACTATCTCACACCTGCAGGCACGTTATGCACAGACATAATGTGCAGGTTATGGACTGGCCGCCTTATTCCCCGGATATGAATCCGATTGAACACCTTTGGGACAATCTGGATCGCCGTGTACGGCGTCGTATTCCACTGCCGGTGACGGTTGCTGATCTCCGTACTGCACTCTGGGAAGAGTGGGAAGCGATTCCAGCGGCCGAAATCAACGCGCTCATCATGTCTATGCCACGACGATCACACAAGATACTGACATTTGTAATCCATGTCCATTCATTTTTCTGTTGTTCATGTTCATGTTCAGTATCATACCAAGTGAAGTCGCCCAATAAATTATGAAAATTCAAAGTAATATAGAAAAAATACAATGTTGTGTTTTTAATGCCTCTTAGTGTATATAAAAACAGGAAGTAAACAAGGATAATAAGTAGAAAAACATGTCAATATAAGATATTAAGATAATAATCCTTTATTAGTCACTCAAAGTAAACAAAGGAAAGTAAGTAAACATCCATCCATCCATCCATTATCTACCGCTTATCCTTATAGGGTCGCGGGGGGGCTGGAGCCTATCCCAGCTGTCTTAGGGTGAAAGGCAGAGTACACCCTGGACAAGTCTCCAGTTCATCACAGGACACATAGAGACAGACAACCACTCACACTCACATTCACACCTACGGTCAATTTAAATTAACCAATTAATCTAATCCCCATGCATGTTTTTGGATGGTGGGAGGAAGCCAGAGTACCAGAGAGAACCCACGCAGACACGAGAACATGCAAACTCCACACAGAAAGGCCCCGGGCCTCGAACCCGGTACCTTCTTGCTGTGAGGCAACAGTGCTAACCACTACACCACCGTGCCGCCATAATAAGTAAACAATGTATCTTTAAAAATATTTGTAGAACTAGTAACTAATATAGATTAGTAAACAATGTATAAATGTCTAAATAAGCAGCAGACCAGACAAACTAAGTCAGCAAATATGCAGCATAAATGGACCAATTGGTATTATAATGATAATAATAATATTTTAATACTATTAAAAGCTAATATTTATTACTTTCATAGGAACCCCTACAATGATGATAATTGAGGAACAACACCAGAAACCATAAATATGCAGTGAACAGTGTGTGCTCCAGCTGGCACAACTTACTGGCTGCAAAGAGGTGTCATCAGCCTACAGGAACTCCATCCTGTACATATGAGTGACTGCTTTCATGAAAACTGTGAATAAAGCAGATGAAAAAACAGTACATTGTTTTTATGAACAGATTATCTCAGATTACTCTCTATAGGTTTATGAGTGAAATCTATAAACCTGCATAAATCATCACTGCTGCCCTAGATACAGTCCTGATGGACATACTGGGTGGACGCAGAAGCGCCGCCGCAATAGAAACTCTACTCAGTTCAGGTTATGATTATACAGTTCATAGATTCCAGGGCTTCACCTCCACAGTCTGTATTAACCTCAGCTATTATATATATATATATAGAATTGTATGAAAGTGTAAAAGTGGATGAAGAGCATCATCAAACTGTCGGCAATGGATGAGCAACACGTCTTCCTCTCCACCACGCCAACCAGATGAAGCCTGGGCAGCATGTCCTCCTCTATTATGTAATATATTAAGTGTGAACAAAAGTAAACAAATACAAAATACACAAGACCAAGGTATAATGGGATATCAAGTGTATTTGTGTTTTTCTCATTGAATGAGAATATATAGTGTCAATAAAGCAGTGAATGGCACTGGCAGTGTCAGTGTAAAGCACATGTGTTTCTATTTGCTTTGGTGTCTCACTGTGTAAACTGTGGAACACATGACAGATGGATTCTTTCATTCTGGTCACTTGTTAAAATGTCACGTGTTTGTTCAAGATAAAGGCTTATGATGGTGTTTTGAATGTTGAATAACGATCAGGTTTTCAAGCTAGGTTTCCAGATCTATTTATATACACACAACACACACATACTGTATATATGTGTACACACACACACACTCACACCAGCCACTTCATTAGGTACACCTTGTTACCCCGAGCTGGAATCTGGTGACTGTGGAGGACACTGGAGTCCAGTGAAGTCTTTGTCATGTTCTAGAAACCAGTTTGAGATGATCTGAGCTTTGTGACATGGAGCATTATCCTGCAGGACGCAACAAACTATTATTGTCTCTGAATACAGAGATAACAGAACAATGTCAAATGTCAGGCAGCAGAAAACACTGAATTTATAAAAGAAAAAAAAAATATTTTAACATAATACAGACAAATAATTGTACTAAAAAATAACTGAAAATATCAGGACACAACACATAAATAATCTGTTCAAATTTCATCCAAAACTCTCATTTTACATACACTTTCTGTTGTTATTACAATCACTATTTGGTTTAATTGTACATTCTGTACTGAATGTAATATAAAATATCCATAAAATATGCCGAAAATGTTGGGAAACACTGCGTCACAAGCACCTTTGGACGATTAGTCAGCTCTCCTCATCTGACACCCTGATCTTTTCTTTATAAAGGTGACATTAATACTGTCCAAAAGTAAAGTCTGGAGTCATTTCTACTGCAGATGAGATGTGTGGATTGTCAGCAGTAGCTGTCTATGGCCATCTCCTGGTCACATGGGTGAATCACAGCTACTGCAAATACATCCTCTGGAGTTTCGAATCACACAGTGAATGATGGTCGACCCTTTAAAAGAGTTCTGCATAGAATTCAAGCTGTAGTCCAATGAGTAAAACTGAGATTATTTTTCATTAATGACAGTCTGAACACCTGATAAACTGACCTAATGGAAGATCACCCGAATGATTTCAGTTCATCTGAAACAGTTGTACTGACCTCCATGGCGACCCATCCAATAGTTGTCACAACTTTTCAGTGAAAGCCACACATACTGGTACCACAGATACCATACTGGTCGTGCTGGACTCCAGCAGCTAGAGGAAGATCAGGGCTCTCTCATGTTTGGAGTCACAACGCCTGGATGAACCTGGTGAATGCTGCTATGGCACCACTCCATGTTTTTTTTCACATTTTATTGACCTTTTCAGTGTGGGGTTAAAAACAATACACATTCCACATAAAATTAACAGCTGTATAAATTATAATTAACACGTAAGGAGGAGATTGTTTGCCTGAATAAAGGAAAATGTAAACCATAAAATGTGATGGTATATATACCACAGACAACTAAATATGGCATTAATAATTACTACAACCACTGAGCACATCACCAAAATAAACATATAAACAATAACAATAATAGAAATGGATGATGGTTTATCAGCCACATTCTCCCTGCAGACTACTTCCTGTCTGCTTTATGGAAAGCTCTTTAACTGCTGTCCACAGAGACATGGAATCATTTCCATGAACCACAAAGACACTTTTCAATTTATAACATTCATTCATTTACACCCCAGCATGAGGGCAAACAGGAGCTTTTACTTTGAAGGTGAAACAGAAACTGGTGGGGTCAACCTTTCTTCTGAGTATTTATTATGGTGATGTGTTGTACATGAATGCCTCCACATGCTGGATAGTGTGCATCATATTGCTCTGAGGTTTACTCATCACTGTGTCTTATACACTGAAGTAAATTGGTGATCTTTATATTCAAATGGGTCATTGGTGTGCCTTGATTTACTAGTCTATTCTCCAGATGATTCCATCTTATTTACCATCTCTTTTAATCTGGAATAAGAGGGCCTACAGTCTCTGTTCTCAGGACTATATTTTACTGTTTCTAAGCTCAGAACAGAAATGGGGAAGAAAGATTTTAGGCTTTCTGCCCCAACGAAATGAAACATTTTGCAGTCAGAGCTCAAACTCAAAGATCTGATATCTCTGAATATATTTAAGTCAGTGATAAATCCCATTATATCATTAATGAGTGCTGTTTTACTTCAGTGCAAATGTTTAATTTTAACTGATTTTGTAAAATCAATTATTATTATTAGTGTCTTTTACGTCTGTGCTGAAGCTGTTTGTTTCTACACTCAAAAAATTGAAGCAAAAAGGTTGACTTTATGTATTTTAATTACATAAATTTTTTTCATGTAATTTTATCACGCAAGTTCAATGTGAGGGTCCTATTTAATTGTTTATTGTTTATTGGATCCCCATTTGTCATCACCATGGTGATGACTATTCTTCCAGGGGTCCCTAAAAGCAAGACAAATAACTATACAGTGTTCCCCAAAATAGAAATCACAAAAAAACAAAACATGAAATAAAATAAAAACAAGCAATTAGATTATTTCCATAAAAAAAAAACAAAAAAAAACTCAGATCATGAAATAGAAATATTTAGATGATTAGCCAAATGAGTGTATGTCTACATCCTGGTGTGCAAACACACACCTACTCACACATCAAATTCCTACAGGCACATATATATATACACATTCACATGCAACATGTATACACAGTGCAAGTTTATATAAATACATAAACACCTACACATACATACTCACACATATGCCCACACGTACACGAACACATTCAGAGATAAGCTCATTAAGAGATAATAATGCACTCTGCAGCTTTACAGACATCAGTCAACTGAATTTCTAGTCAACTAACTTCCTTACTCAAAACAGCTTTTTCAATTCCCTTCTAAATTCTGATTTTTTACACTTAAGAATGACCAATAGCTCTGTACAATACAGGTCTTTTCAGTGCATTTGTCCGAGGTCTAGGTAGTCTGGCATAACAGCTTAAGGCCTGTCTAGAAAACAGGCTACTGGGTTTACGCAAAGTATATTCAAATACAAAATAAGGCTGCATGCCAATCTATCCTCTACTTTCATCCAGGAGAGTTTATCATGCATAGCATTTACATTATTCCTAATAGAACAGTGACGTGCCAGTCGTGCAAGCTGGAGTTTAGCAAGTCCTTTTTTTGAGGTTCCAGACCATATTGCAGGACAGCAGTCAAGATGGGACGACACTAATGATTGAATAACACGCTTGATTGTTGTGTCAGTTAAAAAACATGCTCATTTTCTACTGTTTGAAACACTTTTACTTATTTTACTGACTATATTCTTTATATGTATAGACCAAGATAACGTTTCATCTATGCCCAGCAATTTGGCTTCTCTAACTGAAATTGCTGCACCATGTAATGAGAGGACCAACTTCTGATCAGACCGAAGTAAGTAATTAGAACCAAGTACCATACATCGGATATCAGTGTTAGCTCATATTGAAGTGTCTTATTCACTTGTTCAGTACTGCTAGCAGATGTAAAGATGGGTGTATCATCCACATACATTACTATACCCGCATTTCTCAATACATTTGGCATATCATTTACAAAAACAGAATAGAGGAGAGGTCCGAGGCAGCTCCCCTGGGGAATACCACACTGAAGCATCTATCTGAAAAAGCTCCATTAAATTTATCACATTGTCTCCTGTCAGTCATAAAATTAATCACAGAGTTTTTAAAACCATATAGGCTGAAAGCTTCAGGAGTAAGAGCTCATGGTTAGTCATATCAAAAGCTGCACTGAAGTCCAGAAATACAACACGTACGACTGACTTCCTGTCTGTCTGGGTAAGCAGGTCAGAGCAGTGCTAGTGGAGTAGCCTTCCCTGTATGCATGCTGGAAATCACAGTTCATATTATTTACTTCAAAAGACTGCTGAATTTGCTTAAACATGATTTCCTCTAACAGTTTACTTAGTACAGGTAACACACTTATTGGCCTGCTGTTATGCCCAGTAAGTGCCTCTCTGCAGTTTTTTGGGCAGAGGAGTGACTTTTGCAATCTTCCATAAATTTGGATAAATAGATTCTTTAAAACCTAAATTATAAATATGACATAGTGGTTTTGCTATTAGTTTTGCTCCAAGCTTTAGAAGTTTGTCACACTTAATTGTAAGAAGAAGTTTTTCCACATCTACCTCTCTAAGAATTTTAAATTCAAAGCAACAACCTTTATTAACCATAATGTGATTTCTTATATTAGCTATGGATGACCTGTAACATCCTGACAACAGCTGATCCCTAATTGAGTTCACTTTTTGTAAGAAATATTTATTAAAATAGTTAGCTATATCATAGGGTCTGGTAATTAATATCCCATTATGTTCTATGAAAAAAGGTGTTTCACCATTTTTACTTCTGCTACTTCATAAAGTGTTCTCCATAGTTTTTGCAGTCATCAAATTTGGATTTCTAATATTGTTTTTTTCTGTCTAATTAACTAAATTACCTTGTTTCTTAGCAAGTGATAAGCTTTCCAGTCTGCTAAACAACCAGAGGTAATTGCATGCTTTTTCAGTTGATCCTTTCTTTTCATGTAATTTCTTAATTCATCATCCAGCCATGGCGCTTTTTTCGATCTTACAGAAAGCCTCTTAATTGGAGCATGTCAGTCACATACTGTAGAAAACTACTTCATAAAGGACTCCAGTGCAGGTCCTGCATGCAGCTTCTCCAGTATACCATCCACACTCGAGACAAAGTCACTTTTGGAAAAAGTTTTGTAAATTCTCTTGTAAATGACCTGAGGCCCTGCCTTGGGAGCCATTGTTTTTACAGCCAAGGCAATGATATTGTGCTCACTGAAAAGTGATCAATGCATGTTGATGTGATTGAGCCATCACTATTAATACTTATTCTAGTGGGAAAAATTAATAACTTGAGATAAATTGCATATATTAGCTGCATCACCCAAAGCCCTTTTTAGTGAATCAGTATAAACAACATTCAACATTCATATCAGCATGAAAAAAATAACATTACTAGTATTATGGAGCATAGTGCATATATTATTCAACTATTCAATATTCGAACTTGGTGGTCTATAGCAGCAGCATGCTCTGATGTGAAGTATAAACTTGAAGCCAAAGGGCTTCCACTGCTGTCATGCCAAGATCATTTCTAATTTTTACTGGAATATGATCTTGTATAAAGAAAGCAACCCCACCCCCAAACCTGTCTCTGTCTAACCTGAAAACCTGTGTCGTAGAATTGATATACGTAGCTGCATCCTCTATAGTGTCATCTAAATGCGTCTCTGAGACAGCCATGACCTGGATATTATTCCCATGTACAACAGAGAAAAGATCGTGGACTTTATTTTTTAAGCTGCAGATATTTAAATGAGCACATTTTAAACCTTCTTTTGGTAGGTTAATAGCCATAAAAGAAAATAGCTGCAAAAATTTACAAATGGTAATTATCAACCTTATAACATCTTTTATAGATACTTTATTTGTCACATATATATCGCTACATACATGAAATTTGTCCTCTGCATTTAAGCCATCCCCTCAGGGAGCAGTGGACTGCCATGTAAGGCGCCCGGGGACTATCTACCTTTGCATACCCGTCTTTGGAGTGGATGTGAGGGGCACACTGCTCACCCTTTGACCGTGATAAGGTGATCATATGTCCCCCTTGTCCCATACCTTTTTGGGCAGAAGTTCTTTTCTTTTTTGCCTCACCACCTCTGAGAAGTCTTCACTGATGTTCACTCCTGGGGCAGTGGTTTTCAGCTCTTTCCTATTCCTCCAAACCAGTTCTCTGTCTTTAAAATTTAAAAATTTGACCACAGTAGGTCTAGGCCACTGCTTTTTCCTCCTTGCAGTCCAGCTTCCCTACATGATGGGCCCTCTTGGATATTGTGATAAACAAATATTTCCTTCCCTCCATTTTCCAAAATAACATCGTGGACACATCATAGTTTTCAAAAAAGCTTCTGTTTACATTAACCCACATAAATACGCTGTCGAGAGCCATCATAACTAATGAGCGACAGTGTAGGAAGAAAGAGAAAGCCATGCAAGCCAATCAGAAGCCTCATCGACAACAACGACTAATACGAGCGACTTCCTGTTCCTCTGAGCCCTAATACGTCTCTGCTCCTGTACATACACTAATAGAGGAGCTGTATTTGCAAAACACTTAAAAAGTGCTTGCACCAATAGAACTGCTACTGATACCAGAAATACTTGACTGCTCATAGACTACTCTGACAGCCGTACAACACAAAAAAGGTGGCACTTTTGGTGCGTAGGTTTCCTAAAACTGTATGTGTAAACGGGCCCTCAGTCCAGCTTCTCAGAGAAAAGTTTCCTGACATGCTTCTCTTCATGTATCCTCCCATTTCTCATGGAAAGATTCTTTCAAACTGTCAAAAATGAGGTTCTGGATTGGTTCTCAAGGTAGTCGGCTTTAGATTCAAGTGTGAAAAGAAGACAATCACAAATGTTGCAAAAGCCATTCTCCAGAGTGTTGTGATCCATTGAGAGCTTGGTCACTTAAATTTAATTTCATCAACATCCTTCTGAGCGTAGTGGATGCTGTCCTTAAGCTCCTGGATGTTCTTATTCATAGCATCCACTCTTTCATTAGTGGAGTCCATAATCACTTTAACGAACTTGGTAAAAGTGTGAGCGTGTCTATCAAGCATCTCCACAAAATGGGATTTCTGTTGTTCTAGTGACTGGGAAATTAGCTTTTTGACAGCATCTGTACTGATAATTTCAGACTCACTCTGGGTAGTTGGAGGGCAGAATGAACTGTCTCTTCCAGTCGCCTCGCAGTCAACTTTATCCTTCCTGCCTCCCTCACCGCGAAGCATCCTTCGATCTCCACAGGTTAGCAGGCTAGCTCAGTGGTGGTAGTCTGAACCTGGGCCTGATCCTGACCTGGTCCTGGGGGATAGGCTGCAGATGAGGCTCAGGTTGAAGGACAGCAGGAAAATCAGGCTAATAACTTCACAATTCCATTTCAGTCACACTTTCACTTAGTCACACTTTACTGGTGACACTTTGATAGAGTAGGTAATGAGGATTTCACAGATTTCTGTCAGATTGTACAGCAGTGAGTGAATGTTTACTTATTTTTATTAAATAAACCTTTAGTTTTATACATTTCAGGTACAGTTTACTTGAAATATTGCTTCATGTTATTGGGGCCAAGAATCATTTTTGAGAGTAATATGAGCTGCCGTTCTCGGCCAGGTCTCTCTTGCAAAAGAGATTGTTGATCTCAATGGGACGACCTGGTTAAATAAAGGTGATAATAAGAATAACACGGAGGGGTGTCTCTGAGAATGTACAGACTTGACATGAAAGGTAAATTCTGACCACCAACAGTTTGACTGGACCACATCATCCCAGTGCATCACCACAGTTGAATATACAGTACATGATGTAGGCTATAGTATATGATGGTACTTCTGTGAGGAAATAAAGCAGGAACACAAACACACACAAACCTGTTTTCACTGTTTGGCAAATGACAGTGAGCGCTCCATTTATTGTTTCCAACATGTAAACATACGAGACGGTGACTTCAGGACGATCACATACAAGACATGATGTCAACCAATAAAATAGAAAATATCATATTCATCTTTATATACTATATACCCAAACAAATGAACATAGCAAGTTTGCAAAAGCTGGAATGCTCAAGAACATCAATATTTTAAATATATATTATAGATATATAAGCTAGATTTCATATACACATATTCAATATGGACTTCTCCCCTTTTTGATTCTTCTCTACAAAGTCCATTCCTGGTACATTGCACATAACCTCAGGAATTCAGTTGAATTATTGGTCAAGGACGTGTCAATCCCTGCAGTTTATTGTCCATCCATGAGCATGACTGTGTGTTTTCTGCAACACTGGTGCATTTTAAATACCAGTATGTAGGAGGTGTGGTGCTGCTCTACTGACACCCACAACCCCACAGCTGTCACCAGTACATACTGGTTTACTGTACAGTGCTTTCATACCATGGCCTGTTAAATGAGTGATATCTGCACTGATCTGGCAGGATAGGATCAGAATATGTAGCTGTGAAGACCTCTGCTAGATGTGCAGCAGAGCTCCAAAACACCAAGCAACAAGCTCAGCAAGAAGGCTGAACGGATAACAGCGTCTGGAAAAAGTGCACCCCATCGTGGTTAAAGTCTGGGTAAAGTAAAAACAACAATACAATCTGAGATCCCAGCAAAATGAACACTCCATCTTTCAGCTACATGTTACAGTACAAATGCAAACCAGAGGAGCCAGATTCAAACTTGGGAGACAAAATCATTCCTCCCAGCCTGCAACAGAAGGAACATTTTATGTTTCAAACTACATAAGGAGATTTTAGGCCTGGGAGGGAGACAGACGCTCCAGTCATCTCCTATAAAAGTCTGGAAAGCTTTAAGGGGTAAATGCTCATACTGCTGTGTGTTATCAAGGTGTGATTTCAGCCCTGCCACAGAAAAGGGATAAAACTCCAAAACTCAGAACTATTATTGTGTATTCTATTGAAGAGTGCAAAGAAATATGGATTTCCACTTTGCTCGGTCTTTAAATGGTGCTAGCAGCTTCAGTACTAGGCAGCAGGTATGACACTGAAGATGCTGTGATGAAGTTCCATTTCATCTTTTTACAGCTTGTTTGTGTTCTACACTCCAGTACCATTTCCATTTGGATTCACTTCTGTTTGCATCATTTACAGCGCTGTGCACAGCTGTCGATACAGGTCAGCTTAATGGCGCTTTTCCACCACACGGCACAGTTTTGGTGCTTTTCCATTACAACTGAGTACCTCATAGTACCTCCTCGGCGTGGTGAAAACCGGAAAGAAGAAGAAGAACAAAACAAATAATGGAGGACATTGAAGTGATCATGTATTTGTTGCTTGCTCTGTGGCTTTTTGTCCTTGACCGACCACGGCATTGTTTTCTGAGATGCTCATGTAACAATAGTGAGGCAGTTTGCCGGTTTTAAAAATGGCGGGGTTCTGTGTGTTTGGCTTTTACAGTCTAGCCGGACGTCGCACATCCAGTAACGCCTCCAATGACGACACTCGGCCAATCAGTGGAAGGCAGTCGGCTGATGTCACGTTTGGTGTCGCTTCGGCTCGCTTGGAACCAGTGCTGAGGAGGTACCAAAAAAGTACCTAGTACCAGGTACCAGGTACTAGTGTCAAGCCGTTTTAACATATAATAGCTAGATTGGATATGTATTACAGATATCTTTAATTCAATTCTTCCTAGTTAAAAAGAACATTTGAGATATCTAAAATGACATTCTCCCTATCCACAAGTGTCATTTCAGATATCCACAATGACATTCTTCCTAGGACAAATGACATCACTTTTGCCATTCATGTGTATTGGGCTTTCAATTTTCCTAGTAAGAATTCCCATTTCAGATATCTTTAATTCAATTGTTACTAGTCATAATCTTCATTTCAGATATCCAAAATGAAAAACTATTCCAGATATCCAGAATGTAATTCTGAATATCCAAAATACATTGTGACTAGTAAAAATGTCATTATGGATAGCCACAATTCATATTATGACTCGTAAAAATGTAATTTCAGATATCTACAATTAGAATTATAGCTAGCAACAACACAGTTGCAGATATCCATAAATGTATTGTTGCTATCTGTTTTCATTTTGGATATCTAAAATGAAAGTTTTGACTAGTAACAATTGGATTAAAGATTAAAGAAATGGGAGTTTTTCCTAGTAAGAATTCTATTGCCGATCTGGATATCTGCAGTAGAATTCTTACTAGGAAAATTGAAAGACCAATACACATGAACGGCAAAAGTGATGACTTTTGTCCTAGAAAGAATGTCATTGTGGATATCTGAAATATTCTTTTTGACTAGGAAGAGTTTTTAAGGAGTTTTAGATATCTAAAATTCAGTTTTCAGGTATCTTAAAATAACATTTCTACTAGTAAGAATGTCATTGCAGATATCTTCAAGTACCATTCTAACTAGTCAAAATGACATTTTGACTGGGAGAAATGATTTTGTGGATATCTAAAATGTAATTACAGATGGTACAGATGGAGTATGGTTTGATTAAATGTTAAGACGGCTTGCCATAGGTACTGGTGGAAAAGCGCCACAACCGTGTGAAGCTGTGCCGTACCGTACCATACCTATGGAAAAGCGCCATAAGTGTACTTGAGTGTATTGAACTGCTAAACCCAACTGGCCGGTCGAGTTTGTGCACCCAGTGTTCACACAAATCTTCACGGAGCATCCCTCGCTGCATCCCATTTACACGTGCAGGGCATAAGGCAGAAAGCAGCCGTTACACTTTGTTACAGTGGGACTTCAGGTCCAGACCTCAGCAGTCAAAGTAAAGGCAGTTATAATTAGAATAAATACACACTGTGGCCCCCTCACTGCCTTGTTCACTACATCCTTCAGAGGTAGACAGATGCATACTGCAGTAGTCACCTAGCCAACACCACACTCCCTGATGAGGAAAACTTGATCTACACTAAACAAGCAGCAGAAACCTTTGTAGTGCATGTTAGCCTAAAATAATAAACACACACCTCACAGCTCCCATGAGCTCTTCTTGGGTCCAATGAAAAGTCTGCTCACTGGTCCTGAAAAGGCTGCAGGCTCCTGCACACATCCATGCTTTATAACAGACACAACTGGTCACCATTCATGTTGCCTTGCTGGCTGTAACACATGTTAATTATATCTTTAGACAATACAAACCTGAAGCATTGTGGTAATTATGATGTTTCTCTGTTGTTGTATTTCAAGGAATACCCAACAGCAGTTTCGAGGCACTCCACCAGGGAGCCCGCTGACAGGAAGTCCAGCTCCACCTCGATAAATTTGATGTAAATGGCAAAACGCTGAGCTGAGTCTTCACCCTCTCCGTTGTGATGTGTGACGGCACCGCGGCAGTTCTCCTGCAGGAAACTCGTCATAGCGCAGGGTTCACCATGGAAATATTGTTTGCCAGAGCCCTGGAAGTGCTGGAAGAGACTCTGCTGTATGGTCCTCTCCTCTGCTATGCCTAGGTAGCAGTAGGTGACTCCAGTCCCAGTCCTGTCACATCTCTCTGCAGCTTCTCCAGCCTGGCTTTGTGCCCCATTCTCTGACTGGAGTAAGCTGTTGTCTTCACCGTCACCCTGGAGAGAGGTGTGAGCGGTGTCATAAATGGATGACAGTGCCTCGTAGCCAATAGCATAGAGTCCATAGGTCTTAGGGATGTCCCCAGGAAGGAGGTAGTGGAATGTGTCTTTGCTGCAGCCTGCTGCCCTGGACTGGGACACAAGCATCCAGTCCACCTCCATGTGCAGCTCCAGGCAACGCGCCTCACTGATAGTTATGTCCAGGAACTTGTAGTAGACGTTCTTCCAGTTCATCTTCTGTACTCTGGTCATGATGATACGGCCCTCAGGCTTCTCTGGGTTGAAGTACTCGCGTAGCCTCTTGCCCAGCGGCACCTGCGAGCTGATTTCAGCATGGTGGTAACGCACGTCCTCACGCCAGCGCGTGTTGTAGCCCACGCCAAAGATGGCCAGTTTGTTGGACAGGTGTAGCCGTGAGAACTCAGTCCATGTCTGGAAGTGCTCCCATTTCAGCTGCACCGACTCAAGGATACGCATCACAGTCTGCATCATGTCCCTTTTTCTGTAGAGGAGCCAAGATATATAAAAAAAACAAACAAAAAAAAATTTTATAAAGTGCTAGACAAGAAGAGAGCTGGCTGACAATAGTTCTGCCATCTCTGCCTTTATGCATCAATGTCTCTACTCATACTGTATGTATTGTATTTAAAATAAAAAAAAAAAAGTTAACTATCAGATAGTCTCAGTCTCTTCTCAAACAAAAATGTCAAGAGGTGAGGTGGACATTCCTTAAAGGCACAATGAGTAGATCTGAAAATTGATTCCTTCTCTCCAGCTCAACGAAGGTTAGCATGTGAGACCCAACCACAGATACACTTTAGTTTTGGAACACGCTTTGTCCGCTTTTTTCAGCACTGTGTCCGCCATTTCCATAGCTTCTTCTTGCATTCTTAGATCTGGTCACTATGCCCAAAAATGCATAATAAGAAATACTGGGGACACAGACACCAGCCCACACTTGTAGTGATTGATTATTTTTGTCCATACATAGATTTATATAGTAAAACTCTACTCATTGTGCCTTTACTGTCCCTTTAAAGTGGCTTTGGCGACTCCCTTTAACATCAAACAAGATACTCCAGCAGATAACACTCCACACGTCCAGCCCATTTCTTATAAACATCTTAAAGTTAAGATAATATTTGTTCCATTGTGTGTATTTAAGGACCAATCTGATCTTTACCAGAGATGCATTTGGAATACCTGACCTGTTTCAGCTGGCAGACTGAGTCTTACAGTAACTGGAAGTCCCATTCAGAGTACTGTCAGGACACATCTTAACATCAACCACATGCAGCCGTTGTTCTCATTGACTTACTGGCTTTGTTCTGACATCTCTATTTGAACCTGCAGAGCTCTGTTTTTAGGCACCTGGACTTCTTCTGGAGAGAAAACAAACACACACACACACACATCAGCTTCGACCCTTTATCTCTGTGCATTTCCTTGTCATCTGTCCACTCCTTGTTAACACACTCACCAGCCTCCATGTCTCCCTCCTGAAAGGCTGAGTCCAGCACCTGGTTGCACCAGTCCTCCTGAGAGAAGTCCTCCATGGTGCTGCCATCTGACTCCATCTCCTGATAGAGCCCGCTGCTGTTGATCAGCACCGGGGCACAGCTCTGGGAGTCCCAGCCTCCCTGACCAAACACCTTCTCCAGCTGCTCGATAGTGTAGCTGCTCTTCCGTTTGCCAATGCCATGCTCCTTCACACGGCTGTAGCAGCGCCGCAGCGTCTGGATGTAGTGGCAAAAGAGATAAAAGAGGTGCCCTCAGCTCAACAGAAGAGGAGAGATATGATCGTATGTTTTAAAAAGTTAAACCAACCAGCCTTTACTGTCATATATACACATGCATATACATGAAATTTGTCCTCTGCACTTAACCATCCCGTAAGGGGGAGTTAGTTAGGGGTTATGGGTCTTGCGCAGGCAGATCGAACCCATGACCCTGGGGTTCAGGGAGGACCACTAGACCCACTGAGCTCCAGACACAAGGACCTTTAAAGTATAATTAGAGCTGCACAATACATCTGAAATGAAATATCATCACAGTATCAAAGTAACATATTGCAAAAGACTGTTTGATAAATTCTGTGTTCAGTGAGCCAAGCATTGTCACTGCATGCCAATATAACAGAAGTGCAACTGTCATTGTTGTTTCAATTGATGTTTTTCTTTTTTTCATTACTTGCATAAGCTGCTCACGGTCTCTTTTTTGTCTGCAGAAAATAATTAACACTATACCCTGAAGTGTTTGTTTATCGCAAGTAACATCATCATTGCAGTATTACTGCATGTTGCATGTTTTTCTGATATGTATGAGAGCCTGATCCTTTATCAGTGTCTGACTAGAGACTGACCTTATTAAGCTTTGGCCAGTCATCATCACAGATGACATATAACGCTACTGCAGCTAGTAGCTAGTGATGCTACTGCCGTTACTCAGCACAATAAATAGGCCTTTACCGTCAAACCCGAAACATTGATAATGCTATTTGTGGTTAACTAACATCAGTTAAGACTGACTCAATGTATATTTTCTGCACTTCTTGAAACATTGCAGTAGTAGTAGTAGTTTCGTTTTCAAGGTGTGTACTTATGTTAAACTACTCAGATTTGAAATGTTAATCGCGTTGTTATAGTAATAATATGGGAGCATGGACTTTCATCACTTTCCATCACAATCAACCATTGTGCCGTTACCATATTCAGACAAACTCAAAGGACTCTGTTTCATAATGATCTGTAAAATAATTTCCAGCTCGGAAAGGTTTGCAGCTGTGACTGTCCGGTGCTTCCTGGGGTCATGGAGAGCTGCAGGGTGGCACTCATCCTAACCCAGTTCAGCGTCCTTCGAGCTAAAATGTAAAAACTGCAGAGAGGGATGGGAGGGAGTGGCCAGCAATTTTAGATGTGGTCTTACTGTGACTATTTTCTCCAATGGATTTCTGTTAGGAGTAGTCACACGACCAAACCAAAGTGGCATTAAAGTTACTATAATCATAACAGATAGCTTAGAACAATCAGTCAAGTTTTTCCTTCAGCCATTCGGTGGACACACAGGGCACAGTTCAGTTTGTCAGGACTGGACAAACTGAACACGATGGAGTGTCCACTGACAACTATTTTCTACAGCTTAAGAGGAACGTGTGAAAAGAGAGCCATGGTGTTGGATCAGTACTCGGTGTCAGCATTAGACTTGGTGCACTGTAGGATTGAAGCATTGTACCTGGAAAGCTGAGTAAATTATGGGGATTTTTAATAGAAAATCGGATTCCCTGCCAAACATAACTGTTATTTTGTTACATTTTGGATTAACTCATTGAGTGCCAGCCCAAAGTGCCTTGTGCCAGTGTTTTGCCCATTTTGAGTCATCTTTCATGATGCACACAATTTTGTATTATGTCTCTGAAAACACTGAATAGCTCAAATGAAAGAAGAGACTCTCTATTTCATCATGAAAAAAAATGTTTGTTTAATGTTTGTTCCATTCTTGTTTTATCAGAGGTAGAGTAGAGGACACTTTCACCAAAATCAGCACTTTTTGTCCACATTCTGTTTGTTTTGCTCTCTAATCTCGATCGTCTCCACTTCCTGCTTTGATCTCTGTTGTGTTTACCATCTCTTTATGCTCTGACTACATCTCCCAGAAGCCCCAAAATTACTCACAGAGACTGTGATTGGCGACCCACTGCCGAAAAAACACTTTGACATTGAAAACCATCAATGGCACTCAAGCATCAGGTTTTAAATGACGTTGATATACATCAGTGGCACTTATAGAGTTAACTAAACATGGCATTTAAAATACAGTGATGCTGAAAAGGAAAACATATAATGCTGTAATTGGGAATGCATCTATCCAATGTTGGTATTGCTATCAGGACCAATATTGAAGAAATTTCTAGATCAGGTATCGGTGACAATGGGCCCAGTCCACAGAAGCAGATCTATTCGGTGTAATTCTATGCTGTGCATTGTGAGTGATGTTATGTGCTAGCAAGGCACCCTGTCGAGGCTCAGATTTGTTTTCAAAATGGAGTGAGCAACATTTTTTTAATGATTTTTATAGGGCTGTCAAAATTAGCGAGTTAACACTATTAATCCATGTTAACGCAGCAACATGCATGATGCTAACTCTACTTGGAGCAGAAATCCATTCAAAAACTAACAACAGTCGTAACTAATGATCAAACATGCTGATTAATGATCAAACATGCTGATAAAATTAGATTAACCATCTTTTCTGAATCTGTCCAAGCTTCTCCTGTAATTCAGCAAACAAATAATCCACCAAAGAGCATCGTTACAGTATTAATTTGTGACTTGAAATGGACGAAAAGTTCTTTTGATCTATTTATTTGTTTTGAAAAAAAAATAGGAAAGAAATGTTACAGTCACATCTGATGTTGCCGTGATCAAAAGAATGATCTCAGTCTTTTCTGTACCATGAGACATGGTTTGTTAGGTAACTCAGCGCTGTTTTTCCTGTATCGGTATCGGCCGATACTGAACCTCAGATATTGGTATCAGTATTAGAAGTGGCAAACTACTGGATCATGCATCCCTAGCTATAAAGTCAAGTCAAATTGACTCGCTATGTGGCTGTCCTTACTGGTGAAGAGTGTAAATGTATTTCTGATAGAGTGTTGACTTCACCCTAACAGAGCGATACGGGTAGCATGTACACATAGATTTTCATTCATCATCAGAAAACATGACAACTGGTCCCGTTAGCTGGTGTCTTCTGTGTGTTTTCTCTGGATTTCAGATGCTCAAACTGTGAACCTGTCCTGCTGTTGGTCCCTCAGCTCAGTCTCAAGGTGGAAGACATGTGTCCTCATGACCGTACTTACCTTCATCCTCTCCCTACACTGGGACGGGGTCCTCTCATACCCCAGCTCCGACAAGGCTCTGGACACCCGCTCGTACATGGCAGGACCGGGGGCTTTACCGGAGAACACGGTGCCTGCCACCTCCAGCTGCTGCATCCTCGCCTCCGTCAGCCTCTCATTGCCCCAGACCGCGATGAGGGCGTTTGTCTCGGACGGCGTCCAAGACATCCCTCGGCAAGCCGTGAAGCTGTTGGAGGAGGATGAGGCCGCTGTCCGGCCCGCGGTCCCTGAGCCCACGTTCAAAGGCGAGAAACGGTTAGGAGTCGAGGGATTGGAGTGGTATTGATTACTGTCACTCAAATCCTCCGACTCAGGGGATGGCACCTCGGTTTTCGGTATCTTCAATGGTGTTGATATGTCTGGAGAACGCTCCGCTGTACTGGACGCCGCCATGTTGCCTCTGTTGCTAAGGGGAGGAGGACGAGGGGGGAGAGGCTTCAGGCTGGAAGGCAGGGAGGAAAATACGGGATGGATCGTGTGTGTGTGTGTGTGTGTGTGGCGATGAATAAGTAAAATAATCTAACTGGGTCGTGTCGTGGTCCAAGTGATTGTTTTTTGTAGATTCCTTGTTGCAAGTTTACCTTTTAAACTGAAGAATGAAGAGCGGCACACAGGTGACCCGGAAGTCAAAAAGCCATGAGAATTGTAATCTGTCCCAGCTGTGCTATCTATTCTGCACATGCGCAGTCACTGCTGATTGGCTACTGGCTTCTAAATCTAGAAGTTTACAGATAGGGATACAGCGATATAAAATGTTAGCTTCGACAATATCCACTATTAATATTGCTGTTATGGGTCCTAAAGAGGAACTGGTAGCAACCTGTGCCATGATAAAGTCCAAATTAGGCAAAAATGAGTTTTAAAATCAAGTAATCAGTAAAGTAACTAAGTTACTTTTTAAAGGAGTAATTAGATTACTTTTCCAACACTGTTGGCCACACGCTGTGCTCCTCTACAATGGACCAATTACAGTCACCGCTCACACCTGGGATGGATTTGGAAATATGTCATCCTTTCTCTGTGTATCAAACTCTCCTGCTTTCATTCAAGACGATCGAGACGAGCTGAGAAACCACCCATGGTCATATCTAAACTCCATGTTAGAAATTTAGGAAATGAGAAATGATTCCAGTAATTACCTCTGCCAAGGAGGTTTTGTTTTCACTGGCGTTTGTTTATTTGTTTGTTGATTTGCAAAATAACTCAAAAATTTGTGGACAGATTTTGACGAAATTTTCAGGGTTGATCAGGAGTGGCCTAACTTAAAACTGATTTGTTTTTGGTGGTGATCGGATCCGATTCAAGAGTAAAGAAGAGGAAGATGAAATTAATAAATACAGAAATAAATGCATTTAATTAAATAAATGTTGTAAATCAAATGTTTACATTTCTGTTGACTATATGTTTATTTATATATTTCTGTGTTGGTGTGCTAGTGATGTAAGAGATCTTAACCACAGCCTAAAACAGGTGTGATCTACTGGTTCCACTTCTTCTGCCTTACTGGCTCCATGTTCTGTTCGCTAATTCAGTCTGTCTGCAACCTTTGCTATCAAGAGAGCTTCCACCAAATAAGAAGCTGCAAAGCACTCCACACCAAGTTTTATGTACTGTTATAATGCACACATGAAAACTTTATTGTATTCATGTTAAAATACATTCAACTCTTATGAAGAGGAGAAAAATGCTTGTGCAGCTTATGTAATGTTTGCTAGCATTCAACTCACAGTCAGTTGGCCTCTAGTGGCATCATTTGTCAGGAGTCATTTACTCCTGTTGAGCTCACCTCGTTGACCAGTCCTGCACCAGCCCACCAGAGCTGCAGTTCTGGTGATGCTCTGATCCAGTCCTCTAGACATCGCAGTTCTTGTCAAACCCTCCTAAATCCATATGCTTGCTCTTTTTTCCTCAACTCTGAGGACAAAATGTTCATTTATTCACTTCACCTCTCGGTGATCATAATATTAAATACTAAACAACCTGTATTGTCACATATATACATGTACATGCAGTACAGTACATGATGTTATATTATGTCTGATCAGAGTATGTGCTGCTCTACAGCAGCTAATCATAGACAAAGCGATCAGGCTCAGACAGGATTAGATATACAGCTATCCAAAGCTGAAGATTAAATTCCATTATTAATAATCATGTTCATAAAATAATAATAATAACGTGTAATAATAATGGTAATAATAACATAATAACATGATTTTAATTGAAAACGAACCAAATAATATTGGCCAAAAAAGAAACGGTGAAACTGTTTGATACATGAGCCTCGTCTGGATTTTCCACGAGCACATTTAAAACCAGTCAGGTCAAGTCTTCTGTGGCCTCATTTGTATTTTAATATTCCTGAAAGCACATCTGAACAAAATAGTGAGGATCTGTGTTAATCTATGTACCGTCAAGAGACAGCCATTATATTCTGGGGACATGCATAGACATAACTTAAAATTAATGAGATGGGACTTTATTTGCACATTTTCAGGACACTGGCTTCACCTTTTAGCACCACCGGCTTTACTGCATCGTGAATTTGAAGTTAGCTTTTTCTAATTAGAGAATGGTTGTGATCATAATCCTGGGCTTATCATCAGAGGGGTGATTTGATTTTTTTAAACAGTAATTGATTACTGAGATGAGATTGAATTCAATGATACCAGTGTGAATGCCAAAATGCCAAAGTTCAGATTTACTGATTGCTGATTTCCTCTTGGTGGAGTGTATACTGAATTGTGTTTTTGCTGATTAATATGTGAATGATACACGTCATTGTTTGCAGCTGCACCTTCGAAATTACAATTTTAGATATGTCACTGACCTGAGAGAGTTGGCTATACATCATGATAAAACAACAGCTATTGGCTTGTATATAAAGGAAATGTTCCAAAATGTCCTGATTCATAAGTTTGAGGTCTAAAAATCAATCAATGATTTGCTGAAGGCTGTAAGAGTAATTTCCCCCAGCTGATGGATTTATTTTGTCTCCATGCTCATCTCTGACTGGGTCACATCTGCTACCCATGAGCCTCAGTGTTAACAACAATGCCAGGAATGCCCTCAAGTGTTTTCTTTCAAGTGTATCTGAGTGAAGTCTGACTTAATGGCTCCAAACTCATTACTTTACATGTAAACAGTGACATGATGATTGCAAACTTAATGCATGGCCTATCAACTAAATTTTGATGGTGTTCTGATCAGTGATCAGGGAAGAACCTGCAGGTCTTTTTTCTGTAGTCCATAAAGGTAGACGTGATTTGACAGACATAAAATAACATTTGATGCAGCAGCATGTTTTCACATTCACTCAAAATTGTTAATGATGAATGATAAACCGATCAATTAAATCTTTGAGTACCACTGATGTATTTCAATGTCTAAGTGGTTTTTCGGCAGCGGGTCACAGATCGTGGTCTCCCGTAGCCTGTGATAAGTAATTTTGGGGCTTCCGGGAGATGTAGTCAGAGAATAAAGAGACAGTATACACCTCAGAGATCAAAACAGGAAGTGGAGATGATCGTAATTAGAGAGCAAAATAAACTGATTCTGGACAAAAAGTGGTGATTTTGGTGAAAGTGTCCTCTACTCTACCTCTGATAAAACAAGAATAGAACGAGGTAAAAACAAATGTTTTTTTCATGATGAAATAGAGAGTCTCTGAGCTATGCAGTGTTTTCAGAGACATAGTACAAAATATTCTCTGCATCATGAAAGATGACTCAAAATGGGCAAAAACGCTGACACAAGGCACTGTCTATTTTATAAAATAACTGGCACTCAAAGAATTAATGGCATGAGTTAAACTTCCCAGCTGTAAGCTTTCTTGGCCTTGCAGTCCAGTGTGCTCTGATAACATCACATTAATCATTCATCAAGCACTAGTAGAGAAGTAGAATATATGAGGTAGAATATTTAGCTATTGAGCGCAGTAGCTTAATAGCTAATGTTAGTATGAGGCTGTGCCTTAGCCTGTAGGTGCAGGACTGCATGCTATGTGAGTCCAGGTCAGGTCTTCACTAATGTGAACACAGAGGAACCTGAAGCTACTGACACAAAACTGTAATTCTGTTGGGGAAATGGTGTTGTCCGTTCATCATCATCATTTGGTCTGAGTGAGCTGGATGTGAAGGGTTTGACTAATCACTCAGAGCACATGCAGGGAGTCATTCAGCCTAAGAGTGTTTGACTTTCCAGGTGCAGGAACAGTGGTGGCCATCTTAAACGTGTGGACTACAAACTGGATCAGTGACCTGCAGAAAATATCAGTGAAGATACATACCAGTGAATCTGCACACACTCGAGCAGAAATATACTGAACTATCGATTCAAGTAACTCTGATCGGTCATAAAACAACCATATGAATAGTTATATCAATAGGTGCAGCAGCAGGTTAAATCCACTACCAATAAGTTTGGAGGGCAGCCAGGACAGTCAGCATCAATCTGATTAAAGTTCAGGATTAGCCCAAAGTAACTCTAGCCAAGCACATCTTTACACATCGATGAAGGAGGACTGCTGCAGAGCTGGAGAAAATTAGTAGCGTCAAGTCAGTTTTTTTTCATAATAGCCCAATATCACAAATCTGAAATTTGCCTCAGAGAGTACAAAAGTACAACCCTCACTTTGGATGAGGAAACATTTCAAACAGGGAAAAACAGTCTCAGGAAACCTCCGCAATAAATGTCATGAGTGCAGAATTACAGCACATGAAAATACACTCAATATGACAAAAAAATTATACATATATTTGAAATGAATGGAACAACAAGGGTGTCAAGCAGCACCCAGGTGTCGTCAAACTGATCCTCCTGTGCGTCATGCATCCTCGATCTACCCATTCAGTTAATGAGCAGCTGCGCTGCTACTGCCCATAAAACTGTGTTAGAGAACAAGCAGCATCTGTGGCACAGCAGCTAGGAAGCTGCGATATCCTGTCTCAGCCGTCCCAGCCGCCAGGCTCTCCATAAATGGCAGGCCGGCCTGCGGGGGGCTGACTCGGAAAGGACTAAACCGGCAATGAGGTCCTTGAACATACGGCCGGCTTGCCTGCAGCAGCAGACGTTGCGTCACTGAGTTTCATATGTTCTCTGAGTGGAGGTAGATGAAAGAAAAAAGATTGAAGCTGGACTGCATCAACATCAAGTGATTAACAACAGGAGGGAGGAGGCAGAGATGCTCTCCCATAGACCAGCATCTCTGCTCCCTCTATCCATAGAACATGGTGAGCGGATGGTAGTTAGTAGCTGGAAGCTGTGATTTCTCCTCATCAGACGTTAAAAGCACTGAGTGACAGATACTGTCGATCTAAAGAGCTCTTGACGATAGGGCGTATCATATCGATCCATCGGCTGAAAATGGGACGACTTGTGTCTGTAGAATCAGGAAGGAGAAGGAGGAAAAGGAAAATAATCTAAATGTTCAAGAAAAACTAAAAGCCCTCACTACGGGAGGAAAGCTATCAATCTGAACATCTGAAAAAAAACATATCTTGAAATTCTCCTCAACTTTGCTCTTTTTTTGCTTTATTTGTCTGGTACTCATTTTTCACACTTTGAAAACGTACACATCACCAAAGGGAGTCTGATGTAGAGAATCTTTTGCAGAATGTTGATGGATGGCATTCTTTCATCACAAACAGATCACCTGTTACTGTACCTGGAAAAGAGAGGACACAAAGGAATCGTACTTGAATCTTAGCCTGAATGACTCCCGCCAGAGAGCACTCACTGCCTCCATGTGCTCTGAGTGGTTAGTCAAACCCTTCACCTCCTCCCTCCCCAGCCCAGTTTGTTGTCACATATCAAGCACATAAGCAAGCCAGCATTGTTGGCAGTGAAGGCAAATGAATTTGTCTGAGTCAGAATTAAATACTATTTTACTCTGAGACCTCTTTTTCTGGATTTATCCATGGTTAGCTCACAGAGGATCGGTTTCAGAGGGCACCTGCCATAGATGTGAGTGATGCATATTTAAAACACAAAATATTTTGAAAATTCTTATTATACTATAACATAATTCTGCAATGAAATAAATGAATAAAATAAAAAATATATTTCCATGTAATTGCTTTACATGCAAAGCCACAGGTTGTCAGGCTAGACAGCGTGTTTGCCTGACACATTTTTTTTGGAAAGAACTCCTGTAGTTTTAATTCCCGTTGGTGTTGTTTTGCATTTTAATTTAAAGGTCACCTATCATGTAAAATTCACTTTATAAAGGTGTTCTAACAGTAGTATGTGTCCCCATAGTCTGTGAATGAGGCCCCAGGAGTGAAAAAAGTCTGTCCTCTTCTTTTCCAATGTGTGCTGAAACAGGCGAGTTGAACATTTCTCCACTTTTGACGTCAATAGTGGATATGCCCCTCCCTCCAGTAGAGGACGCTGCCTTTGAGCCGCCCCAGGTATGAGCCCTCCTCTAAAGTTACCGAGCAGCCGCCATTGTTTCTCCTCACTAACTTTCACAAACAAAGTTAGGAGCAAAACACGACATCTGCTCTGTGTGTTGGCTGCTTAACAAGCACAAGAGGCTATTTTTACTCTGTTTTTACCCTGTAGCGTTAGCACTCCCGAAGCTCCGTTAGCACTGCAGCGGAGCCCCGGTTAGCTCGGAGCGATTGCTGCAGTACTAACCGAGCTCTGGACCTACACAGTGGTAGTGTCCCAGACAGTTGGTACTGCTCCATGCTTCAACTTCAGCTGTGTAGCAAAGCCTCATTTGTACGGGCCCATATTTACAAAGCAGCCACTTCCTGTCTCCAGAGAGGGGGCGTGGTCAGACACAGCTCAGGAACATTTAAAGGTACAGACACAGAAACAGCCTGTTCTCAGCAGAGCTCAATACGGTGATTTTTAACTGGCTGGAATTTGGGGTAATACACTTTGAATACAATATTGTTGCACATCTGAGACCATATAAAATTGCAGAAAAAGTGTATAATATGGGACCAATAACACCTTTTTATCCTCTTAGTCATTTCTGTCATTTCATTACTGTGAGGGCTCCATGCTGATGAGAGCCCAAACGCACGACTCGAGGCAGGATATCGGTGCAGAACTAGACAGACAGAGCCTGACAATTACTGTCATGATACAATACACGTAGGAGTTGCTCGATCTGTGTTCATACACTAAAAGCACATCAATCACTGCATAATGAAGTATATATTAGTAGGTGATTTCAGTGGGGCAACAGTAGCTCAGTCAGTAGGGACTGAGAACCAGAGGGTCACTGGTTCAACTATGGAGTGTGGTCTGGTAGAGATGCCTTTGAGCAAGACACTGAACCCCCAAATGCTTGGGGCGCTTGAATGTGGGAAACACCCTCGCTAACATCTCTCCATTTAATGCATGTGTGCAGGTCCTCACAGAGCATGTGTGTGTTTCAGAAAAAGATCTTTTACTATCACATAGTACACATAGGTACAAAGTGAATTAATAATAATGCAGTATTAAATATTTGTACAGCACTTTTCTAGAAACTCAGACATAGAGTAACAATTTAAAAAACAGAAGAACAAATAAATACAATCAAGAATTGAAAGTGTTTTAAATAGATGAGCTTTTAAGAGTGTTTTGAAGGTGGGGAGGTCAGTGCAGGTCTGAATGATGATGAACAGAGAGGTCCAGAGGGTGGAGGCAGCAGCATAAGGCTCTGTACACCAGGTCTGGTGATTGGTTCTGGGTGGAAGGGAGAGAGGGTGGGGGTGTGGTGGTGGAGCAGGTCTGCTGGTGGAGGGCTTTGTGGGTGAGGAAGAGGATTTAGAAGTGAATGAGTTGTTGGACAGGTTTGAGGATGGTGTTTCAGTCGTCCAGTCTGGAGGTGATAAAAATATTGATAATCCCCTCGCGGATCAATAAAATATCTCTTCTCCTTCTCATAAATTATCAGATGAATGTTCCACACAGCTTCATGTCAGTTGGAGAGGATAATGATCCACTAATGATACCTACCTCCACATCCTGTTAGTGTTCCTGCACTCTATTATCATTGCTGTTTCACTGTCAGACTGATCTGGTGTGACACTTCTGGTCCACCTCTCTGGCGATCTCCCTCCTTTCCTTTAGTTTTAATTTTACACATACCGCTGCACACTTTTTTCATTTTTAGTCATCATCAGGAAGAGGGGTGGCTGCCACTGTATTATGTCTAAAGAATTAATGTAGCTAATAGAGGCTTTTCTTTTGGCTATCCATGTTGTGTTTTGTTTGCCAGCTACTCAGCAGTGATTTTCAGTTATTAATTTAGCCATTTTGTCTTGTTTGTTGATTTTGGCTCCATCCATCCTTTCCCTGGTGTGTCAGTGGCAGCTGTTCACGCCTCAGCTGATAGTCTGTTCATTCATAATAAACAGCGACTTCATGTATGCCTTACCCTAGCCCTCACTGGGACATCACAGCCGGACAGTCACTCCCTGCTTGAAAACTCCCATCTTAAGAGCTTGATTTATAAAGTGTGGACTTGTCTATACTAAATCACCACACTGCAGACTTCCTGACACTCTTTTGTAGCATTTAAGTTATCGGGTTGATTAACTGAGCCAAAAATAAGTACGGACGCAACAATGTAGGCATGTATGTTTGATGCTCACACAGTGACCCTATTGAGCCTCAATGCCTCAGTCCACCAACATTTAAATTTAATGTGTGTTTTGATGTTATTTGCACATCATGAACATACTTGACATGTCAGAGGTCCATCACTGAATCTGTTCTGTCGTTACATCAAACACTGAATGAATGGGCTGATCTGCTCAACGCTGGAATTTTCCCTTGGTCAGTTATGTGGGATTCTCCCACATGTCCTCAAACAAAAGAACCCCATGAGTGTCCCGCTGACTCTCCTGATGCCCAAACACAGCCACCCCAATCAGCATTTAGCTCTTTAACGTCCTCCAGCTGGGTCCAGCCTCGGCCACCCCCCCAGTGGATTCCCAACCCTGAGCTAACCTCCCCCAAGTGACATGGGGGCCCAGGTGCCATCACTGAACGAGACGTCGAGGTAATTTGGCTCGAAGCTCCTTAACACACACACCGTGCTTACATCAGGAGCTATGGACATTAAACACTGTCTCATTAGGTTTATTTGAAAGAGATGGGAGACCTAATGAGAGGCGGTGTAAAGACCAAAAACATCTGATCTCCACCTGCTCCAAACAAAACATCTAGGTAGAGCCCAGGGTCAGGGCCAAAGTCATGTCACGCCTCCCTGCCTCTGGAGGAAGTGGAAGGAGGAAAGGGGAGTGAGGGAATCCAAGTTCAAGCACTTAAGAATAACAGTGGGAAGTGGGGACACAGAATACTTGATTGAATGAAGAACTGCGCTTTCTCTTCTGGATGCTTCAAAGCTAATCCATCCAAACTTCTGAGCTGGCTCCTGTGATTTGAATGAAACATTTGTAAGCTTCCTAAATATCAAAGGATACCAAAAAGCATGTGCACCACATTTTCCACAATCAGCCTTCTCTGCAGATCTAAAGCAATGTGACATTATGGGAGAAAAAAAGAAAATGATGCTCTAACCAGTATGCCACCCAGACCAGTCAGCAGCTGGGTAACATTACCCAATTAAGTGTAAATATCACAGACAGCATTCTGAATTAGGGACATTTCTCAGCTCATTAACATCTCATGAATGTTAAATCAAGAAGCAAATAATTGCTTGGTGATGATGTAGTTTACATTGTCATCACAAATTATATTCATAAATCACAATCTAAATGTGGTGCATTTGTTTTTAGATGTTTGTGAGAGATATTGTGATATTTTATGACAGAGGTGGCATGGCAAACAGGTAATATTAGATATAGAGGTAATTTTTTTTTTTTTTTTTTTTTTGACTTACTTTATTGATCCCTCAATGGGGAAATTACATTTTTTCACTCTGTTAATATTTCTCAGTTGCACATCACACAGAAGTTATGAAACACACATGCATTAGAGGAGAGGTGTCAGAGTGAGGGGGCTGCCCCTTATCCAGGCGCCCCGAGCAGTTGGGGGTTCGGTGCCTTGCTCAAGGGCACCTCGGCAGTGCCCAGGAGGAGGAGCTGGCACCTCTCCAGCTACCAGTCCACTCTCCACATTTGGTCCGACCTGGACTTGAACTGGCGACCCACCGATTCCCAGCCCAAGTCACTACAGACTGAGCTACTGTTAGAAAGAGGAGTTCCTGCTGTCAGCTATATGAGATGGACTGTGTTGGTTTGCAATTCCCCATGTCAGGCATCAGTGAAGAGACAAAGGGAAGCAGTTGACAGGAATGAATGAAGGGCTGCTAATGGCCATCGCTGTCGCCAATGTGCCCTCAGAGATGCTTATTGGGGGGGAGTGAGTTGATTCATGAATTATTGTAGCTGGAGAGATGGGCCTGATGAGGGATGATGGTTCCTCTTCATGGTGGAGAGGAGTGTTGAGATCCACCCACCTTCACCCCCACCTAATCCCTGCTGGACCCCTGGTGTGGAGCAGCTGAACCACCCAGGCCTCTTGACCCACAGCCTGTCCACAGCTCAATACAGCATTAGCCTCTGAAGCTGACCTGACCAGTGTGTTCACCTCACGGTCTACTGTCCACTCTGGGATCAGAATAATTGGTGCCTACCATTGAGACAAGTTTGACCATTGGGAGTGTATCAATGCTTCAATTATATTGAAGTCTGTGTAAAGTGAACATTTATTCTCAACATATCATACATGTCAGAAAAACATGACATTTGTAGGCTACTGTATATATTAATCAGGCATAACATGATGACCTCCTGTCTAATATTGTGCTGGTCCCCCTGTCTGACCTCTGACCCCTGAAGGTTTATTCTGTGGTATGTGACTCCTTTCTGTCTTCAGCAGCATTAACTTCTCTGCTCTGTTGGATCAGACCACCAGGACCAGCCTTCACTCCCCACCTGCATCAGTGATCCTTGTCCTCTCATGACCCTGTCTCTGGTTCACCACTGGTCCTTCCTTGGACCACTTTTGATAGATCCTGACCACTGCAGACCACCAGAGCTGCAGTTCTGGAGATGCTCTGATCCAGTCCTCTAGACATCACTGTTTGCTTCTTGGTATCAAACTCCTGAAAAATCCTGATGCTGGAACATTTTTCCTGCTTCTCACATCAACTCTGTTCATTTGATACCTTATATATCCCAGGAGCCATGATGAGGAGATGATCAGTGATATTCACTTCACCTGGCAGTGGTCATGATGTTATGGCTGATCAGTGCAGCTCCATGTACCTGGATGTATGTGATGATTGTAATAAGTTTCTGTCTTGATTTGGCCAGGCTGAATTATAGAAATCAAGGTGACACACTGGAACAATCTTCTCTGTTCTGGTTAGCTGACAGATCCCAGATCCCTGAAATAAAATGACAATGAGTGAAGCATTTGGACCATCATGTATCAGATACTTCTATATGAAGTGTGCACTGGGCAGATAGGAGTCTCTACTCTAGCCCAGAATGTGGACTTCATGAGATGATTTTTCTACGATGGAATGATTCAACACCATCCAGGTAGTTTGAGATCTACCTATTATTTTTTTAGGGTTATGTTAGGTTGTCCTTTGGTGTCATGACATTTCCTACAAGGTTAAAGGTTACTGGCCAAATGTCAGCAGACAGAGGAGTACAGGCAGATGGCAGACTGTGGCTCTGCTTCAACATTGATCCTGTCAATACTTCTAATGAGGTGAGATCCTGAAGTTTATGCTTGAATCCTGCAGCTGTTGTCATTTCATAAAGACAGAGAAGAATTTATTCTCTTAAATTTTACAGATGTAGAATTTCCAGTTCACTTAAAAAAATAAGGAATTATTGCTGGAGTGATGATTGGTTCTGCTCTTTTTAATAATCAATTACTTATTAAGCATAAAATAACTAAAATAACTTTCCAGATTGCAGATTCCAGATCAATTTCCTTGAATTGAGGTATAAAACAAAACAGAATGAAATGAACTGAGAAACAATGTTCAGCTCAAAGTTTGTGATCATTTGAATTTCTTGTCCAAATAAAAGTACATTGTTACCACCTAATGATGGAAAATAGAGCTCTATTCATCATCTCTTGCTGCTTTGTCCTCCATTTTCCGCCATTTCATCAAAACATGGATTTGTGTCCAGACAGGCACTCGATGGGACTTTAACCCTTTGTTAAGCAAACAGTCCATGACAGGGTCAGAGCATCAGTACTCTTTCCTCCCTCTTTGCAACACCCAGTGTTCACAGAAAATGGAGGTTTCTCTAGAATACTAAATCAGAAGACGGTATGTGACTGTGAGTATGAGCAGTGTGTGTGTGTGTGTGTGTGTGTGTGTGTGTGTGTGTGTGTGCAGTGTCCCTGCTGTGAGCCTAATTAAAAGGCACTGGGTGCAGAGGGGCTGCTTTGGCGCCCAACCGAGTCCCTTTATATCCCAGCTTCCCTAGCTCTGTATCCTCTGCCTTTGATCACCATGGAGCACTAATGCCCCTCAATCTCTGCCACACATGTGACCCGTCTGTGGTGAAGAGGAGACGAGGACAAACCTCAGAGAGCACCTTAAGTCATTATTATGACAGCCGAGGGGTGGAAAGTCCTTTTTTGCCCAAATGCTTCTCAATTTGAAATGAAATTTGACAGTAACTACTAAGAGAGTCACAGTGTTAGGGATACACAGTATTGTAAGGCATTACTGGTGATAACGTTGATAAGTAGTCACACATTACAGTTGGTAATCAGAGAATTATGTTGTCACTTGTATTACTTAACATCCTTCAACTATCAGCATAACAGGAGGACAAAAACAGAAATTAAATGAAGTCATGTTTGATCATCATATGACAGTGTATACAATGAAATTAGGAGCACTGCTCCACATGAAGCTCAGTACAATGTAAAAAGAGTCAAGCTTAAAAATGACGCTACAAAACAGTTATTGCACATTTGTTTGTTACCCATTGCACAGAAAAAAATATTTATAATATATATAAGAATGTATAATATTTATAATTATATAATAATACATATATGTAACACTTTATATAATATATATTATCCATTCAATTCAATTTTCCTGTTTGATGAAATTTCATCATGACTTTGACTTCAGAGCTGGAGCTCATGGATGAGGAGACGAACAAAGATGGAGGAGCTGTTAAGACGTCTGTAGAGAGTGGGAATATGAACACTACTGAGTATTTGTTGCTATAAATGAACAAGAATGTGATGGCAAAGTGTGAAGACTTTTACTTTGAAGGGCTGTTTAGACTGATGTTTACTACTTCCTGTCAGCTTTGTGATGTTAAAGGGCAAAAAAGAGAGATCTGGTGTCTATCATCTTTTTATTACAATAAGGAGCTTTACTTTTAAATTATCTGCCATTATCTGTCCTGTTATTACAAAAGTTCTTATCTTATCTCATCTTATCTTATCTTTAGCAAGAGAGACACGTTGACGCCATTCCTCAAAACAGGATAAGTCCTTTAAATGTACTGTTTATCAGGTCTGCATGATGAACCAGAGGCCTTGAAGGGGATCAGCTGCCAATAACAAGCCTTTCCACTTCCACATGCACAAAACACATACCCTTAAACACACACTGTGACCACTTTGAGTTTATCCTCTTGTGCAGTAAGGGACATAATCCCTTGCTGTAATTGCATTGGGGAGCTTTCAGAGAGGCTTCATACACCTCTGAAGCCACTTCATCGGTCTCAGGTCTCTCCAAGGTCTATGTTTGACAACATATGCCTCTCAGTTTCTTAATCTCTCAATTTCCAAACAAGCAGGCAAAATATATGTGTGAGGGCTGGTGATTAGTCAGCCCCTGTGATGCACCTCTTCATTTGACCTAAAGTGAGCAGCTGAGTTGGGGAACAATGGCAGAAGTGAAAACTGAAACCTCAGGAGTGAGAGAGAGAAAGAACATGGGAGAGTAGAGGTGAGAAATGTGCTCATTTTCTATTTTGACTTTTAATTAAAGTAGCTTTCAAAGAGTTGTAGAGACTGGAAGAGATCAGGTCTGTTCTTGTTAGGAATTAGTGCACTTTGGTGGGTGAACTCTCCTGTGACCTTCATTTTTGCAGCACATTACTGTGACAATCACTGTCATGTTTTTATTAAATGCTGTCATGTGTTTGTAATATTACAGTTAGATCTGTGACTTGTTTAATTATAGTGTTGGCAGTCACCCAACCTTCGCTGCCCTAGGTGCCCCTGGGCAGGACTTTGAATCTCTATGAGGTCCAGGGAAATCTTCCTTATGTCAGTGACCTCCCTAAATCTTTACTCATCAAAAATGTTTCTCATCCCTCATTTTCTGCCTCTTCATTTTCACTGTGTCTTTATTAAGTCCAGTGGACCCAGCAACCCCTTTTGTTATGGTTTGTCAAGGGAGCCCAGATGATGCCCCAACCCAAGTCATCCATCACCCCTGTCATGTCCCTGCACCCCCCAACGAGTCCACAGCCCACATCCCAGCATGCATATTCACAGGAGCTGGTGTCCCGTCTGAGGAAACCAAATTGCCCTGCCCTGTGTATCTCTTTTTTTTAGTCAATATTAAAATGGGCTAATAAAGAGGGGCAAGATTCCCCCGTGGTAATGGCTCTCCAGAGATATCTGACTAATTAAAGGCCTGCCCCATCCAATGAACAGTGATCACTCACTGCTTTGGGTAGACAAACACATGAGCTTTGTGGGGATGAAAGAACAGGCTAAGAGTTGAAGGAGGTAACACACTTTGGTATTAGGATGAGTTCTTTTGTTAGGAAAAATGTTTCTTCCATCTTAAGTGATTAACATGTTTATGTGAATTCAGGTAAAAGTCAGGATACAGCAAATGATTCATCTGTAAGAGTTACTAAACTGTGTGATAGATGATTTTTGTTTGTTTGGGTAGGACCTGCTGTGACTGGATGAATAAAACAGGCTTTACACTTACAGTGATGCTGGTGCTACTGCTGTCATTGTGCTGCTGTTAGTGTGCTGAAATGAATGAGAAGTGGATTAAAAGGGGCTGAAGGGGCAGAAATCCTCATGACCTTTAAAAGCACTTCAGTCACAGTCTGATGAAGAAAATTAACTGCCTCATTCTACACAACAATATATGTTATATGTTGTATCTTGTATAGTAAGTTTGCTCAGACATGCCTGCACACACGAATATCCTGCTGTACAGTATATACTGGAACATGTTTTCACCATGTGTCTGTGAGTAGCACTGCTGTCTCATAGCAAGAGACCATCTTGAATGTTCTACTCTGACCTGGGTTCTTCTGTGTGGAGTCTGCATGTTCTCCCTGTGGTAGAGTGGGTTTTCTCCTGATTCTCTCTGATTCTCTCCAGTTCTCTTTGGTTATGTATGGTTTTATATGGTTCTCTCTTGGTTCTCTATGGTTCTTTTTTTTGGACTGCTGTTCACTAGTTCCTGTCAGCTCCCAAAAAGAGATCTGCTGTCTGTTCTCCTTTTATTACAGTAAGGAGGTTTACGTTTTAATTAGCTGAGTTATTATGTAATCCAACGGTGATTTATCTAGTAATGTCAATAATTCCTTTCAGCAATGAGTCTATCCATCCATCCATTATCTACTGCTTATCCCAGCTGTCTTAGGGTGAAAGGCAGGGTACACCCTGGACAAGTCTCCAGTTCATCACAGGACACATAGAGACAGACAACCACTCACACTCACATTCACACCTACGGTCAATTTAAATTAGCCAATTAACCTAATCCCCATGCATGTTTTTGGATGGTGGGAGGAAGCCGGAGTACCCGGAGAGAACCCACACAGACACGGGGAGAACATGCAAACTCTATACAGATTCGAAGGGATTCGAACCCGGTACCTTCTTGCTGTGAGGCGACAGTGCTAAACACTGCACCACCGTGCCACCCTCAGCAATGAGTCATTCAGTAAAATAAGGCATTCATTTTTTTTAGAAGTAACTAGTGTAATCTATTTCTTTTTTTGCTTTCTGCTTCTTTCTTCTCCCTGCATGGTTGTCAATTACAGTCACATACAGAATGCAGAATGACAGAAACTGTAAAACTATAAATAAAATATTTCCCCAACGGTTGAAACCGACCTGTAAGTGAGATTGTGCAATGATTGTTCAGAACTGGGTCATTTATACGGGTTAAGACAAGATCAAAGTGAAAGTTGAGTGGCACAAATATCCAATGACAGCATCTAAAACTTGTCAACACCTACTAGTGATTGTAAACCAACAGTCTGTGATCTCAGGAGCCTTTAAATGACAGCATGGTCATTAGAGCCACTGTCCTTTCCTGAGAGGCAACTATTAGTCCTTGCCAGCAGGCCAGCTACGCTAATGGCTTCAGTGTGAAAGATTTGAGAACGCTGGCACCAGCAGCAGAGGAAGATCAGTGTGGGGCTGGAAAAGCCATTCGTCCCTACACCCTAATTGCCAGGAAATCTCCATCTACTTGGGTTTATGGACTGGTGAACTTTGAGAGGTTTCACAAAGCTGGTCCTGTTTATCTTGCACCTGACCCCACAGGGCCAGAAGAGGTGCAAAATGGGCACCAGATGGAAGAAGCATAACAGAAAAGCAGAGCATGAGGAGGATGGTGTTGAGCATGGAGCATGGTGGGTGACTTGGCTGGCTGCATGAGTTCAGTGTTGTATGGACATATGGAAAAAATATTACCTGAAATGACTGTGGTTGTGTTATAAAATCTCTGCTGAGAGAATTTTGTAAAGTTATTTTTTCTTCCCCAAAATATCTCAGGTAGAGACATCCCACTCTGACATTTTTTCTTGAAAATAAACCTTGGTTTTGGCACACATGCTGCACCCACTGTGTTATTCCAACCAATTTTCTGGGGCATGACCAGTGATGCCACTGTTAACCAAGCAGACCTGTGCATTTGCATCACAGAGACAGCGGTGAAAATAAATGACTGGGGACTAAATTGAGAGGGAAAGGCTGACAGTGGGTCTATCTTGATATGCTGTCTGTTAATCATTTCCCAAACCCCTCTGGCTTCAATAAAGGAGAATAAAAGAATATAAAAGAACAATTTGGGCTGCCCCAGCTGTGAATAACCAACCCATCACACCAAACAATAGGCCAGTCACGCTTGCTGTAACTCAGCTTGTGGTCTCAGACACGCCCTCTCTCGTGTCACATCTTTGTTAAAGTCATCTGTCAGGCATATCGTTTTTCTCTCCCACCCCTCCCGCATGGCCAGATGGTTAAAATCCATAATTCACCTCCAAAAAAAGGCGATTGGACCCCCACTTCCACATCCTTTCATGGTATGACTCACCATGGATCATTATTGGCCAGTAGTAGTCACCTCCCGGTTAATTAAGCTCAGCTTTGTTGAGCTGGGGTGCAATAGCTCAGCGAGCTGGGAGGACATCCCAGCACCTGGGGAGTCTACCTGTTACACTGCCTGGCTCATCAGCCTCTCAGAGAGGGAGCTACTGGAGCATAACACAGTTGTTTTAGCTATCTTTAGGGCATTTTAAGCAAGATGCAGCTCAATATGCATGTAAATTTTCAGTCTGGACAGTGCCTACATGTTTGTTACAACTTTCTCGAATGCACTTCTCTTGGAAGGCTGATATCATTATGCATTTAATTTTACCAACACTGCACTGTCAAATCTAGTTTAGCTAGATGGTTTATTGTATTGTACATTTATTTATGGCTTTTTATGAATGAAATGAAATTGAGAAACATTTCAGAGTCATGGGTTGCTGTGCAAAATGACAACAAAGAGGGCTAAATCTTTCCAGCTGATTCCTGGTTAAAGCTGTGACTGACACTTGCCATTGATTTTCCCCTGGATTGTTTGGTCTATCTGAAGCATGCTATTCGCAGTGCATGGCACTGTGGGAAAGCAATCAAGCTCAAGTTTTCTCCTCCTTCAAAGTCTGACAAATAACTCATCTTTTTTAACTCCAATCAATATGGAGGAGGCCTCTTTACTCTTGCACAGCAATAATTTCTCCATCCAGCTCTGACTGGGTCAATCACAAGGTCTTTTACCAGGCAAGGCACATCAGAGTTTGCCGGTACCCAGGATTAGTCTCCAAGAAGCACTTGAAAATGGTAGCTCTCTGCTGAAGGACTGGAGGAGTCCAACCCAAGGGAGCAGAAATGGTCAAACCCACAAAAAAATGGCCACCCTGGATTTGGGGAGGTGGGGCCTGCAGAAAAACTAATACATATTTAAATGACTGTTTTACATTTATCTGCATTCATCTTAAAATAAAATAGTATGAAAATAAGAATAGAATAAAATTGATATGTATGGAGGGGAATTCATGAAATGCAAATCTGATGCATGGCTGATGGGATAAATGACAGGTCCATCTTTTCCTGTGTAATATCCATGGAGACACGGCTAATTGTACTTTTGTTGGGCAATTACCCAGAGTTTGCTCAGGGTTTAGATAGTCGGGCTGAGGGGTGCGGCTCGTGCTTTGTTTGACTTCCTCCCCTCGTGGCCCGGCGTGTAACTTAGGCCTCTGGAGATCGGGTAATCCCGTCACTAAAGCATATTGGCTTTGTCACTCCCAGTTACGCTGCCTGCAATGTGACTGCTTATGAGAAGAAATAGATATAGATGACAGAAAGATTCCTGTTGCTTTTAAAGAGGCACGGTTGTCTAGGTTTCAGCCATGACGGCAAGCAGTCCAAGCACTTTGAAGTTGCCTTTGAAGTTATGAGGCAATTGGAGGACATGAGGAAATGCCGCAGGGTTTCCTGGAGAGCCAGTTTGTGAGACGCATAACTGGACACATTGCCCCAGAGGGAGACAGGGGCCATTTTGCTGAGGGGGCCTGTCCTTCTGGCCTGCACGCTAAATGTATAGGATCGAGGTACCGATCATGGCACTTTGGCATATGGGCAGTGGCGAACAGCCAGCTCTGTTGATGGACTGCCAACTGCTCCAGATTAGTGACACACGATGGTTATTGCAAAAAAAAACTTCCAATTAATGCCACCTCGTTTCATGATGGCAGTTGTGCATCAGATGTATCAGTGCAGGAGGTAAAGGCCAGCAGCCTGCAGCCTGGCTGGATGCTGGATCTGGCTGCTTGCCTTCTTTTAGCACTCCTCGATCCAGCTGGGAGAGAGGGGTGGGGGAAGCATCCGGCTGTCTCTGACCCAGGGGAGCAAACTGCAGCAGCAGACGACCAGACCCATGGCACAGATGTTCCACCCTGGTGCCGTGTGGCGTCTAGTGGCACATCACAACCTCTCTGATGCCTGTCCGACTGCAGGTGCTGGCAGCCATCATGTCTCGCTGCTCAGGACAAGTCCAGCATGAACCACGCTTCATCACAGCTGACACTCATCCAGGGGAATAGCACTCATTACTCTGACAGACAAAGCAGCTGACTGGGCTGCTGCAACGGACATTACATTCAGAATCAGCATCATTATCATCACCTTGTAATGCTGGCACTAAAACCTACGAGAGGAAAAACCTAAAAATATTCTTGATGAAATGTGCAAATAGCACAGCTTGATTCATGAAACATGCATCGGCCAAAGAGTTGGTGTTATTCAATTTTAATGAATCAAAATGATCATAGCATTTCCGTACAATATGATATAGTACAGCTCTTTCATTTAAGTTTCAAACATTTTACTCAACAGTTTAATCCCTGAAATATTAATGTTCCTGCTTTGATGAGTAAATGAAATTCATTTTCCCAGTTATTCGAGGGGTGTCTCTGAGTATAGAAGCACACATTGAAACTGCACAGAATCAGAGTATTTATATGTATGAATGTGTGCCATGAAAGAGCTCTAGAAAGAACTTCAAGACGTCTAGAAGACACATGGGAGTTTTCAACTCTTTAGTTGTTGTAGACATGCAAGGTTCTGTCCATTGATTTGGGCTATGGGAAAGGAAAGTGGATAAAGAGAGCTCAATAGTGATGATGTTCTCAGTCAGTTTCTCTTTTATGAGAATGATTTGACCTCCTATCCACCTCGTATGGTGTGTTCTGATTCCCAGCTCAGGATGCTGTATTGGATTCACCCAAAGGTGGGTCAGTGCCTTTCTGTGGTATCTGGATTGGTTTTATTCTGAGATGCATGTATCGAGGTGTGTACTGTTTGAATGGATGTTCAGATCTCACTGATGATGTTTTTGCTCATAAGGTAAAGTTCTAGTAAGTTAGTCAGTCCTCAAAGGGTCCAACTGGTCAATGTATCCAAGTACAGTTATGAAAAAATATTTTGTCATTGTTGATGGATTTTCTTATGAATGTCAAGCAATACAAGTAGGTGTTTAAGTAACAAAGCTGCTTGGTTAACTTTACGAAGAGGTTGTGGTTTGTGGTATCATTATTATGGGAGTTATGTGACAAGTAGGTCAATGCTAACTTTGGCACTCTTTATACTATGTCACATGTCCGGGCTCAGAAATTGATATGGAGGGTGAAATGCATATATAATACATATATAATATACATACACATACATATATAATATAATATAATGTGTTTAAGTATAAACTAGAGGGGACATTATTACTCCTTATTCTTGCTTTATTTGAAAGCAGCAGTTGGTCTCATTCTTTATCCATTGAGGTGTAAATGTGAGCCAAACAAGGAATCCCACTGATATGGAAGAATTTCATTATATTTTTTAATTTATTGCAGACATGTGGGGATCTTAAAGGATTTTAAATCATTATGTTTGTCAAAGCGAGACAAAGACATCCATCCAACAGGATGTTGCCATAATGACCCATCTGTATCATCTCTGTATTATCATTTATATGAAAGGGCACCATTCAGTTCTCTGTTTGATGGATTTGCATGAAATTTAGCTTCATGCTTCAAAGAAAAGGTCCTCATATCTCTGACAAAAGCTCCTCTCAGCAAACAAAAAGGTCAATCTGTTGACAGTCTAATCTGTGGTCACACTTTATTAGCAAATCACAACTTATTAAATGAAATAATATTCAACAAGTGTCCTTTAATATCGTCGCTCTCAGTATTATGCTGCAACATACTAACGAGTTATTAAAATGATTTTGGCAAACAGGTGCATTGGTGTATGTATAGTGACTTAAACGTCTTCATCTACTGTAACTCCAGTCATGATCCACATGAAGGAGAGTCTCCCCTGAGAAGTATGAGCAGCTGAGGACAGGCACCAGAAGTCCTGCAGACATACACACAGATATGCCTCTTTATGGATATGACTGACAAAAAGAAAAGGCGTAAATGCTACACTACTATTATCATCACATGCTGTCTTCTGTGAGTTGTTTCAATGTACTGTTGGAGTAGTAGCTTCCTGTTTCAGGTCTATGTTGGTCAGGTCTGTGCTGGCAAACAAAGGTTTTCTTTCTCTACTTACTTGTGTCTGATCTGTAAAACATATAAACTCTTTCCACACTAAGTAAGCTGGACTTAAATGAGGAAACATGGAGCAAGGCGTTCCTCTATCAGACTGCTAATCAGCCTTCTGTAGACGTGGCCTGGAGGTGGAGAGTCTGCTCCTGAGGAGATGGATTGAGGAATTACCGTGAGTGTGAGGGTACATACCAGTTTTTGAGTTCCTGAAGAAGTACTAAAGAAGAGCATCTGCCCATCTGATATGTTCTGGCATTACTGAAACACTGAAAGCACATCCATACCACAACAACACATAACATGACTGCCACACAGTTATTGATCTTCTCAACTTGCCCTCTTTAGATACCAGGTCCATATTGTACACACATTAGCGGCGTATGTGTGTATCTAGCTGGCACAGATGCACCATGAATGGAAGACCCTCTGGAATGAGGAGACTGGAGGGTGGTGGGGGACCTACTGCAGAAACGGGGGTCGTCACGGCAACTTTGTCGACGGACTGGCTCCTATTGTCACAGTGATGAAGCGGGGCATGGGGGACGGGCATTGTTAATAGGAGTCACACTGAGGCTGTCAGCGGGGTGTCCGGCGCCACATGCGACCATCCTGCTCATTGCACGTGCACGTCAATGATGATATGTAGACATGCATTAGGGCTATAGCATGCTTGAGCATGATTGGAGGTATGTGGGAAATTTGTTTCATCCATATGCACACACATGCATGCGCAGGCGCAGAGATGTCAGACATTCATGGACAGTCATGGCAGGTTAGGTAATAGGTAATCATAATGGTGAGTTTCAGCAAAGTTATACACTATTTTACATATGACAAATGAATACAGGAGCTTCAAAAAGCAGCGCTTCTTGACATTTTTAAAATCTATTCCAAAATGTTTTGGACCATTTCATGGAGGACAGAATTAATTGAAAATGTGATTTTTTTTTACATTGTGCTTAGTTTATTTGAATGTGAAGTCCTGGGGCTTTGAGGCTGACAAAGGATGATTTGGAAGGTATAGACATGAAATGTGTTTCCAGAGAGTGTGACAAACCAGTTTGGTTTGTTTTTCTGACACACACTGTATGTCTGCATTTATGAGACTGTGTGTTTATGGGTAAGACAGTATAAGACAGTATGTCTATTCTTCAGAGCCTCTTGGGATGATTATTAATGTAATAATTAAACATTTATTGCCAACAGCACCTGCTCTCTCTCTGTCTCTCTCTCTCTCTCTTCTGGACCCCAGGGACCCGATCACAGAGAGGGAGGGAGGGACGCAGGAGGAGCCAGAAGGAGGGGTTGGAGAGCGGAGAGAAGCAAATCCGAAGGGGTCATCATCACATTGCTGGATTCTTTTACACTGGTGAGAAGCTGTATTCTGTGTGGTGACAGGGCAGCGTGTGAAGTTATGTGATCCCAGAACAAAAGAACAAAAGAAACAAGGAGGAAGGAACAATCCGATGCTGGAAGGACCTGGAAGGAATCACAGCAAGGGGTCCCAGAGCCCACTGCTCTACAGCCAACTGATCAGCGAAATTTCTTCAAAAGATTCACCTTTTCCTTTTTTTGTCTTTTTAAAATGTTTTGAATGTTTTGAAACATTTCAATCAACTTGGGCTCAAAAGAGGGTGTCTTTAAATCTTTTGAACTTCAAGTAAAGAGATTAAGCAGTGGACAGCCTCCCACCTTTAGAAGGACAGAGTGAGGAGTGGGGGTCCCTCTGTGCGCCAACATGCTGCGCTACCTGATCAAGACCCTGCTGCAGATGAACCTGTTCACCGACACCATCCGAAACCCGCCCAACGGCACCGATCCCTTCTTCAACAGCTCCCTGCCATCCTTCAACGGCTCTCTGCTCGACTGGGGAAACTTCACGGACTTCAACGGTAAGCGCCCTCCTCCTGTTTAACCTCCCTTTGGTTCGTCTTCACCCTCTCTGCTGGTGCAAGAGGACACATGAAAAAGGCTGAAAACACTTACAAGGGGGTGTCTTTTGTGATGGTAATGTGGCATTGAGCAGAAAAGGAAAAGTGGAAGGAGTTGTCATGAGAGTCAATCTCATGTGAGGAGATGAAGAATTGTTTAAAATTATTATTACGATCATAGAGCTGCTGCTCTGAGACCAGATATGTCATGCTTAGTTTGTATAGTTTCATAAAAAGATTTTTATGGGGTAAAGCTTCAGGCTTTAAGGGAAAACAGGTGCATCCTGGTTTCACAAGTAAGAAGAAGAAGAAAGATAAATGAGTCTGAGGATGAGCTAAACACTTTTAGCAGCAGGATAAATGTCTCAATACTGTGTCAGTGCTTGCCTTGTCTGTGACAGCAGCACTGGGATCACTGGCCTCTCAGGGTGTTTTGTGGGCTGTGAGTGAAATGTGACAGAGACAGCACAAAGAGTGAGCGGCAGGCTCTCACTCTGGGTTCACTCTCTTAAATGAAGCTGTCTGCTATCAGACATGACAGACCGGAGCATCGCAGCTCCATCTTTCAGCCACTGGGCTCTCCGTCACACACAGCTTATCTGTGCTTCACTGCAGAGAGAAGTCAGAAAAGCCTTGCTGTTTGTGGATTCTTACTGTGTTTTACAGGCTTATTAGCATGCTGTAATGAGCTGTATCTGAAGGCAGGGCTGTATACATGAAGTAGGGCTGTCTGCATGTGCGTGTGTGTGTGTTTGCATGTGTGTGTATGTGTGTGTTGCACAGAGCAAAGTCAAGTCATCAGATCACCTTGATGTCTAATAAAATGAGCACCAATCCTTGTCTCTGTGTCAGTGCATACCAATGAAAGATGCGTTCAAAACCACACACACACACACACACACACACACACACACACACACACACACACACACACACACACACACACGTATATGTTACTTGTTTTATAATGACACCTAATTAAGATCTTTTATTCTTCCTTTTCTCATTCTTTTCTTTCTTTCTTTCTTTCTTTATGCCTACTTGCACAACACTATGTATGCTTTTATATTTTACACCACTCCTCTGTCTGTCTGTCTATCTATCTATCTATCTCTCTATCTATCTTTTTATTTTTTGCATGTTTTTTTCTATTTTTTTCCTCCATTTGAATTCCAGGCTATAGTTTCTAAAATGTCTGGTTGTGTGTGTGTGTGTGGGTCCCTCCCTCCCTGTACTGATTGTTGTGTGTATCAATAATGCTGACTTGATAGCTCTTGTTCTGTCGCCCTCACACTCTATTTCTTTCTGCTCATCCCTCCTCTCATCCATGAGCTCTAATGGAGTGCAGATTGATTGTGGAGTTCACTGTGAAGAGCTATGGCAGCCTGATGAGAAAGTAAGCATGAGAGGAGGAGAAACAATGAATCTATTGGAAGGCATCTGGCTTCATGTCCTATGAGATGCTTCCCTACATCTCCCACAAACTGAATCGTTTCCACGTATTCAGGGAGTGTGATAGAATGTAACAGTTCAACCAATCAATGATCGATTACATCAAGTGTCCATTGTAAACCTGGAGGAAATGGATTGACCACATAGAGAATGCAAACACTGATATCTGTCTTTCCATCTGCTCCAGAAATCAATATCATAGCTTAAAGTAGATCCTGCTGTTTTACTCAAACAAAAGCTTCTTTGTCATGTTCGCCCAGATTTGGATTGATACTCCTCATTTTATTTTTGCCTTAATAGAGATGTATTATGTGCTGATTCATCAGTGGGGGGGTTGCTTGGGGCTGCTGGTCAAACCGTGGGTATCCAGGCGAGAAGCTCAGTGGGTGGACAGCTCGTGTGGGTCGACACAGAGCTCAGAGGGAGGCTCAGTGAGATAATCAATGTGACCCGATAACCAATTTGAGAAATAATGGCCAGCTCAGTGATACAGAACACTATAGTGGGCTGCTGGGCTGTGGTATCTATTAGTTCGCTCAGTTGTACACCTCCTATCTTCCGTTATCACTCTCTCTGTTTTCTCTGTTGGCCATTTCTTTAGGGATTAGTGACTGACTGTTATCTTTTCACAACAGACAGACACATTAGTTACAAAATAATATAGTAATGGTGTCAGAGGCTTCATTCAGGGCCAGATGATGAGTCGTGAGTCTAGACCTCTTCACCAACTATTGAAAGCAGGACTGGATCGACTATACTGGAGTCTGAAGACGGCTGTGTCTTGTTTTAGTGTGGGTGTGCAGACCACATCACTCCTGCGCTGGATCACACATCTGTCCTTGACTCACTCTAAATGCTTCAAATGAAAATAAATGTAACTGTGCTGCATCATTTTTGTCTGTGTTCATTTTTTAATTCTTTATTTTCCCATTTCTTTACACTGAGTGTGAGTCGGTTCATTGACATCATTACCTCCCTCAAATGAATCAAAAATGGACAGAAGGAGTATTTTAAAAGGTTTTGCACTTCATTACAGTTACCTGGACAGGTAGGAAGCCCCCTCAGGAGTCTCTGGTGAACTTGCATGTTGTAAATTGCTTCATCTCATTTCAAGCATTAATAATATCTGTACAGAAATAAGCACTCTTGTCTCGTTCATGTTCCTGACGGTATTTTTTTTTTAAAAAATCTTTATTTTTGACTTAAATCCTTTTTGGGTGCAGCAGTAGACAGCTCCTCCTCTCTCTCACATGTGTATTATGGATGCATACATATATAATCCATAAAAGATAAAATCAATGCAGTGGTTTTCAGAGTGGAGTCTGGAGACACCCAGGGGCCCTGCTCTCCTGATATCACCTACAATACTATTTTTCTATTTTATTATGGTCATTTTACCAAACATATAATTTAATGCAACATTAGATTAGTCTCTGGATTTAATATTACTTATTATAAACTCCATATGTATTATTATTATTATACACTTACATACATATTTACATACATATTTATACTCTGTTCTGTTTTTATTGTGTTACTTTATTTTTTGAGCCATCTCTGACAAAATAATTTCCCTTTGCATTAATAAAATATCTATCTATCTTCTCTCTCTTATGACTATTTTGGACTTTTTCCTCCATATTTAGGGGACAAAATCATATAAAATGTGGAACCACTGTGTTATGACAGATGCCCCTCAGGCAGCAGCTGCACTTGGCACATTTTACTAGAAGCTCAGGATTAAAAGAAAAACATGGACCTTTCTTCCTGTAAAAATGTAAAATCACTCATGAGAGTAGCTGCTGTGTAATCAATAAAAAGTTCAGGTCAAATATGTCTTTTTGATTCTCACAATGGAAAACTATGAAAAGCTGTTGACAGTACTGTTTTTTAAATAAGGCTTGGATGCACAAATGCACTGGGGTGCACATTAATTCAAAGCCACAAACACTGAGCAGCCTGACGTCTGGATCATACATATCATCATGTAACCGTTCTACTCCTACTGATGGTGACGCCAGAGCTGAGACTTTGGAGTTGGCTTGAAAGAAAATGTCTCATCTCATTCTTAACTAGAAAAGCGCTTAGAGAGCGCAGACTAAAAGTGAATCCACATTAACACTGTATTCACATTAATATCATGTACTTTTCATTTATTTTCTCTCTATTTCACATTTTGTCACATTTGAATTTAAATTAAAAAAAAAGACCAAAATACCAGTAAAACTTTGCAAATACAATTTAAGAATTCCAGATATTTTGAGACCAGTTGCTTTGCTCGACCTCCTTCCTACATGAAGTTATGGTTAAAAATGTATATTTGACCTTGATGACCTTGACCTTTTACTGATCTTGACCAAATTGAATCTGTGACTTCTGGATTTCTATATTAGTTTATTTACCAAATTAGGTGACGTTTGGCTGAAATTTGTTCAGAAATATGCAATACTATGGCGTGACCTTTCATTTGACCTTGATGACCTTGAATCGGGTCCGATCACCACCAAAAATTAATCAGTTTTAAGTTAGGCCACAAACCTTGGTGAAAACATAACGTCCTTGGCAGAGATAATTAGACCCAGTAGGACTCAATAGTGGTGATCAGAGGAAGAAATATACAGTTTATGGTAGATTACTTGGAGACAATATAATAAATGGACTGCATTTATATAACTTTCTAAAGTCTTCTGACCACTCAAAGCACTTCATCACAGGAGCAGTTTGGGCTTCAAGGACAATGTTTGTAGGACCCTTCCTCATGCTCATATGTGTTGAATATATTTCCTTGTAGTGAGTGAGTTTTATTTGTGAGATTTTTCCTCCTTGTGAGCACATTTTTGCTCTCATATTTTAGTTCAGCTTTTCAAGAAAAGCTTATACGTAAATCCTTAAGAGAGATTTTATTTGTGGTCATGTTTTTCTATACTTTTCCTTGTTCACTGAAATGTTTTTTTAGCAAATCCAACCTAATTTACTGCACAGCATACATAAACTCTCTGTTTTTTTTACATCCATAACAGTATATATATAATGACAGTAGCTTCTCCGTATTTAACTATAAACACCTCTGACCAACTTTACAATAGTATGTGGCTCTCATTATATACACAACCTTTTTGAAGAAAAATAATTCCTTCCTTATGTTGCTTTTTCTCATACTGCTTTTTCGTTATGATCCACCCCATCCAGCTTTGTTGGAGGCTCAGATTATATTCAGATTCAGACACTCTTTGCTCTCCTGCAATCAGACCTGTTGCTCTTCACAGCAGAGGCAATAATACCGAGCTAAATGAAGGCACAAATTCAGTGATGAAGTGGTGAATAAAGATGGTTTGGTCCTCATCATCATCAAACAGACAGGAGATGGGTGAGTGTTTTCATTCTTTCTGTATCTGTTATCTTCCTTCCATCTCTGTCCATACTAACAACTTCCTCTTATCGCTCTCACTTCAATTTTGTTCCAATCCATTTTTTTCTTTGATTTATCAGCTGTGCATGACAGCATGCTGTTAATATACTGCATATTCACCTCTTCTCCTCCCATCCTGTGCCACCTAGCTCCCCATTAGAGCCTCCTCAGTCCTCCTCCTCACTCTCTTCCAGTGCAGAATAAATCATAGCAGGCAGCGCACTGGCAGCTCAGCAGTCCAGCTAGGTCACACTGACAAGTACTGTCAGATCATCTCAACGTATGCTCAGCACCTATCAGCTTGAGCCTCTGCCACCACAGTTTCCATCATGCATCCCTGATCATCTACTATTTCATTTTCCAATTTGAAGCTTCAGCACAGGATCTTCTGTTAACTTATTACTTCCTTCTGCAGACTCCAAGAGAACATTTGAAGTTTTACTATTCAAATTTAACTTTATACAAGAAAAGTTTCTCCTCAGTGACAGACTGTACATTTTTTTGAGTAAAATTTATTGAGTAAAATTTCTCCAAACTACATGCAGACTTATTGTGAAAATAAGGATTCAGCATTGAAAACAAGCAACAAAAAACAACTTTAGCTTTCACTTCACTTCACTCAGACCTGTTGAGATGGACACTTTCTGCAGTGAGTTCCATGCTTAGCCCCTTGTGTCTGAGATAATATGCAGAATTATGTACATAACCTAGCAGAAATGGAAATTAGGCAGCATCTGTGCTGGAGCCCAACACTGGAGGGGAATAAGGACAGAAAGAGAAGGACAAGAGATGCTACTTTGTAAGCAGGAGCATGTTCTGCATATGCTAATAGAGTTTTTCCAGGTGGGGAGACAGGATAATGATGAAGTTATAAGACGGGGGTTAGATTTACTCACAAGGTGCATAACAGGGGCAAGGATTAGTGTCAAGAATTTGCCAGTAAAAGAAAAAGTGTGGATCAGGGGTGATGATATCTCCTTGAAAATATGACTTACTTTATTACTGTTTGTGGGAGGAAGAGATGGAAGAGTGATAATGCAGCTTTTCCTGGGGTGAACATTCATTTTGAACTAAATAGAGACGCATATCTTTTCATACTTATTGCTGAAAAATCAAATTTCAGTTTTTTTTTAATTTTTTAAAGAAAATATTTATTCCCTGCTACATGATGCAACTATATTCTCTACAAGAGATAAAATTAGAAAAAAATAAAATAACTAAATACTCCCATTTCATGGCTCCACTCTGTGTGCATCAAAAGTGACAGTTTCTTTGCTTATAGCCAATCAAATCACTCTGTTTTAAAGATATTTGCACAAGCATTAAGTGCCACCATTCATCAGTATTGTTGGCTCACAACAATGCTGATAAACTGCCAGAAACTCAGCTTTCAAGTTAATGTCACTGCTGAACAAGCGAGCAAACTTCTGCTGCCAGAGAAGAAGGCTAGCTAAGTAGCTAATTATTTGTAGTGCACTGAATAGCTGAGAAAATGACTGCAAATATCCACATTAGTCATCTTAGTTGATAAATGGTGAAGTCCACAGTTCTTTGATGACATCACTGAGAAAACACTTTCCTTCTTTAAGTGAACACATTTAATCATCAGTTGAACTGCTAATCAGACAGCTCACCCAGAGGCTTGAAGCTCTGCTCACACCTGTGTTTCAGCTGGAATCGAAGCGTTTTCAAGATCAGCTTTAATAAACTTTGATGGGGCGGAGAGACCAGAGGAGCTCATTAGTCTCACCGTCCACTGTATACTGTATGTTGCTGTGTCAGTAATAAACATATCAACAGCACATTTTAATATCTTCTGTAGATGTTGAACACTTGTGACTTTAGTTGGTCTTTTGCCCAGTTCATGAAAATATCTCACAGGTGCCTTATTCTATCATTGTAACTTTTTTCTATCTTTTTCTGTCATTGTTTTAATCATTTTGACGGAGACGTACACAGATCCTGCAGACACATTTCTTCATGTGGTCTGTCTCTTTCTATTTTATACATTATGCTAAATAACCTTTATTTATATCCTTTCCCAACATAATAACAACCTGATTCTGTTTCCTTCAGATGACATATAAGTAATAATGTTTTGAGAAAAAATAAGTTAACCTTCAGCTATGAATGGTAAATGACAAATAAAAAGCATTTTTATAGTTCCTGAATGGTCCTTCACCCACTAAAAGCTCTTTACTGTCAGCGTTCACTCATTCACTGATGACAGATCACTCTACCTCAATAGTTTGTTCTTCTCTGGGTCCACAGAGGCCTCAGTTTCTACTGTTTGTGTTTCTCTAAAAGGACACAATATGTGTGCATTTTTGTTTCCACCAATTACACAAATGTCTTAATGTGTTCAACACATTAAGATGCACAATGTTAAAATCAATGAAATCACACCACGCTTGCTTGCACACTACAGTGCAATCGATGCCTCCATGAATGATCCATACTTTCTATTCTCTGCAGCTCCCTCTTCAGTATATTAAGGAGGCTGGCTGCACCATCACATACAAGCAGGAGGTCAATTAAAATGAGGGGTTAAGTGTGCTGATGACCAAAGGAGGTCGTGACCCTTAACCCATCTACAACCCCCTTAACCCTCACAACATCTTAACTGAGTGTGATGACACAGTCCTTTTGTTCATCACATCTGCTCTGCCCCATTGTTATTCCAGTCAGTGGAATAGGTGTCCTGCTGTCCACTCCACTGCACATCACTGCAATACACATGGACACGTTTAGTTCAAGTCTCATTCAAACATTGAACTTGTTGTAAAAGCATTGATGTACTTGATATAAAAAGCTTCTGTCCTTCAAAAATTGCTTGCCTGAAGTCAGATATTACATCACAATAATGGACTAACAGCTACATTTGTATGCATAGTATTTTTCAATCCCAGGTTGTATTTTTTGCAGAGACTATTGGAGTTAAAACAGATGGCAGGATGCTTTAAATTCCAGCATGAATGGAGTGATGAAGGTTGGTGCAGTGAAAATAATACTTACTTAATACACGTGTATGCTTGTAAGCCTGTATTACCTATAGTCTATGCCAGCCTCCAAAATCCATTTCACATCAGACATCATAACCTCACTGCTGATTATCATTGGAACACAATGACAACCCTGCGGTGTCAACCCAATTGGTCATACATGCCTATGAATACTAAGATATAAAAGAGCTTGAGAAGAACAGAGCGGGTGGCTTTGAGTCCCACACCAAACCAGATGTTCTCCTTCTGTTTTTCAGCTTCTTAATTACAGCTGATCATGTTCAGGTTAGCGTTACACTAATAAAATCTTTATGTTTCTATTATATTTGGGTTTATTTTAAAGCTCAGAGGGAGATCCTTGTTTCTATTTGTGAGGTCAAAATAGATGACAGCTTAGGAAATGAGTGAAGCTGACAAAATGCTTTCATTAATGAGATTTTATCCCAGGCTGTCTCACTGTTTGGATCTCCCTTTGTTCCCTTATTTTTTCTCTTTGCATCTAAGTATAGATGTCCAGGCTGAATCTCCTTGGAAAATTGATTTCAGTGGGACTACACCGCATAAATGAATTAAAATCAGAAAAAAAGGAATGCTGTTTTAATCGTATAAAATATTCATAAAGAGACTCATTCCAAACTTAGATGAATACATTGATTATACTTAGCACATTGCAGCAGATTTGTTCATTATTATTTGATGTATGATGCTAATTTAACAATCGTTAACTGTAAATCTGTGAGTGTGTCAAGAGGATACTACCCATGGGCTGTAGCTGAAATAGTCACAAAGTATTTCCTGAATAGGCACTAATTACTCAGTACAGTTAGTGTGTGACCTGCCCTGACATCCCTTCACCATGTCATGCACACAGACATGAGCAAATCTCTTCCATCTGTCTCCAAATAACAGTGACCGTGACTGAGGTTCCCTTAATTATAATCATGTGCTTCAAGAAATGTTTTCAGAATATTCAAATTTTTACATTTATGCTGTTTTTGTGTGCAAAGGGCTATTTACATATAGGGCAATTTGGTTAAATTTGATTTATTTTAAAGTGTAGATGCTGTGGTCTCTGTGGTGTTCTGTGGTGAGAGAACTGTTTTTTGTCCGGTATATTATTAATCACTGTGCAATCATAGAGTGTATATAAGAAGTGATGTCACCTATCGGTTTGTGGACTACGGTTATTGAAGCCACAAGTTTGGCATTTTGGCCATCACCATCTGGGATTGTTGGAGTCAGAAGTAGCAGATGGAGGGTGGAGCTAAGTGCAACCAAATGCTGAATGATTTCTTTTCAGACAACTAATATTAGGCAAAAATTTATACAATCCAATAGAATAAAACTTTTTGAAAAATTTGTCTTTGACTCACCAAAGACACAAGAGAACAACGACAATACAAAAAACAGCTGCAGTTAATAAACAGGAAACAAGTACATATTCATGTTACACATTTGAATACTTCATATCAAAGGTCTGTGGATTATATCTGCTCTGTCACATCGCTTCAGTAAACTGACAGCACTGGGGATAAAGGACTTTCTGTTTTTAGTTGCTAGAGGGACTCTATAGAGCCTCCCAGAGCTTAGAAGCTCAAACTGGTTGAAGAGAGGATGGGAGCCATCTGCCAGCATGCTCGTCGCTTTCTTCCTCGTCCTTTCTTTAAAAAGTTGGGATCAAGCACTTTTGGGGTTTACCAAAAAAACGACCTGTCACTCACAAGGTAGACTATTTGACTCTAAATAGGACCATACTTTACCTTATGAACATCATGCTCTATTGAAGAAATCAGAAATGAGACAACTATTATTCTCATGGACTTCTATACAGAAGAGTCGCCCCCTGCCGGCTGTTGGAGAGGATGTCACTATGAAGACAGGCTGTGTATCAATAAACTACTTACAAACTGATGTAGTGAAATGATGATCCACACAAAGGACATTCAGCCTTTTTCAGCCTCATTATGTGTGATGCACACATCCCAGTACAACCAGTCCACCAGCGTGGGCCAAGTGGGAGCCCACTCTCCCCACTTTACCTCATCCCTGAAACAATCAGGTGACTCAAACCAGCAACAGGCTGTGTCTCACTGTGATATTTCTTTGACGAAAAGAATTCTTCCTCATTACTTTCCTCTTAAATAATAAGAGCATACTGTACGTATCAAATCTGTCTGTCTACATCATGTCACATTGTAAAATCTAGTCTTTATGAGAACTGGTCATAGACATTTTCTCATGTTGCATATGTCCAGTATATCTTAGTTTATACATGTTGTTATGCCATCACTAAGGAATTAGCCCATCCCTGTTAAACCTTGGCTAAAGTTAAACTAAAAGTATCTGCACGGCTGGATTTCATTGGAAATGTAGTAGTTTTGTAATGTGGGTGAACGTGCCCTTAAATAGTATTCTTATAATTTGTATACATGCAGCATAGAAATACATTTAGTAACAGATTAAGTTGTTAATTGCGCTCCAGACGCTGCAGATCAAACTCATTGATGATTGAAAGGCCTCAGTAAACACACAGATCATAGAGCAGAGGAGGAGCAGCTGCTGTCAGATTGCATTTCTACCATGAGCAGAAGATGACACTTCTCAGAAGGAAGGATCTTAACACACATGACTCAATGAGTCTTTCTAAGGCTATGTTCACACTCCACCTGCTGCTGCTGCCACTCCAAAGGCATTCACTGTTGAATCGACACAACGCCTGATCTGATGTGAAACCTTTGGACTGACAAAGCATACAGATCATCTCCAACGACATGCAGTGAAAACAAGATGAACAGAGGCAGGATAAAGATCATGACAGCAGAACAGAGTGACTGCAGCACAGAGAGTCAAAAGTGCAGAGAGAGTGTGGAGAGGGCCACAGGGCAACAAGGGAGGCTGACATTTTCAGGCACTTTAATAAGTGCATTAAGATTGGCAGCTCTACTCACCGCTCACCAGCCTCATTACCATAAAGCTATTTATTAGGCTGATTTCCCAGACTGAGCGCAACAGAGGCCGGGGAAAGGAGTGGAGGGGGTCGACACCATGGGGGAAGGCGGGCAGGAGGTTAAGGGCAAGTCGCCATGGAAACAGACTGTGAGCGCAGCACGGAGTGGTTTGGAATAGGTGACGTCCATTTACAGACTGTGGAGAGACAGCACACAGGGTTAAAGGTCGGAGATGACTATGAGTTCCACTGTGCAGACGTTCAAATCGCTAATAAAAGAAAGTTCTGGACATGATCATGTTCCAGTTAGATAGGCTCTAACTCACAACTCACGTGTCAATCAGTTAGTCTTATTACAGCAGTTTAAATCCCAGTCATAACTGTATATACTCCCCAGTACATGGACCGTATGAACACTATGCAGGGCTTCATTAGCACTAATCAGGGTCTGCGGGAGGCGCTGACGCCTCTTTGAGTGTGGACTTGTCCATGCTGCTCTCATACTGCTCACATAATGCACAGGCAAGAAAGAGCACTATGGTTAGTGTGTGTGTGTGTGTGTGTGTGTGTGTGTGTGTGTGTGCAGTGCAGCTATTAAAATCCACCATAGTGCTGTGGACAGTGACATGGAGGATAAACAGGAGGGCAAAAATGCACACATAGCCCAACAGTGTGAGGGCTGAAAAGCCAAATATTACAGTCCTATTTGTTCCACTGTGCACTCTTTATTAAGTTCAGACAGTTCATATCCAAGTGTTAAAGGTCAGGTGGGAATGTGGCTCAAGAACTTACTGTCCTCATCAAAATCAAATTAAAAGCCTTTGCTGTCATTTGATGGTGCATAACAGCGAGATTAGGAGCGCTGCTCCACTTGATGCTTAATGCAAAAAATAATCAAGCTTACAAAATAAAATAGAAAAGACATGAAGATTTGTAAGAAAATAAGGTAATATTTACAGTAGTAAAGTCATTTACAGCAGTAAGGCAGTAATCTCCTGCTATATATTGAACCACAGGCCTTTAGAGACCATCAGCCTCAGGTTCAGCAACAATCCCTAAATACAGAACTACCGCTGCACAGTAGCTGTGCATGTGCATGCCGCTTTTGGAGATGGGAAAAATATAAATTGAATTCAGAAGAATAAATTTTGGGTTGCCAGGTTGTGTAATAAGTCAGTGATGAGTGTCCAGTCAGAAACCCTAAAGTTGGTTTTATTAATGGATTATCAGAGGCAGCTTTAGTGACCAGGCATGAGCACAAAAAATAAACAATATGACTGGGATTTCACAGCACTCTCTCAGTACCTTTAAAGAATACAAAAGGAACAGACAGCAGCGCAATAAAAATATATCACAGCAGCTCACAAAACTAAAGCTATGTGTACAAGTCAACTCTAGAGTGCAACAGAGTGATGTGAGTACAGCTGATGCATTATAATTCAGGTGACACTGACATGAGAGTGGAGTTAAATATCCAGTTTACATATAAAATATAATAGGAAAGCACACGATGGGTCATAATTGCTTTGATTTATCCTATAGGGGAAGAGGAGCTAAGCTCGACACTAGAAAAACTCAAATTAGTGATAACATGGTGTATAAAGTCTGAAGCTGCTGCACAGACAATGAGCAGCAGCTCTGCAGACACTAACCCAGTCATAGACCTGTTTTTGTTCAGCGTCTTTGAGCACTGGGAAAAGTGCTATATAAATGTAATATATTATCATTATTAGATATGTTTTTGTAAAACAGCAATAATTACAATTAACAATAATTATATTTTAGCATTAAACATATAATTTTGATTGAGGAGCTTGCACATACTGCTGGATTAACCATTACAGAGACATTATGAAGTATTTTGGTAATCAGTGGTACTGTTAATTTTGGACAGTGGTGACAAACACCTTAACAACCAGCACAGTTCATAGGATTTCTGTGTATGTATAGAGAATATAATTTGCCTGCCTCTTAGTAATCAATATTGTGATTTGGGGAAACTGTTATTTAATGTGAAATTTGTGCATTCTCATTTATTTATGTGAACACAGATATAAAGATGTTGTTTCCAAACACACCCTTTCACACATCCAGAGAGAGTTAACAGACAGCTGGCCCTGTGAGACTCATAACTTATTCATATTCATCAGTGTGTTCAGTGTGCTGCTGAAGCAGCTGGCCTCCTCGCTGGGTGTGTTTTTATCAGGTTAACAGTACAGTGTTGTACGTTACTCTGGCTGCTCCAACCAAATCGTGACAATATCTAAATCTTGGGATGAATTCACTGATTTCAACATCACATGCTCCAATATAGGCCTATTCATAGTATCAATAGCAGTGACTAAAGCAGTGACACACAGCCAGCAGTCACTCATTGCACCACATTGGTGTGAGATCATACCGCTGACATGAATGGTTGCCCCCGCAGGCTGTACTTATACTTATATACCCTGCTTACAGCATGCACGCCTCAACGTTTGTGTCTGCACAATAGACGAGCAACTAGGTGAGGCTGATCTCATCAGTTTGGGGAAAGTGCATCCTGAAGCCGTGACAGAGGTGACGTCAGAGCCTGACATCCCATCATCTGGACCCTGTACTGCAGCTGTTCACCTTGACACAAAGGAACAACCTGTAGGTGGGAGAGAAGAAGTGAGTCAGTGCAGCATGATGTCACCTCTAATTAACACAAACTCAACTGATGCCTGGCCTTTCACTTTGTTTGGAGAAAGCATTCACTGATATCTTTAAATTCAAGGATTCAGGGATTTCTGCTTTGACCAAATTCCTGGCATGACAGCTTATTTGCAAACCAAAAAAGTGTTACTTTTTTCAGATGGATTTTACTCAAAGAAACCTCTGATAACAGAAATAAACAGCATCCTTGCTAAAATGTGGGCTACAAGCCAGTAGAGGGCGGTGATCCAGCGATATTCTGTCATGTACAAAGTAATGTTTGGACCTGAATCATTTGAAACCAAACATGAAACAGAATTGAGGGCAGGAAAAAACACAAGAGAGAAAAACAAATGACTGATCTTTGAATGCAGACTAGTCTGTGCTATCATTAGTTTGGAAATACATTGCTTTGAATCCATAAAATATGATTGATTTATTGTTATTTTTCATTCATTTGTTCAATGACTTTCTGTGTAAATATGTAAATGTACAGAATAGGCCCAGACTTTCATTTTAGCAAGTGATAATACATATTTAATTAGGTTTGAACCAAGTTCATTTGGTTCTTACTGTAAAATGTGGTGATTCCTCTTCTAGACAGAAACAGGGAGAGCTTTTCTTTTCTTTGTGGCAGTATGGAGAAAGTTGTAATTATATGATGATTTTAAAAAAAACAGATTAAAAGGAGAAAGGATTAGAAGTAAAGACAGGAGCGAGGATTATTGTAACTATTTTAGAGAATAAAACAGGAGGACAATTATCAACTTGGACTAATTTATTAGGGAAGTAGTGAACAACATGTGCTGCTGTGAATGAACAATAAAAAATATCCTCCTGTGAAGATGCAGTGAGGCTGACCTCCAGTGGATCACAGGAGCTCTGACACGCTGACTAAAAAAATAAAGAAACCAGTGACATCAGAAAAATGTGTACAAAGTGTTTCAATAGAAAAGGTGGTAAGAAATGTAAATCAGCACTGATGTGACATAGATGTGTCTTTATGCTCCATGGCTAACATCATGCAAGAAAACAAACACACAGATCTCCAACCAGGCTGATAATTATGAGAAATGGCAATATTACTGTCAAAAAAAAAATGTTATAGCCTACAAGGAAGACTGGATTGAAAGGGGTATAAATTTTGTTTCAGATTTGTTTGAAGGTAATCTTTACACTTACGGAAATTTCTTAAAAAACAAATCTTTTCCGGAAATGTATTTCCAAAATGTTGGAAATACATTTCAGAGCTATAACATGATCTCCTCCAAAGGTATTTTTTTTCTGGAATTAACCGTTATAACTAGTGATGGACAAATGAAGCTTCATGAAGCACTTGTTATAGTTTTTGGCTCCCCTAGATGGTTAAATTTCCATTACACTAACCTTTTTCTTTAAACCAAGAGCGCCATCTAGAGGAGGTCAAAACTATAGTTAAGTGCTTCATGAAGCTTCATCTGTCCATCACCAGCTACAACACATGGTTGTGCCACTCCCTGTTTTTCAGATAAAATGAGAGAACTACACTACACTACTGCACTACATTGTCCTCGTAATAATTTGTAGTACTTTCCTGGTTCATTTACTTGGATTATAAACACACATTTTGTGGGACTGTCAGAGACAGTTGTACATTTATTTTCTATTTTTTACCTGCATCTTATAAGTTTTGGAGGGATTTTGAAAACTATATACAGTTGGTCTTAAGGATATTATTACAAGATTTATGTGTAATAAAAAAACACTTGTCCTTTGAAATTAATCTTATGTTGCTAATTGGTAAATTTTATGACACAACATGAGAATCTCTAAATCCTTTTCAAGTTTCAAGTTCTTTATTGTCATTTCTGCATACAAGTACACAAGAAGGAAATGTTGTTTCTCATGGTCCAAGGAGCTAAATGACATAGTCATAGTTCCATAGTCTGCATTTATATGTTTGTATACTGCTCTATTCCTAATTCTCAGATAAAGACTTGCTTGCAGATGGCCACAAGTCAATATGTAGATCTATGGTTCCCTCTAGTGGTGTGATGGACTCTGCGGAGCATGAGAACAAAACAAAACTAAAATCATCTCTGTTTTTTCTATCTATAAATCATGTTTGTTTGTTTTTTTGTTTTTTTTTTACTGTGCACTGAAAGCCTGAATCACTGTCTGCCTTGAGAGCAGCACAGCTATTTAACACTTCTTCATGTTCTCCTGAACATGGTCACTGTGTGTCATGACGAGTGTTGTGACATTCATGAATACAGAGGAGGCAGAGGGGAAAGGTCCCTTGGGGATATCTCCCAGTCAGACCATCGCTGTGATGCTGGTATGAAACACCAGATGTCAGCAACACACCACAGAACACTGATGAATGAAGGATCAGAAAAATCAGTAAGCATCATCCTCATGTACTCTCATAAGATCAATAAAAATCTGATAAATAGCTTCTCTTCAGCTTACACTGTACGATAAATCAACTGCCTATGACTGTTTTTTATAGTAATTGTAATATAATATTTCACAGATTACCACATCCTTCTTTCAGTAACAATATATCAGCAATCTTCCATTCAGCATATATGCTTAGTTCTGTATTTTGGTGGACAATATAAAGGAAGTAAGTGCCTGCTTAGGGCCCCCTGGCTTCTAGGGGGCCCCAAGAGAGTCTAAAAAGGGACATTAAGAAGAAAGATTCTAGATTCAGATTCAGAGAGGCCCTAATATAATCTTAATGCTGTAATTAGTAGAATGGTTCAGTCCAGCTGCTCCATCAGACAGCCTGCAGAGAGCTAACTTTTCACAGACAGAGTGGAGGAGGAGACGACAGGATGTCTTAAAAGTCAGGGAGGAAAAAAGAAAAGAAAATAAGTTCAGACAGAAAGAAATGAAGAGTCGACAGTTTGTCATCAGTTCTTTCATAGGTAAGGTGGGTCTGTTAGTGGTTCATGTGATAGAAAGTTCTGGAACATTAGCCTGTTAGCTATTCCTAGCTTTGTCCAGAGTTTATAAGCTAGCTCACTTTTCTCCACATATTAGCTCACATTAGCTGAAGAAAACTCTGCATGTTAGTTAAATAATCAATGCAGGCAAATATTGATCAAGCTGCTCTGTTCTTATTCAGTCAATTGACCATTCCTCACCAAGTAACTTCTTTCACTAATATGGGGATGATAGTCAAAAATGTCATTAAAATGCATAGTTCTATGTAAAACTATCATTTTTTCAATATGCTAGGCCACTAGAATTTCTTTTTATGGGGCCAAATATCCTAAATGTACATACAGTATGTATAGTATGGTATAGTATAGTATAGTATGTATACCCCAAATTCTCAAAGCTCTGCTTTGTTGTACCTCAGAGAACTTGAAATGAGTGCTATGTTCATGTTTGACCAGTAGAGGGCGAAAGAGATCCTTAGGCTAGAATAGGATAGAATAGAATTACTTTATGGATCCCAGCCTGGGAAATTATGTTGCAGCAAAGACACGAAATACAATCACAATATTAAAAAAAACAATATAACAAACAAAAAGTATTACTATTTACACTTCATAACAGAATAACAGAAGAGCAGTATTAAAAAGTATAAAAAATATATGCAGATCAACAATTATGACTCATGGTGAAACCCAACTGGTGTCTGTGTGCCATACAGTCTATCCATCCATTATCTACCGCTTACTGTACGTAGGGCCGCGGGGTCAAAAGAAAGGCAGTGTACACCCTGGACAAGTCACAAAGAGACAACCATTATATATATAGAAAGCCATTCACATCTACAGGCAATTTAATTAGCCAATTAACCTAATCCACATGCATGTTTTTGGATGGTGGGAGGAAGCCGAAGTACCTGGAGAGAACCCACACAGACACGGGGAGAAGCTGGGAATTGAACCTGCTACCTTGTTACTGTGAGGCGACAGTGAGCGCTAACCCCTACACCACCTCCACACAGTCTAATAGACAGAAAACACCCAAAGTTCAAGGCTTTGACCTCAGATTTACCCGCTTGACAGTTTGTCTGCCATGTGTCTTTTAAAGGTTTCACATTGTCACAGTATGTATCATCCTCTCTGCATCTCAAGTGGTCCCTTCCCCATCAAGCTGCCTGTGGTTTGGTGGGTTTTGTTTTGTTGGATTTGGCAGGTGAGTGGGCGTCACTGATGTCAAACACCCCTCACCATTGGTCCGTTCAGGCCTGATGCATACCTCCATCCATCACTCTGCCTGGCACGCTGACACGCCCACTCTCCATCACTTATGGATATGTGTGTTTGTGTTGTACGGGTCTGTAAGCAGAAATGTGTATGTGCGCACGCTCAACACTATGCTAATGTTTAATGCAAAGTCCAAATGAAGTCACGGCTTAATAGCTGCAGTCTTTTAGTCACTCTCAATGATTTGTGGAGATATTATGCCAGTCAGAGTGTGGATAAAATCAAAAATGGATTTTCAAAAGGAAGTTTTAACAGTGTCCTGATTGTAGTTATCACATAGTGGAGAAATTATTACTTTACATTTGTCTTCTAACAAAATAAAATCAAGTGATGTTTTTGATATGAAGCCATATGCTGGTGGAGGGGTTTCTCCAACTTCATATGCAGAGTTGTTGCTACGCCTGAAAGCTAAACTCAAAACTAAGAACACAAACATGGAAGGCACTTAAACGCACCATGAGTTCAGATGACACTAACTCACATGGATCCTCTACAGAAAAACAACACAGAGGCCTTTAGAGTCAGAGGAGAAAACCATCAGCAGTGTGTTTGAATTCATGTTCAAACATGTAAACTCTGTCTCTGTGCAGATGCTCTCAAGAAGCTTCACAGGTTTCTTGAGAATTCCCAGTGATGAGCTGTGAGAGAACTGGCAGCTTGTGAGGCCACATATGGTTCATTTGGTTATGTGGGACGTTGATATCAGATGTGCAGGTTATTGCACCTCCTCTTCATCAACCCCTCTGAAACAGTCAACATCTCCTCCTGCTCTCACTCTCTCTTTCTCCTTCACAGCCACACACAAAAGGATCTCTTCCATGAGTGTTTAGCCTTTCCAACCCCCACCATGCATTGATTATCCTGTGGCACTGATCTGAAATCCACCGTGTGTGTCTGTGTGTGTGTGTGTGTGTGTGTGTGAGTGAATGTGTGGGCTTTCCTATCCGAGTACACTTTTCACAACAATGGATTTCTTGGGGCTTGGAGCTGCTTTATCAGGATATTAGTTTCTTCCACTCATGTTCATATAGAGGGCAGCACGGTGGTGTAGTTGTTAGTAATGTCACCTCACAGCAGGAAGGTAGCGGGTTCGAATCCCGGGGTCTTTCTGTGTGGAGTTTGCATGTTCTCCTCATGTCTGTGTGGGTTCTCTCTGGTACTCCGGCTTCCTCCCACCATCCAAAAACATGCATGGGGATTAGGTTAACTGGTTAATTTAAATTGACCGTAGGTGTGAATGTGAGTGTGAGTGGTTGTCTGTCTCTATGTGTCCTGTGATGAACTGGAGACTTGTCCAGGGTGTACCCTGTCTTTCACTCTAAGACAGCAGGGATAGGCTCCCAATGAGGATAAGCGGTAGATAATGGATGGATGGATGCATGTTCATATAGAGGATCAGAAAATACTGTACTACTAAGATACACAGGTTTAGTTCATATAGGTACCCCCCAACAATCTTGTCTGAGAAATGATTGATGCCCAGGCAGTACACAGTGTAGTTGTGATATATGCTGCTGCCAACGGGGCATGATTTATGTGTGCTGGACAGAAGACATGCTGCCTACACTTACTCTACTTCTGCCAAACGTCCTCCCAATAATCGACCGACCAGAGAAGTGCAGATATTGTTTTCATGAGATTCTGTCTGTCCCTGAAAATCCAGTTAAACACTGCTAAGTATTTGGTTCTCACCAAGAAAAAATACTTACTGTAGATTTAGAAGTGTCGGATAATTTATCTTGTTTTAAGAGTTCATTTCTTATTTTAAGTGTTCAACTTCACACTATCATCTTAAATCAGTAAATCATGTTAAGAGAAATTGTCTTGCTGCATGGACAGATAATTCCACTTTTTATCTTTTCTTTTCTTTTACAGTATTCACCTCATAATGTCAGTATTGGTGCGTAGCACTGCACTCTTGCTGCTTAGGTGTGTTTTCACATCATGTTACAGCAGCTTTAAAGGGCACACAGTGATATGTCAGTTTTGGTGATTTCATTAAGTTGTAGGCTTTAATAGTGAGTTGTCTGTTGCTTTGTTCATTCTCACCTCTCTCATGGTAAAGCACCCTGCCCAGCATTTCTGTAGTGAGTACAAGGTGCTAAGTTTTTTTCTTACAATGCTTTTTGATTATTATTAGATGTTACTGACCTTAGGCTGAGGTATTTGTGGCATTTGTCATTTGTGGAACAGTAAATAGATGTGTGACAGTTTCTATAACATGTAAGAAACTTGGTTCTAAGTTGTTTTGATTGAGGTCAGGTGAGAACATGCCGTCTGTAAAGCCAGGCAGATTTTTAAAGAGAGACCATGCTGAAGCGATCTTGTGCCAATAATTTCATTTTGATGGTGTTTTATTCATCCTTTTTACAAGTTCATTTCAAAGTTGTTATATGTACAGCATCCAGTGAAAATGAAATCCTCACGTTCACGCACAGAAAGCAGTGTGTTGATTCTGCTTCCTACCACATCCCTGGCCATCCAGAGCCTGGCTAGCCTACATTCTAGTGTAGAGTTAAGAGCTAGGTTCAGGCTTCAGTTCAGCATTTGTAACATGAGGCTGTTATTTGTTCTGCTGTCAGTCACATCATGGCAGCTGCAGGAAACAATCTTTCAGATCTGCAACAAACCTTATTGATGCATATATACTTGACTGATTAATGTTAATTCCAAGCTGGCTTTGACACTGTAAAGACAATTTCAAATGTCATCTAATCAATACAACAAGATGCACTGAAAAATGAGCTGGAAGCACACCCAATAAGATATCATCAATAAACAGTGAGAGAGTCTGGACTAGTGGGGCTGGAGAGTCTTTGCAAGTTAACAAGCATGAGTGGGAGTAAGAACATGTCACACATTTTTTTTCTTCTTCTTCTTCATTAAACTGTCTTACTAAAAGTACACCATTATGTATCATACATGTATATGGGTCCAAGCTGACCTACAGTTCTGTCAAAGCATTTAATAAAGCACTTTCATTTGAGCTATTCAGTGTTTTCACAGACATGGTACTAAATATTCTGTGGGTCTTGAAAGATGACTTTCTTTATATAAAACGGCTGGCACTCAAAGAGTTAATCAAGTTAACGACACAGTGTGTAGCCTACTAAGCTGTATGTATAATAGGACTGCAGTTTGTATTCATGTCATCTGCGACAGATAACTCATTTGTTTCCTGCTGGAATTTGCAATCAGAAGTGTAGTTAACTGAAATCCTCCTATTTGTGCTCACAATGTGATTACGTCCAATTACTTCCAATACGTCCTTAAATAATCTATTGTAAGTCAATTTACAAGGACTTTAATTTGCAGAATACAATTATCATGCACAGCCATCATCAGCCATTGTCATCATCAAGATGAGGGACATCATCGCACGCTCTGCAAATTTACAATTCAATTGTCCTAATTGCAAATCTATTTGTCATCGTCTCTTTAGTCAGGTTTTCTTGATAGCCTGGTTTCACTGTAATAGTCTTTTTGTTATAATTGAGACAAATTGGAGTTTCCTTTTGTGTAATTACATTATTACAAACTGTCAATTTGTCAATCTGTTAGAATCAAACACGAGGCTGCATGTGTAGAAAGTGCTGACAGTGATGTCATCCCTCCTGTCATTTTAATATACAGAGCACCACAGAAAACATCTCTTTAATCAGGTAAATAGGTTATAGCCGCTGCCATCTTTGCTGTTCACAGTAATCCTGCTTGAAGGCATTCATATATTATAAGGTTCATGGAACGACCTGCACTACCGCTGATCCACAGCCGCCACAGAAATCTGTCTTTGTAATGAGTCACTTGATTTATTTTGCTTTGGCCATCGCAAATAATCAACATAACTTGGTCCCAGTGGAACCAAAAAAAAGTCACCAACACAGAAATGCCTTTAACTTTAAGTCTTTCTCATAGCAGCAGAGGGCGACTCCTCTGGTTGTATAGAAGTCTATGAGAAAACGATCCTACTTCTCTCTTGATCTATTCCCTCAGTAAACATTGTAAACACGAGTTTATGGACTCAGTCTCTAGTTTCTAGTCTTCTTCAGCACAGCCTGATGTTCATTCAGTAAATTATGGTTCCATCTAGAGTCAAACAGACCAGAAAGCAGGGGATGCTTTAGGGCGGAGCTACCTGCTGATTGACAGGACAGTCATTACCATGGCAATGTCTGATCTGATCTGGCCAAAATAACGAGCTGGAGACTTCCAAACCACAGTCCACAAATCATTTTTAGTCCATACATTTTTTTGTACTGTTGGGCACCATTATTTCGGCACATAATCAATTTTATTCCTTTGGTAAAAATGTGCATTAGGTGTAGTCACACTGACGACATTGAACCTACAGTATAGATTATTCTAGATCATAATAGAATAACTGAATAATTTAATTAATTATTGATTGGGGGAAATTTGCTTATTACAGCAGCATAATCTCTGCATGATCTGTAAAGTTATCACTCATTGAGTGCCAGTCGTTTTATAAAACACAAAGTGTCTTGTTTCAGCAGGGTTTTTTTGCCCATTTTGAGTCATCTTTTAAGACCCACAGAATATTTTGTGCTATGTCTCTGAAAACACTGATTAGCTCAAATTAAATAAGTATTAAGTAGTAATATGTATTTCATCATGGAAAAAAAAATGTTTGTTTAATGTTTGTTCCATTCTTGTTTTATCAGAGGTAGAGCAGAGGACACTTTCACCAAAATCACCACTTTTTGTCCAGATTCTGTTTGTTTTGCTCTCTAATCTCGCTTGTCTCCACTTCCTGACTTAATCTCTGTGGTGTATACTGCCTCTTTACGCTCTAACTACATCTCCCAGAAGCCCCAACATTACTCACAGGCTGCAGGAGACTGCGATCGGCAACCCACTGCTGAAAAACCACCGTGGTAATATTATGACAGGTTCTACCAGATCAGATCAGGTTTAGCTGTTCCAGTCAGAGCCTGTGTGAATCCTACTCCAGATGAAATGAAAGAGAGCTGACTCATTGAACTGACCATGTGGTTCACCTGTAAGGCAGTGTCTGTATTTGATGTCTCACCACTCATTAACCAGAGTGCTCCTTTAATTTGTCATCTGTCTGTATCCCTCCAACAATCCACTATGCCTGTTGCACCACAACACACAGGGCCGACACCAGCAGGGCCTACAGCACAAAAATCCCACCCCTCATCTTTAGGCTTTGGTTTACACAGCTTAGTTTGAGAGGCTCTGTGTGAATGTGAGGAAAATGGTCATTCACCCAGGTGTAGGTGACAGGACAAAGGATACAGGAAGCACAGCGGCCGTGTGTCCTGGCTTCAAGCTTCCTCCTCCACATCTGTGGATGTGCATCCTTCTTCAACATCCTCATCAAGCAGGAAACGGCAGCCCTCCGTTTCAGCCATTGTCTACATCCAAGCGACTACTAATTTAAGCTATCTATGTGTGGTTTGGAGTATGTTGAGAAACAGCCAAACAAGACGCTTCCTGTTTGTTAGCTGGAGGATAACACTGGATAAATGGCATCAGCCATTCTGGTCACTCCTATTTGGTCCAGAACATGCTGCACCCCATCATGTCCTACAAAACAGGGAGAAAAAAAGAATAAAATTAGCTCTTTGAAAGGTATTAAATTTTATAACAGATTGTCTTCACACCGCAGAGGTGGTATGTAGGGGGGTGTATAAATAAATCAATACAACAAAGTGGGCTGTGCAGGGAAGAGAGACAGCAGGAAGAAATATTAACCAAGCACCACAGGAACACAAGCCAGAGCCTATGAAAGAGGGAATCCATTATGGGCAAGGCCAGAGTTCTCTGTGGAATTGGATTCAGTAATAGGAGGGATGGGGCGTAATGCCCGTTCACCACTTTTATTGAGAACTCATTGCACGGCAAAATTGAGAAGCCATTGGTATCGATCAGTCTGCAAACAGGCTGCATTTACTGAAGTTATTTTTCTCTGCGGAAGGCACACACTTCCTCACTCTCCTTTTTGTTCATGTGTTCTTTTTAATCTCTTTTCCCAAATTCCTATGAACATTTTTTGCATCGGTTGTTTCTGACTTTCCTTTTCTCTGCTGCTCAAGATTTGTGACTGAAAGATCCATAATCCTACTGTAACTGAGTTTCCGAAAACTACAAAAAGCCAGATTAAATATTCAAGTATGTTTTGTTTTAATTGTAATCATCAAGATTAATTTCTTTTTTGTGATTAAACAGTGCAAGACTTTACGTTACAATACTTTCAGCTCAGAAGCCAGGGTCGATTATATTCAGCAGGTGGATGAAGCCAGCTGTGACTGTGATTACACAGAGATGGTGGACTAATCATACTATGAATGAACATTAGGACTTGAGCTTCAAACTGTTTAGTAGGCTGCAGTCCTTTGGGTCACACAGTATTTTGAATTGCTTGGGGTCAGACACTCGACCCTGCAAAGCTGAACCACTGTCAGACGACGGAGGTGACCCCACCTTTTTGGGAACAAACTCGTCACTTCAATCTGCTTCCATTCATCCCTGTCTGAAGGGAATTATGGGAGCTCAGAGAAGAAATGGAGGTTAACTTTTAAATATTGTCCTAAACCACAAAGCCATAATAAACATAGAGCAGATATAAAAAATAAAAGATTTATCAGACAAGGGGCTGTGCAGTTCCAGTGCAGTCTGCGCTGGTGGCTATGGAGGCAGAGTCAGTGAGGGCAGCTGCAAATCGATTCATCACACAGCTCTAGTGAAAGTCATAAAGTCCTCTTGGTGCATGTCACTGGCATCATTCCAGAGCCATCTTTCTCTCAGTCCCTCTTCAATCCGCCGCCTTCATAATGACTTTGGAAATCTCCAGCCACAGGTAGTGCCTACGCAGCTCTTCTGAGAGCACCTGAATGCTGGAGTTGGTCTTGTAAAGTTTGATTGCAGAGAGAGATGGGATGGTGGTGGCCTCATTCGCAGGTGGGTGATTGTAGGCTAGCGTTGTTGCTGAGGTCAGGGAGAAACTCATCCCCTGGATTTACACCCATGCTCGCACTACAAAATGGCAGGATTTGTGACTGCACTCCTGAAATTCATTTTCTCCCTCTGAGTCTGCAGGCCTGCACAGAGATCACAGATAGAGCCTCTCAAAGTCTTCCAGAACAACGTATATATGCATGTATGAATGTACTGTACATGTTCATCATTAACAATGAAACCCTGACCACTGATGAGTTTGTTTGCAGTGTTAAAGCACATATAATTGGAATGAACACAATGAGCCACAGTCAGGACATATATCTGCTTAAATTTAATAGTGAAGTCAAATGGTTCTCTATCAGAGTCCTAGGAGTTTGAGGGTTCTGTGCATTATCTCTGTTCCTAGGACTGCGCTCTTCTGGACTGAGGCTTCAGATGTTGTTCCTGGAACCTGTTGGAACCACTCTCCCAGTTTGGTGGTCACCGCCCCAAGTGCTCTTACCATCACAGGGACCACGTTGGCCTTCACCTTCCACATCTGTTCCAGCTGTTCTTTCAACCCTTGGTACTTCTCAACCCTTTTGTGCTCCTTCTTCCTGATGTTTTCATCAGCTAATACAGCCACATCTATCACCACTGCCCTCTGCTGCTCTTTGTCCACCACCACTATGTCTGGTTGGTTAGCCAGGAGCTGTTTGTCAGTCTGGATGCTAAAGTCCAACAGGACCTTAGCCCTGTTGTTCTTAACCACTTTCGGTGGTATGTGGGTACTTCCAGTCCATACATGGTTGTGCCTCTCCATATACGTTGATCCAACTAGCATCTTACATCCCGCTACTATGTGCTGGACTGTCTCAGGGGCCTCCTTACACAGTCTGCACCTTGGGTCTGGTCTACTCTTGTAGATCCTGGCCTCTATAGCCCTCGTGCTCAGGGCCTGTTCTTGTGCTGCCATGATCAGTGCCTCTGTGCTGTCTGTCAGCCCAGCATCTTCCAGCTATTGGTAGGTCTTATTGATATCAGCCACTTCCTCTATCTGACGGTGGTACATGCCATGTAGGGTCTTGTCCCTCCATGTTGTCTGCTCTTCACCCTCCTCACACTCTTCAGGTTTCTGCTGCCTGAGGCTTTCACTGAGCAGTTCATCCTTTGGGGCCATTTTCCTCATGTTTTCTTGGATTTTCGATATTTAATCCTGGACAGTGGCTCTGTTAGTTGTCATAACCAAATATAGTGTATATATATATATATATATATACGTATATATATACATATATACGTATATATATATATATATATATATATACATATATACGTATATATATATATATATATATATATATATATATACATATATATACATATATATATATATATATATATATATATATATATACGTATATATATATATATATATATATATATATATATATATATATATATATATATATACACTATATTTAGTTATGACAACTAACAGAGCTACTATATATATATATATATAGAGAGAGAGAGAGAGAGAGAGTATATATGTATGAAATGTGGTTCTGTGAGAAATTGAACATGATACCGGTTGCTTAACACAAGTCACGCTGCTGTAAATACTGTAAATATCACACTATCATACCCACCTACCTCTGTTTAAGTCTTCCGTTATAATTAGCTCATGCATCATTGGCACATCACTCTATTATTAGACCTGCACAGAGCAGTTTTAGTTGAGCTGCTTATTTATGTCTTATGTCTTATTATTTCTTTACCTTGCGTGCTGCTGTCTGTTCATTTTGTATTCTATGCAGGTACTGAGAGAGCGTTGTATAAAGAGTCAGAATCCTCACACGTGTACACATCCTGTTGTTTCTAAAAGAAGACTGTAGGGTGGCCATAGCATTTAATAGTCAATTTCTGTTTGAAAAGTCCCCCTTGTTGAGTTTTGTCTCTCTTCTGGTTAATTCTTGTGAGGCTACACTGAGGTCGGCAGTTGTATATTTATGTAATTGATAATCATTTGCATGCACAGCCTGCAGAGGGCCATCTGTTAGGACAGAAGGGGTCCTGTTGATGATCTTGTTCCACTTGTGTAGCCTGGGAGTTGACATTTAATACAATCTATCTTGTAGCCTAAAGATGTCCCTTTAACAGCAGTTACAACATTTACTCAGCGTGCATTTTATAAATGACCTGCTCTTTCCTTTTCACCCAAGCACATTTTTCAAACAAATATCTTTTTTACTTTTACTTGAATAAAAGTATTTAAAGTAACAGTACTTCAACATTCAGAGTGGTATTCATTTTTTCATCCTTTTCTCTTCTACCTCAGGTCAATACAAATGAGTGAACAAGACAATGTTGTAAACAAATGTTTGAAAGTTGAGCAAATTAATGCTCAATTCCCAAATCACACAGTGACAGATGATAGAAATTTCCATATTGGCCCTTTTCAGCTTTTGAGAATATGCACTTCTGCTCTATTAAGAGTGACGCGGCACACGCTGCATTTGAATGACAATGCTAAGGCCATGTGTTGGTCCATCTGGCCGTACAGCACCATGCTTTGACTTCTTTAAATGAAATGATAGGTCTCATGTGACAGGACAAGACATGCTTCATATCCAATACAGAGCAAACAGGGGTCACCCTCTGTCACCCCTCCCTTTCACTCTTCCTCATCTCTTTTCTTCATTGTTGTCTGGGTCCCAGTTAAAGCTGGTCAAGCAATAAATTATAATTCCATTAAGCCAACATATCCATCTTAACAAGTCAGTTCATGTTTTATTGAGTCCAAGACTGTACTGTTCACAGATCAGGTGAAAAATCGTCCGATGGGGTTAGACCATTTCAGCTCTGTGAAATGCAAACTAAACTAAAGGTTTGACTCCATTTGATCTCAGCTTTAAGTGAAACTTTGTTTATGCCTAAATATGGCAGTAAATTTAATTCACTCAGTCAACCTTTATTAACTCTTTGAGTGGCTTTGACGTATCTCGACCTTTAAAATTTGACGCTTGAGACGTGTATATATACAGGGTGTCTCCCCGCAGCCTGTGAGTAATTTTGGGGCTTGTAGTTGTATCATAAAGAGAGGGTATACACCAGAGATGGGAAGTAACAAAGTACAAATACTTTGTGACTGTACTTAAGTAGATTTTTTAGGTATCTGTACTTTACTTGACTATTTATTTTTCTTTTTACTTTTACTCCCTACATTTCAACACAAATATCTGTACTTTCTACTCCCTACATTCTCAGAACTGACTCATTACTTCTTTCAACCTTTACGGACCGGTCTAGGGTGGCCATACGTCCGGATTTTGGCCGAACAGTCTGGAATTCAAATGCCTTGTCCAGCGTCCTGTGCAGCCTCAAGCTGCGCTTATTTGTCCTCCTTTTTGGAATTGCACATGAACGCAAAGCTGCATATAGTCCCACGGTGTAAGACTGGTTATAAAAATGATTGGCTAAAAGCGGTGTCACTCAGTTCCCTGATTTCTCATTGGTTGAAAATGTAAACAAGATGCCCCCTTTTCTAGAGCTAGACAGACCTCATTCAATGCTGAATGGTCAAAAGTAGCAAAGACGATTTGCATGAGTATTGTACACTTTGTCGCTGTGATGTGGACGTTAGCACACAACGAAAGACGGCCATTGAAAGGCATGCTAGCACAGAGAAACAGACGGGCCGCAGGCACCTCCTCCCTCCGGTTGTTTTTTCGGGTAGAAACATCGCCTGAAGATAAGACAAGGTATCCGCTGCAGAACTTTGTAAAGTTTATCATGCAGTCAAACATCACCAGCCATACAGGAGTGTAGACTGTGGAATTAAAGAGTGATCTGCAGTGACTCATCTAGTACACCAGATTGGTATGTTGCAATTTTTCTTTCCTCACTAAATGTCACAAAGTATCCTCCTTTTTTGGTGTTGTGATAATGGCCACCCTAGTGCCACCGAGCACGGCGCCTCGTGCTGCAGGGCTCGATGCCTCTGGGCATGGGGCCCTAAGCTCATTGCCGTACAGCCCACAAGGCTCACCAAGTCTGGTGCCGTGGATCACTGTGGTGTTGTGGATCAGCTGATCCAGCTGTGGGTGGATCTGAGTGGGTTGAGGCTTCAGACAGAGGTGTGGCTGGAGGAGAGGAGGGGTGACAGGTGGAGGATGGAGAACAGCTGCCAGCTGCTGCTGAAGCTCAATATTTACCATTTTTAGTGATTAAAACAATATAATTTCTGTCTCCTCCCTACTGATGTCAGTTTCTCTCTGTCCAGTTCAGATTTTATTATTCTAAAGAAAACTAGACTGTGTCCAGTGTTGTTTTTTTCTCTGTACCAGCACTGTTCAGGTTGTTAATAAAAGGCAACATTTTAAAAACAAAATAGCATAGTCATCAAAAGAAGCATCATGTAGTTAAAAAAATAATTTTTACTTTTTACTTTTGTACTTAAGTAAATGTCAGAACCTGTACTTTCTTACTTTTACTTAAGTAAAGGAGTTGAATCAGTACTTCTACTTTTACTTGAGTCTCTTTTTACACAGTTATCTGTCCTTCTACTTAAGTAAAGAATGTGAGCACTTTTGCCACCTCTGGAGAGAGTAAAACAGGAAGTGGAGATGATCGAGATTAGAGAGCAAAATGAACAGAATCTGGAGAAAAAGTGGTGATTTTGGTGAAAGTGTCCTCTACTCTACCTCTGATAAAACAAGAATGGAACAAGGTAAAAACAAACATTTTTTTCATGATGAAATAGAGAGTCTCTTCTTTCATTTGAGCTTTTCAGAGTTTTCAGAGACATAGTACAAAATATTCTGTGGGTCTAGAAATATGACTCAAAATAGGCAAAAACAGTGGCACAAGACACTGTGTTTTATAAAACAGCTGACACTCAGTGATTTTAATCTCAAAGGATCATTGAAGGACTTCCTTCATTTACAGTGACATCAAACAATAATACTGTTAATATTACATTTCTGCAGTAAATATCACATCTCCTCTGTGAATATGAGTGTTATATATATATATATATATATATATATATATATATATATATATATATATATATATTCATTTTTATTAATTTCTTTTTTTATGTGTGCCTTTAAGCGACTCAACTACATTTCATTATGCGTGCATAATGACAATAAAGACTCTTGAATCTTGAAAACAAGCAAATACATACACAGTGCTGAACACAGAATTTTGATTGCATCATTTTGTGGTCTATGCTTTGAGATGTTTTGCTTGTTTGTGGCTAGTTAAAACCTCAGAGTAAACAGGGAGAGGAGTGTTAGGTTGCTGGAGATATGGTGAGATTAGTTCAGGGGTTAGTAGAGCTGCAGGGAGGTGTCAGTGGAGTTTAAACAGTACTGTGTGGCTCAAATGAGATAATGAGATGAGATCAATGGGAATCTATTAGCATGTAGAGAAACTGCATGAGCCATAGATAGCCCAGGCAAGACAAAACATGCTTATCCTATCACAATCTGAGGTTAAACATTAGTATGAGGAGGTTTCATGAGTCCATTACAAAACTGATGTTTTTATTTCCTACATAAGGAAATGAGACCATGAGCAACACATTTCCCATTTCTTTATATTTATTATTGATGCTTTTCATGCTGCAAGAATACCAGAAGCAGGACTGAGTGGGGCAAAAAGCAAGGTTTTCTGAAGGGACAGCGGGCCGACCTTCAGCTCACCTTCACTGCAGCGGCTCGGCTTTGATTCCAGCCCTTTGCAACATGTTGTCCCATTCTCCTGCTGCTTTAAACATATACTAATAAGAAGTGCCAGTTATACAGGGCTTTGACAGGTTGAAGGCGGAAGGAAACACAAAGACACTTCACATGGAGGTAGGAAGACAAAACCAAACAGAGGAAGAAAACACAAGAACAGAAGATAGCTGTTTCCGTTGTGAAGAATCCATCCATCCAAAATCACTAAATATATTTAATTTGTCTAATTTATATTAAAAAAAATATATATATATATATATAAAATATATAAAAAAATAAAATAATTTGCTAATCAATCATTGATGGAGAGCACCTTCCTGATAAGACTCAGCACTGCATTATTACTTAATGTTGTCTGACTCACAATGGACCGTTTTTAGGATTAAAGTCAAGCAGAAATGAGGAGCTAGTACCAGCCATACCTATACCAAATGACCTTTAAATCAGTGAATAGATGTCTATTGTAACAGCCTGATGCTGACTCGGATCACCTGTTTTCAGCAGCTTGATTGTCCTGCAGTCCTGCACTCACCTTCCTCTATGAGACCTGATGGATTATCCAGGACCTGATCACAGAGGCTGATCGATCAAAGTCTCTCTTATAATCTTCCCCTTCTTCCTCCACCATCCTGTCACCTCTTCTGTCCAGTCTGGACCTGAAATGAATGAAATGTTGGATGGCTGGTGGAATGAAAGTTTTCTCCTCCTTGGAAAAAGAGAAAGGGAGGAAAGAGAAAACTAAAGAACGGAAGATAAATCAGTGTTATTTGTAGACATCCTGCACTGGATCTCTGTTGTTCCTTTTGGAGGGTTTTTCCTTAGTTAATGAGAGTATCATATTGTAAATGACAGAGAGTGTCATATCTGGTACAGATGCAAACTACAGGCTGAGGCACCAGACCTGGACTGGGACAAAAAAAAAAAACACCCTGGCATTTTAGCCCTGGCCAAGATCATCCACCACAACCCACTGTCCTCATGCATAACTGTGCAGTGCACAACAATACTGGACAAACAAATAGAAATTTAAATTAGAGAGATATTGACATTGCTACATCATGCATTGTGGAAAGTAGAAATTTGAATATCAAATTAATTAAATATTTCAGTTACAGGTCAATTTTCCATTCAATTTCACCTCATGTTTCATGTTGAAACTCCTTTTGAGGATCTGGACTTCCACTGAGGGGTCTGATTAAATTAAGTTTATTCATTATGTTGAGTATTAAGTTGAAAGTGAGCATAGTGTTTAATGTTAGGACAGATCCTTCATGCCCTCTCTCTCTTACTCCAAGCTCTGATCTCCCTTCCTGTCACATTCTGCCTAGAGGAAAACACAATTCAAACTTATTTTCAATAAAGTCAAACCAAGCCCAGCCTGACTGACCATTCAGTTTTACTGCACACAGTACAGAATAATGCTGATACATATAATATCCAGCATGTCCAGAAAAATATGCATTTCCACTCTCTGTTTACAGTTGCAGTGATATTAAGTGTAATTTGTTCAAAGTTAAGTATATAGTCACGTGGAGTCACTCTTACCTGCACCTAAGTAAAACTTGATGGTGCCTTAAATAAGACAACTAAATGCCCTTTAGTGTACTGAATATGTGCAGTTGTACCAATCATACTGCATGAATGCATTAACTGCAAAAACATGCATGAAAAATGATTTAACAAGAAGTGTTATAATAAGGTGATGAAAATGAATGATAAAAAAACACTGAGCTAATTAAAACAGAGTAGTACGCATTTCAGCTGTGAAAATGTCTCATTCTCATTTATATTTCTCTGTCGGTGAACATGATCAAAAGCTGGTTAAAGCTTTTCTTCTATAGACTGATGAGTGAGTTAAGGGGAAAAACACTTAGTTCACAGTCATTTCATGATAAATCAGATATCAACACGGATATAGTTTCACAATTAAACAACTGTGGTACTGATGGAAGAGGGTACTTTTAATAGCCAGAACTGTTTGATCTGATGTAACCAGTAGCAGCCAGCTGCCTCTTAACACCATGCAGAACTATTGTGTAATTCACCCACCACAGCAACATAGACAACAATGAACAACAGCAAAGACATAATGAAATAATTAATAATAATAATATAATAAATGTTTACAATGTGTACTAAATAACAAAGGAAGAAAAATATATTTTTACTTACAAATGAAATGTTGGTTAAACACAATTATTAAATAAATAAAATGTATTTATTTGTTATGTGGATGTGACCTGTAGAAATAGTCATCAAATATAAAAGCAGTGCAAAATTTCTCTGCAAAATGATAATGTAGCAATCATCACATTGTGTTAAAAGTTATCTAACAATCCAAATAATCTTATTCATGTTGCTCCCGCCGCCACTGTTGTTGCACCAGCCTACCTTTTTATTGAAAGGAAGTTTGGCAAAATAATAATAATAATAATAATAATAATAATAATAATAATAATAATAACACCAGCCACTGGCCCAACAGGCATTTGCCTGGTGACAATGATCACATAGCAGTGTTATTTTCACTGTATCAGAGATTAAGCAGTTTGAATATAACATATTATCAGTTTAAAGCAGGAGCATGGCTTCTTAGTAGACATTGCACCTTTAAAATCATACCAAAGAAAGAAATAATGCATCCAAAGTATCATCTCTGTTCAGCTGTGAGAAATGTAAAACCGTGCAAAGAAGCAAAATTCAATATATCACACTGAAAAAAAAACATTGTTCAGGTTTTCATTTTCAGAACACAATTTGTGCCACACATTGGAAACAATCAGAGGAGCCATTCTGTTATTTCTGTTATCTGCCTGATAGTGTGCTGCTTGGAGGGAAATAGTGAGAATGGCTGCTGCTGGGCTGTGGTGAGATGCTTATCAGAGCTGCACTGAATTGAAATGAACCACAGTGCCATAGCCATAAATACAGACACAGGGCTTCCTGCAGGCTGTGATTGCAGCTTGTTTGAGGGAACCTGAAGGGTCAATGCCTTTAACTCATGATGGCCAGTGGAGAGGTGGCGAAAGGTCATTCCTTTTTGGTTGTAGCTCATCAGCTGGCACTGCAGGAATACACTCACAAACATATAGAGACAGAGGCAGAAATGTGCTCAAATATTGCCCTTTATCTTTGACTGTTATTGAGATTACTTTTTTCAGACACACAACTCATCTGATTGGCCTATTGCTGAACTTCATGAACGAATTTTCTATATTTTTATAGTCAAAACATGGCTGTTAATCTTATTTCCATCTGCAGTAGTGAGAAAAACAAAAGCGTCCATACTACATCATCACATTAAGCACTGAAGGGAGGAAACAAACTGCTTGTCTGTTCTATAATAACTCATACAGGTTGGACAAATGCACTATGCAATAATACAAATGGACAGTGTGAGGAGCCTCCCATAAAGGAAAGCCTTTAGAAACCTTCATTTGTGTTTTACAACAAATTCTAAAGTCTATAGTATAGTCTGCATCTAACGACTCATCTGTGTACATATTGGCAAAGTAAAACGTCAATCTTCTGTTCAAATTAAATGTTGATAAGTAGCAGACAGACCCACTTGTTGAAGCTGCAGTCACCAGGTAACGGCTAATTTGTTATTCATGAAAAGCCACTTGCACACAGCTGCCCTCAGCTGCTGCAGCAGCTAAATTGCCCAATTACGCTAATGGAAGTCTATCTCTTTGTTCGCAGCGGCCATGTTGGCGTGGGTGGAGGTGATGGTGGTGGGAGCGTGTGGGAGGTAAAAAAGTAAACAAATGTATGTGACTGAGACACACAGTAATTTTATTGATGTCTGTGTTGAGTGAAGGCCTCATTCTTCTTCAGACGGTTGAAGATTGCACTGAATTACTGCTGGTGTGTTTGAAGTGGTGGAGCAGTAACAGTAGATCGGAGGGACGCTGGGGGTTTGGATGAAGTGCAAGACGTCACCAAAGCAGCTGGAGAGGGCTAATGAGGCTAGCAGGGGTTGCTACCTCTATCACACTGAGTCAGGTAAAACTAAAGGAAATCATGTGGAATTAAAAAAACAGTGCTCTCTGCTGTGGGTTTAAAGAAGACCTCCAGACATCCTGCAGTGCTACAAAACAGTATTCTGCACATATGAACAATGATAGGAGAGGCTCCACAGGCAGCTGACCAGTGGTTTTTGTCCTGCTGGGCCTTGATTTGAACAAAAGAGTGCATCTGGACACATTCTTATGTTCCGGCTTGTTTCCTTCCTGGATTGTGGATCTCAGGGTTCTAAATATCTGCTGTGACCATTATACAGTCGTCTTTGTTTCCTCCAGCATCCCCTCCAATCAGTTTGAACCAGTGCCGACAATCAATTCTCCTTCATCTTGACAAATAATCAGCATCCCACCTCAGTGCATAGTGCTCATATGTTGAGCATGGAAGAGACCAAAAGCTGAAGATCAGCCATGTTTGAAAGAGGAAACTACCCGAAATACAACAGATCAATCAAACATTGCTTGCTATGAGTGGAAGAACTATTTCTCTAGGAGTAATTTGAATATGTTTAGATTTCATTTTAAACCTGTATAGTCTCTTTGAATTGAGCTTTACAGAGAAAAACATATGACAGAAGAAATGGGTAAAATGTTAGAGGATAAAAGTTTGCTTTAAGAGGTAAGTTTAAATAAGTTATCATCTATCTACAGTATCTATCTATCTATCTATCTATCTATCTATCTATCTGTCTGTCTATCTATCTATCTATCTATCTGAAACACCTTAGGATGAGACAAAAGCCTGTTGGTCTAAACTACATCAGTCAAAGTGTGCAGTGGTGATGGATATTACCCTGCATAATGAGCACATACACTCTTAAGCACAGAATGGTGAGGGTGGAAAATGCAGAAAAACACATAGTTATTTTTCACTCGAGCCACCATTAATTCTTTTAAGCAGTGTGGTCGCATTATATTATTTTATCATTATAGGTATTATTTCATAATTGGTGTGTGACTGACAGTCCATGACCTTCAGTGCTCCCCTGCTTGGAGAAACAGCCTTTAAATGCTGTGGCATTAAACTGGTATCTTAGCTATCAACTTGTAGATGAGCCAGTCATCCCTCATTTCCATACAGTTGCTGTGATTGCAAACATTCACTGTTTGACCCATGCATACATTGTGACATTTTGATCCTGATTGGATTGGAGAGCATGAGACCTACATTTTGATCCTGATTGGATTGGAGAGCATGAGACCTATAACCTTAACAAGCATGAAATATAGAGGTACGACCCTGCACGCATTCTGCCATTCGCGTGACAGGAAGGCATTCCTTAAAGAAATAAAAATGAAAAAGCAGGCTCACCACTTACTGTAAGATGCTTGAATTTCTAAATAATGCAATGACATTTCCAGAGTAGTTTCAGTACACGTTCCATAATGCTTTGGCATGCACATCAACAGGCCATCATGAATACTCCCTGCTCATTCCTCTTTAATATCGCCCCAGTGCTGAAGTCCAGGCCTCTGGTTTTATGGCTACTGCTGCACAGCACATAAAATCCAATTAAGGCAATGAAATCAAATCAAGGCGCCTACATCTGGATATGCTAATTTCTAACTGCTTTGCTGTGAGATCTACTTCTTTCCCAAAGGTCATTTCTTCACATGCCTGTGGCGTGTTTCTGTACAGTTCTCCAGTGGCTGCCTTGGGACCTATTTGTGCCAAGTAATTTGGCAAAGCTATGGGTTTTATTGGCTAAATTTAATTTAAATACAATTACAACCTGTTTTTGTTAATTGAATTACACAAATGGCAGTTCTGCATGTATCAGCATGCAGTCTCACATATGGCAGCTTTTTGTGCATCAGGCCTGCGTGGCCTCTGCTGACATGGATTTCATTAGGCTGTGTGAAAAATTACAAAAATAAATAAAAAATATCATCAGTTAGTCTACATGAAGGTGAATCTTTTAGTGTTACACACATTGCTGGTAAATGGCTGATTTTTGTTCTGTAATGATGTTCTGTAAACATAATTTTTCATTTTCATTGTGCTTTCTCGTTTTTGCCTAATATTTTAGATGGCAGATGTGAAAAATACTGCACATACAGACACATATAGAGGGCACAAATAGTGTTTTTGATCCAACTGACAAAACAGTAAAACACCTCGTTTTATAGTTCCAGGCCTGAGTCACTATCAACTCCCTTCAGGAGACACAAAAAAGACAGGAGAAGAGGAGGCCTCGTAAGAATGAAATAGTAATGCCCTCTATGTTGGTCGCTGGCCTTACAAGGTCATCCATACTTTCCATTTAGAGAAAGAAGCCTGAGGGCTGAGGCAATTGAAAGTGAAGAGATTTCCACCTTGTCCTCACACAAATTAAACTGTGGAAGCCATGACTCTTTGTTCCATGACCTCGGTCCACATTGTTACCTGCAGGAATGGAGGGAGGGGAAGGGATGGAGCAGAGGGAGACAAACAAGAGCTTTACCTTCATTTATCTGCTGGAGTGTGTCTGCGACATGGCTGTCATGTTATGAGGTGTGTGTGTGTGTGTGTGTGAGACGTTTTGTGTGTTGGCTTATTTTATGTGAGTCGTCCCACTGATGTCGGAGGACAGACACAATCAATAGAGGGAATCAATGCTGCATGAAGGCTGGAGGGAAGACTATTGTTGAGGTATTTTTGTCTGCTGTTCTCCACACACACACACACACACACACACACACGCACACACGCACACACACGCACACACACGCACACACACGCACACACACACACACACACACACACACAGTAAAGCATCCCAGGGTTCAAAGCAGCTCAGCTTCCTGTTCTTTTGACGACGATTGGTGTAACTATTGCTATTACCTGACATTTTCTCCCACAATGCCTTTCATCTTCTTTACCTGTGCACACAGAAACATAACCCAAAGCCAGCACGTGGTGTTATGCTCACTTTCTCTGTCATGCAATGCTTCAATAATTTTGTACCACAGGAGAGTAAAAGTCACTGAAGATGAAGGACTGAGGTTTATGAAACATCTTGAGCAGAAAACATTTGCTGACTGCTTACTTATTGTTTGAATCTAGTATCATGGATTTATCAGAGGAAAAGTGATTTCTGGATGTGCAGTAGTTATGTTGATAAAAGAAAATGTTAACAGCCCTTTCTCCTTGGGTTTGCACAGACAAGTATTTTTGCACCCAGCTGAATGCAGATCTGCATTTTAGTCAGACAACTATGGAGCCATTATTTCAGCAAATCTACAAATGTGTGTGGGTGTAATCAGATTCCTAAATGTGTTCACTGCTACAGTACGGTGTGGGAATTGTCCATATTTTTCTCTTCATCACAGTTAATTGTCTCTCTAAAATGTTTTATTCAGCTTTTGGTTGACATTAGCTCCACCCTCTTATGTCACCACTGGTTCCAAAAAATCAACATGGTGACTCCTGGAGACTTCAGCAGCAGTCCACAAACAGGGTGAACGGGTGAAGTCACCACGTTCACTTGGACCACAACGTCATAATCCAAGATGGCAGCACTGTGTAGCGTTACACGTTCCAGCCGACAGTCAAACATGTTCCCACACAGAATCACACTGGAGAACAAACACACACCCTCTCTGTCTTCTTTGTTCCTCTCTAATGTGTTTGAGGTGGACCTCATATTGCTGCATTAGTTTTCTGACAGAGAGGCGTCCATCTTGGTTTTTTTACTTGTTTACTGGAACAACATCAACTCGGGCATGACGTCATTCCCAGCTCCGACTCCATGGGTTAACCTTCCACCAAATTTTGATAAAAGCTCTTGATCAGTTTCCAAATATCAAGCTGACCAGCAAACAAATGGAAATCAGTGAAAGCACTGTCCTGTTCCAACATCGTCATACTCACATACATCTGTGAGTTCTTATAAAATAATACAGTGATATTTTTTACATTAAACGCTATGATGCATCATAATCCCATAATCCCACTTCCTTATTCCACTTTAGACTTTATTATCCCCAAGGGGATATCAGTGAATGAATGCTGACATGTAGAGTAAAGAGATTTGAGTCACTGGAAGACTGGAAAGGAGAAATATACAGGGGTTGGACAATGAAACTGAAACACTGGCCAATTTAGTGTTGGAGGTTTCATGGCTAAATGTGAGCAGTCTGGTGGCCAAACTTCATTGATTGCACATTGTACCAGTAAGAGCAGAGTGTGAAGGTTCAATTAGCAGAGTAATAGCACAGTTTTGCTTAAAATATTGCAATGCACACAACATTATGGGTGACATATCAGAGTTCAAAAGAGGACAAATTGTTGGTGCACGTCTTGCTGGTGCATCTGTGACCAAGACAGCAAGTCTTTGTGATGTATCAAAAGCCACGGTATCCAGGGTAATGTCAGCATACCACCAAGAAGGATGAACCACATCCAACAGGAGGAACTGTGGACGCAAGAGGAAGCTGTCTGAAAGGGATGTCCAGGTGCTTACCCGGATTGTCTCCAAAACACATAAAATCACAGCTGCCCAACTCACTGCAGAATTAAATGTGCACCTCAACTCTCCTGTTTCCACCAAAACTGTCCGTCTGGTGCTCCACAGGGTCAATATCTATGGCCGGGCTGCTATAGCCAAACCTTTGGTCACTCGTGCCAATGCCAAACGTCGGTTTCAGTGGTGCCAGCAGTGAAAATCTTGGGCTGTGGACAATGTGAAACATGTATTGTTCTCTGATGAGTCCACCTTTACTGTCTTTCCCACATTCAGGAGAGTTATGGTGTGGAGAAGCCCCAAAGAAGCGTACCACCCGGACTGTTGCATGCCTAGAGTGAAGCCTGGGGGTGGATCAGTGATGGTTTGGGCTGAAATATCATGGCATTCCCTAGACCCAATACTTGTGCTAGATGGACACGTCACTGCCAAGGACTAACGAACCATTCTGGAGGACCATGTGCACCTAGTGGTTCAAATATTGTATCCTGAAGGCGGTGCCGTGTATCAGGATGATAATGCACCAATACACACAGCAAGACTGGTGACAGAGTAGTTTGATGGACATAAAAGTGAAGTTGAACATCTCCCATGGCCTGCACCGTCACCAGATCTAAATATTATTGAGTCACTTTGGGGTGCATTCTTCTTGGTGAACAGTGGCTCAAAATCCCTCTGGCCACTGTGCAGGACTTGTATCTGTCATTCCCAAGACGAACTGATGCTGTATTGGCCACAAAAGGAGGCCCTACACCATACTAATGAATTATTGTGGTCTAAAACCAGGCGTTTCAGTTTCATTGTTCAACCCCTGTAAGTCAGTTTATCTATATTGTTGTAAATAACTATGGATATTAACTCTTCGAGTGCCAGTCGTTTTATAAAACAGTCTTGTTCCAGCATTTTTGCCCATTTTTAGTCATATTTCAAGACCCACAGAATATTTTGTACTATGACTCTGAAAACACTGACTAGTTCAAATGACAGAAGAGACCCTCTATTTCATCATGAAAAAAACCTGCTTTCATCTCTGTTGCATACACCGTCTTTTTATGCTCCGACTACATCTCCCATAAGCCCCAAAGTTACTAACATTCTGCGGGAGACGATCAACGATGAGCAACCTGCTGCCTAAACCCACTTTGACATCGAAATACATCAATGGCACACAAAGAGTTAATTCATTTCGACAAAAAAAAGAAAGACAGATCGCTGTCTTGAAAGACCCACATTAACTTCCGCACATCATCAAGACATGTTTTGACTAGATAAATCAGTAACCTAATCAGTAATCATAATCAGTAACTTCTTGCAGTATGTTATCTCTACACTGCAACACTGCTGTGTTGCAGAATTGCTGCCATATGATTCTGCATGCATTAACTGAAGTGCAGATTGAGTTTGTTTTGGCTTTCCCGAGTTTACAATCACATCTGTGGCCCTTCACACCACTGAGCTCTTCAGTTTTCCACATTCCCAGACCAATGACACTCAAAAGCTTACTTCCACTCACTCCCACATAATTAACACATTTGTGCCACACTAGCAGTCAGCATACCAAACCACTTCAGGCAATGTTTCCATGCAATTTTAGACCGACACAAGCAGAGGCGGTGAAAGGAAGAGCTTTGTGAGACAGCTCTCTGATGTACTTCACAGCATTTGCAGAGCTTTATTAGATTTAGTCGGAGTGTACAAAGTGTGTGAAAATGGAAAAAGGTGACGCCGCCTACCCAACAAGCATGACATCCACCTCGACTCAGAACATCCCAATCTCACCACAACAATGGGCCCTCCCACTGTACTTGACATTTTTTGGTTGGACTACCCATTTTAGATTTTAATGATGATCTTTCCCTTCTGATGCTTTGAACAATGAGCTGTAAAGGAATGAATTTATCTGGTGATGAAAACTGAAATTAGAAGGTAGCATCCCTTGCTGTTACATACTGTATGATAGCAGCATTTGAGGCCACTGTGAGCTGACTGAGGTGCTGTCTGATGGGATCAAATGATATTTGAATTTCCTCAGAGGTAGAAATCCATGTGTACTGATGCACAAAAAGCCTTCTAATCCCCTGTAGGGGTTGAATAGAAACAGTCCAGGTTGAGCATTTGAGTTCAAAACGAGTAAATTTAAGAGAGGTATATTACAGTAATTGCGTGCTTTAACGGTGATAAAAATAATTTAAATTACATTAGAGGCCTACACAATTAAAACATGCCCAGTTAGTGCTGTAAATGCATGTAGAAACAAAAAAGCAGCAATATGATGCAAAGTAACACTTCATAGACACTGCATGACATTAGTGACCAGGCCTACTCCAGAACAGTCATGTCAGGTTTATTTGTATATCCTAATATCACAAATGACTAATTTGTGATTTTAGGATAGGCTTTATAATCTGTACAGGATATGACACCCTCGGTCCTTTACAAACGACCCTCACATCGACTGAGGAAAAACTCCCCAAAAAACCCTTTTAACAGGGAAAATAAATGTTAGAAACCTCAGAAAGATCAACAGAGGAGGGATCCCTCTTCAGGATGGACAGACAGGAAATAGATGTAATGTGTACAGAATAACAACAATGAAAAACACATTAACACTACATATAACAACAGTTAATACATATGAAATAGTATGGGGAGAGAGTGTCCAAGGGGATGAAGAGCACCATGAAGCTGTAAGCAATGGATTCAAAGCAACACATCCTCCTCTCCACCACACCAAATGGATGAAGCCTGGACAGCACCACAGTACTGTCTCTTTCTGATTTCAGTCATCACTGCAGTAGCTGAAGGCTGATTCTTGTGCTTACTCTAATAGAGGGTAAGGTGTTAAGATTAGATTATTTAGCATAAAGATAATGAGGCTAATGCTGTGTTTAATGGTTGTCTCACAGTTGTATATTCACACAATTGGTCACAAAATGTTACAAAAGGTCAAAGCCTCAATCCCCGTTCCCACTGCCTACTGTCTATGTCCTTGAGTGAGACACTTAACGTCCAGCTTGCTCCCCATCTTTGTATAGCAGCGCTCCCATGTGCTTGTATATGACAATAAAGGCTCTTTAGTACTTAATGATGCAGATCTCAGAGGTTCATTCATTCCTAAAACTCTGGCCTCTGCCAGTGAATACAGTTAGTAGTTGTCTTACAATGCATTTTTTAGTGTCACTAAATATTTTTAGTGTCACTAAATATGACCACAGACAAGTTTGTCATGTTTCTGCCTGCTGATTTCCAAGAACCTGAAACTCAGCAGTGCTTCTTCGTCTTCTCCTGAAAAAGTCTGAAGTATATTTCATTGAACTATAAAGCAAGGAATCATGACAACTGTGTATTATTGAGGATGTGCAGTGTCAAATTTGGATACTTGACACAGTCAAAATGAATGAAATGTGATGAGGAATCCTCAGCAACATTGCCAGTAGCACAATCATTTCCTGCTTGAAACTAAAAGTATATATGGTGTTATCACTGTTCAAAATGTGTTTGGCCCATTTTGCAAACCACAGGTGCACTATTGAGTGAAGTGTCCATAGTGACTACTCCCATGATGAAGTCCACCCCTTAACATAGTTATGTTCACGCTTTATGCTGAGACGACACAGTGTAACCAAACAGAGATCTACAGTACAGTAAGTGGTGGAGGTAGGCCTACACTTTGAGGGGGAAACAAACAGGAGGTAGGGTGTGTTGTGAATAAGATAATTGCATTTTTTAATTGAATCCCTGGAGCACTGAAATGCTTGAAGGGTGAATGGAAGCAAAACACCCTCAGCCTTTGTTTCTTCTCTCTTCCACAAACAAGAGCAAAGCATTCTGGGATGTGATCATTTAACAAAGTAGTAAATTCAGATCCATACTCCAGTATATTTCTGTCTCTCTACACTGTGACCTTCATACATGTGTTAACCACTCTCTTCCCCCATGTGTTCTCCTGCCACTCTCTCTCCTCCCTCCTCTCGTCTCTGCATCTCTTTGTTGTTTCTTTCCTCTACATCGTCATGTCCCGACCCATAGCAGAGCTACAAGTCAAACTGCCTCTTCAGATTCTTTTCTCCTCTGGTTTCCTTGTCTTTTCCTTTCTACCTTCCGCATGTTTCCTCCCCCAGCTTCACACTTTCTCCTCCCCACTCAGTTCGGGCCTAATTAGTGAGATTCATCTCTGATCAATAGACCTCCTCATGGGAGCACAGGAGGCAGCAGCCCAGAGTGATGACATGTGTGTGTGTGCTGTCTGTGTGTGTACATGCATGCAGAGTAGGGTTTCAAAGGATTAGCCGATAGATAGTGTGTGAATGCACACACACCTTTATTATTGGCAAATACCCTGCTTCCATTCCAGTCCACACACAACTTTATTTATACATGTCATCCTTGACACAGCAATATATGTACTGTTAATTGCCCATTACTGTTCCCACATATGGCACTAAGAAGTGGACATAGTCACCATGACTCATCTCTCTGTGGACTGCTGCTGAAGTTTTGAGTTCTGCACGTTGACAGTGGCCATGTTGTTTTTTTTGAAACCAAAAGTGATATGAGGGTGTGGAGCTAAGTACAACCACATGGGACATTAATGAGAATAAGACAATTAACTGTGATGAAGTGAAAACTCACTATCAAACAGTTAAAGCTGTAAAATTAAAAACACAGTCTGGATGTTACCATGGTAGCGACCTGTCAATCATAGACCGGTCACTAAAGTATCTCCTGCTTTATGGTCTGTGGAACCATAATTTCCTAAATGAACATCATGCTGTATTGACAAAGACTTGAAACTAGAGGCTGAGACCATAAACTCATCTTTACAATGTTTACTGAGGAAATAAATCAAGAGAGAAGTAGGATCATTTTCTCATAGAGTCGCCCCCTGCTGGCTGATAGAGAGAATGCAGCTTTAAGGCTCTTCAGCTTTGGCTTCTCTTTGTTGAATTTGTTGCCACATGGCTGATACTGCAGCATATTCTGAAACAAAACAGTTTATCTATGATTTGTACGCTTATTGAACCTCACAGCGTGATTAAGGGAGAAGCAACTGCATGGTAATGATGAAGCCATGAAGCTGACGTGCAGTGATTCACTTCATTTGGCTGCATGACTCATCCCTTATTAATCTGACAGCACTCTTGCCAACATGCTTGCATGATTCTGGCTCAGAAAACATAATTCGAGGAATGATTTTTTCAGTTGTGCAATTATACTGTGCAATTATATGTATTTAATATGTTATTTTAGTTATTTAGGTAGGCAATCATGATTCTATCCAATAACCTCACCCAAACAATGCCTGCCACTCTCACTGTGTTCATAATTAGCAATACAGTTTTGCTAATTTCCTTTTTTGAAAAGTGACTAGGGATAGACTCTGCCTCAAGGTCACAGCAGAGACACTATATTAAAATTTAATGGCAGTCATAGAGAGATTTAAAGTGAGCAGTGCGGGAAATTAAGCAGCTAAGGAAAATCATAAAATGGAGGCTGTTTCTACAGTAATGAGTTAGGAGTGAATGGTGTGAACGTGTTTATGTGCCACTGATGTGAGAGCAGAGAGCCCAGGGCTGCAGAGGGCCATCTGGGCCTCCCAGTTTAACAGCAACACTGTGGCCACGGGCACATTCCCTCTGCTGCTCTCAAAGAATGTGTGTGTGTGTGTGTGTGTGTCTCATCATCTCTTTTCATAGAAGTCCCTCGAAATTATGTTGGAAAACAACAGCCAATTAAAATAACTGCAATCTGCATGCATAAGCCACTTCCAATTCATCCTGGTAAAAGTACAAGGTGTCAAAATGCAGTGGGTGTTGGCTTTGGCTGTGAGTAAGCATTAGCTGTGCACATAATAGGGGGGGACAAGAACTAGACCCTGCAGAGGAGTCCACCCTAAACCACTCATTAGCTATAGTCATTAGTGGACCCCACTCACTTAGTGAGGACAGCTGGATATAGGCTATATTTAGTTACATATCATCACAGTTTACATTTAGCCTGCTGAATATCATGCATGTGTTTTGCCGTTTCACTTTAATTTCAAATGTTTGTCATATGTACCCACTGTTTTCTCCATCACATGAATGTACTCTACCTGTTTGTGTGTGTCTGCTGTTGCCTTAGTGCCCTAGTGACTTTAGGCTGATTACTACAATGCCTGAAAGGAGCACACCATTTTTTATGTTATTTATGAGCTTCATATAATTGGGCTGAGAGCAGCAAGGCTCAGTTCGATTTGTGCTCCTGTTGGCTTAAGCACAGCATTCTGTAAGTACTCCAAGCTATGTGCAATGTAGGCGGAATTTATTTCTCTATGTAGATGCACGACAACAGTTTACAGGGACTAGCTGGCACGTCAGACATGAACCCACTCCACTCTCTTGCCTTTGCAAGATATATATATATATGTATATATATATATATATACATATATTTATATATATATGTATATATATGTGTCACATATTCATAAAACATATATAACCACAAATACGCTAATGGAAAAATGGTCAAAAATCTGGGATCCGTGCGGTGATAGTGGCCACCCTGGAGTTGAGGCATTCCACTTCCCGTAGTTCCAACCATGTTGCAATGCATGCAAAGTCAAATTTAACCACTAGATGGGAGAAAAAATTACATAGTGTCCGTTTAAGTTCATATGCAAGTCAAGGCAGGTGAGCAAATACTTTTGGCAATATATATACGTATATATATACTGTGTGTATATATACACATATATATACGTATATATATGTGTATATATATGTGTATATATACACATATATATACGTATATATACGTGTATATATACACATATATACACATATATATATATATATTACACTGGCATTGATGATTGCATGATTGGACGTCCGTTTTTGATTGCATGAGTGGACGACCGTTTTCAAGAAATGGTCATGCAGGGCTTCACCTCAGATACTGTTCATGCATGCATTGAGTCAGTCACTAGTCGATGAATAAACACCAGTATTCCAGTAAATTTAGACTTTTTAGTGTCAGTGTCTGGTGTCATTCTGCATTGGTGCCATGTCCTAGAACACAGGGGAAGTGATTATGATGACGACTCAAAAGGGTCAGCAATATTTAAATACCAGCCATTTAATCAAACTGAAAGTGCCTTGTGCCAGCATTTGTTGCCCATTTTGAGTCATATTTGAAGACCCACAAAATATTTTGTACTGTGACTCTGAAAACGCTGAAATGAATAGCTCAAATGAAAGAAGAGACTCTCTATTTCATCATGAGAAAAACTGTTTGTTTTTACCTTGTTCCATTCTTGTTTTATCAGAGGTAGAGTAGAGGACATTTTCACCAAAATCAGCACTTTTTGTCCAGATTCTCTTTGTTTTGCTCTCTAATCTCGATCGTCTCCACTTCCTGTTTTGACCTCTGTGATGTATACCATCTCTTTATGCTCTGACTACATCTCCCAGAAGCCCCAACATTACTCACAGGCTGCATGAGACCGTGGTCGGCGACCTGCTGCAGAAAAAACACTTTGACGGCAAAATACGTCAATGGCACTCAAAGAGTTAATGATACTTAAATAACTCAGCACATATGAATTATCTTCAGCAGTGCTCGAATCTATCTGGTGAGAACAATGACAACTCTCTTTCTACTTGCTTCTAATAACTAATAATAATAACAATAAGCACTATAATTATAAAGACTATGTGTCTTTATGTGGATGATGTGTGTGGTAGTGATACAGAGAAAATGATCACCTGAATCTGCAGCTCCTCTCATCTTTTTTGTTTCATCTGTCCAGCTGATCCCATCGAGCTGATTTCAGAGGATACTCTCTAAAACGCTGCTGCTCACTTCCTGTCAGCAGCAACAGCAGGGAGACACGCCATCATCTTTTAAGTTTTGTTATCATCCAGCTGGAGCGGAGTTTGTTTCATCCTGATCAATGTGGGTCCAATACTCTTTTAAAGCTACTGTGATTATTTATTAATAGGAAACTAATAATAATAATCATAATAATAGCTGACAGATTACTTGTCTGTTTGCTCACATTGTTTTAATCCTGAGTCCTGAACAGATGAAACTACCCAGTGTTCCACGAGTAAGCAGAACACTGTGGATAGGGATTTCTTTTTTTTTTTCAGTCTGAGCGGTGACGTTCAAAATTGGTTTGAGTTTTCTCAGCCAGCCTTGTTTTGGATGTGTTGGAGCTCTGCTCAGGAGACACAGCCAGTCCGACCCTAATGAGTGGTTGGCAGTCCAGCCCTGCTTCGCCTGACCAGGAAGAAAACCCTGACTGATAATTGGGCAGTTTGAAAGTTTGAATGTATTCTCTGGCTTGAAAATGTGAATTAGTGAGCTGACCATCAAAATATCATGGGTTATTAAGGATGAAAAAGACAGAAGCTTAACTGCGGGAGCTTTGACAGCGTCCAACAGAAGAAGCCACACTGCTCCGAGCAGCTAGTCCAGCCGCAAAAGACAATGTTCCTACAAAATTGTTTACATGGCCATTTAAAATATTACACTAATATTCCTGTTTATATGCATATATATCTAAATTAATTTGTTGATGTTTGCATTCTAAGTCCAATTTGTCTGACAGACTAAATCTAGAACTAAAGGCATGCCTGAACGCTTCACATGTAGTGGTTTAGAGCTCATAAAACTGAATGCAGGTTTAACTGGATTATTGTAACAAATGTCTATATTCTGCTCAAATTGAAAGTCAGAAACTCAGAAAGAGGTAACATATGGGTTTTATTTTCCTGGGGATGCTTTTCTCAACTACTTTGTATCGTTCGCTTCAGCTTCCTGACAGATCTTTGGCTCTTCGGCCTGTCCACCTGCTGTGAAAGTCAGTCAAACAGGTGTGCATGCTCTGACAGCCTGTTACACAGTCTGCTTAACAACTGCATGTAGCTCATTACCTGCACTGGCTCTTTGTAGGCTTGCGTCTTCTTGACATGAGTTGCTGAGTCAGATGTGCTGTGCAGTGTCGGCATATTCATCAGTGTGGTTTGACCATGTAGCATTGTGACTAAAGAGGTGGCTCAGACTGAAATAGGTCATCAGCTGCTGGATGGACCACCATGACATTCATGGTCCATAATGATATATATATGACACAAAATTCTGCACACACTTGCATGACCTCATCATGAATTGTGGTGACCCTCATCATCATCATCATCATCACGTGAACATTTTATTTTGTCCAGTTCTGTGATTTAAGACCAAATACCTGCACACCGATCAGCTTCAGCCTTGTCTTCAGTACTAATTCATAAATGCTAGCATGCTAAGATGCTAAACCAAGATATGAACATGTTAAACCTTTTATCCTCTGATGCTGCATGTTTTTATCACTAGCAGTGTTGGGCAGTAAAGCGTTACTGTAACGCTGTTACTTTTGACAGTAACTAATACTCTAACACTTTACTTTTTGAATAAATAAACACGGTTACAGTTACAATATGGTGCGTTTGTCTGTTATTTGGTAAATGATTTCCTGATTTCATGTACTGTTTTCATTCATGCTCTCAGATGTCTCTGTGGATGGGGAAACATGTCCTCTTCAGATTCATAGAGACACAGATCTGTCCCCCCACTTCACCAGCATAAGGAGACAAACCTCGCTGGTAAAGCAAAGGGTTAATGTCACTGCAACAACACTGTGAGCCCAGCTTTTGACTAATTAGTCTAAAGGTGTGTTTATTTATCACACAAATTTCAGAAATTTCCATGCTCCAAGTCAGAAGTTTTATCAGAGCCCTCCATGAAGTCAGATCTCCAACTCAGAAAGTCAGATGAAATCTCATCAGCCAGACATAGAATTCATCCTATCTGCTACATGTTTTGTTGTTCATCTGTAAGACTGGAAGAGCTGGGAGCACTAAACTTTGAGGTTAAGATGATCTGAGCTCCAAGTTCTGACTTCCAGTGAACACACCATAAGACAAACTCTCACTCCCCAGGGTCCTAAAGAGGAACTGAAAAGTTCCTTTTAACAGTAACGTGTTACTTTTGATATAGGTAATCAACAAGATAACTGAGTTACTTTTTGAATGAAGTAACTAGTAACTGTAACTAGTTAGTATTTAGCTGATCATTGGGAACATGTCAGCAGACTGATGCTAGCAATTCGCTCAAAGCACTGTCCAAGCTGAAGCAAACATTTGGAACTAAGTGTTTATACTATACAGCTTCCGTGTCTGTCAAGTGATGCCATTGAGTCCAAACAGACTTGCTCCACATGTTACAACACTGGTCTATGTTTTTACAGAAAAAACAACATGTCCATTTTGTAATCCATTTCCTGCCTTTCAAACTGTCTGCTTTGGATTATAAAGGCATCAAGGTTGCTGTTTTCCATCAGCAACATATAGACAGCAAAACAAACTGTGTGACACCTCCCCGAGAGATGAAGTCAGATGACGGCAGCAACGCTCATTGTTGCACTTAATGTGTTAAACCTCCCACACCCCCTTATTCAGCCATCATGCGCCAACCTTGCGTGTGATACTATGATAGCTCTCATTCACCGAAACTTCAGCCCAGCTGACTCCCTCGTAGTGATGGGCAGGGTGGCTATAGGTCTGCCTCGGGAGTCACCATCACCAATGTGCTGCGTGCTGCTCATTCTCCCTGGGGTCATGCCATGTCCCCGGTCAGGCTGGAGATGTCATAAATAAAGAGAGACACTGAAAAGAGAAAGAGAACAATGAACCCCTCCCCTTCCCCTGCTTCCAGCTCTGCTTCTCTTCCCCCCATCAGCCACCCGGGTCATTGTAAATCAGAGGGCAGGGGTGGAGAGAAACCTGAGCCAAGAGCGAGGGAGTAAGGCAAGGAGACATTAAAGAGGGAACGTGGCTCCCTGGGAGCCTCACTATTCCTGTCATCATAGAGAGTGGGAGAAACAAAAGCAGGAGGGGATGATGACGATGTTGGCTAGGATACACAAGCTTAACACACATAATATAGATTGAAAATAACAAATACAAATATGTGTGTAGTCCCTCTTATGATTTCTGCATCACTCGCTCACTCACACAGGTCATAAATCCAGGTTGGCTAGGTTCAGCTCTGACAGCGCTGCCTCTGGGAGACAAAGGTTATGCAGTAATAATTTTCAGCGAACAAGGGATTTTGATTTCTACCCTGCCAGGAGAGAGAAAGCTAAAATCACCCAGGAAGGGCTTTCTTTCAGTGCAGTGCAGCCCAACAAACAGCCAAGAAATGTCCTTGTATTCACAAGGATAAATCTCTGACAATGGTGGGGTACAAGAATTACTGATGGAGAGGGAAGAGGCTGAAGTGAGACATGCATGTTTGTGTGTGTTGGATGGTTGAATGGTTGAACCATTGTGTCTTTGTGCTCCCATTTTAATGCCAACAACAATAACAGATCACACATCAAAAGACATCTTGATTGGAATATGAACAGCCCACAAACCTAATGATCCAGAAAACCTATAATACTACAATTGCAATCATCACATACAGACCAGGAGGACTGGACTTGGTTCAGGGTCTTGCTCAAGGACACAACAACATGTAGACAGTAGGGCACCATCTAAGCCCCCTGATACAGCCCCAAATGGTTCCTGCTTGATAAATGTTATAAATGTTCTATCCATTCCCTTCTGTTCACCAAGCCTGTGAAGGTTTACTTAGTCCCTCCCTTGCTGACACTGATCAGCGTCCCTCTGGCCCCAGGAACTGTGTCTGTCTCTCAGAGGTAACTAAGCCTTTTGGAACATTTCATGCCCCTCTCCTCGACCTCTGTGAATGTTTGGATTTGGCACTCACGCATCATCTCACATTTTCCCCTTGAGGTAGTGAAGCTTAACCCTGGCAGCTTTGGAGAATGGCCGAGGGGGAAAGCAGCACCATTTTTCACCGGACTCTACATTTACTTGTCAGACAGGGGAGGGGAGTTATGAAGGAAAGCCGAGAGGCATGGAATCGAGCTCTGCGTAAAAAGAGAAAGCTCATTGAGGGCTCTTTATGGCTTACTCACATTAGAGTCGTGGCTGGGCCTCTAGCACTGGTGAGAAATCAAATCACATTGGTGTTCTCACAAACCAGTCGCCAGAATAAAATTGTGCATTGTAAGTTTCTGCAAAACGTGATTTAAATCCTAACACTTCTGAACCAAAAATCTGTTTCACATCAACATTTACATACTTTTTTGAAACATACATAAACTGAAAATGACACAATAAATACTGATATAATGAATAAAGGAAAACATATACTGAACTTAGCTATCACAAAATAACTAATTTAATAATCATAATCAAGAATCACATTAATAGTGAAGATTGAAGGCTTGCATGGTTTTTAACATGGAGGTTGGCATCATTCATTCTTGTATTAAAAGAGTACATTTATTGACAACAGAATTAGGTATAATATTAATCTAATTAATCTAATTAAATAAAGCTAGCTCTGTGCATGAGCTTGAACAAACACAGTGGATGTGCCTGTCCTATGCGTATCTGTTTTGAGGTCAGTTCAGGATATAGAAATGAGTGTAATGTGTTTGATAATGCTGGATTGATATGTGTCTGTATGGATCGCCACCAAATGATCCTGACTACAGCATATCACACAGTAAACGGTGTAAACCAACAGTCTCAACCATTACAGTATGTTCTGCTAATGTCCAGTTAACATTAGTTAATGTCAATGAAGAGAGAGATGCTTCTTAGCATTAGCATGCTGCTTTAAGCTCAATAGATGATTCAGCGGAGAAACGCTGTGACTTATTGTGTTGAACGCCGTCCTTTGAATCCGTATACAGATGACACAGACTGAAGCAAAGGTTGGTTTGCATCAATCTCATTTTCTCTGGTAGGCTGATACCATCCTGATGTGAGGGCTCGATGAGAGCCCAAACGCATGACAGGAAGGATATCGGTGAGAAGTCTTTATTTAGGCAGGCAGGTGAAACAGACAGGAGAGAGTCTCTGAGACAGGCAGGAGCTCTGGAGAGGAGACATTGGCTCTGTGGACGAGGGACTGGGGCTAGAGACGAGGGACAGGCTCTGGAGACGAGGAACTGGGTCTAGAGACGAGGGTCAGGCTCTGGAGACAAGGGACAGGCAATCACAGGGGACGAGGGACAGATTCTGACACAACGGTCTCACAACAAACATCAAGTGACAGGACTATTTATACATGAGGAAGGGGAACACAGGTGGAGACAATTAGGGCGAGGTTCCACAATCACAGACATGGGAAGACACAGGAGGCAGGAATCAAGAGATCTGAAACGAGAGGGAGACAGGGTTACTTTCAAAATAAAACAGGAAGAGACAGGACAACATGCAGGCACAAGACAAAAATGGTAAACTTAACAGAACCAGACAGACAGAGCCTGACACCTGACACAATAAGACCATAGGTGGAATATTAAAAGAGCAAAGAATAGGATGAAATAGAAGAGAATATAATAGAAAAACAGAATTGAATATTTAATATATAATATTTTTTTATATAATATTTTTATTGATCATCCATGGAGGAAATTCACCTGTTACAGCAGCATAAACAAGTTACAAGTACGTAAGATATAGAATAACTAATAATAAGTATATTTTTTATAGTATGTCCTTGAAAAAGAAATGTATTTTTCGCAAATTCACTGAAATAAAACTCAGTATTTAGACTATGGATATTACTTATGAATTATGTAGTATGAACAGTGCACGTTTGCTGTACAAGTTAGTTCTTGTTGTGAAGAAAAAAGACCAGTTATGTTTTCATGCATTTCACTATAACCCTTGTGACACAAAAGGAGTAGCTGTGGTTTCTATGTGAAGGTCTGTAATATCATATTTCCTGCCATTTCCTATTAAAAAGAGAGCATCCCTGCTGTGAGTGTTATTTTACTTGATTAGATCCATCTATGCTACAAATGGGCTGGCGGTGTATATTCATAGTGTAATTACGTTCCCTTTCCAATTTGCCAGACACAAGAGCTATGTCCTGGAAATAATAATGGGCTATTTTGCATCAAACACAGCTAAAGCAATAACAGAATATCAGCTCACCTCTCAGCAAGGGCCCAATGAGATGAGGTCAAACTCAATGCAGGAGACGAAAGCTTCTGGCTTTTTCTGTTTGTAATCAATGTGGAAAATTGTCTGATCTGTGTATGTGTGTGATAATTGCTCCCTGGAAGTGGATATGATGAAACAAGGGTATGAAATGACAAATAATACTGTGCTGCAATCTCCCCAGATGGTATCCTCATCTTTTTATTTTGTGTGGCCTGCTTTACAGTCCCTGATAGAAAAGAGGAATTATTAAAAAGCTGTCCTAGATGACAAGGTTTGAGCTAAAAAAAAACTCTTTTCAGATGTATACAATGAAATAATATACAGTGAACTATGCTTTTCTTGCCAGTTGCATTCAACATGTTCTTGCTGAAAATAAGGCATGTGTGGCAGGCTGACTGCTAGGCTTGAATGGCTCCTTCCACACACCATAATAGCTTGTGTGAAAGGCCAGGGCTGCCTGTTAATGCTAGGTGAGAGCAGGAATGGAGTTGGACGAGACAATTTTGTTTGGCTCCCCGGGAGCTTTGTCACTGTGTGTGTGTGCGTGTGTGTGTGTGTGTGTTCCTGTGTGTGTGTGTGTGTGTGTGTGTTCCTGTGTGTGCGTGTGTGTGTGTGTGTGTGTGTGTGTGTGTGTGTGTTGGAGGCAGGGCCTAATTGCAGCCACCACCCCCCTCCTCCCCAGAGCAGACTGGGAGAATTGGAAGAGTCATTTCATCTCTGAGGGAACGGATGGGAGCTCTGTGGGGTGGGGAAGCAAAGGAAGCTAAATTACAGAGCAGCACAGCGTGGCAGCCTCTAGTATACTCTGACCCTCTGTCCTGACACCACTTGGCACCCTAGAAGAAGGCTGTTTCAGAGATGCCCATCTTCTGCCACAAGCTTCACAATGACATGACATTCTGTACAATATCCTGCAATCCAACCAATAAAAACAGCCTTGCAATAAATATTTCCTTTGTTCAGATTATATTACACAGTTATGAAACAAAGACAGGTTTGTCCCATGTTTTGTTCTCTTCCATATGTTGAAGCATCTTAAACTACAGCTTGTAGCGTAACCACAGAGTTGAACTAAAAACTGAATTACTGTGTATGTATGTATGTATATGTATTTGTATTATTTGTGTTTTAACATTGTGAATATTTTATTCCACTTCTGTTTTTTATTTTTAAGTGTATGTATGATTACCCTGTGCAGCACAACCAAGGTTGGTGCTTTAGAAATAAACTTTGACTTGACTTGATAACAACAATTATTATATTTTAGCATTAAAGATATCATTTTGATTAAAAAGTAGAAAAAATTACTTTTTACTAATCAGAAACACTGTTAACTTTGAGTAGCGGTGGCAAACACTTTAATATAATAGATAAATTTGTTAAGCACTGTTTATCAAAACACAAATGAAAAACTCACTACACTGACACTGACTAACACAAAGGCACAAAAGATCAAATGAAAATCATCAGAGAGGAGGGCAGGATGAAAACTACAAGACAAAACAGGAAGTGATGGGAAAATATCACAGAGACAAAAAAGGAATAACAAGACATGACAAAAGTAAAGTAAGCAAAATAGGTAATAAATAATGTGAATGTTCACTCAGCCTCAGAAAACAGAACCAAACAGAAACAGAGATTTTAATCACCAAGAGAAAATCTGTTTGAGTTATTTAGGATGTTTGCACCTCTTTACCTCCCTATCAAGCACAGGATTCATCTCATAGCTAGTTGTCCTTGTTCCATGCTTGAAATGTGTCATATCAGGATTGTTCTGAAATGGAGTTTCGAATGAAGTGTCGTGACTACTTGCTCTGTGAGCGTAGTCTGGCCAAGCTGCCTCATAAATGGAGTTCTCAGAGGGCGGACTTAACCTGCGTTTATCAAATGCCTCTGTGTGCTTAAGCACGCCTCAATCAAGCTGTTGGAAATGCTAGATTTTCACTGGTCCCCATTTTGAGGTGAATCTGAAATCGAAGAGAACTGCAGCTTGGCCAGACTGACTTGGTCGTGAAATTTTGTGAAGCATAACAGGAAGTATGGGTGGGCTCAGGCTAAGTCACTGTTGCACTCCATACCTGAATATAAGGATGTCCTGTGTGAATGCTGTCATCTTGAACCCTACGTCAGGTCAGTGTAACTATGCTGCTGTTTCTGTAGTGAAGAACAAGCTTCAAACGAAAAGAGATGAAATAGACATTGTTACATACAGAAGGGAGGGCATCTTTCCTCCTCAGGTCCAGTGAAGTATATTGCAAAGCAAAGAGTGACTGAAGAGAGATGCTTCACCTATGTACAGTATGTCAACACACGGAGCAGCACTGGTCAAGAAAACAAGAGAATATAGAGTGACCAGTATATACCAATAAAAACACATTCAAAGAGGTCAAAGAGGTGAAGACAAGGGACCTGGACAGTTGGACTGTTCTATACTGAGAACAGAGGAGGGAGTGTGAAGGAAATGTTCGATCCCCAGTTCCTACTGTCTGCATGCGGTAGTGTGAGACTCTGAACCCCCAGGTGCTTGAACGCAGCCCACTGCTCCTAAAGGGCTAAGGGTGGGTTAAATGCAATACTGTATGCAAATGACAAATCTAATAAAGTTTCAGAAAAAGAAAAAGAACTCCAGTCTGAATGTAGCCAGGTTGTTCTCACATTTCCTCACACTATGGGACTGAATCCAAGCTAAGAGAAGCCAGCCAGAGAAACAGGAAATTAGTAGCTCCGTAAATAGCCCTGCTTTACCTTCTCCCCCTCTTATTTTCTTCTCCTTTTCTCTCTCCTCTCTTTTTTCTTTTCCTCCCCTCAGGGAGGTTAACAGCCAATCTCATTGAAAGTCAGATCAATAAAGAGATATAATGTCATCTTGGAGCGCCACCCTCTTAATCAATTAATCTATAATAAAATCCATTCACTGGAGCCTCTTAAAGGGCCAGTCCTCCAATTACCAGCTATGGTTCTAAAAGGTGCAGATATACAGAGTGTCATTACTAGTAATGATGATGGTGTGTGTGTGTGTGTGTGTGTGTGTGTGTTATTACCCATGCTCAGGTGTATCAGCTAGGCTACAGATTGGAATGCATATGACTACTAATGCACAATACATTGTGTGAAGAAAGTGCAGATAGAGAGAAGTGAAAGTTGGCAGTTCAACCCCCAGTGTCACCTGTGTGCATGTCGTAGAGACACTGAGCCCCCAGGTTGCTCCCCTTATAGCCTCCTCATGTTCCTCCCACTGCTAAGGCTAAGCCTCAGGATGGGTTTAATGTGTGCACAGTGATTCACAGAAAGCTAATCTTTGACATGCACAGCCGTGGGCACACATGTCAGTGGGGCTTTTTATCCCCTCAACCTTATCAGCTCTAATTGTTAACATGCCAGATTACCCCATGAACACTCTGATAGAGCTGCTGTCGCTGTTGTTTGTGTATTCTTACACTACACATCGTTACATGTACATTTTACATCGCTCATACATCTTATCCACCTTCACCCAGTCATTTTCCTCACAGCAGTGTTCACTGAGGCAAGTCTACATGCTATTTTTTTTTCATTTTTTCTATCCAGCACTGCTTTATAATAAGAATATAATGTTGTGTAATGTGCCTAGAGTTACCATATAGGTAGGTAGGTAGGTTACATGACACAGTTTATGGAATTTGCATAACAGCATAGGTTTTTTTTTAAACCTATACAATGAAATAAAATATGAACAACTGAACCATGTCTTTTTTCTTTCATTAATACCTCCAAGGTCACATATTACTCTATCCATAGAGGTGAGTCACATCTATGGGTGTCCATGGACAGGAAACAGTTGAGCGAGGCAGTTCATGAACCGTTGCATTACAGATCTGATCTCCATAAAGGATTCTTTTAGAAAGATGTTAAATACATGTTACTATCTTTACCAGCTAAAAAGGTAATATATTCAGTGTGGTTACAATGATGTGGAGGCAAGAAAAATAAGGAAGCGATATTTGAGCGAGAGATATAGCCAATTCCTCCCAAAGATAAAGAGGTGACATTTTAAATATTAAATGATATATATTCATCTAACAACTTCCTACATGTATGATTTAATTGGGACAACAACTCATGTGGGTTTTATGACAGTGACACTGAAACAGTCAAGAATATTTTCTTTGAAGGCATTATGTTTGAGAATTTTGGTGTTTGTTTCGAAACCGGTTGTTAACCAAAGAAATTACAGAGCACCTTTGAAGTGGATGTCTGTTTAGGTTGGACTACAGTTAATGGAGAAGAATTTGGACTTCTTGGTCAGCAGCCTGATCTCAGTTCATTTCGTTCAAAGATGTAAATACCTGGATGGAAGAATGAACTCAAGCTATAAAAGAAATCCCTGTACTACATGAAAAACAAAAAGGCCCCAACAAAAAAAAAGCCATTTCTTTCATGGACTTATTTACTCTTCTAAAATAAGACATTCACTTTGTTGTTAGTACATTATCATATATTACTTTATATGCACCATCTCAAACATTAGTCTTATTTCAGAATACCTGCAGCACTTGCTGTTCACTTCTATGCATCTTCTCTTTCTTAAAATGACAGCGAAATAGAATTGCTTTTGCATGGGGAGCATCAGATAACAGCCAAAACTCAATTTTGCTGTAAACTTGGGACTGTCTCATCTTAAATTAATAAGACTTTTGCAACCACTCTTTCTTTAATTATTTTGGAGCTGACAAGCAAAGTGAGCCTCTTATGAAACTTTAGAAAAATAGATGGAAGTATTGAATCACCTCTAAACAGTGTGGAATAATGAAATAGCTTGAAGTGGCAGCACGTTCGGCCAAAATTAATTAGCAGTGCAGGCATACATCAGCTCTGATGCCATTAGGTTATTTATGATCAGTAGGACTTTCCCAAATCATTACGCAAATAACATTTGCAGAAAAAGATGACATGTTTTGATATTTGCCAACTTCAAGAAAAGTGTCAGGTTTCTCTGTGATAATTAATAGGAATTGTATTAAAGCACGTTAAGGCATTCAGTGGATTTAGCAACTGGAAAAACTCAAACATAACGTCAGAAAAAAATCATCCTCTGATCTGATGTAGAATAGCTGAGCTGTAAATTTGAACACTGTCCTTCAAACATTAAGATGGAAATGAAATGTCAGTGACTTCCCAAACCTTTCAGATTAATTAAACATAGACATCAAAGAGGAGGTTGTCTTTTTTGCTAGCAGGAAATGTTTTAATGCTGCCATTTCCCATAAGCTGACTCTGACGGCCTTTACGATACATTGAAATTAATAGCAAAAATCATTACATAAAAGCAAGCCTTGTGTGTGGAGAGGGCATCATTCTCTGATCTATGGCACAGCTGCAAGTGTGCAGCAAACCACCAGACACCACTGATGGGCTGTCTGTGTAATTCAGTACCTAATATGGATAATTAGTCTAAATTCATGGAGTGCTTGATTCCACTGACAGCTACGCCAAATGTTTGACGAAGATGCCATAGTAGCAGCATCAGTCACGGGCGAGCGGAAATGCATTTAGTGGAGGGCCTCATCATGTTTTATTCAATCACACAGCAATGCTCAATTAATCAGTTTCTGCAATTAAATTAAATATGTACATGCATAAAACATGAAAGCGATATCAGGGGTGTTTAAGCACTGCTTGCTTCTGCGTTAACCCATACAGAGAATATTTATGTTCAGCTCTCTACAACAGGATCTGTGACTTCAGTGTCAAGACCTGGATGTGACAGAATGTGTAAAGTCTCATCTTAGTATGCGCTCCCTGATGCACACCACCATCCAATGCATTTCTATAAATGTCAAGAGCTGAGTATTTACCCGGTCTGTCTGACCCCTAATATTTATTCAGCTCAACAGCACTCCACCCAATCATTCTGTATTGCTTTATTGCAGAACTGTTGCTCTCGGTATGTCGAGTCTCATTGGCTGCAGTTTGCCATATCTCCTGGCACATGTAATATTGCTTTTCGCTTTCCATCAAGTGTAGGCAAAGCCTGTGCTCAGATAAATAGTGACATTTTGCAGTGGTGTGTGGGGTTTGTTTGTGTCTCTCGGTGCCTGAGTCATTTCCATTGCCTGATTTGTATACATAGCACCACAGTCGGCACGATCAAAGGTCTTTCACATGTAAGACAAATTTGCATTTGGATTGATACTACTGACAACATAACTTGTGCCTCTGTGGTTAGATAAAAGCTTTCAGATAAATGTTGACATTTTCACAACACAACACCGTGGCTTCAATTAAATCAGGTTATTTGTAAATGCATGTAATCCAGTTATAATTATGAAGGGCCTTAGTTGATGCCTCACTTTTCCTTGCAACCTCAACATAATTATAGTTATGTTATGCTATTTTGTATAAGGGTTAATATAAAAATGTGAATATCCACAGATAGATCCAAAATGCTGCAGTAATCTTTGATGAAACTGAAAGTTTGTCTCATCATCCATGTCACCTCTTAATTTAAAGCATTTAAGAGAAGTGAGCTCCTAATACAATAAGACAAGAGGAACATTCTAGAATAGAATAGAATAGTTTTTTATTCACCTGCCACAGCAACATAGACAAGTTACAGTAACAAAGAAACAACAAACAACACCAATGAAATAATATAAGTAATAATAATAGTAATAAATATGTACAATATGTACTAAATAAAGAAGAAGAAGAAAATATTTTTATTGCAAATAAAATGTCAATTAAACACGATTATTAGATAAATAATATGCATTTTTGCTATTTGTAGTGTGGATGTGATCTGTAGGAATAGACATTAAAAAATACAGTGCATATTTGCTGTGCAAAAGTTAGTGGCAATGACAGTTTACTAAGAAGGCTGTAAATATTTAGCCAAATTTAAATACATACATAAAATAATTATACAGCAGAATACAGAAGTAGTGTGTAGTTGTGCTCCCGCTAACGTGATTGCATAAATTGAGAGACTATAGTGGAACAGCACTGTAATGGAGTGCGCTGGCCCTTTAAGAGAGTGCTGACTGATTGGTGAAGTCACACTGAATCAACGAAGAACAGACCGGAGGCTTGTGAATATGCCTTCAAAGTAAAATTTTAAAAAAGTTTGTGATGTGAATGACTAAGATAATGAGAGTGACTGTGTGCGAAATTAAACTGCACAATATATTTGTTCATCAGTCATAGATTATCTTTACTTTTGTGAGCCAAACTCATTTTCAAGCGTTGCAACACATACATCTTTGTTTTATTTTGAAAGCTCGACCAGTAACTGTCTATCGCAGTGCAGGGACCAGCGTGTTCCGCTCTGTGCTGAGCGGTGCTGAGCGGTGCTGTGCTACCTGCTGTGGTAGTTCAGTCCTAGAAGCGGAGCGGAGGAGCGGACAACAAGCAGACACAGAGAACAAATGGAGCCCTGTGTTTAAGACCGTCCACAGTTTTCCGCTCAGCGACATGACGTCCTGTACTGTAGGACTAATTCATTCCTAGTCGGAGCCCTTCTCAGGACCTCTTCTCTGTCACATTAACGGGGAAACGGTAGTGAGGGACCGGGCGCTGCTGCCGCTCACAGACGCCTCTCCTCTCATCACCTGCGGCTTGTCTCCGACGAACTACCCGCGGGTTTAACGCAGACTTTTGGAGTTGAAAAAGTGACTGAACTGGGATGCTGTTTTCATGCCATAGACTGGAAGTCATTTTTGCCTCTGCTTGGATGTAGTACCGGTGCTGCTGGACAGCCCGTCACACAAAGTGCTTTTTATTTGTGAGGACTGGGACCAGCCTGATCCACCTATGAAACACCGGACCACTGTATGATGGAGTACAGCCACACTTTGGTTCCGCTGCTGGTTTTATTTGCACTCAGAACTGTGGCACATGGTAAGTTTGGCTTGTTGTGGTTATGTTTGTACAGATGGAGCCTCTATGGTCCATATTAGTGGGTCCCCTGGGCTCTGGAGGGGGTCCAGCATAACAATGAGACTTTCATTTCACATGCTATTTGACTCATACAAAGTTACTGTTTCATGTACCCCCCTTTCTTATACCAATGCAGGGCTCCATGTAGGAAGCCTTGCATAGCCTAAACTGACTAATCCCCCCTGGATGATGTCATTTAAAAGGCCACTTAAACCAGCAGACACATGAGTAGCCCAGATGCAGCTCTACTGAGTGTCTCGCCCAGGGGACCTTGGATTCTCACCAGCATCTGCTCCCCACAGAAATCTGACTTTCTTGTGATTCTCGCCTACTCGTTTGTCTCTATTAGCAGCCCCATCAGCTCAAGACACAACAGAAGCAGTTTAGTGCAGAGTTGAGGGTTTGATTTCCCCAGTGGACAGCAATGCTGAAAAATGTCTGTTTCTGTGTGTGTTGGATAAAGATGCTCTGGGAACAGCTCTTCTATGTCCATCTGATTGCAGTCTGGTATTCAAAGATATGCATGCAGTGCCTTTATTGTTAGTTCTTCTCATGCTGAACATGTAAAGAAAGCGTTATTGCAGGAACAATGCCAGCTAGTGTGACTCTCATCTCTGGGATGGTGGAAACATGAAGAATCCATGGATCCTTCATCGGTGCTACCAGTAGACTACAGGCTCAGATCACAGAAACTCTCCCGTAGAAAATCATTTTTGGGGATGTGACAGCTTTTGACAGCAGTGTGGTGTCTCTGGGCCTGGGCTCACTCTTACAAGCTGTAAACACCGGCTATGAACCCAGAGCATCTGTAAAATTGCTCCTTCAGTGACTCCAGATGCTCCTCTAGGACTACAAAGGCGCCATTAAAGCTTCTTATTTTCACTTGTGCAAAACACACAGCAACTGTAAGCAAGAAGCTGTTTTTAGCCCTGAGATGTTTTTTTCTATTTGTTCAAATTTACATCTGAATAAGCATTTTTGTCCCATTCTGACATCAAGAGAGATGAAAAGGAAACAAAGCTTCAGATCAGCACCAGCACAGATGATAAGTGAGCGATCAACAATATGATAAGATGAAGGGCCCCTGAGTCACATTTCAGGGCCTGTTTGGCCAGTAAGGTGACACTGGAGTCTGACTGTCACCGTCAGTCACCACCGCCTGTCTGTCCATGGGCCATGTGTTTGCCGTGCTCGTGTAGAAGTGATGGGAAGCAGGTCTTGAAGACAGCTGCCTTGTTGTCTCATGACTGTCTTCAAACAGATCAATCAGTCAGCACCACACCGTGATATTCACACTGTAATTACCGTCTGAGCGTGTAACTCTTTTTCCTGTGGGAGGGGAGCATGATGGGAGTAGTATGTGGTTGAAATAGCACGATTAATAAGACTCATTATTCAGGGTCCTTTATTTGGACACTGGTAGTTGTGTTGTGTTGTGTTGTATTTAAGAATTCAATTCATTATGGTTTCTAGTCGTATCTTGCCATAAAGATAGTTCTGTATGTGTTTGAGTTTTTAGAAAGCTGCCTCAACCCTGATCCAATGGAGTCCTGTTTGTGGTGCTTATAAAGAAACAACAGCAGCTTTTCTTTCCACCCTGTTAGCCTGATGGTCAGCAGGTCTAATAAGGACTATCTCTTTGGTACGGGCAGTCCTGTGGAATAGGGCTACAATGAAAAGTATCATTGTACTTTAATCTGTTTTCCTTGATTAACCAATTTATTTGTGTCTATAAAATGCTATAAGAAAGTGAAAAAAGACTCATTGCTTGTTTTTTCTGGCCAGCTCTCCATAAGCCAACGATTACTGTCAGGAAATCTTGTGTTTGAGGGGTTGGAACCTGGATACATTTCACATTTTTGTGTGAAATTTTACTGAAACAATGACTTATTAATTGACAAAAGTAAAAAAGTATCATCAGTATTTGTGACCGCTCAGATCCCCAGTTGGAAGCCCATAACTTGAAGAGGTTTTACACATGACAAACGGCTTAACCAGATGTGTAATTTTAGCACAGCTTATTCTTGTACGGACAAAAAAGCGTCTGGTAATAGTCTGTGCCGTAGTGGCAAGTATTTATCAGTTAAAGACATGAATGCGTCATAATATAATCAACAAGGATTTGGGTGGTGATTACAGTTTGTTAACTTAAAAACCATTCATCAATATGCTTTCGTCAAAGCCACCAAACTCCAGTCAGAAAACAGTCATTTCACCTGACTGACCGTTGAGACACGCTTGCATACGTTCAGCGTGTTGTCCTGTGTTTAAAGAGCTCCCCTAATCACCCTCATTTTGGTGGGAAAAGGGGAATTAGTGGCAGTTAACGGTCTTGTTGTGACTTTTGACAGTATAACTGGATGAGTCATATCAGTGCAGCATGTCAATGCACACTAGCTCAGGGGTTTGCTATTGGCATAGTGACAACATGTCTGCAGGGAAAGAACGCTTTTTAGTGTAGTTTCCTCCTACCCCACCTGCCGGCCCATCTGTTCTCTACAGATCAATTAACCTGTCAATAACTCTGAGCTACATATCCTGAGATTGTTGAGGTATAAGAGCATCACTGAATACTAACATTCAAAGGGCAGGGCGAGGAAGTAAACGCCTACTTCCTGTCATCACGTGTGTTAATCACGCTCTGATGTTTGAACCCTAGATGCTTATTTCTGTCTTTGTTCTTTTGCACAGCTCCTGGCTTACTAAATTTAGAAATGAGAAATAAGTAATCCAACAGCTTGTGATGAACAGTGTTTCAGCGTGCTGGTCACTGAGCAGCCACTCATTATGTATACCCATGATAATAGAATTTCACAGCCTCTAATATTCATTACGCAACAGCTTGACGAAGCCTCACAGTGCGTTATTAACAAGCGATTTGTGCGTTCCACTGTAGTAAATTAACAGAAAACTTTCACTATCTTAATGTGACGCTAGTAACCCCCCCCCAAAGACCATGCTTCATATTTACTCTGCACATTCCTGCCACAAAGGACCAAAATAAACACATGGTGGGCACCAGAGACTTCTCCATCAGACATCAAAGGAAAGGGAAGAAAATGAACAGGAAGTCTATTTAGATGTCAGCGCTGACAGGACAAGTCAGCTATTGCCTCTGCTTAAAGGTCTCAAGTGTGACAGCCTGAGGGGCCCGACACAAGCCCGAGGGGCCCGACACAATACCACCTCACCTCAGACTGCAGACAGATGGATGGCCCCCAGCATTAGTTCCAGTGGTTTTAGGAGGGTAGACCTCTCTGTCGCAGGTCATAATACTGAAATAGACATGGAGTGAGGACTGGCAGTCATGTGGCCTTCAGTGGCGTAGTCCTGTCAAGGTTGTTGTTGAGTGGGATGAGACTACTAACTGGATAGTTCAGGTGGCACAGGAGTAGGGCTGGGTACTGAACCTCCACACTTTTGTAGTACAGACCGAAAAGCTCTCATCCTATTGGGTATCAAAAATGAATCATCTTCCAGTGCCAAATTCTGATACCAAAGTGTCTGTGAGCCATGCTCTCAGATGTCTCTATGGACAGAGGGACATGTCCCCTTCAGATTCATCGTGACACCGATCCTTCCACTTTCCCAGCATAAGGAGACAAACCTCATAGGTAAAACAGAGGATTAATGTCATTGCAGCAGCATTGGGAGCCAAGCGTTTGTGTTTCGACTCATGGTGCGTTCGGGAATTTCCAAGCTCCAAGTCAGAATTTAAATCAGACCCCTCTGTGAAGTCAGATCTCCAACTCAGAAAGTCTGGAAGAGCTGGGAGCACTAACCTTTGGGGTTATGATGATCTGAGCTCAAAATTCTGACTTCCAGTGAACACACCATAAGACAAACTCTCACTCCCCAGGGTCCTAATTAATATTGATGATGACCGTGATTAACTGGATAGTTCAGGTGTGGGTCAGGTGACCCACAGTTGTTCCATTCTTGTTTTATCAGAGGTAGAGTAGAGGACACTTTTACCAAAATCACCACTTTTTGTCCAGATTCTGTTTGTTTTGCTCTCTAATCTCGATCGTCTCCACTTCCTGTTTTAATCTCTGTGGTGTATAATGTCTCTTTATGTCCCGGCTACATCTCCCAGAAGCCCCAAAATTCACAGCCTGATTGAGAGCACAAAAATAACTTGTTGAGGTATCAAAAAGTATTCTTCTGGAACCGATATGGAGACAATGATGGCTTTGATAATTCACAACTTTGATTTCTTCTGTTATTCAAAACTATATTTATATACTTTAAATGGTGCCAAATAAATGCATGTACACTAGCCTCTCATATTAAATTCAACATTTTAAGTCGGCTATGATTATCAGAAGAATACAAACATTCCAGAAAAAATTCTGCATATTTATTTGGCGACACAACTTTGTGGAAATTACAGCCTTGCTTTAAATTGTTAAATTATGACACAAAGGGCGTGATGTTCCCGACGATGCAGTGTTTTTGTATACAATGCTAACGTCCTGGACATTAGAAGTCAGTGTCTGACCACCGTCTAAGAAGAGCACATGGTTTTCATCAAGTGGGACTGGAGAGACAGTCGCTCAGATGGTCATGTTGTCCACAGAAAAGGAAAGCTGCAGCTGTCACAGCTGAGACTTTGATGGTGGGGTTGGATATATTTGTGAGAGTCTGACACTTGGAAGGTCGGTGTGGGAAACTGATATTGGATCATTTTCAGCACTGGTGTGTCGAGGTGAAGCAGCAGTGGACTGACAGGGACGGCTCTTTTGCTGGCTACTTGTTATTTTGTGATGACAGTGTTGGTACTCTGGGATAGCATACAGCTAGAACGACTGTGTGAATGTTTGTTCTCTGTGGCTGCAGTGGAACGACTGATGCTTATTCCTCAAGGGAAATGCCTATTAAAGAAATGTGACTTGGCTGTCGAGGCAATTAGTCCTCTACTTGTTATCTGCTCAGCAGCTGAATTTAAACCCATCTCTTAATGTCTTAATCACACCGCAGTGTTCCTTGAAATCTCTATAGCGATGAGTGAAGAGTGAATTTATCTCTTCTTAAACCCCTCCACTCACTATGTTTGGTGCTCAGTCATACTCTGGTCTCAGTGTCACCATGAACAATGACCAATGAAACTTATTTCTGGTACAAGCACACTTACTAATTCATCCACCCAGAAGGAGAAGAACTGAGCAGCATGGCAGTAGTCCATTCACTATGTACGCCTGAAGCCCAAATCACACACATCTCTGCTGCATTATTTATTATAAGACTGTAGAGTGGAAAATGAGCTGAACCACTCAGCTTTAATCTAGGGCTCTACGTTAACTTTTTTAGGCACTTGCCATGTCAGTCACAATACAGTCTTATTTATTATAAGCTTGTACAGCGATCTGACACACCTTTTTGTTGATCATGGCAGTGTGCACTTGTACTTGGAAATTTTCCAGTTTACACTGAGTTTGTACCTTTTGCAAAATGGACAAAATTGCAACTCACGAAACAACAACGCCAACATGTGACCCGCTGACATCCTCACAGTGTTCCCGTGCACTTAAATGTGTAATGATGATGTTGTCAACTCGATGACATATGAGAGGGAGGAAAAACAGGCAGCGGCTCTCACAAAGGGAGGTCAGACCTGCGACTGCTGGCTGTGTCAAAGAGTCATAATGCCGAGCTGAGGTGGGTCGACCCAGGTTAGAAAGCCCAGCGTCGACCTGCTAATTTCAGTGTGGAAGTGGTATGAGGGTGTGTGAACAGAGTGCATTCCTGAGAAACACAATCTCCTAATCTCTATTCTGTTTTATCTGGTTTAAAAAACCCAAAATCCAACAGGCGACATGATAGAAAACATACCATAAAGTTATGTAGCATCCTCTTTACAAAAGAAATTAAGTATTGACTGATTTCATCTCTTCATGTAAACTATTCATTAAGAATTGGTTGCAGGTTTTATGGTAGCTCAGTGGTTTTACTCTGAGTTATGGACTCAGGAAGTCCCTGTCTCTGCCCTTTCCTCCCTCAGAGGGACTTGTGTGATCTATGTGGTCTGATAGCGCTCAGCCTGTGTGTGTGTGTGTGTGTGTGTGTGTGTGTGTGTGTGTGTGAGACCACTCAGGAGCTAACAGGAGTTAATCTTGCAATATGCTGCAGTGGGACAGGAAACCAGTGGCATTTCCTCACAGCTGTGTTGGACCAGTGGTGTGCTGTACTGGAGCTGCTCCAGACAGACCTCACACACTGCTGTGCTTCAGTGGACCGACAGTTCATCAAAAGGAGTCATGCAATTATCATTATAGCCTACACTACATTTAAACCATTTTCTATCTTCATGTTTTTCTTGTCTGCTCTGCTGTGAAGCAGCTCTACATCCCTCACTCCAGCAGGCTGTTCTTTCTCACATAAGGCAGAATAGTGGGAGTGTAATCGCTGCATGTAGTGGCCGCTCCGCTGTCTGTTCAAACCCAAATCCCTAGGTGATAAAAATCGATGCTACTACATGCAAGATCCTGGACTACTTGTATTTAAGTCCTCAGGACTTATTCTTCTCCAAGTTGGGGTCAGAATTTATAGTTTTACTCCTCCACATTATTGATGTTGATATTTGATGGTTGTGTAGAAGCCAGTATTTGATTATTTATACCAGAATGTGCTGCAGAAACTTGAAGAAAGAACATTCAAAATCAAAGTAGCAGAAATATTTATTTTATTTAACTTGTTTCACTATTGGTGTTTATTGGAGTTGTTTCTGTATTTCTGTATAGCTAAAGCAAAGTTAAATGAACTCAGCCATGTGTTGCCCTGGGTAATGTTTTCTGTGATAGTCTTCTCCCATTGGTCCAGAGAAGATTGTCACTCTTTGTGCTCTATCTATAGCAAGCTGCTTCCTAGGGGTGTCCCCATACATACCATACCGATATTACAGCCTTGAGTATTGGCTGATACTGATATCAATCTGATACTGTGTCAGCACGAATCATAAATACTTTTATAACTTATGCCAGAGGTTTGTTTCTTCACCTCCATGGTTTTGCGAAAATCCTCCTGCTGTTTTTTGTGATGCTGCTTCAAATGCTGATGAGGTTGGTCATATTAAACTTCCTGGTTCTGTTCCTCCACATGAAACTGGTTCAGGACAGGTTTTGCTCTCAGTTTCAAAGTCTTTTTCAGACATTATCTAAAAATGCTTCCACAGGGTCGACATCACTCCTCCTCCTTCTACTTTGTTAGCACCTTAGCTCAGCTGTTGTTGTGATCACTGGACTCTGCTGCTGGATAGAAGAGCTGGACTGGACTATTCAATATCAATATCAGATCAGGACACGCCTACAGCTTCCAGTACCAACTTGCCCAAACATCTCACCAACACTCATTCCAGCTCAAGAAGCCATGCTCAGTGCTGCCTTTGGAGTTTGGATCCTCAAATTTGCACAGTCGCTTCTTCTAAAGGAAGAGCAGAGAGAGGCGTGGCCAGTCCCTACTCATGAATCTTTTCATGGCCCCTGGAGAGACACGTTAAAAACACCCAATTTCCTTTTGCAAAGCTGAGCATCAACACAGGCTCAATTAAGAAGGTTGTCTCTTTATGGCTGCCACTTTGTATTCTCATGCAAGCCTCATTTTGTTGTCCCCACAGGGTCAAAGAGTAGGAGATCCCTCACTGCTGCTAATTTCACTTTGAATGCACATTTGCAAATCAATTCCTTTGGCTTTGGTGGAAATCAAGAGAGGAGGAGGAGGAGATGGCAGCAAAACTGTAAAGCAACAAATTCTTTTGGGCTCGATGCAAGTCTGCTAAAAGAATTGCAGATGAGGAAGAGATGTGGAGAGGAAAAATGTTGAATTGTCTTTGATTGTCATCCCCTTCCTCCTCTGGATGTTCATGTTGAAAAGACCTGTCCTAGCCATTAACAGCTGCAGTCTTTTTGAAGTTGAAATGGGTGGTTTAGCTCAGCTTTGCCTTCATTTTAGTTGCAAAGCCAGAGCATGGCTTAATCTTTTCTTTTACCATAACTCACAACAGAGCGATAAGGTTTGATATTCGCCACTGTTCTGATTCAGTTAAAGGCCGTCATGCAGAATGAAAGGCACCAGCCTGTCTGGGTGGACCTATGTTCTATGTGCTTTTCCCTGCAGGGCTGCAGCAAACTGAATATGTTTGGTTCTTAGTGTGATAACACACACCTCCTGTGAGCTGGGGGTGTTGGCTCAGTGGTGGATACCATGCTGGACCTTCAGCAGTAGGGAACAGTTGATGAGTAGGTGTGAGGAGTCTTATCGACGTCAGGGTTGAGGCATTATTCTATCAGGTAAAACACCCGAGGCTTTGTGGATTTATTGTATGAGTCACACCGTCATCTGAACAGTATACCATCTGTGTTTGGAAAATGCAGTCTAGGGAAGTGCATGTTTACCTTCAACAGTTGAACACACTGTCACCTAAAGTGAGGAGCTTGTCAAGTGAAATTCTGTTTCACAGCTCTGCACATGCTGAATAAGAGCATCCTCACAACTTGCTCTCAAATCGATTATCCTCTTGTTTAATGATTAATGTTAAGGCCTTGTATTGACAGCTGGAGACAAGCTGATAGTCACTCACTCGACCTGTGACTTAGCACCTGACTATTTCTGGATAATTGGAGCAGGTTTTTTGTGGCAGAAGAAGCTGTGTTATCACCACAGAGTCAGTCAAAGTGCTTTTTTTGACAGGCTGGTTAGGTAAGTGTTGAGTAGAGTTATTTAAAAAAGCAGTAGTCATCTACCTACAAGAGTAATGTTTATTCTGTCACTTTCATATTCATCAAATCATTGACTGAAGCATTGTGACTCACAGAGAGCACTGTCTGTGTTTCAGGCATGTGTGCCTTCATCACCCGTCTGTTTCTCTCTATGGTTCTATCTGCTTCTCTCTTGGTTCTCTCTAGTTCTCTCTAGTTCTCTCAGTCCAACTTTCCGAGGTGGCTTATGGCATGGAAATTCCGACATTCACATACAAGTGATCTGAGAGTATGGCTCACAGACACTTAGATAGGATCGGAGCTTTTTCGGTCGGTGCTACAAATTATTGAAGTTTGGTACCCAACCCCACTCCTAATATGTATTTTGCTGTCTATACATGACTGCAGCTGTCAAATCTACAAGTGACTAAACACATCCTGTACATCGTAGCATGGGAATTAAGGCAGAAATGCTCTTTTCTCCATGCATCAGTCATGTCAGACACATCCCTACTGTTTCATTAGCTCACATGTAGCTTTGAGAGTTGCTACCATCCTGTAGTACACCACACCACAGCCAGAGCTAATAGGTCCTCAGAGGGTCCAGACTTCCCTATTAGACCCTCTTCTCTAGACAAACAGCCATACTCTCCACAACCCAGCTGTCCGTTTTGCCTGATTACAGTTCATTTTTTCAGCTGTTTCATACGACTTCACTCACTGTGGCCTACGAAGCTGAGGAATATGACAGCGTAGAAGTTCAAATATCCTTTGAGTCTTGTTGCAAATCTTGATCTGTACCTTTTCACTCATACTAATGTACAGCCTGAAGCTTGTGAAAAGATCACTGCCTATGTAGTGATATCAATGCAGATTCAGCATCCTTGAAAAAAATCATCTCAGTCTGTTTTTTTTCCTGGGCTGTTCATGAGCATTTCTATATGCAGCAGATTTAATCAAGTCTGAATCATCTTGATGATCCTTCACGTGTAGGTTCAGTCAACATGGTGGTCTCTTCCTCTTTGAAAGCCCCCTGCTTTACATTTCTAATCAGGACTGTAGAGTTAATGACTGTAGAATCAGCTTTTAAGGCTCTGTCCTGCTGAGCTCTCACCACAGACACCACCCCATAATAAAAATAATCCTCTAGCAAGACACACAGTTCAGCCACAACACATACATGTATGCTACCACACAACTATGAGATGAACAGTCTCTCTCTCTCTCTCTCTCTATATATATATATATATATATATATATATATATATATATACAGTTATTATTTTAAGATTTTAAGTTTTAAATGTGTCACATTAAATAGACACATTAATTCCTCAGACACTTGTAAATATGTGAAATAATCCACCTCAACTTTGCCTTGGTGTTGACAGATCTGATATTATGAATTAAGATTTTATTAACCCCAAAAGGAATTGCACTGTTACAGCATTTGTAATGAGAATCAATGGCTGTGATAGTCACTAGATGGTCACTACAATATAACAGCTGATGAATCCATAGTGAAGAGTGGTTTTATGTGAATTGGATGCCTTAAGTTAAACCCAATTCATGATCAAATCAATTAAGAATATTTTGATGATATTCATATGCTGGTTTCAGAACAATTCAGTCGTTTCCCCGTAATTTATATTTGCAGTTTTAGAGAGAAAGAGACAAAGGAAAACATTTCTAGTGTGCCTGGCATAAACTCTGATGCATTTTGATTCAAACTAAAAGCAACTTCAAAGCCTCCATACCATTTCCTCCTCTCCAGAACTTTTCCATTTCTCTGTCTTTTGTGAAGGTGATTGCATGGAGAGCAGGGCCATGAGACGCTACTCTGTATTCCCATCAGTGACAAGAATTTAAGCTGATTTCTTAATCCCCCAAAACCTCAGAGAGGATTTGTCACTTTGAGGGCAGGAATTTTGACTGCATTTCTTATCAGGTGTTATCAGGAAAGACTGAACCTTTGAACTCCTTCACATTCATACACCTGTGGAAAGAGCCATTATGATCCTTCCTCCTCTGGTGCTGCAGGCACATTCTCTTTTATCTTGTAGGAGTTTGCAGGGTCTAATCTGGCTTCATGATGTCAAAGTATGCATGATGATGACGCTGATGTATAAAAATGACTTGTCATTTTTATAGATGACAAGCAAACAACCCGCGTGGTTTGTGAATAGTTGGCAGGTCGTCCATCAACGCTCAACACTATCTTTTTCACACATAGCTCTGCAATGGTGTGATATGCTACTGTAGTACAGACTCACTGAGACTCACTGGATTTAACATGACAGACATGACTATCAGTGGTGGACAGTAACGGACAACATTTACTTGAGTATCTGTACTTAATTTGTTATTTTGGATACTGATGACTTTCACTCCACAAGGGTAGAAGGGCCCACTTGGCTAAACTGTCTCAATGTCTTGACTTTTTCCCAACAGCCCGAGACTTTAGACATCATCCCTCCTCCACCACTGTTCTCTGGTAGGTGGCGTTCTACTGGCATCCACCAGCACAGGTTCATCCAGATAGTGAAGCGCTATTCAACGCTCTAATGACCATGTTTGCACTGCTCCACACTCCATGTGTGACATGCTTCACAGTACTCCAGCTGACACTTCGCATTGCGCATGGTGATCAGTGTTGTGCTAGTTACTGAAAAATAGCAACAAGTTACAGTTACTAGTTACTTCATTTAAAAAGTAACTCAATTACTTTGTTGATTACTTACATCAAAAAGTAACACGTTACTGTTAAAAGTAACTTTTTAGTTCCTCTTTAGGACCCTGGAGAGTGAGAGTTTGCCTTGTGGTGAGTCAGAACTTGGAGCTCAGATCATCTTAACCTAAAGTTTATAGTTTATATTTATATATATTATCAGTAGCAGATAGCATGAATTTTATGTCAGGTTAGTTAATCCAACTTTCTGAGTTGGAGATCTGACTTTTAATTAAATTTTGACTTGAAGTTGGAAATTCCAACATTAGTGTACAAGTGAACGCACCATGAGTTGAATCAGACAAACACCAGACTCCCAGTGCTGCTGCAGTGATATTAATGCTCTGTTTTACCAGCAATGTTTGTCGCCTTATGCTGGAAAGTGAGGGGACGGATCAGTGTCTCTATACAGTCTATGAAGTCTCTCTGCATCTGAGGAGGACATGTTCCCCTGTCCCTAGTGCCATATCCATATGCGAGCATGACTGAAAGCAATATGACTTAGTCAATCAGGAAATCATTTCTCAAGTAATGGACAAATGCACCATATTGTAATGGTAACTGTGTTTATTTATTCAAAAAGTAATGTGTTAGAGTATTAGTTACTGCCAAAAGTAACTTACAGTAATGCGTTACTGCCCAACACTGGTGATGAGAGAGTTGCATGCAGCTGCTTAGCAATGGAAACCCGTGTCATGATTCTCCTGGTGCACAGGGAGTGTGCTGATGTTCCTTCCAGAGGCAGTGGAATGTTCCTGTTAGGTGCATTCCTGCTGGAAACACAAATATACATAACGTGTTGCTATATGGCATAGCTAAAGCACGCAGCACCGTGACGGTAAAGACAGCATTGAAATCCCCTGGAACACAACTGGCAACAAGCACCTCCTGTTGTTATTCTTTCATAAGCTCTCCAGGGGGAAATTTCACTTGTGCCTCATGGTGTTTGAGTCTGTGTCGTTGTTTTTCACACATAATTGTTCTGCCAACATGCTGTCATTTAAATTGGAGGAGGAAAAGGAAGGGGAAAAGGGGTGGAAAAAGCAATTTCAAAGCTCACAAAAATCCTCTGGGAATTACCTTCCCTCCACTCTGTCTGCTTCTGATTCTGTGCCTGTCATTTATTTCTTTCAATTAGACTTTCAAATGAAGCCTGCAGACTGCATAAACACTGACCATGAATGCAATACATTCATGTTGTGTTCATAATATACATATAATATATAACTTTGCATATATGATTGTATTAAGTAGTTGGTTGTGTATTTCAGTCTGGATATGTCAGTCATCCAGTCAAGTGGTTCTCCCTATGAGCTTATAATTAGCATGTTTACTTCTCTCCTGCTTCTCCTCGACCATTGGAGAATTTGACTTTGGTTTGATAGTTGCATAATCTAGAGCATGTCATTTCACACCTTCTTGACTTATATTTCAGTGTAACACTGCCGTGTTGTTGGGGATCAAGTTGTGTGTTGTTTTGTGGAGAGCTTGAGAGTTGGAGAGGGATACTTGCCTTTCGTGTGCAGTGGAAGAGAATGTAAAAGGAAAAAAATGCTAGTCAGTGGGCAACTGGGTCTGAAAAGTGAAGCCAGAGTGACAGCATGATGCTCATTTAGTAAATTATGGTTCCATTTACAGTCAAACAGACCATAAAGGAGAGGATGCTTTAGGGGTGGTGCTACCTTGTGATTGACAGGTCACCACCACAGTGTTGTCCAGCGTAGTTGTTGTCTTAGAGCTTAAACCCTTTTAATTTGGCTTCCTAAAAAGGCCTCATTCAGCATTTGGTTGTACTTAGCTCCACCATCTAGCTTCTGGAAAAAAACAACATGGTGACGGCTAAACACCAAGTTGGTGGGTGATGTTACGGTGTCGGCAGTACCACACTCGTCATTTTCAGTTTGTGGTGCAACCACACTGTTGACATCTGTAAGCTGTGACTCATCACATGGCTCATCATAAAGAAAAATGCATGACAAAAGTGCTAACTCCCTCTGTTTTTGTCTTACCTTCAGGATCTCGTCCCAGGTTGGAGGATGTGCCTCCCCGGATCGTAGAACACCCATCTGACCTGATTGTATCCAAGGGTGAGCCGGCCACACTCAACTGTAAGGCGGAGGGACGGCCAACTCCAATGGTGGAATGGTACAAAGATGGCGAGCGCGTTGAGACCGATCGAGAGGACCCTCGATCCCACCGGATGCTCTTACCCAGTGGCTCCCTCTTTTTCCTTCGAATCGTACACGGCAGGCGAAGCAAACCGGACGAAGGGGTCTATGTGTGCGTGGCACGCAACTACCTGGGCGAGGCCGTCAGTCGCAATGCCTCGCTGGAGGTGGCAAGTAAGTCTTTCACTTTCAGCTCTTCAGGCTTGGGAGTGCAAGTGTGGTTGTGTACTTGTGCATCTACGGTAGTTTTGAAGAGCAGTTTGAGTTTTAGACCGTCAGAGTGGCCACAGATGTGGAAAGTGAGGCATTTTGGTGGGCTGTTGAACTAGCCGGCTCAGTTTGCAAATCATGAACGTGAACTGGAGCGGCGTTCATGAACCGTTCACTTTCATTTGAAAACACTCGCAATAGAAAGTTGTTTTCAGGTTTTACGACACTGTTTATGGCAAACACTGTGACGGTCACTGTGACAGTCCAGTACGGCTGATGCTGAAGCCAGTGTTGCAGAACACTTGGTGGAGTTTTATGAAGCTACGCCATGGAGACAGTCCAGTCCCTCTAAGCCAGCCCCATGTCCAGAGCCTGGTGTCCAGAGCCTGGTGACTGTCGTGGAAAATATTGAATAGTCAATGAGGAAAGAATGGATGCACCCAGGAGCCTCCCGCGGTTGATTAAAGAAGTAACATTTATTGAAGATTCTGATATATCAGGAGGAATATGAACTTTGTCGTGGACAACCGTACAGCTGCCAGAGTCCGCCACATATTCCTACCTTTCCCTATGGTGCTGAGCCTTATAAAGTAACACCCAGTTAAGTACAAGTATATTACCTTACATTACTCTTGAGTAGCGTTACAGTCAGGGCATGCTCATTCTAAGCTCTGAACTAACAGTGGCGCCTGTTGTCTTGCTGACGCTCAGCCATTGGCCTTATCAAAGGACCAACGCTGACAGACTCCTCTGACCTTGGTTACCTAGTCAACTTAGAGATAACTAGCCATCTGTTTTCCTTGAGACACTGTGCTTCAAACCTGCATTCTGGAGGGACAGTTTAAGGATTTACTGCTGTAAAAAAGGACACTAGCCAACCCTAGGAACTCCTAATTTAGAATAAATCCATAACAGTGTCCAGAGCCCGGTGTCCAGAGCCTGGTGTCCAGGTCGTCATTGTAAATGAGAGCTAGTTCTCAACTGACTTACCGAGCAAAATAAAGGTTAGGTAAAATAATAAAGTGTCACGGAGCCAGCCCAGTGTCCCTATCAAAATAAAATCAATAAAAAAAATGTCACCGAGCCAGCAGGTGCTGCTGAGCTATACTGTGCCTCCTGTGATTCTTTATTGACAGGATAATTTAATTAGTTTTGGAGTGGCAGTGATTTACAGCTGATGAATAGTTAAGAAGAGGTCCTATTGAGTGACATAGTGTCTGATTTGTTTAAAAAAATGTAACAAATGAACGTGAACTAGTTCATTTTCATGTGTGTGAACTGAACTTTGAGCTAACACTGTCTCTCTGACCACAGTCCCGCTCACTTTGTGAATTTTCTAAAAAAAGAAACCAGTTGGTTGTTCATTATTAAGAGACATGTCTTATTTTCTCATATATATATTTATAATTGCTAAGCAAAAGTATGTTTTATCCGAATACTCGATTAATTGCTGGAATATTCGGTAGAATACTCGATTACTAAAATATTTGATAACTGCAGTCCCAATGGTTATGCCTTTATATTGACTAATAATGCCACCAGTCCCCCCATTGATCGCTGTGGCTGCTCTGATGTTCACGTGTTGCTGATCGAGGCTTCCTGAGCAGTTTACGAGCTTAAACAGTGGCCAAATATGCAGTCCACTTAGTCTCCAACTGGAGGAGACGCAGCGCCTCATTTAACCCTGACGCACAAGTAAAGTGGAGCAGATAGACGAACGATGGTTGATTGTGGATAAATGTTTAAAACTAAGAGACGTTGTACAGTTATTTCAAGTTGTGTTGTTTGAACTAGAAGAACTGAATGATTTTGTCATTATATCATTGTACAACCAAACTGTAGAGCTTCTCTCTTTTCAGTTTACAAGAATAAAATAAGTGTAAAAATAAGAAATAAGTAAATAAATCGCAATACAGGAAAGTATCAAAATTGTCTTATATGTCTTAAATGTATTGCTTTAGATGTTAGACTATGTAGAGAATAAATAAATTCTATTGCACAGGGGAACATAGAAGAGCAGCAGTGACTGTTGAAGCTGTTTAAATAACACATTCAGTTCAGATATATTCCCTTCTTTCCTCAGTGTGTTTTCTCATGAAAAAAACACAATTAATATGGATTAAAAATGAATGGAATTTAATTGTGATTAATCAAAATGAATCCACAAAAACCTGTTATTAATCTGATTAAAAATTTAAATTGTTTCACAGCCCTAGAATTAATTCATGTTTGTTTCTGAATTATGAGCAGAACAACTTGACGCACAGTGCTGAGCTGCATGAGCTCAAAGGAAACTTCAGCTTCCCAGCTTTCAGATGATGTACATGGTTTATAAATAATAGAAGGGTGGAGTTGAATAGGTTCCAAAGTGGACTGAAACACAATAAACATATAGGTGGAGAGAACATAAGAAAACACAGAAAACAAATGGAACGGATAGCTGTGATAGCCCAGTGCTGGTCCACATGTCATGTACCATGTCATGCATTAAGTAGCTCCAGTAAGAAGAAGCAGATGAAATCACAGATTTCCCCATTAATGAGATTTGATAGGGGCAGCTTCAAAGGACTCTCTGCTCTCTTAACATCATCATCACTGGGCTGAGTTAGCTTAAGACGCCACTCCTGACCTTGGTGTCAGATCTGCTGGCATCCCAAGACCTCCTCCACTGCCCCCACCCCCACCCGTGTGCTCCTCTGTGGCCTGCGACAGCACATCCCAGCTTCTCCTGCTTCAGAGCCTGGCCTCTGACGTGTTGCAACCAGAACTGTCAATGGAGATACATGACAGCTAGCTCCTGCAAACAGATAAGAGTTGTCGCCACCGGACAGGAGCGCTGAGAAAGTCCTTCTTGCATGGAGGGGAGGGGAGTAAAGATTGCTGGTTGGCAGCTTCTCTCTAGCAGCATTACTCCTGTCAGATAGGTTTTCAACAGACACCCTGAGATATCTGTCTCCTGCTTTAATAAAATGCAGACAAGGGTCATTTCGATGTAATCACTATCATACTGTATTTAGTGTTAGGATATTAGGAAGTATAACTCTGTTTTGACAACAACAGCCATTTCCCAACATCGTTCTTTCCAGCCTCTCCTAATATGAGGCCCTTTTTAAACAGAAACCATCTCAGAAATTTCTCATGGCGCTAACACAAACCAGCTGAAAGTGATAATAAACACTCCATTCCCAGTAAAAAATCAGTGAAACTAGATTCCTGTCAAACACCTTCAGGCCAGGCATCGTATTCTCTTGAAAGGCTCCAACCCCTAACTTAATAATAAGGCTGAATTTCCTCTCACTGCCTCCATAGAAAAACAGCACACAAGTCATTCTGTAGCCTCTATACTCAGCTGGGGTCTGTGTGCAGCAACATGACGAATTAATTCTCAACTTCTAAACTGTGTAAATATCAGCGTCAGAAGCTGCAGGGTGTTTGTCATGTAAGGAATAGGAGGTGTTGAGACAGCCAAGTAGTGAACATCAGTCCAAACAGCACCAAACAGAAAACTGCTTTACACTGCACCGTCACATTCTGGTCCTTTATGTTCATGTTTCCACCCCTCAAAAGTCTTCAGTCTGAACAGGCTCTGCTATTTTTGTTTGTCTCCTCATCCATGAGCTCCAGCCCTGAAGTCAAAGTCATGATGAAAGTTGATCAAACAGGAAAAGAGATGTTTGGTTTGTTTTTCTGTCCTTCTGTTACGCAGATAGTTGAAAGAAGTAACAGCATCTTTTGATTAGTAACATTAATGTGATTACTTAAGTTAACTCTTTGAGTGCCATAGACATATACACTATATTGCCAAAAGTATTTGCTCACCCAAATAAACTGAATCAGGTGTTCCAATCACTTCCATGGCCAAAGGTGTATAAAATCAAGCAGCTAGGCATGCAGACTGCTTTTACAAACATTTGTGAAAGAATGGGTCGCTCTCAGGAGCTCAGTGAATTCCAGCGTGGAACTGTGATAGGATGCCACCTGTGCAACAAATCCAGTCGTGAAATTTCCTCACTCCTAAATATTCCACAGTTAACTGTCAGCTGTATTATAAGAACGTGGAAGTGTTTGGGAACGACAGCAACTCAGCCATGAAGTGGTAGACATCGTAAACTGATGGAGCGGGGTCAGTGGATGCTGAGGAGCATAGTGTGAAGAGGTCACCAACTTTCTGCAGAGTCAATCACTACAGACCTCCAAACTTCATGTGGCCTTCAGATTAGCTCAAGAACAGGGCACAGAGAGCTTCATGGAATGGGTTTCCATGGCCGAGCAGCTGCATCCAAGCCATACATCCCCAAGTGCAATGCAAAGCATCGGATGCAGTGGTGTAAAGCACGCCACCACTGGACTTTAGCTCACGCTTCTCCATCTGGAAATCTGATGGACGAGTCTGGGTTTGGTGGTTGCCAGGAGAACGATACTTGTCGGACTGCATTGTGCCAAGTGTAAAGTTTGGTGGAGGGGGGATTATGGTGTGGGGTTGTTTTTCAGGAGCTGGGCTTGGCCCCTTAGTTCCAGTGAAAGGAACTCTGAATGCTTCAGCATACCAAGACATTTTGGACAATTCCATGCTCCCAACTTTGTGGGAACAGTTTGGAGCTGACCCCTTCCTCTTCCAACATGACTGAGCACCAGTGCACAAAGCAAGGTCCATAAAGACATGGATGACAGAGTCTGGTGTGGATGAACTTGACTGGCCTGCACAGAGTCCTGACCTCAACCTGATAGAACACCTTTGGGATGAATTAGAGCAGAGACTGAGAGCCAGGCCTTCTCATCCAACATCAGTGTGTGACCCCAAAAATACGCTTCTGGAAGAATGATCAAAAATTCCCATAAACACACTCCTAAACCTTGTGGACAGCCTTCCCAGAAGAGTTGAAGCTGTTATAGCTGCAAAGGGTGGACCGACGTCATATTGAACCCTATGGATTAGGAATGGGATGCCACTTAAGTTCATATGAGAGTCAAGTCAGGTGAGTGAATACTTTTGGCAATATATTGTATGTACGTCAAAGAGTTTTTATTCAGTGGCTTGCATAAGGGGGCGCTCTCACGCACCTTGTGAGTATTTTTGGGGCTTCTGAGAAACGTAGTGGTATATGCCACAGAGAATCAGAGAGCAAAACAGAATCTGGAAAAAAGTGATTTTTGTTGAAACTGGCCTCTACTCTACCTCTGATAAAACAAGAATGGAACAAGGTAAAAAACAAATATTCATTTCATGATGAAATAGAGAGTCTCTTCTTTCATTTGAGCTATTCAGTGTTTTCAGAGACATAGTACAAAATATTCTGTGGGTCTAGAAATATGGAAGAATGGGCAAACATGCTGGAACAAGACACTTTCTGTTTTATAAATCAGCTGGTACTCAAAGCATTAATGAACCTCTAATATGAAGACAGACATTCTGATCCACAAGTGCACTAAGTCTGGCTGTAAGTCTGGCCACAAAATTAGTTTGAATTCATAAATCAGAGGTAGAGGCCACTTCCACCAAAATCACCAATTTTTCTCCAGAATCCATCTGTTTTGCTCTCTAATCTCCACTTCCTGTTTTGATCTCTGTGGTGTATACTATCTCTTTATGCTCCGCCTACATCTCCCTGAAGCCCCAGTATTAGGGAGATGGCGATTGGCGACCCGCTGCTGAAAAACCACTTTGATATACGAAATACGTCAGTGGCACTCAAAGAGTTAACGGTCATTGATACAAACACCCTCTAGTGGATGTCAGCACATCTACGGCTCCAAACGACGTCACTGAGAAACAATGAGCTGAAAGGGAAGAATCAAGATGCATGGCAGCAGTCAGTGGGTGACAGTGACAGATATCGTTTGGCTCATTCAACTGGATATTTCCTTCCAGAATCCTAACCCAAGTCATGCATTTTGTGAGATTATGTGATCCTGAAAATACAGTCTGCAAAGTCATGTGCCAGGAGCAGAGGTCACTTCATATCACATGCATAAAAGTCATCAGAGCACAATAGACGTAACGGGCCAGACACCCCAGGGTGGGGATCTGACATTCAGAGTGACTCGGCCGAGTGTTTTATAGGTCTGACGTTTTATTATGCCTGCTCCGTCTCTACTGCCTGGCTTTATGGCTCATGAATATTCACACTAACAGGGGAGGGGAAGAGGTGCTTTCTCTAAGGTGCTGGGGGCAGAGACAGTGCATTTCAAATAAAGCTATACTCCCCCAAAACAACCCCCATCCCTTTTTTCAAAGGTTGTTCGGAGGTCAAGTCTTCACAATGGCAGCTGCCTCGTAGAATTTGGGGAAATAAACAGGTGGAGATGAAACTCTTGTCCCTCCATCCATGTGAACTAGGTCTGCTGTGTGTTTGGACATCCTTAAGTCTTTCTAATGGTGGTCTGGCCAACTTTCTCATCCGTGGTAACCCTAGACACCAGTGTGAAACAGCTGAACAGCACTGTCACCTCCTGGATCCTTTCACCTGTCATCCTCTTTTTTATCACCGAGCCCCTGTGCAGAAAAATGTATTTCAGGGTATATGGATGTGGAAATGGGGAAAGGATTTGGGGGTGGCTTGGTTAATGCTAGGAGAGAGACCTGTAGGGTGGGTGGCTCTGGTAAAAGAGATAAAGTGGAGCTCGTCTGTCCCTGTTCTTAACCTTGGTGGTCTGAACCATATGGCTTGTGATTGGAGCTCTGTGGTGCCTGCTGTAGTACACAGTGGAGGGCAGACACACTGATCTGTACATCAAGTACCTGCTGGGTCCAGTTCAGTGAGTTCTGACCTGCTGTCAGCTTTTGACATGTCTTCGCTTCACATGTCTTTATTTTGGAAGGAAATTGACTTGTGATAATGTTAATAATGTAAGAATGTTCAAAAATAAAGTTAATAATGTCAGATTAAATTCCTCTATTCCTGTTGGCTTTAACTGAATAACTGCTTATTTCAGTCTTTAAACTGTACTTATGGTATCTGTTTATTTTCATTTAATTTTCATATTTTCTATTATGGTTATCAGCATACATTTATGTTTGTTTTCTTAGAATCATCCCACAATCAGTTCACTGTAGATAGCATCAATAAGTGATCCTCAGGTTATTATTCTTTTGCCAACTTTATTAATAATATAAAATATTCCTATTGGTTGTCCCGTCATCTATTCCTTTGACATCAGAATCCAAATAATTATTGCTCGTTCTGTTTCTAATACACTGTTCTGACTTTTTTTTATTTCAACTCCCAGTAACTGATTGCACCAAATAGACATAATGGTGAGAGAGTGCTGCAGAGTGTCTACACTTTATTTATTGACGTGCAATATCACTACTGTTCATTTCTCATGTGCAATACCTCTGTTATTTTTATGACACCAGCTGATCCATTTCATTCACTTATTTTGTATATTTACTGGTTGCTTATTTAGACATTCATACATTGTTTACTCATCTATATTAATTATTAGTCCTGCAAATATTTTTATTTTTAATGTATTTTTAAGGCATTGCTTACTTATTTTCCTGTTATCTACATATTTTGACATATTTATCTACTTATTCTACTGGTTCATATTTTTTTTATATAGAACCGTATTCATCCACTTTGCTGCTCTAACAGTGTAAAGTTGTCTGTGGGACGAATAAAAAATGATCTTATCTGATCTGAGTTTCACGTCCAGCCCTGCATCTTCCTCTTCATGAGCATGTTGTCCACCAGCTGTCCAAAACACATGGACCATTCAGAGCCACTTGTCAGGACAGCTACTGTCAAGTCTTAATTCTCCAATTACCTCCTGTACTCATCTGCTTTATACCAGCTGAGATGACTCATGGACATCAGAATATGTGCACCCTCATGCTTCATTATATCCATATGCTTATGCTGAACGATGTTTGTGTTGGTTTGTATTCAGCTCACTGAACGATACAGTAACACCATCACCTCCTGATGATAACAAGCTCCCTCCTGAGCTCTGAGGTGCGTTCATGTGTCACTAATGGGATCGCAGGTTCCAGCCCTGTGGAGGACTGAGCCGGTGGCCATTCTGGTCTTAAAAGAAGAGGATCAGCTGGCCGGGGTGAGGCCACAGGCCTCTGGCTCAACCCCCTCCGTATGATCCGGCTGTCCGCTGGTCACTGAGCCAGACCCACCAGCCAAACGCTCCTCCAGAGGATAACCATGAATTAATTAGAGCATACTAAAGGCGAGTGCGAACCGATGTGTGTGTGTGTGTGTGTGTGTGTGTGTGTGTGTGTGTGTGTCATAAATGGTCAGTAGGACAAAAGCAGAAGGATGAGGGGTTGGGGTGGGGGTTGTTGTTGACAACAGGTGGTGTGAGGAAGAGCTTTAACCTCCAACCCCCCCTTTAATGACAGTGTAGCTCAGGGGCCACAGGGGCCGAAGAGAACAATGAAGGCCCCTGGTCTAATCACACGCTGTTATCTCCCTGAGCGGCTGATCACAGACGCCACACTGCCAGACTCACTGGTTCCTCTTTGTTAAATGACTTTCTTCATTGGCCGTTTCCCCAGTTTTTCCCTTACACTGTGTGTGTATGTGTGTGTCTGTTCATGCAGTCGTGACAACCAACATTTTGTGTGGGTGTGTCATGAATATCAGAAGTTACAGTCCCCTATGAATTGATGTTTAACATCGTTAACCCATTTTCATTTATTAAGGACAATACAACCACAAGAAATCTGAATATATTGAATATTATTATATACACATTAAGCCCTAATGTGTTTCATGAATATGTTATAAATTTGCATACATATTTGGATTAAAAATGTAATTAATTGAGAGTCATTTGTCATGGTTCTACAGAATGCAAATGACCCCCTGCTGGGGCTCATTGAGGCCAACAACAGCCCTCTGGCAAGGCTGCACAACAGGCTGGGGTGTGAGTGTGGTGCCTTCAGGGTACAGCTTAAGAGCAAGCAATACAAAGCAGGACGTCCAGTCGCCTGATCAGACACAAAGACAGCACACAACAGATCATACTGGAACTTAGGGCTGTAACGATATGCATGTGAAAACTGAAATTGCAATACTCAGAGCCACGATCCCGTATCGCGATATAAGGAGGCAGAATCGTGATATGCAAAAAAATTATCATAATTTATTTGACATTAATGATCTATTTTAAAATATGTAGGCCGGTCACTTCCCGTTCCGTACCGAAAAACTGATCTGAGCTGCGATGTTGACGCTGCCGCTGACAAGCACAGGCCTAAACCAGAAAACTAGTTATGATACTAAACAGTAACTGACTGCAAGGAAAACTCTACCCCCAAGGAAAACGGCCGGGAATTTGCAGGTAACTTGCTCCACCATGTCGGCAGTAGAGCGCTCTGTTTAAACTATGACCAGGGATCTCACTGCTTCCAGCTAAACACCTGTAAACGTTTCTCAGAGATATGGTGGATAGCTGTTGTGCTCCGGGATGCCAGAACAGCCGAGGACAAGGAAAGGGAAGATCATTTTACTGGATTAACAAAGATCCTGAGCGAAGACTGAGATGATAACTGCTATAAAACGAGCAGGAAGTGATCAGAAGAAAAGAGAGCGGTGGAAACCAGCAGTGACCACTTTATATCAGGAACAGAATCCAACGTTCCCTAAACTTTATGTCTGATTTTTTTTACATGCTTTTATTACGACTCCAAATGGTTGTATTTTCATTAAACGCCCATTAGACCAAGGTAATATGGTGTGGATTTTGCGGTGCTTCTCGTTGCTCACACAGCAACAAGAAAACGCAACGTAAAAATGTTTGTCTGCAGAGTCGTTTCAGTCTTCATTCAGATAAAACTCAGTGCACGTTATGTCTATTCTGTCTGTTCTTGTGATTACAGCAAGGAACAGAGCATTGTGTGATTTCTAGTAATATGATTCACGTTAAGAGAAGAGACTTTAAAACATCTACAGCAACTTCTAAACCTTTTCAAGATTGGTGAAAAGTATACTGGGGACATGATAAGGGTCAGAGATACTCATTCTTTAGTATTTACTTGTGCATATAGTCATGTCTTGTGAATTAAAACTCCGAAGGCATAAATTGACTGAGATTTCACTGCCAAAATGACGGTGTAAACAAAGTCACGTGGGATCCGCTCTATAGCTGCAGCTTGACCGTTGCTGGATAACAGCTGACTTCACTGAAGACGACTGTTTACTGTTTACCTGAGACCATCAGTGAGTGTAGTCACACATGATCTCATACTCTGATTACAACACTGAACTCCTCGAGGAGCCAAATACCATATTCAAAGGTGATGACATTTTTTTTAGATGAGTGTTTTAAATAAAACACTTTTTCAATTTAAAAAAATTGTGGGGTGTATTGAATCGTGGGTCAAAAATCGTGATGCAAATCAAATCCTGAGTTAGAGTCTAGTTACAGCCCTACTGGAACTGGAACTAGAAAGTTATAACATCAGTGACTATTTGTAGCTCTGTGTCAGTGTTTTTCAACTAAACATGCTGCAAAGTATTCCCAGGGTTCCCGCAATTCCTTAAAAAGTCATAAAATGTCTTAAATTCAAATCTGGGTAGTTAAGGTCTTAAATTTACCATTAATTCACTGGAGATATTGAATTTTCACATGGTGCATTTAATGCCAATAGGGAAGCACAGTATTTAGAGATTTACTGGAGTTGTGCACGTTTTTTGAATACATTTTGTTCACAAAGTTCACTTCTGTGTTCTTGAAAGTTGTGAAAAAAAGAAAAGTGAAGAATTATGTTATTCCTTCAAATTCATGTCGTTGTTGCAATTGTGAAAGGACTGAAAAACATCAGTTGACTATTCCACCAAAGAAATTGTCATGACATTTTTGAGTCTTAAATGATATTTGTTGAGGTCTTTAAAAGGTCATAAATAGTATTAATTTTGACATTTAAAATGGTGCAAGAACCCTGATTCCATGTGTAATTTGCTGGTAAGTTGAAATCCATCAAATCAAAATCACAAAGAACATGAGAAGCAGGACATATGGGGAGATTTAGGTGTTGTTAATGACAGGCAGGCCAACACAATCAATACATAGTTTAAAGGAATCAGTTCAACGCAATCAGAGCATGATTACAGAGCGGATAGAACGGGAGGCCATTAAACATTTAGACATTAACCAGAGGGAGAAGCATCTGGTTGCCAGTTGTTACTAAGCAAGAAACTCAAAATGTTAAATATTTGTTGGTGTTCAAGGCTGACGTTTGCATTCCACCAAAAAGTTTCACACTACCACACAATCATCAGAATCAGCATTATTGACCAGGCATGTTTTCACATACTAGGAACAACAGGTGTAAATGACAGTGTGATATATACAGTATATCATCAGAGTGACCGCCTGCGGACAAAAACTCTTCCTGGGTCTGCTTATTTTGGCCTGCAGTGCTCTATAGTGCCCCTTCAGATTATGAGGAGCAGTGAAATTTTTGTATAATGATGAAATTTTAGTATGTGCATAGTATGTAGACCTTTGATTTTGTACGCTTACACTTTTCTTTGAAACGTACAGGGAAGGCACTAGTTTTGTTTGGGCCATTTCTGCATTTTGCACATTTTGACGTTGTCATTTTTTTTCTGTCCATGTGTACAATACATGGACAATTACAATGAAGGTAAAATTTGCTTTCAGTGAAAAACATCACATCACAAACGCACCTCAAGGGGGCGCCGAATTGCAACTAAATTTCCAAAATTCAAACCTGTTTCTAATTCTGTCATCTTGTTTTCAAAAATCTGAAAGTGTCCAGGGTGTGATGGATGTGCAGAGATGCTTCCAGTCCGTTTCCTGACTCTGGACTCGTGCAGGCCCTGGATGGAGGGCAGGCTGGTGCCAATGATTTTTCTCTGCAGTCCTAACAGTCCTTTGTCGTCTGATCCCGTCCTGTTTGGTGGCCGAACTGAAACAAACAGTGATGGAGGAACAGAGACTGATGCATGTATTGTTTTTACTTTCATAAATCCACACTCAGCTGTGGAGCAAACTTACTTAGAGTGGAAGTGCTGAACTGTTTGCACTGGTTTTCATCATTCATGACAAAGAGTCAAGTTTATTGTGATGGCATTAATGATCCTGTGAGCAAAAGTCATTGATTTAATGGTTGGTTTGTTTTTGTCTGCATCTGAAATTCACAAGAATCCAACCAGCTGTGGAAAAAAACACTGTTGCTGAAATATAAATGTTTTGGATTTCATTTATTCACTCGAAATATTTGCATTTGCAAGACCTTAATATTTTTCTAAGACTCACAATGATCTTTACTCAACTAGTTACGGTCGTTGGACAGCATGCTTTAGACATTCAACCAAGCAGTGGAGTGATTGGTTTGTAATAATTCAATGTGTTTATTGAACCACAGATTGTGGTTATTAAGGAGCTCATTATTGCAAGTCTGCAGTGGTTTTCATGTTCAATTTCATGTTGTTATAGGACAAACCATTGCTATTTTAATTTCCATGCTTTCATTATCTAATATTAAACTAAAATTAATGATATTGCTCACACATGGATCTGACTTTAACTTAACTAATTAACATAAATTAACTCATTGAGTGCCAGCCCTTTTTTAAAACTTAAAGCACCTTGTGCCAGAGTTTTGCCCATTTTGAGTCATTTTTCTAGACCTACAGAATATTTAGTACTATGTCTCTGAAAACAGTGAACAGCTCAAATGAAAGAAGAGACTCTCTATTTCATCATAAAAAAATGTTTGTTTTTTCCTTGTTCCATTCTTGTTTTATCAGAGGTAGAGTAGAGGACACTTTCACCAAAATCACCACTTTTTGACCACATTCTGTTTGTTTTGTTCTCTAATCTTGATCGTTTCCACTTCCTGCTTTGATCTCTGTGGTGCTCTTTCTGCTCCAACTACGAATCCCAGAAGCCCCAACATTGCTCACAGGCTGTGTGAGAGCGCCCTCTTATGCCTGCTGCTGAAAAAAACACTTTGATGTATGTATTCGTCAATGACACTCAAAGAGTTAGCCAAAATAGCCAAATAGTCAGCCATCTTTGTTGGCTCATGTGCTAAGCTAGCTATCATTATTAGCATCTCAGCTAGTCGTACATGCTAAGTCTCATCTTAGTATGTACCACAAAGCTCTTGAGATCTTGAGTTTTTGGCTTTTGAAAAGAACAGGCTGTTTTTCTTTTATTTATTTGAATATTATATTATACTGACAAATTGGACAAAAAAGCAAATCCCTATTGGTGGGACAGGATGTTGATGGATTGATGACTAATTCTAGATTTTAATTATTGCATAATTTATTCTTGTGGTTGGTCATTCTATTTTGCAAACTATTATTGGTTCTTTTGTTGTGATTTATTGTACAGTTCAAGCTAGTTACTGGACATCTGGTTATTGGTGCAAACTTGACACATGGCAACCCTCCAGCTAATTTGCTTTCTATCAGAAGACAATTATATGGCCATTTTATGACTTTATTTGATAGTGATTGTAGATAAAGGTTGTATGATTATGGCCAAAATGAAATTACAATTATTTAAATCAATTTGGAGACATTTTTTCATAGATATTAGGGACATATTTTTATTGCAATTTCACATGAATAAACTAAACTAAACAAACTCAAACACACAACTCCAATTGTGACGTTGACTTTTGATTAAAAATAACCCTTACATTAGTCATTCTTTTTATATATTTATTATAAGCTGATTATAGTTATTGTTTGTTACAATCGCCCAGTACTCAGTTTCACTGAGTAGAGCTTGAATGCAACATAATGTGACTCCGTTAAAGGAGCCCTTCGTCACCGTGGTAACCCTGAGCAGCTGAATTTCAAAATAAGTTAGTTGTTTCAAGTGTTTAAAGGTATAATATTTGTTGGTAAACCTTTTTAAAAGGCGGTTGCTAACAAACAGCTAAACTGGACCACACAATCTAATTATACGGACTGGTCTGCATCTACAGCCTTGTGGTTTAGTTTGTTTACAGCCCTCGTCTAGATGGTAGTTTTAGGAAGAGCATGATTTATGCAGCTGAATGCACATTTTAACGTCAGGATTACAGTCGATCATGTTCATTTGGGAAACAATGAGAGTATATTTAACAGTAGAGACTGCTGTAATGTCAGGCTTGTTGGATGTGCTTTTGATATACACACTCACAGCTTTTCTAGTCTCACCTTCACCTCACATGATAGAGCCTGTTATTTAAAACTCTCCTTTGTAGCCGTTCTATTGACAGAAGCATTCACCTTTGAGTATTAGCTATGGCTGAAGTACTGGTTGCCAACTTTTTGAGAAAAAGGTGTTCCAGGGGGATTTAGGTATATTTGATCTCTGATGTGAGGGCAAACAGCTGTGGAGAATGCTTATTGATTTCTGCTTGGGTGTATTTGCACAAGATTCATTTCTCCTTAAGACGTGCTTCCACCTTGGAGTTATAAAAGGTCAGCGAATGGGGGCTTAAGTCATTCAAGTGGAGCTAAATGGATTTCTGCTCCAAGATCCTTCTGTTTTTGGAGTTTGTTGACAGGGTGGAAAATTGGAACTGTTGCTCTTCCCTCCCCCAGTCGCACCGTCAACTCCTCCTTCTTCTCCTTTCAGAGCAGGGGTATGAACAGGCAGGGTAAAAGTGTGCAGGGCACGAGCCTGGCCATCTGCTCCAGCTATGTGAACTGTGGGCCTCGGCCATGTTGCATCATTAACGGTCAGTGACAGCTGAAGTGTGTGTGTGTGTGTGTGTGTGTGTGTGTGTGTGTGGACAAGGTAGTAAGGCAGCATAGAAAACATCTCACAGACAGCAGAGGTCTTTCAGCCTTAAGACACAAGAACAAGCTGCTGTCAACACAAGCTGCCAATTCAGCTCATACTAAGCTATTCCTCAATGAGACCAAAAGTAACAGTGGGGAAGAACAAAAGGGGCCAAGTACAGATGAGATGGTTGAATTTATTTATTTTTTTTAAATCTCTAATGTTTTTTAGATGCGAAAACAATGTGTGATGGCATGGTGGTGCCGTGGTTATCACTGTCGCCTCACAGCACAAAGGTACCAGATTCGACAAGTCGCCCTGTGATGAACTGGACACTTGTCCAGGGTGTACCCTGCCTTTCACCCTAAGACAGCTGGGATAGACTCCAGCCTCCTTGTGACCCTATGAAGGATAAGCGGTTGATGACGGGTGGATGGAAAACAGTAATACTACATTCTATGTCTACTAGTTTTTACATGACAACATAACACCTATTCCCAGTGCAGTGGACTCATTGGACTGATTGAGGGGAGTGCTTCATGACGTAGAGCTGTCGTCAGTCTGATTGTGAACACGGCCCGAATCACCCTGGTGATGTCTCACTTGCCATTGTTGGAGAGGCATTCTTGATGGTGCTCATTGCCCCCACCCATTGTCTACAGGCGCCTCTGTCCAGCCCACTCACCTTGAGGTTGAGTTAAAGGGTGTTCCTGGTTTTCCAGATGGATGAACTACAGTAGCCTTGATAGGGGCTGGGGGGTCGGCTGAGGGCAGTTCAGGGCAGGTGGGTTGGGGGGGTGTCGCCCTGACAATGGGCTTCTCACCAGCTCCCAGTGACCCTCTTACCCTGCTGCTATAGGCTGCACGACGTCAGCCATTACTAGATTAAAGTAATCCTCTTTTCAGGGCCAGACAATTGCTTTATTAGCTGACCACACACAGGAGCCTGACCACCCCTGTCATGGTATTGTTGTGGGGGCCCTCGGGATCCCAAAGTGGGTATTATTGGTGGAGGGTGAGTGGAGGTTTGTCCTTATAAATGCCATGCATATATTCCTTCTCCTTTACCTCTCCTTGATTAACCCTTCACCCCAGCAGTATCTATGTTCTGTATGCATATGTAGAGTGAGCTTCTGTCTTTTTCTGGCACCCTCCACACCTCATAGTCCATATCAGTGAACATACTGCCTCAATTATCAATATGGCTGTGCGGGTTATAAATCCCCCCATGCTTCCTCCTCCTTTCTTAGCATGTGGCCCAGTTTTTTTCCTCTGAATCTCTCTGCTGGCTTGCCAAAAGTATTAAATTGCTTCAAAATGCCGTTTAATCTCCTCTTTTTCTTCCTAGTTTCTAAAGGCACGATGCATTTCCCTTCCAAAAATGCGTGTTTTTGCTGACAGATTGTTCTTTGTCAAAAGGGCCTAAGCTGTTTTCACGAGTCTGTCATTCAGGCCTGCACAGCTTCACCTGATAATTTATTCAGCCTCATGAGCAGTTGGGCCACACTCAAGCTGAATTAAGTATTGCCAAACAGTTTGAATATTTCATGGATAGTTGGCATGATTACAAGAGATGTGGTATGTTTCTACATCATGGTGTCCATGAGAGAGGCATGCATTTGTTTTTTGTAATAAAGAGATGCTCCACACTCCCTAAATATATGACAGGATATATATGACAGTTTCATTTCAAGAGGAGACTCATGCAGGGCATCTGCAAAAATAACCTTCAGTCCCTTTCTTTTATCATCAAACATTTAAAGCTTTGCACTGAAATTGTCCACATGCTTTAAGCCAAACCAATAAATACAATTTGATTTCAAATGCATGGACTGGACATGGAACAACCGTTCACCTTGACTGTACTCCATCCTTCAGAGGTCATACGCCTTCACTGTTTATCATTACTTCCCATTAAGAGACCACAGAGAGGGAGAAATAACTCTAAAACATGGCGCTTTGATAATGTGTTTTTTTTCTGCTCGCTGCAGGAGGTCAGGGTCAGCTGCAGAAACCCTGGTCTGGATCCAGCAGGGTGGATGTCTGTGGCACAGACCTGGGCTCTCTGTTTGAAGAATGTTTCTCTCCACCAGCCTGCCCGACGGGTTCTTTTACTTTCTTGGAAGAAAACTCGAGAGCACAGGAGCCAGGATTTTACTTTCATTCCCAGGGAATTACCCAGTCCATACTCTACTGAGCTTGGTCTGCTGGTTGTCAGAGGTCGGGGGAGTCATGTGTATCACATCAGGAATTGCAGAGATGAAACACAGGCATGAAAAACTGGCAGAAGCTCACACACACACACACACACACACACACACACACACGCACACACACACAGATGAAGGGCCAACATGGCATGCCAGGCAGGTTTGCAGTAGATTAACCTCAGGGTTGCTGGGTGGGTGAGCACAGCCTGAGAAGCAGCAGCACTGGCTCAGATTTGGGATAGGAACCTGCTGCTGAGCCACACGTAGGTGAACAGGAGGTTGTAAGGATTTACACACAAATGAGAGGAAGTTTGTTTCTGTGAGTGTGTGGATATACACATGCTGTAGTACCAGTTTAAGGAAAGGAGTTGGGTCAGAGCTACCTCATGAGAAGAATTTGCCTGTAAGTAGTATTTTAATACAGCCTCCCTCTTGACTTGAAACACAGCTATTTCAGTGGAGTGGGCTTGGCAGGCTTCAGGCTGGTTCTGCTCTGTGTGAGCATGTGTGATGGTGCACGGAAGGGAAGGTGGTGAGGACCCAGCAGGATCGATGGAAGGTTAGCCAAGGCCTTGAAGTGCTCTCTAGACACAGTGAGGGTGGCTTATTGCTTGAGAATAGACATACTCTGTGTAGAACATTAGTCATTTGAAAGGTATCACTGGTATATTTAATTTTCAATGTTTTTCTATTTTATCTGTCTTGACCAGGGTGGCACGGTGGTGTAGTGGTTAGCACTGTCGCCTCACAGCAAGAAGTTATTGGGTTTGATTCCCAGCCCGGCGCCTTTCTGTGTGGAGTTTGCATGTTCTCCTCATATCTGTGTGGGTTCTCTCTGGTACTCTGGCTTCCTCCCACCATCCAAAAACATGTATGGGGATTAGATTAATTGTTTAATTTAAATTGACCGTAAGTGTGAATGTGAGTGTGAGTGGTTGTCTGTTTCTAATGGATGGATGATGGATCTGTCTTGACCAAACTATCTAGATGAACCAACGAGTTTCTCCATCCAATATCCAGAAATTACTATATCATCATCTACTATTGTCTATATGTAGAGATATATGGAGCAATAATTAAACCGTTAATTGAAGATCAATGTTCTCTAAAAGAGAAATAAAGAAATGTTGAGGCAGACTTTCTTCGGAGAGACCAAACACTTGGGCTTTTTCATTTGTGCAAAACTGTGTGCCTCAGTCTAACCTTTTCACAGCACAGCCAAATACTCAGTGCTCTCCAGCACCACCGAGCACTTGCGGAAAAAACAATCCAATCCCTTCTTGTAATCACCATGTGTTATTGCCACAGTGCACATTTTTGGGGCCTATACATGTAAATTTGGAGTGGAGGTTGGGGCGGAGGAATAATTTTGATGTTTAGCATAAACGTGTCTTTGAATCTAATCTGTGACTTGTGACTTGTGATCTGTGCAGAATCATCCCTCAGAGTCTTCACTGTGTCCACTGAGAGGGCCGCTAGCCTGCTAAACTGCAGCACGTTACTGATTGGTTTTCGGACAAAATCATGCGTTGAAACCTATTTGGAGCTGGCGTGTGCATGGAAATTTGGATATTTCACCTATATATTTCACCTGATAACTCCATTTTAGCATTCCTCGTCAAGAAGAAGTCATGAGTCAATCATTTCTGGTTTCCTCTTCCTGGTTAGAAGCAGCACAGTAGCATAAATAGACTGCTGTCTGTAGGTGTTGACTCCATAGCTCCCAGTCATTTCTATAGGACTCACAGTACAGTGCAGCACTGCCATGTAAAGCATGAGCCGGCTTTTACATATAATCCTGTTGTCACATGAGTGCAGCTTTGTGCTAACTGACTGCCTGCGAGTCGCCGTGATCATCAGCATCTTCTGTTCTGCAGAAGGTTATGAGTCATATTATGTATTATTATTATTGCCAACACGGCCACACACTGGAAAATGGATATACGAACCATTGTTGTGGGACATAGATGAAATGAAACAGTATTTGCCAGCCACTTTCACACAACTCTGACTCACTTAACTTACTGAGTTTGAAGACGGTTTCAAAATAAGTAATTTTGATAATAGTGGCAAAAAGACAAAATGCATGATGAAGCAAGAATGAGGAAATATGGGGGACGCCTTTCACACTCCAGCCAAGCCGAGCCGATGGAGGGTCATTTGACCTGGGTCAAAATGCCGTGACAACCCTTTCACACTAGAAACCAGTGGTGTCATTAGGCCTATTTTAGGGGGACTGAAGCCCCCATATAATATTTTTAAGCCCCCCCTAAAAAATTTGGTGTTGGTTTATTTATTTATTTGTATAAAGTTGCCAGACTGTGAGTTTAATAATTATTAAATATAATTCTTATATTATAAGAATTATAATAATAATTCTTACAGTTGAGGCACTTTAGAGGCAACCCCCCCATTTTTCAATCCTAGTGACGCCCCTGGTATCTGGGATCTGAAACAAGAGGGGATGTGGATACTCCAAAATAAAACTGAAATGACAAGACAGTGTGGTTTAATCAATTTCAGCAGCGTGATGATGAGAAAAGCCTTAGTCGTTGCTTGCTTTCCTTTCTCATGCACTGATTTGCTAAAGCAGAACAGCCAATAAGACGATTCCTGTCCCACGCTGGCTCAGCCACAAATTCAATGTGCTGAATCGTCTGTAACACCTTGAACACATGCCAGCTCGAGCTGACAGTGCAGGACGCACCATAAAGACCAGACAGATGCTCACCAACAGCCCCTCATCCACCCTTATCCCACCCCCTCCCCAACACGTCTGGGTGTGACAAGACAGCGTGAAGGGGCCAGGCCGGGCATTTATGAGCGCTTAAAAAGCCATGAAATGTCGCACCTTGACAGATAACCTCAACTATTTTTTCCTCAGCAGCTCTGGGGGGCTGATGGTGGTCACTGTATTACATGTTTTATCATTTCAATCAATATTTTGGGCAGTGTTTTACACGGCGTAGATACTATAACACAAACAGTATCAGAGCATGACATGAATATTTTATAGTTTACTTGCTGTTTATAGTCTGTTTGTGATGCATCACACTGACATGTGGATTTCCTCTCAGTGTTTCCTGAGAGCAGTGGCTAATAATTGTTTTTTCTGAGGTTTGCCAGGGTTTTTTTGCATTTGCACTGCAGAGATTTCCTGTCAGCTTCTTATCAGGATCATTTTGGCAAACACTCTGCTCTCAGGCTACTTTTCAATTTGATCTCCTCACTAATAATCACACAAAAACTAAGATCTTCTAAACCCTCACCTCAGCCTGTAGGTTCTCCTGTTTTTTATGGATCATTTTCATGCTCTTATGCAAGCTGCTTATCAACCATCAGTGCAGGTTTGGGGGCAGCATGGGTGGGAGGGCTCCAGGCCACGGCCCTAGGGTTGGGAGGGGTCAGGTAGCTTTTGTGGCTGCTAAATGGACTCAGCTGACAGGACTAAGCAGCAGTGACGGTGGTGTAAATGGCTCCGCCAGTGGACATGCTAAGGGACAAAAGAAAATGGAGGGAGTAAATCTTAAGGGAGAAATGTGTTAGACATTGATGAATAGGTGTGTGTGTGCGTGTGTGTGTGTGTGCGTGTGCGTGTGTGATTGTCGGCTGAGAAAGTGACCCTTCTGGACCCAAGGATGGAAGAATTGAAATGTCCATTCATTTAGCTTTGGCACCGACTCAACGTCGCTGTTGGCTATGTGAGCAATTCCCCAGAGCTGCACCACATTATTTTATTTACTCAAAGTCTGTGTGTGTGTGTGTGTGTGTGTGTGTAGTCTCCAGTCAGTCTTTATATTGGACTGAGCTGCTAATACTGGATACACACAGTGTGTTGCTGTATTTGCTGCTGCAGCTGCCCTCACCGCCAGTGTCTGTGTTTGTATTGGGTGGGGTTGTGAGGCAGTGGATGCTTCATGACAGCATGGACATCTGTCTCCAACTGTGAGACCCCCAACCCCCCATGTTCTCCAGACCCACACACACACACACACACACAATTTCCTGTGCAGGCCGTTTCATCATGGTGTAATGGTTGATAGGGATCGGAGGGGGTCCACTCTGGATAATGAGAGTGGCTGATGGAAAGTGGCTTCTGATGGGGGCCCCTGTTGGGCCCATGGGCCCAGGCAGATATTGCCTTGGGGACCGGGCTTCACCTATAGATAGAACAGAGAAGACGTCTTGCTGAAGGGATTAGAGTGATGTATCCACTTGGACGAAGTGCAAAAACATGCATTCACACTGAAGCAGATTGCTTTGTGTTGGAACAAGATGTGAGCTGATGGATGGACTGATGACCAGCTCAGGCCCCACAACAGAGCGTGAACCTGGGACACGTCTCCTGATTCCCCTCCCTCCATCCCTGACACTGCTCTGCCTGCCAAGGGACGATCCGTCATCCTTTCCACCAGCTGAATATTTATTCTGGAGGGGGTGCTGTCACACACACAGTCCTTGGAACATTAACAGCGATAAAGCCATTTAATTAAAAATGAGCCTGGGCTCACCCAAAGGTGTTTTTAATGTCCAATTAAATGCTGAAATGATGCCCTGATTTACAGCAGGGTCTTGATCCTCTGCACATGTGGTAAATCAGAAGTCTAACAGTCACAGATAAACATTAGCTCCATACAAGGAAAGCTTTTGTTCAGCATAGAATAGATCAGCTTCTCTGGTGCTATATTGTCAACATCTTGCAAAACAAAAGTCAGGGAAATATGAAATTTGAAATTGAGATGCTACAATCAGAGAAAATTTGCCTTTTTTGCTTGGACTGTGACCAAAATTATCCATTTATTATAAAATTATTTTTTTCTGATTGCCTGTGATTGTTGCTGCTCTCACCAATTCAATTAGAAACATGTTAAAAGGATTAACATGATATTGTCTTATCTACATCCATTTGATCCAATAACGTGCTTTACAGATTTAATCTGAGTTTTAAAGCTATAGAAATGTGCAGAAGCTTTTGTATTGGACATTTTCAGGGTTTCAGTTAGAATAAGACATCTATATTTCAAATATGCGTTATGTGATACTGTATCTGCGGTCTGATTAAAGCACAGCGCTCAGGCCCAGTGGTGGGGATTACTCTGCTTTGTTGAAGGGGTTTAAAAAAAGGGTCAAAGTGCACCCACTTAATATGGGCCCTAAGGGGCCTCATGGGTAATTGCCAGTGCCTAATAAAGTTCTGGACACCCTCTTTTCACTCAGATGTGAGGAGTGTGGAGGGCAGGATGGAAAAGATCAGGGGCCCCTGGAGCCGTGATCTCAGGATGGTGTGTGACAGGTCATCACGGCGGTCCTTTAACCCTGCAGCATGGTAATTCAGACCTGTGGTGCACCACACTGCCCTCTTTCCCTGCTCGCTTTGCGTGATGGGGCAGGTTACTGAACAATTTAGTCAGGGTTTTGTAATCCGCTGTGAATAATCATAAGGAGAAATGTCAGCAGCAGGTACAGATAAGGTCAGGGGTGTGGTTTGGCATATCATCCCAGGAATGGAAGGGCCAATGGGATTTGGAATGTCCCAAATGCTCTGTGGCGAGGTAATTGGCCATCGGGATATGAGTGTGACTAAAGCCATAAGAGACGCAGACAGAAAAGACACAGAGGACTGCGTCAACTTGTGTTTTATCAGGACAAAGGCAAGCACACACTCAGTTAGATAATGAGATAAATGATAAATATCTTGCTTAAACACTGACGTGACCTTGATCACAAACAAAATGGGCTGATTTATCTCCCCCCTTACACACCCAATTTGACCCTCATTCAAAGAGGACGCTGCACTAGCCTGACAAGAAAAGGAATCAGCCTTTTGCAGCACACAGCCTGACATTGATATATAATGCATTTCAATACAAAGGCAGGTTATTTCAGATAAAGAAGTGTCAGAAGTAAGCAGAGTTATATGGATGAATGGATGGACACATTGATATGTGGATGGTGATGATAACCGTGATGTCCTGCGCTGTCACTGGGGAGGGGTGTCATTAATCAGAAGAGGCGGTGAGTGACTCCTCTTTGCTGCTGCTGTTGCTGCACACCTTTGTGTGCATACCCACACACATGTGTAAAGACATACAGTACATGTGTCAATAAAATAAACAAGCATACATGTGCTGTACACTGTGTGATCTATCAGTACTGATAGAGGCACAGGACAGTGCTGCTGACACCAGTCGAAGATGACTCAGCATGCTGAAGGTTTACGTATTTCTATTCTGTTCAGGGTGGAAGGAGTGATAGGCCCTTCACCTCAAGAAGAAGAACTGTCACGTCTAAGTGAACTGACTTGTGTTGTGACTTGTCTGAGCAGAAGAACAGACTGTTTTACTGAAAGGCCGCTATGTATTCCATCCATCTGACAGCTTAGAGGTGCTCTTGAATGCAGCACTTTTAGGACGTTCTCAAAGATTCCTCAATGAAGAGGAATGAGGACTGCCTGAAATACATAGAAGCACATTAATTTTAATTTGATCTGCTTTTTGGATTCTGTATAATTTTGTTTGTTGTATTTTTGGAACAATGAGCAATGGGCATTTGATTTCCTGATAACAGGCTTTCAATCTTATGGGACATTTTTTGAACTGTTAGACCATAATAGGCTGTTGGAACGACGGCTTAGCACCATGACCTTGTCAGTGTAGGCTGTCACTTGTTTTTGTTATCTTGGGTGTGAGGTATCTTATGTGCCTTATTTAATACAAGTACAGACTAAGAGTATTAACTCTTAAAGTGCCAGAGACCTTTGTATGTCAAAGTGTTTTTTTGGACAGCAGGCACAAGAGGGTGAGTAATTTTTGGGCTTCTGGGATTTGTAGTCAGTACATAAAGAGACAGTATACACCACAGAGATCAAAGCAGGAAGTGGAGACGATCGAGATTAGAGAGCAAAACAGAATCTGGACAAAAAGTGGTAATTTTAGTGAGAGTGTCCTCTACTCTACCTCTGATAAAACAAGAATGGAACAAAGTAAAAACAAACAAACAATAGAGTCTCTTCTTTCATTTGAGCTATTCAATATTTTCAGAGTCATAGTACAAAATATTCTGTGGGTCTAGAAATGTGACTCAAAATTGGCAAAAACGCTGGAACAAGACACTTTCTGTTTTATAAAAGGGCTGACACTCAATGAGTTAACAGGAAGGAATTTTGACCTGTTCTTGATTGTGCACATTTTACAGATCCTTGGAAGGTGAGAAATGATGCTGTTTGTTTGAATCAGAAGATGAGTAATTATTGAAGAACTGCATAGCCATAAAGTACACAATCTGTTTTGTCATAATCTGCATGTCTGAGCTAGCTTTACTCTAATCTAGTTTTTCCCAAACATGTCGATGGACAGAGTGGACAAAATACTTGACAGACTTTTTTTTTTTTGGTTGTTGTTTTTTTTTTTGTTGAAAAGTTTCCGAAGACTGGGACAGCATTTTCTGACTTGCACTTTTTAAGGCATTCATGTCAGCCTCAACCCCTCTGCAGAAGGATTTTGAGTCACAATATTCGAGTGGAATTGACATAACTTATTGATGTCCTCAATTAAATATATCTATATAATGTAAGACAGTATGCTAATCAGCCATGATCTCCTCTTGCATCAATTAATCATCCACCAACTCCTTGATGTCCAAATCTCATATCTTCCAAATCAAAGTTTCAAAGATAACTTCATAGAAATTTGATACCCCTCGAGTGCTGTTTTCAAAGCCTTTCCTCAGTAAATACCTCACAGAGATTGTGATGTGAGAAGGGATTTTAGGAGGGGCTGCTTTTCAGATCCACTATGATGTTTTTGTTTTTTTTTTGGGAGGGGGGATATGTTGGGTCTAGATAGGAATGCCATAGAAACCATCTCGTTGTTTTATCCTCTTTGTCAGTCCCTGGAGTAGCTGAAGCCAGACATAGCCTACAGGCCTGCATGGCTTTGGTCTCTTCCTGGTAGGCTGGTGTTGTCAGTTCATCATTCTTGCGTACAAAACCATCCTCCACACCTGTAACCTGAGAGACCACAGAGGTTTAGAGACTCAGGTGGGAAAGAACAAGTCCAGTGCCTTCAGGCAACAGACACAGGATGTTAACCACAGAGCAATGTAAACTGTCTAAACGAAACTAATCTCAAATGTTTTATGAAGAGACTCCAGAGATGTAACTCCCCTTTAGCTATTTCTTTAAAAATATGTAAAAAGCACATTTGCAGTAGTATTCTGTGAAAAGATGTAGAAAAAAAGCACAGTAACATTGTATTCTATTTTTTTTAAAATGACAAGAAACACAAGTCCACACTTGGGTCACTGTTGGAAATGTGTGTGTGATGGTCACCTCTCATTATATATGTGCTGCGATGCCACACACACAACACAAAGACCGCGTTCAATTCACAGTAGTACCAGCGATGTCCTGTCATGCTTTGTGTTATTCAGCTCAATCAACATGTGTAAGATGATCCTAGTTTAACTGTTTTGCATTAATGTAATTTTTTTTCTTTTTGAAGTCCAAATGCCAGTACAGAGTCAACAGGACCCATGCATGTATTGTCAGCCAGCACAATGCTAGCAGAATAGAAGATAGCATCATCAGCGAAGAAGCTAAGACACACTCTAACAGTGTCTTCCTCTCTGTCTTTTCTCCAGTCCTGAGAGATGACTTCCGTCAGACGCCCAGTGATGTGGTGGTAGCAGCCGGTGAGCCAGCTGTCATGGAGTGCATCCCACCCAGAGGCCATCCTGAGCCCACCATCTCTTGGAAGAGAAACAACATGCGGGTCAATGACCGAGATGAGAGGATCACTGTAGGTTTTTTTTCTAAAAAAATCAATTCATGAAAGCAGATTGTTGATAGTTGAACCACATAGTTAATGTGTGGTTGTTTGTATCCTCTTATTTTTGTGAATTGTGGCATTAGGGTTGCACAACCTAATTTCCCTAATTTAATGAAATTGAATTTCAAGTGATTTTCCTGTGTTTTCATCATCCACTGACCAATAGAGAATTTAGAGTTTTGACTTTTGAGCCCCTAATTAACAATCAATCCAGTTCCATCATTGTTGATGATTGCAGAGCGGCACCTCTATTGAACCACATTGATTGTTGTTTAATTGAATCCCTTAAGGCTGTTCATCAGGAGAGCACTGCCATGCACACCTCACAGTACAATGAACGCACACACATCAACCTGCTATGGGAGCACACGTGTATACACTGAATGCCAACACTAGTCAATGCATCATAAAAATGAGCAGTGGAAGATGTTTCTATGGTGATTGCCTGGAGCCAGAGCCAGTGTCAAAAAGCAGAGGAGCCATCTTTCATGACACCCACTGAAAATGATGGAGTGTCCTCTCTCCTGACTAACATGCCTCAATATCCTGTTTCCACTCTCTTTCCATTTGTTTTTCTTTCTATCCCCCTCCTCCACCATCCTCCTCCGCTCACCTTTTCATCCATCTCACTCTACTCTTCTTCTTCTTGCTCCTCATTTCCAGATGCGGGGAGGCAAACTGATGATTTCTAACACCAGGAAAAGTGATGCTGGCATGTATGTGTGTGTTGGAACCAACATGGTTGGAGAAAAAGACAGTGATCCTGCTGAACTGGTGGTGTTTGGTGAGTCACTTTGCTCTCTTTAATTTGTGGTAAACACGCAAGTACTGCATGGAAAATGAAATATGTGGCAATCATGGTCATCTGATTTGTTATCATTTTACAATTTCCTGTTTTTTTTCAAACCAGTTTGCACTTTTTTTGCGCAGCAAATTTGCACTGCTTTTTTATTTCATGTATATTCCTACAATTCACATCTACTTCACAAATCTTAAAAATACATTTTATTTATCTAATAATTGTGTTTAATTAATATTTCATCCATCCATTATGTACGGGGGGGTGGGGGTGGGGGGGTCTGGAGCCTATCCCAGCTGTCTTAGGGTGAAAGGCAGGGTACACCCTGGACAAGTCTCCAGTTCATCACAGGACACATAGAGACAGATAACCACTCACACTCACATTCACACCTACGGACAATTTAAATTAACCAATTAACCTAATCCCCATGCATGTTTTTGGATGGTGAGAGGATGCCGGAGTACCCGGAGAGAATAATATTTCATTGCAATTAAAATATATATTTTCTTCTTTTTTCTTATTTTCATACATATTGTAAATATTTAACACTACTATTATTATTACTTATTCTGTTCTTTCATTGCTGTTGTGTATTGTTTTATATTATTACTGTAACTTGTCTATACTGCTGTAGTGGGTGAATTTCCCTTAATGGTGGATGAATAAAAACTATTCTATTTGAGTCAAGGAAAGCATGGCTATTTTTGAAAATCAAATTTTAGATATAAAGACCTGTATCATTAAATAGTGGCAAACATAATTGTAAAACTAGAAAAGCAGTCAGAGAGCGCAGACCTCCACCAAGGCAGCATTCTGAGAGAGCGTATACTCCTGCAAGCCCACAACACCTAAGAGTGAATGTGTTGATTTTGATGCACCTTGAAACCCACATTAACATTGTATTCACACTAATATCATGCACTTTTTATTTATTTTTTCTCTATTTCATATTTTGTCACATTTGAATTTAAATTTTAAAAAAGACCAAAATACCAGTAAAACTTTGCAAATACAAATTGAGAATTCCAGATATTTTGAGATCAGTTGCATTGCTCTAGCTCCTTCCTACATGAAGTTACGGTTAAAAACGCATATTTGACCTTGGTGACCTTGACCTTTTACTGATCTTGACCAAACTGAATCGGTGACTTCTAGATTCCTATATTAGTTTATTTACCAAATTAGGTGATGTTTGGCTGAAAATTGTACACCCTGGAGCGTTCAGAAATATGCCAAATCTCCCATACATTACTATGGCATGACCTTTCATCTGACCTTGATCACCTTGAATCGGATCCAATCACCACCAAAAATTAATCCGTTTTAAGTTAGGCCACTTCTGACCAATTCTGAAAATTTCATCATAATCCATCCACAACTTTTTGAGTTATTTTGCAAACCATCATGCATACGAACAAATGAACAAACCCTGGTGAAAACATAACCTCCTTGGTGAAGGTAATGATGCCTTGAACAAATGTCCTTCTATAAATTAGTCCAGGTCATGTATTAATCCTAATTTACTCTCATGAGAAATCTGCAGTGGTTCTTCTAGTGATGTTATCTTCAGTGTCCCACCTCTCTCTGGACTTCCTTCGTCAGCTCGTGGGCTTGTTTCAGGCAGAACATGGATGCTCTCTGCTTTGCTTTCTTGACCTCTCTGCTTCCTCCCTTCTCTCTGATGCTCTGCTTCCAGCTCTCAGCAGAGCATCAGACTGTTTGTTGATCCCTGGAAACACACAGTAGATTGAGATTTTCTTTTCCATCCCTCCAACCGCTGCCTCCTGAAATTTTGGTTCATGTAGATGCATGGACTGACACTCTTCCTCATATTTAATTATATGTGCAATTTACAAGATTGGTAAGCAGTTATAGCTATTTTAAAAGCTGATTATGATCATGACTTAAGCTTAGAATGCACATTTGTCTATGATCTGTTTTTTTTTTATTATTTATTATTATTATTATCTTCTTTATTTTCTTCATTCGTCTTATTGTGACTCATACTCACTGCAGCAGTCTAGTTGTTGAGCAGCTGTGGCTCAGAGGTCGTCCGCTAATCGTAAGGTCGGCAGTTTGATCTCCAGTTCCTCAAATCAATACTTTGAAGTGTCCTTGGGCAAGATGCTGAAACACAAATGGCTGTGCCGTCAGTGTGTGAATAAGTATTTCTTTCAGTTTCAGGTGGGCAGATTGGCTGCTTGCATTGCAGCCTCTGCCATCAGTGAATGACTGGGTGTGTGAAGTGCCTCATTTAAGTTTAGCACCATTAACATTTTTAATTATAGCTCAATCCCCTGTCTTTAATTTTCAGAGAGGCCAGTGTTCACCAAACAGCCGGTGAACCAGGTGGTGTTGGCAGACGACATGGTGGACTTCTTCTGTGAGGTGCATGGAGACCCGACTCCGACTGTCCGCTGGCGGAGAGAGGAGGGGGAGTTGCCCCGGGGCAGGTATGGCAGAAAGGACACACTGCTGTGTCTCCAGTACAACTGCTCATTTCTGGTCATTTCACTGATAATGTAACAGCATGTATGCTCTGTGCTGAATGAAAAAGACTGATTTATTAAAAAGATGATTTTGCCCACAAACATAGGCAAATTATGGCCTGCGGGCTATATACGGCCTGTCAAGCTTTTTAATCTGGCCTGTCGAACTTGATATTATTAAATTCAATTACAAACTGCCTGAAATGTGTAACAACTAAAGAAGCATAAAGCAGGTCATGAAGCAGAACTCCATTTAAAAAAAATTAAAGAAACTAACAACACAGTCGTAACTAACAATCAAACATGCTGATAAAATTAGATTAACCATCTTTTCTGAATCTGTCCAAGCTTCTCCTGTAATTCAGCAAACAAATAATCCACCAAAGAGCATCATTACACTTAATTTGTAACGTGAAATGGATGAAAAGGAAAAGAGAAAGAGGTGTTCTTTTCATAAACACAGCACTTGCAGCACTAGCGCCAAAAGTTTCTAAATCCAGAGAACACGTTAAAGTCAGCGACAGGAAGTCAGCCCCGTTATTTTGTTCAGTCTGAAATAAAGGATTGGACAGGATCCTTAAAGTCCTTTGACAGCCACAGATTTTGAGACAGAATGATTCTAAAATAGGAAGAGACTATTTGAGTGTGTCTCAGCTTCTTTGTTGATGATGCTATCTTCTATTCTGCTAGCTTTGTGCTAATATTTAGCCCGTTGGCCATATTTACCATAGCAAGCATGAAAAAATAGGACCATCTCACACATATTGACTGTGCTGAATAATACAAAGCAATCACCCAACTTAATTTAAATGAAGTAACAAAATAGACACATTTTTGAAGAGAAGACGTTTTGATGACGTAATGGACAACATACTGAAATAAATCCCAGTTCCAATAGAGCCATAATGATTGTCTTACATATTAGTAACAAATATGTCATTATGTCACAACTTATTCTAGGAATGTTGTGTTAGTGATGCAATCTTCTCTTACATGAACTTTTCAGATAGTGTAATAACAAAAAGCAGATTTGTTCAGTTTTCAAAGTGAATGAAAAAAAAAAATCACCAACAAGTGATGTTTTAAGAAAAGTCTTGTGTGTTGATGTCCCTCTAGATTTGAGATCCGTAGCGACAACAGTCTGCGTCTGACCCAGGTGAGAGGTGAGGACGAGGGAACGTACACCTGCGTGTCAGAGAACAGCGTGGGCAAAGCTGAGGCATCGGGCACCCTGCAAGTGCACGGTAAGACACGGCCATGCACCCCAAATATTTCACTTAAATCCATCCTTCTTATTTCTGTCTTGAATTCAGTTTGTTGGTTAAGTTACTGAGATTGTGGAAACTACAAGAGAAGAAGTGAGAGAAATGGATTTTAATTTGTATACTTGTCATCCTCTGGAGAGGGAGCCAAGATCAAAAAGCAGTGAAATTGCTTTAGAACAAAGTCGGCTCCTTGAAGACAGGAATGAGAAATGTGTCATTTCTTCAGGGTTTTATTCTCTAACAGTTATTTCTGTTAGTATGCAGCCACAATTCTGACATCTGTCAGTACGTGTGCTCATATGCACATGTGTATCCACATGCATGTACTGACAAACACACATATAGCCACTCTACTCTTGTACATGCATAATTACACTTTAGTAAAATCACAGTGTATTATTTTTCCCATGGTTTGTAATTCACCATAAACTTTTTATTATACAATATAATGTGATGGTTAATGGATACATTTAAGTGAAAACAATAGAATTAAATATCAACAAAAATATTAAATATATAATTTTTCATTACTGACTACAGACAGTGACCATTTAATAGTGTGGGTATTGTATGTATTATAACAGTGATTATGAAGTGTTTAACAGTACATTATTACAGTGTTATGACAGTGTAATCTAACAGTGATTATAATGTATTATACCAATAGTTATACTGTATTGATACAGTGCATTATAACAGTGATTATAACGTATTATAACAGTGGTTATACTGTAATTGTGAAGTATTATGATACATGACCTGATAAGTCACTATGAAATTATTTTGATTGTGATTATAAATCACCATGAATATTAATCACTTAAATCTTTAATCATCTTGATCATCTTTGATGATCTTTAATCATGCAGTGCTATAATCAGATTATAATCATGTTATAATGCATTATGGAAGGAGTAAGTGAACACAGATAGGTGGTGTTATGGATCATAGGAAACACCTTCACCTGTACGTCCACATTCACTCCATCACTACTACTCCTCCTCCTCCTCATATTCCCCCCAGCATCAGTGTTCACTTTGAGTTCATCATCTCATTCTCATTCATGTCTCTTTTCCTTTCTTTTCCATCCCTTTCCGCATCACTCCATTGCAGTCGGCCCATCAAGTAAGTATTCCATATTATTCTCCTCCATCTGATGTGTGTGTGTGTGTGTGTGTGTGTGTGTGTGTGTCAGAGATGTATACACATGCATAATTAGATATTGAGAATGGTAATTAGTATTTAAGTACCTGTGGAAAAGATGGGACTGCACTCTAGCTTCCATTGCTACAAAAAATATTCAATGAATCCCAATTTAATACAGTATTTAGTAATCAAACTTACACTAATAGTGTCACAGTGCTGCTCGAACATACTGACAATCACACAAGCTCTGACAATTTATATTCCTTGCTGGAAAAATAGCAGCTTGAAAAAATACAGTTTTGGATTAAACAGACCCTCATTACATGACCATGATAGCAGTGTTTGCTTTTGTGAAGTGTTAAGAGCTGTGTATTACACTGTAGATGATTGTTGGCATTCCTGGAAGGCAAACGTGTCTGAGAAAAGGGGTTTTCACAGACATGTGAGGAATTGGCTGTCAGACCCGACAGTTACATTTTCTACTGTCACATCAACTAAAATGTGCTAAAAGCAGGGAGTGTAAGTGATCCTTTCATAAATAGTCTAGGTAACACAACAGAGAGGACTGTGTCTTCTCTTTGTGTATAATAACTATGTAGGCTTCACTGTTCATTTCTATTTGTGAAAGGGCCTAATGCTGTAAAGGCTGACACCATGCTAATATTTCATCTTTTTCCTTTGCTCAGGAAAGGTCACATTCACATTACAAATAGTAAAAATACATTTATTTATTTATTTATTTTATTTATCTGACACTTATTGACACTTATTTACTCTTTATTATGATGCTGGATGAATAAGAAAGAAGAGATAGTCCTTTATTCATCCCATCAAAAGGGAAATTTACATGTAAGTAAAGTGGATTGTGCAAGGTTATAATATAGACAAAATACAGAAAGTATTTATTGACTTAAGTATTTGTTGACTTACTTACCTTTGTAAGTAAGTCAACAATGTTTGTTGTAGAATTGTCTTAATAAGCAACAGATCAGTCTGTAAATACACAACATAAATGAACAAAATGGACCCAGTGCTGTAATATGAAGCACTGAGAAATGAAAACAGAGATGTTGCACATTATTGAGTAAAAGTATGTTGCACAGTATGAAAGGAGAGCAGTGCTCTCTTAGTATTGTTGCCAAAAGCAGGATGTCTGGAAACATATGTCCCAGTTTTAGATGAATTATGGTACAGCTATAATACATTAGAAATAAGCACCTCTTCAGTGGAAAGTGTGTGTGTGTCTGATAAAAAGAGGGGGTTGTATGAAAGCATGCAGCAGCAGCGTGAGAGTGTGTTTACTCAAGCGAATGTGTGTGAAACAGACTGTCTGTGTCAGCGTGGGACTGTGACAGCTGCCTGTCACTCCAGGGCCCCAGAGCAGCTCCTGACAGGTGTGTGTGTGTGTGTGTGTGTGTGTGTGTGTGTGTGTGTGTGATAGCTTCACTGTGTTGGAGCAAATCACATGTCAAGTGTGCGGTTAGGGTTGTGTGGGAGGTAAGATGCTTCAGTCGTAAGCACAGGATTTGGTGAGCCAGCTGAAACATTTCTTATGTTCCTTCCCAACCAAGCCTGGGATCAGCAAATGTACATTAGACAAGAACATCAGTTACCTTCAGTGCCAACTTTTTTTTACAACAAAAGTGTGGTTTGGATTAGGGAAGGTTGTGCTAATGGCAAGTGGGTGATGTTAAAGGAGTAGTTCACCCAAAAACAGTATCGATGGTATATACTGTACCACTCACCTCATTTTACATGATGCACAGAATATTTTGTGCTATGACTCTAAAACCAAGTGTCTGGCATCCATCTGTGGGAATCCAAACATTTTTTTTCCTGAAACTACTGGTAAACAAAGCACAGACAGAATTTTCAGGAAGTTGCTTCAGGCTTTTTCACTTTTTTGCCATCTTTCTTTGGGCTTTCATTTTTCAGTAGCTCCACTCCTCTTAATGCCATTTGAAAGAAATGTTTTTCTGGGATCACAGATCCTAGGTGAGTGTCGTATACAGTTTGTATTGCTTTGGGGTGAAATATTCCTTTAGGTTCAGACAACTGAACAGTGAACGGCAGTGGGTGTGAGTTGAGACATGCAGAACTGTCCATGGATGGATGGATACTAGTTTATACTACATGATGCAGAAGATGGTTTGTGCCACTGACATGGGTTTTCTAATTTGAAAAAAGGTGTCATAGTGGAAGACAAACAATATGTGGGTGTGGGTACAACCTGCTCTGTCAGTGATGATGATTCTTCATCCTGAGAAGCTCTGCAGCTGTTCCTGCCATTGTTACTCATGGATGTCAAGAGGACCACAGCTTAAAACTGGCTAGGAAACAATGTGTAGTCTGACACGCAGTTCTGCCAAGACATAGCAGGACCCAATTTACACAGAGGTCTCTGAAGAGACATTTTAGGCCATGGAGTTCAAACCCTCACCACCTATTCCAACCTCATTAAGGCTGAACTTTAAAATACATTTGTGATCATTCCCTGGCAGCGAAGCTCATTCAGCTCTTAAAAATAACAGACTCTCAAGAGGAAAAATAAAATAGTTACAGGATGAACGTCAAACGCATAGCAGAAAAACAAAAAGGAGGCAAGGCAGAGGTTACTTTCCTATATGACCTCCTGTTTGGTAATTTCATTCACTTTCCCTGCAGTTTTCCTCACTAATACCTATATAATCCATTCCCAGTGTGTCCTTTTTAGCATGAACCCTAGCCACCTGGAGGCTTTGTTCTAGAGTTTGGAAGGCAATATGGCCATATAGTCATTAATGTTGTCACACAATTTACACTAAAATACAGAAAAAATGCCAGGGACATTTTCTTTATTCCACAAGTTCAATAAATGATGTTCTTCAATAAACTTTGTGGAAAGGAAAGCTCAGCCTCAGTGATGGAGAGTCCTGCAGTGTGAACACCTCAAAACTCTGACCAGAGAGGAGAGAGTCGTAGTGTGATCAACAGTCAGTGTAGTGTGAACGAGGCTTTACAGGTAACTCTGATTTTTGTCGTTTATATTTCAGCTTCTCTGTTTCCATCCCTTGTAAGGGTGCTACTGTTTCTCCCTGCCCTAAATCTAAAGCTCAGTGTCGCGCCGAGTGCACCCATTATTGCTAATTATTTATTACAGCCTCAGGCAGTGTGCCGGCTTGCCTCCACATATCAAACATTGTTATTCTCAAATAGAACTGTGCAGCGCACCGAAAAAAAGCTTTGTAATCGTCTGAATATTCAACGCTGTCACTTTATTTGGGTCAAAGTTATGGTGTTGTGTCAGGCAAGAAGGGGGAAATTGTTCAGGCATTGACAAGGTCTTGTCAAGTGGCGTGCTTAGCATGATCCAGTGTCTTTCCTCCTGTGTTCATCACACATGTATGAGCACAAGCCTGGAGTTCCATAAGAAGTATTCCACTGCATTTCTTTCATATTTCTATAATATATTTATTTAATATTTAAGCCTGTGCTTGGGGTAGCACGGAAGTGAAAGCAGTGGTGTTTTTGAACTTTGACCTTTAGGATTAGTGTGGGGCTGCATCTCTGATTCCAGGACATGACCCTGCCCACTGTGGCCGAGGCCTGCTTAGCTGTGATTTATGCTGAGGCTGACACATGGAGGCCTCCCTGCTGTGTGAAGAGCCCGTGGTGACAGCAGTCTCTAGGTGACAAAGATAAAATGATGGTGTCACAGTTCACAGAGAGGAGCTATTGGCCAGTCACAGATTTTCAATCCAGACCCTGGATACTTTTATTTAATACTTAATTACTCAATACTTCATGCTGTATTTCATCACTCTCTTTTGATCGTTGTTCTTTCTTTGTGAAAGTTTAAAAGTTTCACAAAAGTAAATGTGGATAGAAATGCTGACTGTTCAGTATCTTTCTGTTCTCCACCATCCATGTGCATCTCTTTCTCTCCATTTCTCTCAGCACTAATTAAGACAGAGAATGAAAGAGAAGCAGGAGATCAGGTGGGAAGATGTGTAATCAATTAGGACTGGTGGAGAGAGTCATTATGCATTCACACCCCCCTCTGTGGAGGAAGCCCTGTCACTCGCTACCGAATCAATAGAAATCAAAGTGTGTGTGTGTGTTTGTGTGTGCGTGTGTAAAATAGCGAGAGGAATAACCTTTTAGCTGAGTAGTGTCAGGTAGTGAGATCAGCCTCAGGGATTCTCTCACTCTCGCTCTCTCTCCCTCTCTCTCTCTCTCTCTCTCTTTATGAAGTTAGCCTGGTGTCTACCGTAATGAATATTTGATCACAGGCAGTGTTGGACTGCAAAAGTAATGGATTGCACATCATTATTATTATTAAATAATGTTAATAATAAATAAATTATTATTAATAATCAATTAGCTTTTTATTATTATTAAAAAAATGTCATGCCTAGCTAAATCACTCACTGCTTAAAGTAATTAGTTACACCACGAGTTACTTTTGGATTACTCTGTAACACCTGAGCTGCACAACTCAACTGCCAAATAATTTCAAAGTAAAGCTCCTTATTGTAATAAAAGGAGGACAGACAGCAGATCATTTCAAAGTAAAACTCCTTATTGTAATAAAAGGAGGACAGACAGCAGATCATTTCAAAGTAAAGCTCCTTATTGTAATAAAAGGAGGACAGACAGCAGATCATTTCAAAGTAAAGCTCCTTATTGTAATAAAAGGAGGACAGACAGCAGATCATTTCAAAGTAAAGCTCCTTATTGTAATAAAAGGAGGACAGACAGCGGATCATTTCAAAGTAAAGCTCCTTATTGTAATAAAAGGAGGACAGACAGCGGATCATTTCAAAGTAAAGCTCCTTATTGTAATAAAAGGAGGACAGACAGCGGATCATTTCAAAGTAAAGCTCCTTATTGTAATAAAAGGAGGACAGACAGCGGATCATTTCAAAGTAAAACTCCTTATTGTAATAAAAGGAAGACAGACAGCGGATCATTTCAAAGTAAAGCTCCTTATTGTAATAAAAGGAGGACAGACAGCAGATCATTTCAAAGTAAAGCTCCTTATTGTAATAAAAGGAGGACAGACACCAGATCATTCTAAAGTAAAGCTCCTTATTGTAATAAAAGGAGGACAGACAGCAGATCATTTCAAAGTAAAACTCCTTATTGTAATAAAAGGAGGACAGACAGCAGATCATTTCAAAGTAAAACTCCTTATTGTAATAAAAGGAGGACAGACAGCAGATCATTTCAAAGTAAAACTCCTTATTGTAATAAAAGGAGGACAGACAACAGATCATTTCAAAGTAAAACTCCTTATTGTAATAAAAGGAGGACAGACAACAGATCATTTCAAAGTAAAGCTCCTTATTGTAATAAAAGGAGGACAGACAACAGATCATTTCAAAGTAAAGTTCCTTATTGTAATAAAAGGAGGACAGACAGCAGATCATTTCAAAGTAAAACTCCTTATTGTAATAAAAGGAGGACAGACAACAGATCATTTCAAAGTAAAGCTCCTTATTGTAATAAAAGGAGGACAGACAGCGGATCATTTCAAAGTAAAGCGCCTTATTGTAATAAAAGGAGGACAGACAGCGGATCATTTCAAAGTAAAACTCCTTATTGTAATAAAAGGAAGACAGACAACGGATCATTTCAAAGTAAAGTTCCTTATTGTAATAAAAGGAGGACAGACAGCAGATCATTTCAAAGTAAAGCTCCTTATTGTAATAAAAGGAGGACAGACAGCAGATCATTTCAAAGTAAAGCTCCTTATTGTAATAAAAGGAGGACAGACAGCAGATCATTTCAAAGTAAAGCTCCTTATTGTAATAAAAGGAGGACAGACAGCAGATCATTTCAAAGTAAAACTCCTTATTGTAATAAAAGGAGGACAGACAGCAGATCATTTCAAAGTAAAGCTCCTTATTGTAATAAAAGGAGGACAGACAACAGATCATTTCAAAGTAAAGCTCCTTATTGTAATAAAAGGAGGACAGACAACAGATCATTTCAAAGTAAAGTTCCTTATTGTAATAAAAGGAGGACAGACAGCAGATCATTTCAAAGTAAAACTCCTTATTGTAATAAAAGGAGGACAGACAGCAGATCATTTCAAAGTAAAACTCCTTATTGTAATAAAAGGAGGACAGACAGCAGATCATTTCAAAGTAAAGCTCCTTATTGTAATAAAAGGAGGACAGACAGCAGATCATTTCAAAGTAAAGCTCCTTATTGTAATAAAAGGAGGACAGACAGCAGATCATTTCAAAGTAAAGCTCCTTATTGTAATAAAAGGAGGACAGACAGCAGATCTCTCTTTTCTGCTCTTTAATATTACAAAGTAGTGAACATCAGTCCAAACAGCACCAAACAGAAAATGTCATGTCAAGTCATGATGAATGTTGATCACACATGTAGAAAAAGGGACGTTTGATTTGTTGTTCTGTCCTCCAGTTCTGCATATATTTGAAGGATGTAAACATGGTTTTTAATTGGTGTTTGTAATGTGAATACTTAAGTTATCAACAGTAACTCGTTACATTACTGCGTTACACACAAACTGGGAGCATCAGTTTAGTCTGTAGTGACTTGGGCAGGGACCGGTCACCGGTTCAAGTCCAGGTCAGACCAAGTTCTGCAGTGTTGCCTGGACTGGAGTGTGGAAGAGACAGGGAAAGCTTGAGTGAAACACTGCTGGCATATTTTCACTGCATTAAACCCACTCAGCACACTCATAGATGTCATATCTGTCTCCTCTCTCTATGTTGCAGTGCCACCTCAGATCGTGGTTCGACCGCGGGACCAGATCACAGCACCGGGGCGCACCGTAACCTTCCTCTGCGGCACCAAAGGAAACCCTCCGCCTGCTGTCTTTTGGCAGAAAGAAGGCAGCCAGGTAAGAAACTGGTTGTGACTGGTGTGTTTTCGAGTTGATGACACTGCTTCTGTGCTCTGACACATCCATCAGGCTCTCATAAACAGCAGGAGTTTTGGTGCACAGTGTCTGAGTGGCAGGGTGGTTACCTGGGCTACTGATGCTCTGTACTATCATACCAGTAGGAGTTAGGACAGAAAAGACAGGGAATCAGGCAATTTTATGAATGAGCTATTGCACAACTTTTTTTTCCTGTCTGTACTCTGAAGCTCTCTGCAGAGTGGTTTGTTTATGTCTCATTCTGGCTATTAATAGTAGACACAGTGAGACAAAGACAGAGTACCATCTCCATGTTCTGTCATGTCTCATAAGATGTTGCAGTAATTTGGGGCTATGTTACACATATTAAATTATGTAAATTGACCTTTTCTACCACTTAGGTAATTTTATACATTTTATTTGAGGCCAAATTTCAAAATAATCTCACAACAATGAAAGCTACGGGAATTAATTATCACACATGAATACATTTGTGCTCATCGCATCCACAAAAGCATATGTGAGCTGGTTAAGTGCAGGTACAGTCCAATGTGAAATCCAACAAAAACTTCACAAAATGTTCAGAAAGGGAAAGCGTTTTTGTTCTTAATCTCCAAAACCAAACTAAAGGAACATGTATGCACCGATCAAGCGTAACATCATGACCGACTTTCTGTCAGAAGCAGCATTAAGTCAAGTCAATTTTATTTGTACAGCTCAATATCACACATTTGCCTCAGAGGGATTTACAATCTGTTCAGGATATGACACCTTCTGTCCTTTATAAACGGTAATTTAAAGTCTGTTGGATCAGACCACCAGGACCACCCTTCACTCCCCATCTGCATCAGTGATCCTTGTCCTCTCATGACCCTGTCTCTGGTTCACCACTGGTCCTTCCTTGGACCACTTTTGATAGATCCTGACCACTGCAGATCAGGAACAGTCCACTAGAGCTGCAGGTCTGGAGATGCTCTGATCCAGTCCTCTAGACATCACTGTTTGATTCTTGTTGTCAAACTCCTGAAAAATCCTGCTTCTAACATCAACTCTGAGGAATAAATGTTCATTTGATTAGGGCGGCATGGCTCAGTGGGTAGAGTGACCATCTTGTAACCGGAAGGTTAGCAGTTCGAGCCCGCCTGGAGAGCTCATGTTGAGGTGTCCCTGAGCAAGACATTGAACCCCTAACTGCTCCTGATGGGTCGTGGTTAGCGCCTTGCTTGGCAGCTTCCTCCATCAGTGTGTGAATGGGTGAATGTGATGTGTAATGTAAAGTGCTTTGAGTATCGTTTCAGGTATAGATACAGACCATTTACCATTTGATGCCTTATATATCCCAGGAGCCATGACGAGGAGATGATCAGTGTTATTCACCTGACAGTGGTCATGATGTTGTGGCTGATCAGTGTACAGTTTATACAGTGCTGAATAACTTTATTAGACCACCTGCCTTGCTTGTCTCAGAGCATCCAGCATCATGAAGTGCTTTAATTGGGATTCTTTCTTTCTCATTTTCGTCTTTCTAAAAAGTGAAGCGTAGGTGAGGAATTTAAACTGAATTCACGTTTTTAGACCCAAATTTGAGCCAGAACACTGGACACTGCAATATATTTATATTTATATGTATATTACAGTTATTTCCATTAAGATTGGTCTAAATTAGATGAGTGAAGAGATTTAAAAATATAACTATGCACACACTGTGATGAACACATCAGCCACTTTGGTCAATGTGCTTTAAAGGAAGCCTGCATCTCTTCTTCTCACTGTCATGTTCTCTACTTTTATCACTCTGCACTGTAGTTTAATGCCAGGGTGACTCACACACACTTCATTTTCCCATCATCTGCACAGTGTGTTATTCACCAAGCCTGTGTGTGTGTGTGTGTGTGTGTGTGTGTGTGTGTATGTGTGGGTGTGTGTGTGTGTGTGTGTGTGGGCGTGTTTTGCCAAACATGGGGACATAAGTCTGATAACACACTCACATTGTGGGGACTCACGCTGACAATGTGGGGACTCACCGTACTTATGGGGACAAAGTGCAGGTCCCCATAATGTAAACTGTTAGATTTCAGGCTGAAGACTTGGAGAACATTTAATGTTACTGTAAGGTTAGACTTTGGTTAGGGTTAGGATTAGGATTACATGGGTAGTGGATATGGTTAGGGTCAAGGGAAGTGTCCAGGAAATGAATGCAAGTCAATGTAAAGTCCCCACAATATACAAATACACAGCTGTGTGTGTGTGCGTGTGTGTGTGTGTGTGTGTGGGTTTGTGCATGTATGAGTATGAGAAAGGCGAGTGTGTGATAAGCACAGCAGCCTGTTGGAAGGCACTGAAAGGCTTGATGAGAGCGTGGGTGCCTCTAGCATGGCTCCCAGGTACAGATTAGAGGGGGAGGAGTGAGACTGGAGGAGGCCTGGAGAATGAGTGTGGGAGAGGAGAACAAGAGTGGAGGAGAGAGATAAAGAGGAGAAAGCATGGGGTGAAGGGGAGCGTGTTGGGAATGTTAGCTGCCTTTTAGCAAACCATCCAGGAAATATAACGCTATCATTTCTATTCAGGTGCATTGAAAGGAATTAGTCTTAATTCTGGGTACACAACTGCCGGTACTGAAAATTAGCCTTTAGCTCTAATCATTTGTTTCAGCATTCAGTGGCATTTTTTTTCAACAAGCCTTGTCTTTAAATAGAAAAGCACTGTTTGTCCTGCACATCCTCTGAGCTGCTGTTCCTCCATCCTTTACTCAATATCATTTATCTGTTACATACACTCCATTTATAATTTCATATGCACAAAGTGATACTGCTTCAGGGTCTTCTGGTTGAATGGCAGGCTTCAGCTCACCTACCTTACCATGGTCAGTCCACGCACTGTCCTTCTTTCCCTTTACACTACATTCAAATACCGCTAACACCTCTCCTCCATGTCTTTATTGACCTGAATTATCTGTTAACCATGAACATTTATGAATTAATATTACATATGTACAATAAAAGCTTTTACTAAAGCTGAAGGTTTTCAGGACTTTTTGTTCAGCACACTGAATAAAAGCAGAAACTAATTGTGACAGTAAAGCCCATGAGTTAGCCTAATATAAATGAGTTCAGCTTCAAGTTTGGCTTTTTGTTTATGTAACTGATTATGAAGATGCTGAATAAAAAGACTAATCTTCTGAATGTTTCTCCTACAGATCTTGCTCTTCCCCATCCAGGAGCCGTCACAGTCGGGGCGTTTCTCCGTGTCGCTGAGCGGCGAGCTCACCATCGCCGACGTCCAAGTTGAAGACTCTGGTTATTACATCTGCCAGGCCATCAGTGTGGCCGGCAGCATCCTGACTAAAGCTCTGCTGGAAGTGGAAAGTGGTGAGTGTTAACAGGACTGCAGCAAGCACAATATACAAAATATACAGTGACTGACAGTGGAACACATGGAAGTCAAATGTATTAGATCCAGAATAACAACCAACCACTAAAACACATTTTTTTCTGTTCAGGAATGACAGGAAATAACTGGAATTTAACATCTCTATCAATAAATAAGAATGTGATTTGATATTTTTTCTGCTTTTTTATAAAACAGTAAATTCTTGGATAACAACAATAATTATATTTTAGCATTAACTTTATCATCTTGATTAAAGAGCTTGCACACACTGGTGGATTAACTGTTAGAGAAACATTAAAATATTTTCAGCAATACTGTTAAATTAGGGCAGCAGTGGTAAATACTGACACTGGGTGGAGGGATAATAAATTTGATAAGTAACTTTATTTAAGCAAGAGAAGTGCTTCGCTACGACTAAGAATCTCTTTGTACGGCAGGCAGAGAGAGTGTTAGTACTTGAAACCATAAGTCATCCTTTGTCTTTCTGTTGATTGAATGCATCTCCAGTAGTCATTTAGTTCCAAACCTGCCTTGAAAAATTGCATCTTTAAACTGCACTGAAGTTTACTGTGTCGCCTCTGTTTGGTAGATTGTTTTCACTGGTTTTTACAACACAGTGCTGAGCTAAATGATGGGATGAAATGATTAATATTAGTGATAAAGGTGCTGTGTGGATCTGGAGGCATATTCAAACCAACCAAAATGTCTCCCTCTTTAGTTTGTCCTTTCTGGGCTACTGTAGAAACATGGCAGCTCTGTCTATAGCTCATTCTAAGCTCATGAAAACACAACCAATGACAACGTACTTATTATTATTATATTCCATTTCTTCCCAAAGCATCCTCCTGACACACTGCGCCTTTAAGTGCTGACTCAATAAAAAATATCATATCATAGCCTCCGCTAATGAAGCACTTAATTAAGGTAAAAAGAAAAAAGAGACAAAAAGCCATGAAAACACATGCATATATGCATTTTAAGCTAAAAAAAAACAAGTGTTTGTTAAGCCTTAATTGAGCATTTCCAGCTTCATGTGTCTGAATATTCTTTCACAATCTGTTGATCTCCCATCCTCCCCCCACCTGTGCAGCGATGTAAATTCAAAAAGCTGTCCTTCCAATCCGTCTCATATTAAAATATTCTTCCCCAAATGAGCAAACAGCACGAGTCCTTATCTGATGTAATGAAAAGGGACAACTGGTGATAAATCTATGCAAATAGCTCCTCTGCAGCATGTGCTCCCCCTGCATCCCTCCCATTCAGGGAATAAACAGGCTCTGTGTGTTCTAACTGCTGGATTGACTGTTCACACTTTCAGTTAGCTGATGATATCAGATCTTTCTACACAGAATACTAATGTCTGAAGGCAACTGTCAGTGTTAGAAACGCTCTATTTGTGCTCAGTCATTGCGTGGGGGGGGGCCTTTGTAAGCTGTCATCACAGGACAGAAAAGAAAAGCAAACTTCCAGCTCCTAAACAGTGTTCAGCTCCTCTCCCCACCAGTGGTCCGTATGCAGCACTTGTCCAAACTAAACATAACTCTGTTAGTTGGTACCACATGTTTACATTCAAGGTTGAACTTACAGACAGAAAGACGTGGAACTCAGCCTTATATGTCCATGAGTGTCTGGGACTGTGAAGGCTGTGGGTGTCTTAAATTTCAGAACATTTCTTCATGGGACAGCCTGGGTTTACAGGCAGTAGTTAAACTTCAAAGTGACCGTTCCACTTCTTATTTCATGGACGTTAAGCCCAGTGTTGTAAACAAAGCATACATTTCACTTCATTTAGTTTAGGATTTTGAGTTAATGAAAGACCTCACATTTTCTTGAAGTTATATTTTTCACGGGGAAGGATCTGTCAGCACTTAGTTGTCTAATATGTAGAGGGGTTTTTTGCAAACAGAAGTGACAGAGAGTGGAGCTCATCACAACCAAGCCATTTTAGAAGGCCAAAATGGTACAATTAACTTTGATGAAGTGAAAACATACTGTGAAAGGGTTAAAGTTCAAAGACAAGTCTCAGACTGGTAGCAACGTGTCAGCAGGTAGCCCCGCCCTAAAGCATCCCCTGCTTTCTGGTCTGTTTGACTCTAGATGGGACCATAATTTACTGAATGAACATCAGGCTGTGCTGAAGAAGACTTTAAACCACAGACTGAGACCAAAAAGTCACGTTTACAGTGTTTACTGAGGGAATAGATCAAGAGAGCAGTAGCATCATTTTCTCATAGACTTCTATACAACCAGAGGAGTCGCCCTCTGCTGGCTGTTAGAAAGAATGCAGCTTTAAGGCTCTTCAGCTTTGACTTCACTTTTTCGATCTGAAGGTTGCTGCCTTCTTCTTTCTTCAACCATCTGACTATGTATGTGTCCCCACAGCACCTTCAGACCGCCTCCCACCCATCATCCGTCAGGGACCGGCCAATCACACTTTAGCTCCTGGTTCCACAGCTCAGCTGCACTGCCACATCATGGGCAACCCTGTACCCAGCATCCAGTGGGAGAAAGATGGCCAGAGGATCCTGGCAAACGACGGTCGAATCAGCTTGATGGAAAACGGCACCTTCCAGATCACCAACCTACAGGTATTTAAATAAAAGACCATGGATTATGTATTCATTATACGACGCAATTTGCAGTGAACTCATTCAAATATATTCACAACCTTCATGTAGTTACACATCAAATATGATGCAAAATAAACATATTCCATATGAATAAACACCAGTTTTAATTACAGGGAAAGTGTGAAGCACTTAAACCTTTTTACAGTTGACTCAAATGAAGAAAAAGCGCATCTGTGAGGCATGAACGCCATAATAATGAGCATGCAAGGCCATTAGCAGTCGTTAGCATCGTCTTATTCCATGCTAATGAAATCCATTCTGGCCAGATTTCCCTCCTGGGTATGAAGCAGCACCTGAGGTCACTGCAGCCTCTGTGAGACTCCAGGAGGCTCACACATTAATTGATTGTGGGTTCTCAATGATTAACGATCGCTGAGACTTGTAATTAAATCCCCAATACATCACTGTGAGTGAGGACTGGATGAAAGAGAGAGAAGGTTATTCTGGGAAGGACTCATATGCTTTTGAAGTTGTATCTGTTAAGTTCTCTGAACACAGTTTTTGATTTGATAGAGCTATTCAATCCCTGGGCTGTTAGTACATGGGCTGCCTCCACTACCATCTGAGCCACCAACGCATATTAGTGTTCAGTAGCTATAATGTTTACCCTGTTCTATGTGCTAGTAAGACCAGAGCATGTGCTCTGTTTGTCTCAAAGAGCCTCCAGCATCATCTCCTTCACTTTATCTGGACTTTTTCTTTCTCTACTCTTCACCATTTTGAACAGGAGTGAGGAATCTATACTGAATTCACCTTTTTAGACCCAAATTTGAACCAGAACACTGGAATTCACTGAGAAGTCAGAATGACATACAACCACAAAAACCATAAAAGCTCAAAATATTAATGTTTTGGAACGGCTTCATAGAAGTCAAGAGGTGTGGATGGTGAAACGGGCTCCTCTGGAGGTGTAAAATCCAGGAAGTTCTTCTTTTATCCAAGTATCAGTATATTAAAGTTTAACACATCAGTGGTAATCTCCAACCATCTCTTTATGTTATCTTTGATAAGAATGAAAAATGTGAAATACCAACACAGAGCACAACCCTCTTGTGCATGATGGCAAAAAATTGAAATTATCGTTCATAAAGGACATTAATTCGTAAAATAATCAGTATAAATAAGTTGATTTGATCGCGGCCCCTGGAGGGGGACAGATGGTTAGTTTGTTCCTCGTACCCTGGCAACGAGGAGATCTCTGCCAGGCACCACCACCACGTCCCTGGCTGGTGCCAAGAAGCCCCGGACAGACGGGAAGTGAGTGGAGCTGGTGGGGGGTTAAAGAGGTTTGTGCTGCCGTTCTGCTGAACGGTTGATGTGGGTGTGAGGTAGAGTGGAGTGAGGTTATGGCAAAGTAAAGCTAGAGGAATGTGAGGAGGACAACACGGTAGAGTCCATAGTCACATTGACCTCCTGTGTCCTCCTAAAAGGACCTGACATCATTATCGTCCTTGTGTGCACTATTGTGCAGGAAGCTGACATCAATGCTAACTGGCTAGTCATCAGGTAAAGAACAGGAAAAAGATGACAACTCTCAGATAAGTCAGTTTGACTGGCAGATGGTTTCTGGGAAGATGAAGTCTCTACTCTAACTCTAATAAATATAGAATATTGTCACTTTTAGTGTGGTGCTCTTCTCCCCTGACTCCCTCCCTCCTCTTTTCCTGTCGCCTAATCCATTTTTCAGCAGTCTGTTTTCACAGAGCTGCTGGGCTTGATTAATAGTCAGGTGTCCCCCCACCCCTCGGGCCAAACGCTACCATCTGGGGACCTGCTTTTCAGCCCCTCAGACAGACGTACCATCAGCCTGCCCACAGGTCAGCTCAAGGTCAGGGCCTATAGAGAGAGAGCAGAGCGGTAAGGGCTGCAGAGTCACCTGTCCCGTTTCCTGCAGGACGCCCTGACATGCCACTTAAGCTTGAGTAATTCCTCTGTCGCTGTTACTGATGAGCAGGCCCAGACTGCTCGGCGAGGCATTAGTCATGATAGGCTCTGCCTCGCACATCCTCTGCATAATGTATAAGGTTTTCAGTGGAAGGAATATAAGCTGTATTCACAGAATAAGTGAATAAAGGCAGGGTGATCGTGTTTGCAGTGGCTTGGGTCTGCATGTAAATAGATGAACTCCAGAGGAACTGGAACTTCCTGCTGAGAAACAGTCTAAAACAAATTAAAATTCCCACACACACCTGTATGACCACACACAGCATGAGAGCTATTTACAGGAGCAGCAGATCTCACAATACACTTTAAATGGAGCATAATGTATGAGGTATCAATCAATGTTATCAGTGTAATGTTTTACAGCTATTCTGTGGCTTCATGTTATAATTGAACATGAAGTTTCTCACTAAGTCACATTACATGTCTCAAATTGATGTCTCTCTTTTATACCTCATCAAACCTTTGCTAATCATTTCTTTATGAATGTTTGGAAGCCTGTGCTTGTTTTACTTGTGTACTGCTGCCTTTTATGAAGCATTACATGCAGTTTAATCCAGTAGATCTCTCTAAATGTTCCACTCTGGTTCTGAAAGGCCAACAGCTGACATAATGTTGTCACTTTTAATAGCAGTCTGAGCCTGCCAGTGGCAAAACAACACTTTAAGTGACTTAAATGATGATGGTACGCTGTTGCCCAGAAGGATGACAGTTTACAGTTTGTTTTCCCTGACTGCTGGACCAGGCTCAAGTCGTGCTGTCCCCTTTTGTCACTTGGACAGAAAGCTGTAGAAATAGCATCCAGGTGATAAAATAACAGTTATCCCTTATATCGTAAGGTGGATAAATTGAAAATGAAAATAAAAGAAAGACAGGAGACAAAAAGAATGACCTGAAGCGCTGAAACCAAACTGTAGTGTGTGGAGACCCTGCATCTCCCTCTGCTGGAAGCTCTTTAACGACCCATCCAGTTTTTGGCTCACCTCCCCAAAACATTTGATAGCCAGCGTTCACACACACACACACACACACATGCACACACACATTTATCACACACCTTTTAATTACATCTGCTCATAGCCTGTCCAGAATGCTAAGTAGTAAAGATGAGTGCCTCAGAAACCTCCAGACCTCTAGTTGGTCATTAATATTCTGTCCTTTGATCCTTCCTTTACGTCTCCTCCTCCTCTGTCGTGTTGACTTTCGCTTTGACTTCAAATAGTACCTCTGAGAACATGTCATTTATGGAAAAAAATCACATTTTACAGTTGAGTTAATTGAAACAGTTATGTTAAGGTGCATCCAATAAGGATTGACATATTCATGTGCAGTTAACTTTAATTGATGCACAAGGGAAGTGTTTTTCTTCATGATGAAAAATAACGATGAAACAAAATGCCCAATTTTTCATCTGAACGCTGCATTTTACCTTAAAATGCATTGCATGAAATTTCTGTAGTATAATACTGAATGGTATATCACCATAATCATGTCCCTTCGCATTCAAACCATGCAAATAAAATGTGTTTTATGGTGTTTCTGTGAGCCAGGAAGAGAAAGAAGGAGTGAGTTCATCCTATGAAACATACACAGAGACACAGTCTGATGCCTTTTACAACAAACTGATTCTTTCTTGACTGTTTTAAATTGACAAACATCATATCTGTGATTCATGGTGTAATTCAGTGGGATTAAAAACACATCTGTCTCTGACTGTTGTCCACCATTTAATATGTTTTCCACCATAAACTACTAAAAGGCCAGTCTCTCAGTCACTGGTAATGGATGCATTAACACTCACACACTAATGATGCACACTTCGCTGTTGCCAGGAAACCGACTCTGGGGTTTACACCTGCCTCGCTTCCAGCTCCAGTGGAGAGACGAGTTGGAGTGGAGCGCTCACAGTCAAAGGTGAGTCGTCTCTGTGTAGTTTAAATACATGCAAATGACACCTTTAAGATGTATGAAACACAGATGTATTTCTATTTTTTTACTTTTTCTGCACTATTATTAATTTGCTGACAACAATCTCTGTTACACACTGTTTGAATTTATACCAGTGAAAGTATCAGTTATTGATTAAAGTGTGACAGCAGATAAAAACATTCACGCAATATAACCTTTTGACTATTGTTGAGTCTACTATATACATGCATTTTTTTTACCACAGGGAACAATGATGCTGCTTCCAGGAGAGGCACTAATGAAATCAGCATAATGACACCATGTTGGCTGTAAAGAGTAATCTATCAGCTTTTGGAAACTGTTGGATTTTTTTTTTCCAACAGCATAAACCATTACATAATTACTTAAATCTAAAGTATGCATATAGGATGTGATGCCAGTGACACCTTAGATCAGGGGATCTCAACCTTTTGTAAGCTGAGCCCCCCCAAAGCTGGTTCAGTGGCGCCACCCACTCATCAACCCCCCCCCCCCCAACACACCAACTACACCACCTTTCAAGGATAGGTAGATAGTCATAGGCCAGCCATTAATTTTTAATTAATTAATTTAATTATGAATTAATATTACTAATATTAGTAGTAGTAGTTGTAGTGATAGGCATATTATCATTACTAACTAGGCTATTGCTGTAATAATTATATAATAGTACACACTTTATTGATATTTATTATTATTATCATCATCATCTTCATAGTGGTAGGTAGGCCGATTATCATTACTAAGCTATCCTTATAATTGGTGTGTTTGATTTGTTTGCATGTTATAATCAGTGTTGTAGCAGTTCATACTTAAAAAGAACTAGCTCAAAGTTCACTTCACACATATGAAAATGAACGAGTTCACCTTCATAGTTCTCTTTTTAAAAAAAAAAAAAAAAAGCACTAAATTCACCGTCCTAAAAATGAACTAGTTCAAGTTCATAGTTCACTTTTTAAAAAAAAAATTTCACAGTCCTAAAAATGCTAGAGTAAACAAATCAGGCACTATGTCACTCAATGGGACCTCTTCTTAACCATTCATCAGCTGTAAATCACTGCCACTCAGCGCGGCATTTCTCGTCCGTATTACAGACGTATTGTTTGCAACAACAGTTTACCCCAGGAGCGTTTAACAGCGTAGGGCCGCATGCGAGACTGCTCCACATGCTTGTGAGATTCACAACATAACGTAGTGAACTTCCTGTTCACGATGCACAGCCTCTCATTACTTCACAGCTGATCTCTCCCTTGGTCCATTTGTCTGTTTTTGGCAAATTTTTGAAAACTCACTCAGTTGCACACATAGACTACAGTAGAATTTACTCACCGTCGACTCCAAACACTTCTGCAGTTTCTCTCCATGCATTCTCTTTCTGTTGCTGTCTTTATAAAAGGTATGTTGGACATCATAAATAATGCTGTGTTTCTCCACTTCGATAATAAATTATTGATAATAATTGATTGATAATTATTGACAATAAAAGAATAATTGAGTTCACTCGTGACATTTTATTTTGAAAATCCACCGGAAACGCTTAGATTCTAGTGCCTGACTTCCTGTCTGCTCGATCTAGTTAGTGGAGATTGTCGCGTTTTGTCTGTGACACGGCTTGGAAATAGAACCAGCGCGTATCTCTTGGGAAGCCGCGCGTGCTACGCGTTGGGAACGCTGCAGTTACGTTGCAGTTATGCGGGCGGTGTAAATTGACTCATTGACTTTAATGAAAGCGGCTTTCGCTCCGATGCAGTTGAGCTGCCATTTCACGTGCAGAGTAAATTGAACTTAACTCTCATGTACAATGACCACCTGGACACCAGGCTCTTTACACTGGGTTGGCTTTGAGGCACTGGACTGTCTCCATGGCGTAGCTTCATAAAACTCCACCAAGTGTTCTGCAACACTGGCTTCAGCATCAGCCGTACTGGACTGTCACAGTGACACAGTGTTTGCTATAAACAGGGTCGTAAAACCTGAAAACAACTCTCTATCGCAAGAGTTTGCAAATGAAAGTGAACGGTGCGTGCCGTTCTTTCGCCAGAGTGAACGCCGCTCGTGTTCACATTCATGATTTGAAAACTGAACCATTCAGTTTTCACCGAAAATATGAACTCACTGAACGCGTTGACTGGTCTGCAGTCAGCTTACACCATTTAACCCATTGAGTACCAGCCATTTTATAAAACACAAAGTGCCTTGTCTCAGCGTTTTTGCCCATTTTGAGTCATTTTTTCAGACCCACAGAATATTTTGTACTCTCTGAAAACACTGAATAGCTCAAATGAAAGAAGAGACTCTATTTCATCATGAAAAAAAAACATTTGTTTTTACCTTATGTTCTTGTTTTATCAGAGGTAGAGTCCACTTTCACCAAAATCACCACTTTTTGTCCAGAATCCGTCCATTTTGCTTTCTAATCCACTTCCTGCTTTGATCGCTGTGGTGTATACTGTATCTTTATGTCCTGACTACATATCCCAGAAGCCCTAACATTACTCACAGGCTGCGGGAGACCCTGATGGATGACCGGCTTTGACGTATTATTACGTCAGTGGCACTCAAAGAGTTAACAAGTGCTGTGGTTCTTAATTTGCTTTCATCCTCAGGTCTGTGGAGACCACTGTGATCACTGCTACTTAGCATTAGCCTGTTAGCCTTTAGCATCTGTCTGATTAGCTGCACTAGCATGCTTACCTTGTAGCTGCTAGCTCATATTGGAAGTTCTTCCCTGATATTTTAACTCCATTTTACACAAGGTACATATTAACGTTTATTAATGTCTCCACTGAGCCGTCTGGGAGTTTTTCAAAATAAAATGTACGATTCAGAAGTGCATTGTAATTAAACGACCATCACCCACGCCCACTGACTGCTGCCACTTATCAGTGTTGTTTCTCTGTGATGTTGTTTCCAACCATGGACGTCTGGGTGTCGAGTGTAGGTGTGGCTGTAGTAGACGGACAGGGAGAGCTTTAATTACTCTCTATTCTAAAGTCATTTGTTCTGGCCTGAGTGTCATACTCCCTTCATCCATGGGCCTTGAAATTATTACCCACTAGACATTCAGATGCGTTCCACTGTCTGCATGGAAACAGAAAATAAATGCAATAGCGATTTAATAAGCTGCTCTCTTAATACTGCAAGACAGATAGACAGAGACATAATGACTTGTTAAAGACTTATAATCAAATGTACACTCCCCTCATCTCTACCTTTATTTCTCCTACACCTCCCTCCATCTTTGCTCTTGTCTCACCACCCAGAGAGTGCAGAGGCATCAGCAGCTCAGGCCACAGAGCCCTTCCAGTTGCCAGGTCCACCTCACAAGCCCATAGTCACAGACGTGACCAAGAACAGCGTCTCTCTGACCTGGCAACCCAACGCCCACGAGGGAGGAGCCGCCGTCACCTCCTACATCATTGAGGCCTTCAGGTGAGTTACGCAAAATCCAAGCAAGATGTTTTAGTCAGGAACCCTTTACTGATTTACCTGAGTGCTTAATTAAATCTGTCACAAATTATCTTTATTTAGCAGTGGAGGCTGTTAAAATTGGACAGTTGGAATGATACTCTTTCATGGTTTGCAGTTCTTTAGAGAGAGCTGAGCTGCCACATTTATTTATTATTATTATTATTATGAGACCCAGACTCAGAAACTCTACAGAAGAATAAAATGGATAAAATGTACAAGGAGTGCGACATTGTCTTTCAGGTTTCATCGACCAGTTTATATGGACGATGGACACATGCGTGCAGTTCATAGAGACAAACATGTGAAATTCCTTTTTGTGGCTATGCTATCCTGAGCCTGAATGCACCTCAGCAGAAACTTTCAGGTACCAGCTTGGATTAATAAAGGGAAAAGTAGATTTAGCTGAGCAGGGTGGCTGGCTTGACGGATGGAAGGACTCCTCCAGATGAAGATAGGCAGCATTATGGGGAAGTGTGTCCTTCCAGTTCGATGAAGAGAGGAACAGAGCTTAATCAGATCCAGACATCCACCGTGGCCCCTGGCAGCAGCAGCAGAGCGTTTCCAAGTAACGCTCACTGATTCTTTAGAAAGCTGCTGAAGAGGACCGCTGGGATGTTTGCAATAACATTTCCCTGCCTGAGGTGCTAAGATTTGTTGTTGGAGCACAGAGAAGGGCGAAGGGTTAGTGTGTGTGTGTGTGTGTGCGCACGCGCGTGGGCATGGGCATGTATTACCCACGTTATGGGACATGAATGTATTTTGTGGGGACTTGCCTTTTGTCTGAGGACATGTCCCCCTTGATGAAAGTTTGAGGTTAGGGTAAGGTTAGATTTTGGTGAGGGTTAAAGGAGAACTTCGGCCCATTTCTACATGCAGCTGTAATAATCAATATGCAACATCAGCAGACATCTAACAACACAGCACAGTAGCATGTATGATTCAAAATGAGTAGAAAAGTGGTTTAATCAGTGTGTTTGTGTAAGCAGTCACATACCGGTTTGTTTACGTCCTTAGCTTCCGGTAGTCCAAACAAGTCAATCTGCAGAGTTTGCGATTATCCCTCACACAAACTGGAGTTTTGCAGACAGGAAACGTATTCCAACATTTTCATTTTTCTGTAATATATTGCTGACCATGTTACAGCCTACTGATAAGTCTAGCGTAGCTTGATTATTACAGCTGCATGTCGAAATAGGCTTAAGTTCTCCTTTAAGATTATGTTAGCGGTGGTGGCACTGTGGCTCAGTGGTAGAGCAGGTCAGCCACCAATCAGAAGGTTGATAGTTTGATTCCCTTGCATATGTACGTATACATATGCTCCTTTTCGGTGTAATTCAGCAGTTCACTTCCTCCACAAACCCCTACAGTACCTTTCTGGAAAACCAAATTGGGGAGACCATTGTGACCACTGCTCTGCCAAGGTGACAGTAAATTCACATAGAAAAAGGAATAGATAGCATGAAGGGGTACAGGGTTGAGGGGTACAGGGTTGGTGAACATGCCCTAATTTGCTGCTGGCAGCTGTGCCTTCTCACAACATTACATTATTCATCAGGACAGCAAAGTGTAACAGTAACACAACAGGAGATGTTCTAGTGAGCTCTGTGCTAGTGCTCTGAGTGACTTTGCTCACATCTGTCATTGTTCACTGGATGAGAAATATTCGAAGAAGCTAAATATAGACCCTGCTATTGCCTGGAGATCTGCATATGCATTGATTCAAATGTGCCTTCTCTATGCCTAGCAGCATCACAGCAGCACTCCTGAATACAGTATGACACATGCAGACACACTGTCTTTTGTAGTGTTTCACTGTAAGTACATTTACTGAAGTAAAGCCTAAAGTTTTTGCATCGTTGAGCACAAATTCCATAGTAACCTTTCAGCATATTGTAATTCAGTCTGAGAGAAAACTTCTGCACCACCTTGGCTCTGTTTTCAGGTTTTAGGAATTTACAGTGATGGGAGACAACTGTTCAATTACATAGGAGCCAGTGGGGGAGGGGTCCCTTAAAGGCAGTAAAATCCTCCATCTGTGGGGGGTCTCTAGCCCAAATTAATTATTTTAACCACAGATATCTGTTCTGAATAAAACAAACTGGTTTCCAAAAGAACTAGTAACGCTAAGTTTATTTGTTGTGGAAACATTTCTCAACACCCCCCCCCCTATTTACGTAAAATGGTTCAGTCCAGCTACTCCATCAGACAGCCTACAGAGAGCTAACAGATAGCAACTTAGCTAGTGGAGGAGGAGGTGATAGGATGTCTTAAAAGTCAGGGAGTAAAAAGAAAAGAAACAAAGAAATGAAAGGTCGACAGTTTGTCACCCAGTTCTTTCATAGGTAAGGTGGGTCTGTTAGTGGTTCATGTGATGGAAACTTCTGGAACATTAGCCTGTTAGCTATTCCTTGTTTTGTCCATAGTTTATAAGCTAGCTCACTTTTCTCCACATCCAAAATGGATGGATGAGCTAATATGCTGGAGCCTATCCCAGCTGTCTTAGGGCGGAAGGCAGGGTAAACCCCAGGGTGCCACCTCATCACAGGACACATAGAGACAGACAACCACTCACACTCACATTCACACCTACAGTCAATTTAAATTAACCAATTAACCTAATCCCCATGCATGTTTTTGGATGGTGGGAGGAAGCCGGAGTACCAGAGAGAACCCACACAGACATGAGGAGAACATGCAAACTCCACACAGAAAGGCCCGGGATTCGAACCCAGTACCTTCTTACTGTGAGGCTAACCACTACACCACCATGCCGCCATATTAGCTCATATTTCTGAAGAAAACTCTCAAGAACAAACTCTATTTATTCAGTGCTTTGCCCACCACGTAGAAGTCATGTTGAGGACCTTCCTATTAGCTGTTCTACAAATGCACATGAGGGGGTTATTCCAGCTTCGTTAAAAGGTAGACAGACTTTAATTAAAAAGAGTCAGATAACATTGGTGAAGTGTTTCAGAGATGGAAACAAAATGTTGCCAGCAGAAAGCTAAAACATTTCCTCTCCTTCTGTGAAACACAAGTGTTGCAAAGAAAACAGGAAGATAATTCCCGTAGAATAACAGGGGTCATTTCTGCATTGAGGACTTTTTGTCTGGCTATATTGGAAGGTAAAGGAAGGTGTGCTTTTTCCACACTGATAGAAAGAGATGGCACATCAGTACCTATGTCAGCTAAGACTACAGATCAAGTTTGGTCTGTAAATAGCATAACATCCAGAAGTGACCAGCTTCTTCTCCTCCTACAGTCAGTCAGCAGGCAGCACATGGCAGACTGTAGCAGACATGGTCAAGATGGAAACCCACACTATCACTGGCCTCCTCCCCAACACCATCTACCTGTTCATCGTCCGTGCTGTCAACGCCTACGGCCTGAGTGACCCGAGCCCCATCTCTGAGCCTGTCAGAACGCAAGGTCAGTCAAAAGTCCTGTCCAGAACCCAAAAAACAAACACCAGAGCTGGGGGTGCTAATACATTAGCAGCAGCACCCTGAGGAGAAGTGAAAATGTGTGTTTCCCCTCAGATGTGAGTCCTACGGGTCAGGGAGTGGACCACAGGCAAGTGCAGAGGGAGCTGGGAGAGGTGGCCGTCCAACTGCAAGAGCCAGTCACACCAACCACAGCTTCCATGCGAGTGTCCTGGACTGTGAGTGGCTCTTTGTGGGTCTTTGTTTCATGGAATGTGGAGAAATGTCCTCTTTCACTTTACATCCACCTCTCCACTCTCATCTTTTTTTTTTTGTTTTCCCCTCAAATCATGAAGGTTGACCGTCAGTCTCAGTACATCCAGGGCTACCGTCTCTTCTACAGACCCAGCGGGGGAACCTGGCTCCTCCAGGACATCAACTCCCCGTCTGAGCGCAGCACCGTCCTCAATAACCTGCTTAAAGGCACTGAGTATGAGATAAAGATCCGGCCATATTTCGATGAATTCCAGGGGAAGGACAGCCGGACGTTACTGGTTCGAACACCAGAAGAGGGTAATCACTCTGGTGATTCTGAAACAAGTCTGTACCGGAAGAAAGTTCAAAGAAAACCTCCTTTAATATACTGTAGATTAGGTTTTCTTCTTTAATAAACTCTAGACCAGGTTTTCATCTTTTAAACTCCTTTAATAAACTGTAGGCTAGGTTTTCCTCCTTTAAAGGGACAATATGTCATTTTTTAAAGTATTTATTACCTCAAATCAATGTCTTCATTCATAAATAGATCCTTTTTGGTGTAAAATAGCCTATGCAACAATCTGACTTATCCTCCTTGGTGAAGAATCAGTTATCTGTCTTTACATAGAGCGGGTCGCTCATACGGAAGCTTCCATGTCTTTCCGGTCTGTCAAAAACTACAAACTTCCAAGAGGGACATAAAGCACTACCTGCTAGTACCCATAGGACAAAATACATTTCCACGTTTTGCGATTCACTTTTCAAGCAAGGTGGAGACGCAGGTTTTATTTACCTGGCACTAAACTAAAACCTGCACTGCACTTTTGGTCATAATACAAGACCATACTTGTGCCACACCGAATCCTCATCACCAAAAAAGCATAAAAGGGCCATAAAATGACCGGAGCTCTGGGCCAGGGATCCGAGGAGAATAGCCACCCGAGAGTGCCCCATGCCCAGCCTCTGCCAGCCAGGGCCCACTGGGGCCCACCTGGGCCCGCCGAGGAGTCCTCCAGACCGGAGGAGGGCTGTGGGAAAAAATGACTGGAGCTCCGGGCCGGGGGCTGGGGATCTGCGGTGATAGTGGCCGCCCGAGAGGTGACCCATTCCACTTACCGTAGTTCCAACCATGTTGCAATGCATGCAAAGTCAAATTTAACCACTAGATGGAAGAAAAAATTAAATAGTGTCCGTTTAATAAATTGTAGACCAGGTTTTCTTTGACATCTCGGGGCCTTCAGAATGGATGTTCATTCGCCCGTATGACACCACATGACTCTCAGTAAGATGAGCTCATTTTGGGTTAATTTTTTAACTTCCACAATTTGGGTTCAATTATATTGATCCCTATTTTCATTAAATTCAGTCTGAGGTTTTCAGTGGGTTCACAGTAGTTGATCTAAACTTAATCTAAAGATTAAGAATTTTTTTTTGGACTGTGGGTCGACCTGTCTGAGCAGCTTAGTCAAAAGAAAACATTATTACATCTTTAAAGCACTCAAAATGAATTCCCTCCTGCCACACCTCACTTTCATACTTCTTGACTTGGATATGGTCTTGCTTTTATTGCCATCAGCAATTTCTGTACTTTAATTAATTAATAATTACTCCAGTCATATGTTGATGAAATGACATGAATGCTGTCCACCTCCTCTCACAGTCCCCAGTGCCCCACCCAGATCTGTTACCGTTGTAACAGTGAAGCTAAGCAACAGCTCCAGCATCAACGTCTCCTGGGAGCCTCCACCCAGCGAGATGCAGAATGGTGTCATCCAGGAGTACAGGGTGAGTCCACCTATTGACACGTGTGCTGAGAGTAATAAGTTTTACTGATAAACATGTTGTCACGACTGAGGAAACTGAGGATTACAGTATGGATGATAATCAATATATTTTTGTATGTTTCTGGAATGGTTAATCCACCAGTGTATCGATCTACCTATAAAGACCATAGCCTATAGTTAGTTATTTCATCAGTGAATGAGCATGAACACACTCTCAACTGAATGGTATAGATTAGTTTTAAAAGAGATTCACTGCCAGCTCTGTGCATCCCAACAGGTTTGGTGTGTGGGCAGCAGTGGCCATAACCAGACCCGCTACCACATCAACAGGACGGTGGATGGAAACACGTTGTCCACAGCGCTGAAAGGCCTGGTGCCTGGCGTGCTTTACCAGGTGGAGGTGGCAGCGGTGACCAGCGCCGGCGTCGGCACCCACAGTCAGCCGGTGTCTGTCCTCATCAGTGAGTCCACCAGATCTTCTCCAGAGAATTTTTTTCTGTGGCAAATTAGTTAATAAAAATACATGTACAAAATAAAAATACATTTCTGTGTTGGACTAACTGTAGACTCTCTCCCCAGAAATGCCAGCTGAACAGCCCTCCATGCCAGGCAGCGGCAGCAGCGGCAGCAGCGGCAGCAGCGACAGCAGCGAGGAGAGCAGCGTGAGTCTGGCCGAGCAGATCACTGATGTGGTCAAGCAGCCGGCCTTCATCGCAGGGATCGGCGGAGCCTGCTGGGTCATCCTCATGGGCTTCAGCGTCTGGATCTACTGCCGGCGCAAGAAGAGGAAGGAGCTGAGCCACTACACTGCCTCCTTTGCCTACACACCAGCAGGTCAGGAAGAATGATGATTGTAAGAGCCATCAGTAAACATTTTTAAATGAAGATTTTTGAGTTTGAGGAATTTTGTCGCATCAGACTGGTTGCTACACACACCCGCTCCATTGGTGGCATGCAGAGCTGGAAGGAGCTGCCACTACATTGATGATGATGGGAAGTGATGCAGTGCTGGTGCTGTGGCTGATGTTTGCCATGATAGCTTACATTTATTGCAGAAGTCATGGAAATTAAATCAGGTAGCATTCAGATTGTAGCCCAAGAGGTTACAGATTTTCTACATTTAGGGGAAAATTTAATAAAATGGCCATTAAAAATAGTTACAGCATACTTTTGCACATTTCTTTAGATTCTCAGATTATAAGCATGGTCTGAACTCAGTTTACCTCCCTCTCATCACTCTCTTTCTCTCTGTCTGCAGTTGGTTTCCCTCATGGAGAGGGAACAGGAATCAATGGAAGGTAATTAAACTATATTCTACGGTCCATTTACAGTACATCCTCCTGTGTGTCTGCCTTCTGCTTAAATTCACAGTGGACTGGACTGATTGTTGAAATGTTTCACGATCTGTCCAGCTCTCTATTTGCTGTCTTTCCATCTTGTACCATGTCCCACAATTTCTCTAATTAATGCCAGAATGTGTCTGTAGATCAGGAGTGCTGGGAGGAAACATGGGGAACTACCCATGGCTGGCAGACTCTTGGCCCACCACCAATCTGGTCCACAGTGGTAAAGAGGCAGTGAGCTGCTGCACTGCCAACCACGACACAGCCGAGAGGTATTACAATGGTAAGATGCTGCTGGACAGTACATGAATGCCTGTTCCTCTGCTCCTGTGTCATGTCATGGCAGACTTTCATCACTGAGTAGAGGTATTGAGTCAGACGACACAAAGCAAGATGCTAAATATGTGCTCCATCCATCCTTCCATGTGTAGAAGCAGGTATCTCCAACTACCTGAATCAGACGGAGAAGTACAGCATCGGTGGCTCCACCGAGGGTCCCATCTACAGCACGATCGACGCCACCAACGAAGACCTGCACAGCTTCACCTACACCCAGCATGCCTCCACCACTCCCTACGCCTCCACCTCCGTCATGCCCTTCACCAACCAGACGCAGGCGCCGGAGCAGCAGGATGACGGACACTGGATCACCCAGGCAGGACCCTCTGGAGCTCAGTATGCCCAGCCAGACCGCTGCAACGGTGAGGAGGTCACCGGGTCCTGATCTTCCAGTGTTTAGCTCCCAGCATGCAGCAGGATTATTTTTAGTGTTGTCTCCACAGCCCTCAGCTCTAATCACTAGTCAGACCAGACTATTAAAATTACGTCAAATATCCTTTTAGCTGTTCACAGGTCATGATGACTAAATGACTTGTCTTATTCAGTGGTTAATAATAATAATAAATTACTTCTCAGTGTGAGGAGCACTACCAGCTTTTCTTTCTTTTATGTTATGTCAAGCAGAATTGGACTGTGGGTCACATAGACAAGCAATTTGAAGAAGTTATGAATTTTCCTCCAATAGTTGAAATAATCCAGAAAATAATTTTAATAATGAATGAAAAATAATCATTACTTGTAGGCCTAATATTCATTACTTTTTGGGCTATTTTTTGTACATTCTTTTATATTTATTAGGTTCAATTTCTAAATGAAAATCACCTTAAAATTAATAAAAAAAAAAAAATAAAAAAAGCTTTCTTGAATGATCAAAGGACGCTGTCCCATTTTTTTTGTTATAATCTATCAGTCACAGGCCTGCTGGGATATGTGTGTGTGTGTCAGTTACCTTCATGATGACTGAGCTAAATGTGAATCATGCTATGTTTTATAGGCAGTAAGCCCAAACAGAAGGCTAAAGCAGTCAAGACCCCGTCTCTGACCTGGATGGAGGCATTGCCTCCACCTCCCCCTATAGGAGAACTGGAACAGAGTGAGCCAAACAACCAGCCTCCCGAGCACGAGGCCATGGACATAGGGTGAGTCAGTCTCACTCCTCCCATCTCTATTGCTATGTATAGTTAGTATTACACTTTTACACCATCATTTAGACTTGTGTCACATTAAGTATCAAACTCAGGGTGGCTCTTATGCTTCAGGCTTTATTACCTCAGCCTCTGTCCATGTATTAGGGATGAAACTGTTTTTTCCTCCCTGAAAACACAATCAGCCATGTTCCTGCTTAACGCTCACTCTCTGCAACTTCACAGCAAACTGTCATTAAGCTTCACTCTCCTAGAAGACATGAGTCATTTTGGGGATTTGATTTCAAAATTTATAGCACTGTAAACATTGTTGAAGAGACCCAGACATCCAAGAATCTGTGTCATTGATTCTTTGTGCATATGAAAAATAAAGAACCTTGAACCAATGTCACCCAAGTGGAAGCTCAGCCTCCTGCAGTTTTGCCAACGGCAAAGCCTGAAAGCATTCATGTTTCAGTATGCTGTAGCTGTCTGGAACTGAGTGAGACCACAATGACAGTAACAATAAGAGTCGCTGTATCCAGCTGTAAACTTCTTCTTCTCTGTGTAGCTCTGATGAGGAGTGGTGCCCCCCCCTCCCAGAGAGGACCTACCTGATTGAGGGCTGTGAGGATGGACCCCCTCTCCCTCAGAGGAACAATGCCTCCTCTCCAGCCACCTCCTACAGTCACCAGTCGACTGCCACACTCACCCCATCACCTCACGAGGAGACCCGAGCACCCCATGACCTCCCCCGCCTCAACCATGCAGACGGCCAGCAGCTGTCACGGTACGTGAACAGCAGTGTTGGGATAGTTACAGTACTGCTACATCACTAGTTATTTTTAAGAAAGATAGATAGATAGATAGATAGATAGATAGATAGATAGAAAACTTTATTAATCCCCAAGGGGAAACTATTTTGCCACCAGATAAAAACACATACATCCACTTAACAAAACAGTATAAACAATTCCATACCATTGCACAAAAAAACAGCTGTGTCGTCTTGATCGGATACTTCATACGACAGAGTAGGCTACTCAAAACAATTGAATCTGATTGATACAGGCAGTGATAAACTCTAGTTAGCAATCACTGTTAAAAAATCTGACTGCTGCAGGAACAAAGGAGCGTCTGAATCGTTTGAGCTATTGAGCTCCTTAAAAGTACTGTGGAGTGGGTGGCCTTCGTAGAGAAGGACTGTTTTCAACTTAGTCCTCATTCTCTTCTCCACTATTACCTCAAGCTTATCTGGGTTAAAACCAATCACTGAGCCAGCCCTCTTGATCACTTTATTTATCCTGTTCTTGTCATCAATGGATATACTGCCTCCCCAGCACAGAACAGCATAAAATAAGACACTGGCCAGGATGCCCTTGTAAAAAATGCCCAGCAGCCTTGGGCTGATTTCAAAGGATCTAAGTTTCCTAAGAAAGAAAAGCCTAGACTGAGCCTTCCTCAATAAGACCCCAGTGTTTTCCCTCCAGTTGAGTTTATTGTCTAAATGGACATCAAGATATTTGTAGGACTCCACAATTTCTACTTTTTAATTATTAATTGTCACTGGGACAACCTCCTCTTTTTTCTTCCTAAAATCAATAATAAGCTCTTTAGTCTTACCCACATTCAGTGGTGCGATACAAAAAATTTGTATCGCACCACTTGGCAAATGAATGTGCCTCTTTTTGGTAGGCCAGGTCATTGCCATGCTCAAGCAGACCCACAAGCGCAGTGTCATCTGAAAACTTCTGTATTAAACAGGAAGGCTGACTATGTCTGTAGTCAGCTGTATAAAGTGAAAATAAAAAAGGAGATAAAACTGTCCCCTGTGGAGCTCCTGTATTGGTTAAAATGATGCCTGAAGCTTTGTCAAGCCTGACATACTGGGGACGAGCTAGAAGATAAAAGCCAGGCAATGGTTTTGTTGTGCAATTTAAAATTACTTAATTTGTCGGTTAAATATGTGGCTGTATTGTGTTAAAAGCACTAGAAAAATCAAAAAATAACATCCTGACAGAACTGGCTGGGGTATCGAGGTGACTGTAAATATTATGCAGCATGAAAATTAAAGCATCATCTACTCCCACACCCCGTCTATAGGCAAACTGTAGTGGATCCAAAAAAAGCAGACACCAGCCTAATGAGATGATGCAGGACCACATTTCATATATTTCATGATATGAGACGTAAGGGCTATAGGTCTCAGGTTAGCAAGGTCACATGACACATTGGCTTTCTTAGGAATGGGAACAATGCAAGAAGTCTTCCACATAGCTGGAATCTTAATAGACGACAATGACAGTGAGAACATTGAGGTAAGGACAGAGCACAGCTGATAAGCACAAACGTTTAGGGTGTGGGGATGAACACCATCAGGGCCAGCAGCCTTGTTGGCCCTGATACGCTTTAATTGCTGGCACACTTCCTCAGTCTTTAAATCAATACAAGGACTACAGTCCTCAGAAGTAGTCTGCATAAGAGAAGAGAAAATGTTTTTGTGTGTCTCAGAAAAATCAAGACTGTCAAATCTGGCAAAGAATGCATTGGCATCATTTGCTGTTATGCCTGAACCACAACAATTTTGATTGCTGGTCTCATAGCCGGTGATGGACTTCATACCATTCCAGAGCCCTCTTGTGTTGCTTCCTGCCATGAGCACTTCAACTTTATTCTTATATTCACATTTCCTCTGTCTGATTACTGCTTTCAATGTTCTTTGCACATCTCTAATTCTGTCTTTACAACCACTTTTAAAAGCTGCCATTTTCTTATTGATAGCAGCTTTCACTTCGCTTGTCACCCAGGGTTTGTTATTTGGGAATATTCTGATTTTCTTACAGGGAATAACCAAGTCAACACAGTAGTTAATATAACAAGTCACTTTGTCAGATATACTGTTCACGTCACTATCGCCATCAAAAAACACGCTCCAATCAGTGCATTCAAAACATCCTCTTAAAGCGTCACATGCATCATCCGACCAGATGCGTACGTAGTAGGGACTTTCCGTATCACTGGGGAATATTTCGGCATCATGTATATTAAGTTGTGGTCCGAGTTCCCCAGCGGCGGAAGCAACTTGGCCCCAAAACTCTTCTTAATGTTCGTGTAGAACAAATCAAGAGTTTTGCTGCCCCTCGTCGGGAAGGGTACAATTTGTTCAAAAGATGGGAGGGCAGAGGAGAGAGAACAGTGATTAAGATCGCCATTTATTATAAACAGAGCATCTGGGGAGGCGCACTGCAAGTCATGCGTAATCCTCGATATTGACTCTGCAGCCAGCTTCCCGTTGCCTGATGGAGGAATATATACAACCAGGACAATCACATGAGAGATCTCCCGCGGCAAAAGCGCCAAAGCTCGATGTTAGGGTCACACACTCTCTCCTTGACCGTAATATGTCCAGGTTGGCACCATTGCTGGTTGATGTAGGCACAAACGCCTCTTAGTTTGGTCTCTATCCATCCTAAGAGGTGAAAATCCGTCTAAATATAGGTGAGACTCAATGCCTTACTCACTGCTGACAGTAATAAGTTACACTATAAGTTACACTGGGATTACTCTGTAACATCTGAGATGCACCGTATTGTAATAAAAGAAGGACAAACACCAGACCACTTCAAAGTAAAGCTCCTTACTGTAATAAAAGGAGGACAGACACCAGGCAATTTCAAAGTAAAGCTCCTTATTGTAATAAAAGGAGGACAGACAGCAGATCATTTCAAAGTAAAGCTCCTTATTGTAATAAAAGGAGGACAGACATCAGATCATTTCAAAGTAAAACTCCTTATTGTAATAAAAGGAGGACAGACAGCAGATCATTTCAAAGTAAAGCTCCTTATTGTAATAAAAGGAGGACAGACACCAGATCATTCTAAAGTAAAGCTCCTTATTGTAATAAAAGGAGGACAGACACCAGATCATTCCAAAGTAAAGCTCCTTATTGTAGTCCAAACAGCCCTTCACAGTAAAAGTCATTACTGCGTCACATAAAAGTAATCTGATTACAGTAAGGTGCAACTCCAATGGGCTTGCTGCTGACTGGAAGTTGTGGTTCTGGTCATCTTTGGATCCACAGTAACAGACCCTGAACTCTTGTCATGAACAGTCACCTGCTTTACTGAATGCTTTGTTTTATTATTCATCCTCAGGTTCCCCCAGAGGTTTTACTATGTACTCCTTTCTGCTCAGTTAACACTACAGGGGTCATTCACATGCAGTGAATAAATAAAGTTACTGATATCTAGTTCAAATCAGTCAAAATGGAAAAGTTCCTCCATCATTGATCATAATAATCAGCTGGTTATTTTATTTGACCTGAAACTTTTTTAAAGAGAAAAAATATTACGTTGTAACTTGGACATGAAATCTGCGCTTTGAGATGTCGGTAGACTGGAAAAGCGCTGTACAAATGCAACACCATATATGAAATTCTATAAAATCTATAAAACAATTCAGTTTGGTCTGGTATGACCAGAAGTTAAAGTAGCTAATGTTAGATAAACATGTAATTTTTTTTTCATATTCAGGGATACCCTTTTCTCCAACAATGCACATTGACCATTGTTAGCCAAATGGCTAATCTTCTGGCCAGGTTAAAGTGTCTGTTTAAATAAAAGAGACAGGAGAAGACAGCTAAAGAGAGGATGCAAATAATATCCATAATTTCTACTTTAAATTTAGACGGTAACTACAGTGACTTCTTCCCTGCACTAACTCGTTGTCCTTGCTTTCCGTAGCAGAAGGTTACCCTGCGGTCCAGTGCCAGTTCCCCAGGCTCCGAGCTCACAACTCACCCAGTCCAACCCCAACCTCTCTGGCCAACAGCATCAGTGCCCATTAGAGGCTGGCACGCTGCAGTGCCAAAGTCCTGCCCATCGCTGCCTCCACAGCCAGGGGCCAGCTCTGAACGAAGACCACGTCACCGCGACTACACCCGGTAAAGTGACCAGCAGCCCTGTGTGCTCACAGACAGGCCTGCACACTAGCAAACTAAATCATGAGAGCTGAACATTTGTGCATACATTCACCCCAGAACTGTGTTGACTCATATGCATTCGAGAAAAAAAAACACTGATTGTTTTCCTCTCTGCTCACACAGTGCACAGTCGCTCATCCCCGGCGGACACATGCACGCCTCCCAACCAAAAATCACGAGTGAAAAAAAAGGTGTCAAAGAGTTCAGCATACAGAAGAGATGTACAAGGAGGTGAGTGGTTCTAATGCGAGAATAATGGCTCCCTCTCTGTTTCTCATTTTTGATATTTTCACTGTTTCACTATTGAATAAACTAGAAAGAGTTCAGAAATAAAGGTGTTGCTTTGCACGAAAGTGACACCATCAAATCAATTCGCAGCTCTCATGTTCATGGTTATTTTAAAACAATGATTTAAATGGTAAATCCCTAAAGTTGCACTGCATTGTAAATCCAGAAACAAATTAAACACCACATGGTTGCAAAGCAGAAAGTCAGTATTAATTTTATGTGCTAAAGGAAAACAGCGCTGACGCTGCTCTCTTGGGTTCTCCTAATTATGCACAGTAAAAACACAACAAAAACAAAATGTTCTACCAATATAAATCTGTTATGTAACATAAACTGACTCAAAAAGGAGCTTCAATGCATCTTCTAAACTCAGAAATTCTTCCTGGATGTTTTGCCTCCAGATCTGCCGCCACCTCCGGAGCCACCGCCAGGGGAGGACAGGTTGCGGGACTCCCAGGGGTGCATGGAGGCCGGGAGTGTGGTGAACAGCGCTCTGTCCTCCCTGGAGAGGAGCGAGTACAGCAGCAGCAGCAGCCACCAACGGAAAGGCTCGGGACAGAGACACACCGACAGTGAGACAGAGTTTTGCAGTTTTGAGTGGAGCATTTCGGTCAGAATTTAGCTTCAGGATAGCAGAAGAGAGTCCATGCTCCTCCTGAAATCAGTAAAAACATGTAGCCGTACATTTACTACTGCACTGCTGTTTTGTCTCCTCCAGTGGTACATGGTAGAATAAAAAGAACTTTCCATTCACCTCCTCCTTAGACAATAGTTCCATCTAATGAGCAGGGTTCCCATCCATCCTGGAAAACCTGGAAAATAATGACCAGTTCTCCAGTCAAAGAAAATGTGGAAAATGATAAAAAAAATATAGGTCAAATGTCCTGGAAACGGTTAAGTTATCCTTGAAAGTTTTTTATGTAAACGGGTTAAAAGATACTTTTAACCCGTTTACTTTCACTTACAAGGTATGGGGAGGATAAATATGTTTCCAGTATAACTTAACCTTTTCCAAGACATTTGACCTTTTTTTTGCATTTTCCATGTTTTCTTGGTTAATCATTTTCCAGGTTTTCCAGGAAGTGTGGGGACCCTGATAACCATACCCAATGCCAGAAGGAAACATGGACAAATAGTTGGAACTTCTAGAGCTGCAAAGAGCAGCTTTAAACTGTCATTTATCCAGCAGAAGTTCTATATTAACCTTCTCTACCTTTCACTCAACACACCGGCCTCACTGTTAACCCCATCATGTTCCTGTCATCATTTCCTCTTCAGATGAGGAGATACCGACTCACAGCAGTAAGGCCGGTTACTTGTCCAGGAGCCAGATGTCCAGTAACTGTTCGACCACAGGCAGCTCTTCATCCAGAGGCTCCACGGGCTCCCGAGGGCTCAGGAAACACAACGAGGTACGACACAGCAAGAGAAGTGTAATGGAATAAAATCAAATGTGTATGCAAACAGTGCGTACACAGCACAGTTGGAAATATATTGCACATTGAAAATGAAAATGAATAATTTCCCTGTGGTTTTTATGTAAGAGTTTATCTTTTCACTTTAAATGGTTTTAATAATTGATGCCTTTATATATTTATGAGCATGAGAACAAAGACGATGTCTACCTAGGAGAGGTTCATGTGCTTTAGTTTTATCTACATGTCATTACGTGTGCTCCATAAAACACACATAATCTTAGCCAAGCGTGAAAAGAGCTTCTATAGTCTCTTGTTGCCCACACACACTCAGACTAAGAGGCTCATACATATACAGATCTGCTGTTACTGTACATCAACTGCAGCTATGCTTTACAGGAGGAAACAGTGGTGAGTGCGCACGCCTACTGCTCTGTGAGCGCACTTCACTGTGGGAGCGCTGCTTTAAATGCACCCCTGCAACGAGATGCTGTCTTTAATGTGCCAGCCGCACAGAAAGCCCTGCAGGTGTTTCCTGCTAGTGAGGAAACCTTTACTGACAGTGTCTGACCAGTCCCTCAATACTGAAGTGAGAAATCACAGCAGTCATTTTCAGTTTCATTTTGCAGCTGTTGTTATTTATTGCATATCGTATTAGTGATATTATTTTGATATTTTGGTTTCCATTTTGTTTTTAACATTTAGTCTTGATTGTCCAACTTTCTTTATTCTGAGCTTTTACATAGTCAAAGTAGCAATATTATATAATCAGTTACAAGTAAAAGTCTTGCTGATCAAAGATTTAAATGTTTTTTTTAATTGAAGAAGGAGGAGAACCCATAAAGCAGGGCTCTGAACACTGGCCCACCACATCATATGGATGTCACTAGTGATCTGCATGCTGAACTCTTTTATTTTTCTTGTTAATTTTATTGATTCTCTTCATCTCCCAGCTACGATTCACTATGAATGTATTCCTTATTATAACACTGAACCCCAGACACCAGCACATAACTGTGGCTCTTTGTGTTTCCCTCTGTACTACACGATTTAACCAGTTCAAACAAAAGTCTGTCAAACGGGCTGTCGTAAACTCCTTATGGATTTGTCTTTTTAATGTCCTGGCCCACCATCTAATGACTAATGAAAAAAAAAATGTCCCCAGGTCAAACCTAATAACCAAGCCCTGTCATCCTTCAGTTTATATAAAAAAGAAAATTCAGAATGATGTGTGTTATGTTATGTATGCATGGGTTTCACTGGACAGGAGGGGATGAAGCAGCATTCAGCTACACTGGCTGTACAGCAGCAACAGTCAACGTCAGGAGTAAACCATGAGGTAAAGAGTAGTGAACAGTGCAGCAGCTGTGAGGCCTTCTTTAGTGCAGTAACCTGAGGCATCATCATACAGAGAGCAAGGACCTCAACACACATCTGATATGGGACTGTAGCAAAGCCAGTGACACACACACACACACACACACACACACACACACACACACACACAGAGTTGCCCTTGTATGTGGTGCCTCTTGGTGAGGAACTAACTGACCCCAGCTAACCTTCACTGAACCTAACTGGCCTTTTCACGCCTTGCCAGAGACATGAAAGCTCTGCAGTAAAGTTTCGGGTGTATCTACAGGAAGCCAGGGTTAGGTTACCCTTTCCTCCTGTGGTGCTGCTGACTGATATCTGACCTTTGACCTGAGTGGACAAGAGGGAAGCTGTTGCTGTCCTCAGTGCAGAAGGACAGGCTAAGGAGACGCTGGACGGCTAGATAGATTAGAGGAGACACAACAGGACAACATCACTACGCTGCTCTGTTCAGGAGAAACAGCACGTTGAGTTTCATTTTCTTCAAAGTCTGGACGTTCATCATGACCACTGATCGTTGACGTAGGAAGTAACACTGAATATATTTCTCTGCTCTGGTGGAAGCCTGACAGAGTGACAGTCACTGTAGATGAAAGACATATTCATGAAACACTGATCGATTCATGCTGATTTATTTTTGGGAAAAGAACCAGAGACAACTAGACAGAACCAAAAGAGAACCACAGGGAACCACAGAGAACCAGGACACAGATCCTCAGCCTTTGACCCTTTGAAGCTCTGAGTGTTCTCTTTCCGACTCGGCTCAGTTGTGTGCTCTTTCAAAGTGTTCTCTGTGCTAGTTTGAATTGTTTCTGATGTTGAAATGGTTCTGTCTTCCCAGGAAATGAGAGAAGGACACCATTGACTTTCAGTTCCTCCATCTTCCTCCATCTTTCCGCTGTGGACACTGTGAGCTGTGCTATCATGATGCTAGACTGTCACAGAAAGCAGCGACAGACCTGACGTCCTGTTGTTTTTTTGGTATTATTCTAATTATTTATGAGCAGTGGAGTTCATTTGTCCCCCTTGATTTGTAAATACCTGTGTCTGTACTGTTCTTCTGTGGACTCTGGATACAGGCAAAGAGACTCTTGACATTTATTGTATTTATGAGGGGAAAAAGCTACAATGTAAAACCAGTCTGTTATTATAAAAAAGAAAACTGTCCTCTTGAATGTGCCAACTTTCTTTTTTCTTTTTTCATTTTGGAAAAACATAAACTGCTGTTGCACTCAAACAACAGAAAACAGGAAGCACAAAGTGTGTTTGCGGCTCCTCGCTCCAGGAAGGACACTCACTGAGAATGTCAAGCTTTTCTACGTTCCCTTTGGTTCGTCTGCAGCCAGCAGACAGACAAGCTTTATGAAAGTTTGATTGTAACACACCCCCTCCCCTCATTTGTCTGAGAGACTGTTTGCTGCAGTGTTGAGATCATATTTGCATATCCTGCTTCCAGAACAAACAAAATGTGACTGTGGACTGACTCTTTTGTACTCTTGTTGTTTTGTAAATGTACAATAAAATCCATTTGCTGATCTGAGCCTGTGCTCCTTTCATTAGAACAGCTTTTAGGAGGTGTTGCTGTGTTGTTTTCTCATGTCACGTGTGCTTCTTTCATGACATCTAACCTTCCGTTATTTGACAAAAAGACATTGATGACAATACTGGTGTCACAACAGCTGGACTCCTTTGACACCTCAAAATACACACAGACACAGACGATGCTAATTGACATAAATAAATCATCAATAGAGACATGATGGAAGACTGATCTGATCTGAGAAGCTTTTATCACAGAATGTGTGCGCAGACAGAGATGAAGAGTAAAAATTCACGTACAACCACATCACTCTAGAAGATCAGAAGATCTACAAGGTCCTCAGAGCCTCGTCACATCAGGCTCATTATAGACATTCCCCATTTCCAAGTTTGGACCTTCTCAATTCCTTTCCTTGACTCCTCTCCTCTTGTCTCAGTCTCTCCCATGTAAGACACAAGCAGAGGAGGTAGGCAAGGAAGAGTCAGTAGGAGTTTAACAAGTGAGACATTGTTTCCTTGGAGCCTTCAGGCTATATTTACTAATTCAACACGTGCCATAATAAGAATGAACAAATTGTTTTTCCCCTACACATTACTGTGCATGACAACACAGCCAAGTAACAAAAAATAATAAATAGGCAATTTCACAGTTTTTATTGGCAATGTTATTTTATGTGAAGCCTGACAAATGTTAAGTTCTGTACTGTACAGTACCTTATATGACTGAATGATCTGGCTTATATTACAGCTACTTAGAATGGGATTGTTTTTATTGGTATAATGTCATGATTACCGCTGAATTGGGTGTAAAGATAAAACAGCAGGAATGTTGTTAAGGAACAGGAGCAGTTCATCAGTTTATTCCATCTGTGTGTTTCACCTCTTTTATTATCCCTGCTTTCATGTTATTGATCCGAGTTCCTCAAGATACAGTTTAGTAATTGGAATGTCCTTCAAGACAAAGTGCTGGGATGGATTTCCAGGTCACAAGCCAGAGGGAGCGAGGAGATGAGGAGACGAGGAGGAACAACATGAGGAAATGAGAAACAGCTCAGGCGTTAGACAGGTGCAGTGTGCAGCCCCGGTTCTGTGATGAAACATATCCCAAAGTTCAGCTGAAGTCAAGTGACGCATCAAAACAAATCAAGCAAGCATGGTGTTCGAATGAAAGTTCATCTTTATGTTTCCTGAACTGTGGATGAAAACATCTGGGATAAAACTAAGGATGGGTTCAATGCACATGTTCATGTATGTACCTGTACCTTTAAGCATAATCCAAAGTAAACTAGTTGAAAGCCAAAATAGGATATGAGCATGAAAACTAATATGTCTCCTTTAAGGTGTGAAAGACATGTCTCTGGCTCTCTGTCCAGAGTTATTCACATGTGGGGTTCTTCCTGGAAGTCAAATGAATAACTCCTGAAACACATCCAAGTTATTCAGCATCAGGTGTGTCTTCAGTGCTGGGTTAGTGCTGAACGCACAGAGGAGCATGAAATTACCCAGCTCTCCCCTCACAGTGCAGCACATCCTGTCCACCTGAGACAAGCATGCTTCACCTGCTGCTGCTCCACAGATGCTCGCTGTGTCTTGGCCTCCACCCTGTCACAGACTGTCAGGCTCAGCTCCTCAGCGGTAGGGCCAGCTGATACTGTTGTTTTGTAGTGTAACCGTGTTTATGGCCTATACAGTACAGTAGATACAGTGCTACAACTTTCCATTCAGACTGATGTCACTGTTTTTGAAAATCAGGTTAGAGATCCACAACAGATGAGGCACATCTCGGCCCAAAGAGAAAAAAATGTACTCAAAAACAAAGCAAAGCATTTATTGTTTTTTTTTTTTCTTTAATTGGATTTAATGACAAGAAGAATTAAAATTTCCAGCCTTATCCTTTAAGACATTCGTGTTAACACCGAGCAGTAACGTTTAATGTGTCATCAACTCAAGTGCCACGTTTATTCTGCCTTATCACATTCCTGGTCCTTCACTGGTCTTCTTCAAATTCAGGGTTAATTCATAGCAATTTTTGCCATTAACTCACAGTAAACTTTCATGCTCTTTAAGAGTGATTATCATTAGTTTGCTTCAGAATATAAGTGGATATCAGTTCCACACTGTGTTTATTAACGATGTTTGCGTGTACAAAATACTGCCATATATTGTTCCTGTAATGTTAAATGCACAATAAATGAAATTGCATTCACTGTAATTCAGTGTAACACTACTACTTAATACTTTCCCTCACATGGTGACTGTGCTACCTTCACAGTATAGACGTCTGGATAAAACAACAGTAATCATGTCGATGCTGTGCTAGACAATGAACCGCTAGGCTAAATGCTAACGCAAGCCTCAGAAATAATAACCTAACATAAACAGCTTATCTGACCTTCAGGTATTATGTGAACTCATTGTTAATTATTTGATATCATATGTTATATAGCTGTGGAGCAGTAAAGCACAGACAGTTTATCTTAACACAGTGACACCTGCTGTCATAACATAGTAACAACATTCAAATCAAAAGTATTAAAAAAATACTTATTCATAAAGCAGCTGGTTATTTATCTATGTTTAGACAACAAAAATAACCATAAGGATTCATTCTGACGATAGTGACTTTACACACTTTCTATGGATTATTCAGTTGGATTGTATGTGCTTGTTAATGTTCTGTTTATGTGTGGACTTCCCTTCGGTATTATGCTCCTGAACGAGCTGGAATCTCACTGATATACAGGAAGTGCATTTTCTTCTTCTTCTAGGTACAGAACCAAAGTAAAGAGAAATATACATTTACATTACATTACAATACATTACAACTAACCTTTCAGATTTTATATAAAGACACATGATAAACTTATAAAACACACAGCACTGGTCAGAGTGAAGCAGCAGCTCTCAGCCTCGAGCAGCTGCAGCAGGAACATGGTGCTTATGCATCATCACATCAGTATTATATATTAAAATGCTGTAACTTTTCCTTTTCTCATTGATGCAATGCACAATCTAATAAAACACTACAGCATATCATTAACTGTAAAAAAAAAAGTACTTTTACTTGAAGAAAGAAAAGTTAAATGTTAAGTTTACGTTCTTGTAGTTTCATAAATAATCCAGAATAACTTTATTCATTCGCTGCATGGACAGAGAGCTCTGATATGATTCCTGCTGAATGACTTAGCTGTCAGTTTAATTGGTTTTTGGCCACATTGATGCTCCTCATGTTACACTGTGTGTCTTTTCAGGGATTATGATGTGTGGTAGGTTGTTCCCTGCCTAATTAAAATACAAACAAGACAGACAAGATGAGGAGATGAAAAGATTTACGTGACTGGCCTTTTACTGTTTGACCCAACACCCCTTACTCTTTCCATGCCCCCCTCCATCCCTCTACCCCTCTGTCCCTCCCTTCTTTTCCATCTCCCCTGGCTATAAATCACCTCGCTCATTCATTAGGCCAGTGTCAGGGCCGAACGCCCACCGGGGCTTAAGGAAAAGGGCCGAGAGAAAAGAGACAGAAAAGGAAGCGTGAGAGGGAGGAGATGGTGTCATTTAAAGCCCTGCACCCTCAGTCTGAAATGCAACACACCAATTTCCATGTTCATTTTCTTTGTGACAGCAGAGATGGATGTTTGTGACTTTTTGGCTGATGTGATGCATACATAGAGAAGTTAAAATGAAGCCATTATGTGGGCAGCAGGGCCACAGATTGCAGATAGAAAATGATTTGTGGCTTGCATTTATACATTTAATATTTATGTGAGGTTATAAAATTAAAAATACATTACCACTTCATTTGGTATTAATATATATGGTGATGGTTTAATTGTTCAACAGACCTCATGATGCCTGGCTGCAAGGCACCAGTTTTGTCCACAGTTAAAATAAATTTTACTATTAACATTTTGTTTGTTTGTTTTTAAAGAAACCTACACTTTGTGTGGAAAGACAAGTAGTGTCAACTAGTTTAAATGGTACTTTTAGAATCTTAAAATGGAGAGACACACATCATCATCACAAATGCATTGTTATGAATGACTGAAGAACAGAAAGCTGAATGATCTTGTTACGTGTGAGCTAAGGCCTGGACCCCGGATGCAGAGACTGAGGCAGCGAAGATAACTTGAAGTGTTTATTCTCACCACAAAATACACAAAGTTAACAAAAGGCAAGGGCAAGAGCAGGCGATGGACGAGTGGCTGGCGTTGCTGGAGTAGTAGAGCTGGAGACAGGTCCGACGTACAAGTGGCGACATAAACAGGCTGCTGAGATGGGGTAATCTGGCACAGGAGTGGAGACTGGGCCGGGCTTAAATAGCAGGATGAATGAGTGGATGAGAACCAGGTGTGTCTCGTGGAGAGAGCCAACCAATCACCGCCACTGCTGCACACACACTGCCCTGGAGAGAAGGAGGGGGAAGGGGAGACAGGAAAACACAAAACATGCCACACAAAACAAAAAGGCACCTACAAACCTAACAGATCTGTCCATATACTTAGTAAGCCCAATAAATGTGTTAATATCCGTGTGTGTGTGTGTGTGTGTGTGTGTGTGTGTGTGTGTGTTGTAGCAGTCAGCTGGCCCTGTGTGAGTGACAGGGTAATATTGAAACAGATTACCCTTACAGGTGCCATTGATTTCCAGTTAATTTAATGATTACTACTTTAGCATGCAACACCACTGCTGTCGATCAATGACAGCATGTCACTGCCATCTGAACTGCAGTCTGCATGACAACAGGGATTAGTTTAAAGCACACACACACACACACACACACACACACACAGACACACACACACAGACACACACACACACAGCACATTTCCTGCAATCACACTAACTGGAGTGTTGCTGCTTGAATTATGCACGACTGTCTCCATATCTACTGTAATGTCAGTGCATCAGAGTCCTTCTGTTCTATTTGAGTTGATTCCCTGCTACCTAGGCTTCATCTGTTAAACATGGTGGAGAGGAGGATGTGCTGTCCAGGTTTCATCTGTTTGGTGTGGTGGAGAGGAGGATGTGCTGCCTAGGCTTCATCTGGTTGATATGGTGGAGAGGAGGATGTGCTGCCCAGGCTTCATCTGGTTGGTGTGATGGAGAGGAGGATGTGCTGCCTAGGCTTCATCTGGTTGATATGGTGGAGAGGAGGATGTGCTGCCCAGGCTTCATCTGGTTGGTGTGGTGGAGAGGAGGATGTGCTGCCTAGGCTTCATCTGGTTGATATGGTGGAGAGGAGGATGTGCTGCCCAGGTTTCATCTGGTTGGTGTGGTGGAGAGGAGGATGTGCTGCCTAGGCTTCATCTGGTTGATATGGTGGAGAGGAGGATGTGCTGCCCAGGCTTCATCTGGTTGGTGTGATGGAGAGGAGGATGTGCTGCCCAGGCTTCATCTGATTGGTGTGGTGGAGAGGAGGACGTGCTGCCTAGGCTTCATCTGGTTGATATGGTGGAGAGGAGGATGTGCTGCCCAGGCTTCATCTGGTTGGTGTGATGGAGAGGAGGATGTGCTGCCCAGGCTTCATCTGATTGGTGTGGTGGAGAGGAGGATGTGCTGCCCAGGTTTCATCTGGTTGGTGTGGTGGAGAGGAGGAGGGTGCTGACAGCTAGATGATGCTCTTCATCCTCCTTGACACTCTCTCCATAGATTAATCACCATCATTACATGTGCCAGCTTCTGTCATATGAAGTGACCATGTGTGTTTTCCATTGTTGTTACTCTGAACTGCTGCTCTTCCTGAGGTTTCTAACATGTTCCCCTTTTTAATGTGTTTTTTAATGTTGAAAGTGCCTAATGTACTGTCTTAACCCATACAGAAAAGATATATATAAATCTTATAACATATGTATCTCCTTTGTATGAAACTTGTATGGAAAGCATACAACAGTGAATCCAGCGATAAGATGGGGCGGCTGTGGCTCAGTGGTAGAGCGGTCACTAAACGATCTGAAGATCAAATCTGGTTCGAATCCTGGCTCCCCCTAGGTGCATGTCAAAGTGTCCTTGAGCAAGACACTGAACCCCAAAGTGCTCCTGAGGAGCAGCTGCCGTCTTGCATGGCAGACTGTCATCAGTGTATGAATGTGTGTGTGGATAGGTGAATGTGGCATGTACTTTAAGCTGTCAGTAGACTGGAAAAGCGCTGTACAAATGCAACACCATTTACCAAGATCCTCAGTAGATTTAAACAAAATGAAACTTGTATGATTTGGGTATTTATCAGGATAGTATAGGATACATACAATATCCTTATACTTCTTTTTATTATCTCATATGAAAAGAATGCAAAAGTGGCCACTTTCAAAAGTAAATCACATAAGTTAGTCATAAGTTTTTTCATTTTTTTTTTTCCGTATGGGAACCGCGTTGGGAAATGGCTGTGCAATAACTCCACACATACATTTATATTTTTGTGAACACTTTTCCTCCTTTGTTCTGCCCCCCCAAAAAACATCTGCATGATGTGGTGGAGTGTTGCTGAAGGTAATTAGATCCACTTCTAGTTGCATTACTTTTGGATTATTCTGTAACATTACCTGCAATTCAACTGCCAAATAATTGAAATCAAACCTCATTTGCTGTCTCGGCAGAGTTTACTCTTTATACTAGTAAAGTTAAACCCAACACTGGCAGTAGTGACACCCGTGGTGAAAGGATAGGTAGTTGTGTGTATAAATAGCAGGTTGTGTTGCCAAGTCCACCATACACTACATACATGGATGGTGAGAGAGTGAACAGACCAGCTTTTTTGTCTGTTTTTAGTTCATCTAGGTCAACCTAGTTGAACAGCAAGATGCAGCCTTTCGGTCTACGGCTACATGAACAGGGGGTCAGGGATGATGCAGGCTGGGCCATTTGTCTGTGCTTCCTCCCTGATCTCCACTCGACAAATGGGAGGGACAGAACACACTGACATGACATCCTTCATTAGAGATGAACTGGCAGTGTTTCCAGTGAGAGTATTACCACTCTTTCCAAGTTGGCCCACGTGGGCCAGCCCTGCAGTCACATGATCGCTCCCTCTTCATGGTGCTGACGAAAAAAGTAAAATCCAAAGTAAAAGCACAACCCAAGGTTTGCTGTGGTGGAAGCAAAGTGTATTAACTCACTGAGTGCCAGCCGTTTTATCTTATTTTTGCCCATTTTGAGTCATATTTTAAGACCCACAGAATATTTTGTACTATGTCTCTGAAAACACTGAATAGCTCAAATGAAAGAAGAGACTCTCATCATGAAAAAAATGTTTGTTTTTACCGTGTTCCATTCTTGTTTTATCAGAGGTAGAGTAGAGGACACTTTCACCAAAATCACCACTTTTTGTCCAGATTCTGTTTGTTTTTTGTCTCTCGATCTCGATCGTTTCCACTTCCTGTTTTGATCTCTGTGGTGTATACCATCTCTTAATGCTCCAACTACATCTCTCAGAAGCCCCAACATTACATAAAAGCTGAGGGAGAGGTCTACCTCTGAGGTCACATGACATGGTTGCACCAATTACACCTGTAATTCCTGCATTAACCAATTATGTTGTCGGTACAAAGATAATACAGAAAAAATGATGCTTTTCTTTTTTTCCAGTGCTGTGAATAAGCTACTGACTGGTCTGTGTTAGCAGAAAGACTTTAACACTGGATACTGAAGGATTTGTTCACAGATTTATAAAATACATCGTTTTTTTATTTCTTTGTTGATGAATATTAGATCATGAAGAGTGGAGTCAGATGAGAGCTCCTAATCAAAGTGGTTTCTCGTCAGGAGGAGTCGTCATAGTCGTAGTCATAGTCGCTGTCATTGCCTTCATTCAGTGAGTCTGTGAATCCTGTTCAGTCAGGCGCCACACCAGGCACCAGGCCACACACCTGAATTAACAAACGCTATCAGTGTGTGACAGATCAAAACATTTCCATCCACTTTACCAACAGTCAGTGGAGAGCTGTGTTTCCTATCCCTGGGCGTCGTCCCTGCCCGTCGTAGGCTTCAGGATCACACAGATCCAGTCTGTGGACCACAGGTCTCTCCACACTGGGATCCATCCCAGTGTGCAGCGTACAGACCTGTCAGGCTGCTTCACTCTTTCCAAATGGTTGTTTCTAAGCCCAGTCTTGTGAGGTGCTGAGTAGAGATTCACCAACCCCTTGGTTAAGTAAAATGCATTTTGAGGAGTGACTTTTCAGGAAGACTGTTCACTGTTCATTCACTGTTCCTCATTCCCTCACTCAGCTGATCCCTGAGGGGAAATCCCATGTGTTCACACTGCACAGCTTTAAACAGGACCTCTACACATGCACTGATTGGGGGGATGTGAGGGTGAGACGGCTCAGTAGACCTGCTGGTTCCCAGCTCAGTCTGCAAACTACTACAACTACTATTTGGGCTGAATGTAATTAGAAAATACATGTTTTTTTGGTCCTACGTGGATCACAGGGTTAAAAATCCCTGCATAAACACAAATTACTGTCTCCAACTGGCTTGTTATTAGCAGCCAGTTTGTCTTGGTTAATCAAGCCCAACAGATGAGCTCTAACAGCACCTTTCTACTCCACACATAGCCATTAGGAACAGCAGGGGTCAGTTCAAACGGTGCCCACAGACACAGAGGGACAGTCACTCAGGTCTAAATGCACTGCACAGCCTTCATAGTAGTGTGTATGAATGAATCATATTAAAGAGAGATTTTCAGCTTCAGGAGCTTTTATTTCACAGTTCAGCTTGAACACACACAAATATAAAGTCTTTGCAAAACGTAAATCTCAATTAATGTGAACAAAAAAGCAAACTTTGAACCTCCTACCATTAGTGAATAATTCCTATACGAAATGTTATCTAGCACGCATTCAGCGCCTCGTCTTGTTTAACAGCGTCTTGTTGAATGCTTCCTAAAATTCAGATTATTTAAAGGTAAAAACTCATGTTAGCTCAATTAACACTGAATGAATCAATCAAATAACTTTCTACTTTATTCTGAACTACAGAATGTTTTGTATGAGGGAAACTTTGTGTCACATAAAAAACTGAAGTAAAAAATCATTTTGAAATATAAAATAATTCCTACAATGTCAAAGAAATGACCAAAGTAGGAAGACAGAAAATGATCTGATTTGTGTTTGAAATTCTTTAAATAATAATTGTTGAGTATCCTGAAGAGCATATACTTGATAAGTAAGACAATCTGTACAAAACCACTTTGCTACTCTCTATTTGGTTGGACCCAAGCCTTAATAAAAGTGTGCTGTGAGGGAAAAGTGCGACACTGCATTTCCTCTGCATAATGACTGCTTTCTCACTGCCTGGCATCCTGTCTTTGTGTATCTGTGGCCTTTTCAAAACACACTGGGTGAGAACATCCCGAGGGAAGTACCTCATTATCCTATTCTCTAATGAGAGGGAAAGATACAGCGAGGGAAGAAAACTTTAGAAACTCATTTGAAGTCATTTGAAGAATGTGAAATAGTAGCAGGACTGCCCTGAGGTAAACCGGAAAACTATTACAGACAGAGCTGCTGCGATTATATTTCTAATCCAGGTATTTATCTATTCTCGACTTGACTCGCTACTCATCAAACCCTATTTTTTTAGACAATTCCATCACTCAAACAGTCAGATCAGTTGCAGTGTCATGTCTCTTCCTCTCCTGGCTTTGTCCCCTAAGTGTCAAAGGGTCTGGTGTTTCTGCCAGGGTAGTGTGCTCTATACTGAGCCTCCATCTCCTCCACCCAGGCCATGCTCCAGTCCCATCCAGGGACAAGCTCCGGCTCTCCGAACGAGTCACCGTCTGCACGAAATGACGGATACAAGACGCTGAGAGGGGAGGCTGGTGGAGAGAAGTCTGCACACAGGAGAGAACAGCAAGTTGACATGCAGAAGCATTATGTTACAGCAGAAAGGAGCAAACAGACGTGTGAAGAGCTCCTTTCACACTGATCCTCTGAGGAAAAGCAAATGTGGAAGCATCTTTGAAGCAACTGTCTGTCTGTCTCTGACAATAAAACGATTCGGATGTATTTGAAGCACCAAAACAGACGTCGCAGCCACATTCTGGAATTTAAAGTATTTTGTATTTGCAAGATGTCAGAAAATGTGGCAATCTAAATAAGTCATAATTTATTCTAACCTGAAGGGCTGAAGCTACAGAAGCTCTCTGTCTCTGAATCAGTGGAAACAACCAGAAACAGAAACTTCTCTGGTCAAATGATTGTAGAACCACAGTGATGAATTGCTTAGTTGTCAACCAGTTTGACTTCCACTCATGTCAAGGCACTTGACTCACGTAGTCATATGAGTGGTTCTCAAACTGGGGGGCCTCACAGGGGAGGGCACAATGTTTTCTGTGTATAGAGTTTCAAGGGGGCGTGAGGCGTACTTTTACATTTTTTTCCAAAAGAAGTTGAAGTTAAATGTAAATTTTAGATTATTGCAGTAGCAGTAACTCTACTCGGACAAACTGTTTGAAATGTGTTGCGAGATACGATCTGGCAGGTCATGAAGCAGAACTCCATTCAAAAAAATCAACTTAACTGACGATCAAACATGCTGTTAAAATTAGTGGTCTAGTTTTGTTTTGACTATTTGATCATTACTCTTTATTCTGTTGGGTGCTTTTGTCTATTGAAGGGGGTCCTGAATGAGGAAGGAAAAGGCCTCCAAAACGTCTGTAACCCAGGAGCCCCAAGTAATATTAGAGTGGCCCTGCACACAGCACCAGCACAAACACCCTCTGATGATTTAGAGCTGTGAATTAGAAAATGAACTCAGGTTTCCTGTGTGGCTGTGTGTCACCAGTTCACTGGGCCGTTCATGGACTGACTGCTCCATCTAGTGGAGAAACGTAATAAATACAGCACACAAGGATCCTCTCTCCTCAACCTGCTGCTGTTTCTTCTCATAACACATTGCTGGGTCATAAGACAACTGACAGAATATAAGGATAGAATTTTTTTTTTCTGCTGACCAACTTTTGTTTTATTGGATAATTTTAGTGAATATTGTAATAATAATACTGTAATCAAACTTCTCACAGTCTTCTGCTTACCAGAGAAAGAGGCTGCACTCATGGCGTCGGCAGCCAGCAGGCGGGCAAAGTTGACGCTGTCGTTGGTGTAGCAGCTGTCCACTGAGCTGATGAGGCTGGTGCGAGCGCTGGCCATGTTGCTGTCCATGACGGAGCTCCAGGTGTTCCACAGTGAGCTGTCCCATTCACTGTAGCAAGAGGATGGCGTGCTCTGGAGGCGGCCGTGTCGTAAGCCGACTGGCAGGGCCTCTGGCTCGTTGGCAGGGTCGTCCTCCAGTCGGGTGGAGCCCAGGGTGGAGAAGAGGGGGTGCTGCTCAGGCAGGCCACTGCTAGCAGAGAGGTATAGTGTGATCACATAACCACATATGCTACAAGCTAAACTAGCAGGGGAAATCTGCTAAGACCATTACATCAGGCAGTGTGTCTACCTGCATCTCTCAGGTTCAGAGCTCAGTTCCAGATACTGGCTAGCTGCCTGTGCTGTCAGCATCCCGTCCCCTTCATCATCCACTGGCATGGAGTAGCATGCTGTAGACTGGTGGCTGTTGCTGTTGGTGGGTTGAGGCTGCCCACAGTGGCCTGACACAGGACACACTGACTGGAGAGAGCCCATGTCCACTGTTAGCTTTGTAGAGCGACTGGAACTGAGGAAGATGAGAAGAAAGCACGTTATCCATCCATCCATCCATCCATCTGTCTATCAGCTGCCTTTGCATCACAGCCTGAGAAGCTATCAGGACATCTGTGTACATAAATAACATACAGAACTGTTGCATATGGACATGATTAGATTAGTAATATTTTCTATCTATCATGTATCCAGGTGTAATTCCTGCTAAACGAGTGATGAGGATGTGTGTTAATGCTATGAGAAAGAGGAAAAAAAATCATTTCATCAAAATTGTAAGATAAAAATGTAAGAAAGTCTGAACTGCTGTCAGGGTTTGGACCAAAAATAACTTAACATACAAAATCAAACGTTTGTATTTTCAGTAATGCCTATATCATGGTTTATGAATTCCAGTTTGTTTACAGGAATAAAATCCGCTATTGGATTAATGGTAACTACTTACTGTTATAGTTACAGTTTGATTCATTTCCCTGAGTTGGCAAACAGAAACTTCTTGTGTTTTATCACAGATTATGTCCGCAAACAAGATCCTTGTTGTTTTTCCCTATATGTTGGGTAAAGTATGGTCAGGACATACTCAGTGGAAGGATGTTTAGGTCATCTCTAACCAATAAAACATGAATATAAGATAAGATGTTTAAACAGCATGGAGCTCCTGTTATTATTGTCATGACTCTACAGTACTTCTTCATGCTATCATCTACAGTGGCTCTTTTCCAGCCTCAACCACCCAGTCTGAGCTGTATGTGTGTGTGTATGAGTGTGTGTGTGTGTGTGTGTGTGTGTGTGTGTGTGTGTGTCCTACCCATCATCTGAGGTGAGGCTGTGTGTGTCCGTCATGTCCTCTATGGGCATTGGTGGAGGGGGAGGCAGCATGTCCACCAGGTGTAATAATGCAGAGTAATGCAGCAGACGAGGGCAGTCGGCAACTTTATCGCACTCTGGTCAAAAACAGTACGAGATTAAAGAAAACAATACCTACTGTTATATCAGGTGTACTAGTGTTGTTTCCAGAATGTGTGTCTTTCACACCTGACGAGATGTGACTGAGTCTCTGTTTGTAGATGTTGGATGGACACGCCTGGTTCCTGGTCGGCACTATAGGAACGCTGTTCACTGCAGTCAACTCTGGGGGAAAATTAATAAAGGGATCTAGGACACTATTCTATGTAGATAAAAAAGCTATAGAACTGTCTGCATTCACATCAAGCAGGAGCTGAGACAGCATGGTGTGAAGATCCAAAGAGAGAAGGTACTCCACCTCCATTCACCTTGCTTGCTGTGGTTTTTTTCCCATGACTCCCTCAGGACACCCATCTTGGGCTGGGGACGTATGACCTGTTTCCATGGTAGCGCTTCCCGGCTGCTGAGGGACGAGGTCTTTGTGAGAGGCTGAGGGAATATCTGGATGGTCTCAGCTCCTTGCTGATAGGGCACACCGTGAGGCATTTTGTGACGACGTGCAGGACTGTTGAAGGTCTTCAGACCGCTGCCCACCAGGTCCACGTAAAAAGTGCCGTAAACGCCGCAGCTGTCAGTCACAATGGGGACAGCTGGGTCCATGCAGCTGGGGTCCTTCCAGGAGACCGGGAGGCCTAATGAAACAGAGACATATGTGTAGACAGTCCACAGTGTATTTATCAGAAACTATGAAATAACACAGGGACTGTTAACGTCATGGTGTCTCTCACTGACACATAGCTGTGTTGATGTTGTGGTCTGTTTTAAGGTCACACTGGCTGAGACTGGCATACAGCTGATCCAAAAAGAATAAATACGTAATTCACTCATTGATTTGTTCTTCGTTATTCATCCTATTAATGTATTCCTTTTATTTTGGGATATATTTGCTTATTTTCTGTTAGTAGAAATCTTATTTTGTTTGTGTGTGTGTGTGTGTGTATGTGTGTGTGTACAACATAAATCACTGTACACTATGTCTGACATGACATTTAATGTCTGTTTTCCTAAAATTGGGCAGCATCAAAATGTTAACTGAAGATACAGTACATACGGGTGTGATAGCTGAAGCTGAGAGCCTTCACTTTTTACAGTTCATAGGTTTATGATTCATTCATTCATTTGCATGATTAATTACAATGATGTATTTTGATATTAAATATCTGCTAAAAGCACTATACTAGTCCCCTCAACAAAAGATTTTATGTATGTATTTTCATTTCTTTTTATTACCATGTCTTATGTGCTCCCTATTATTTGATTGTACTCATTTTGTTTATTTATTTGGTAATTTATGCACCATGGTTTGAGAGAACCTTAATTTCAAACCTCTGTATGTCCTGAACATGCTGCAGAATTGACAATAAAGCTGACTTTAACATATAATGCAGTTTTGTTCAACAAGATTATCTCCACAGGTGAACACAGCTTTTATGACTGAAATATGAATGCAATAGTGGCAGTAAAATGCTAATAAGGCTGTGCAGGAACAAGAGCATGAGTATAAACACTCCACTGTCTACTACGAGCATTTATATCAACTTCATGTGCCGGAAATCTGTGCCAATCAGTACTCACTGGTGCTCTTGGTCCCTGGATGTTTCTGACCTTGGGCCCATAAGTCCTGATACTTGTGGTTGAAGGAGGGTCTCCAGCCTCCAGAGATCCAGGGGGAGTCTGGAGCTGCCATCCTGTAGTCAGGAAAGAGTCATGAGAAGTTTTATAATGCTCTAGTATTATTTGTAGTGAAAATAATCAATTTTAACAACAGATAAAACAGTTGAAAAAACTGATTCTACAGTACTTTAGTTTCAGTGAATACACACATATATCATAAAACCACGACTTCACTTTACCTGTGTTTTATGATGAGATCTCCACTGGCTAGTCTGTGCAAACCTAAGAAAAATGATGGGTAAAGTATTCAGTATACAGGTATTATCAACACAAAGTACTTAAAGTATGAAAAGCAACAGCCAGGATTTAAAAAGTGTAATATTTCCCTCTGAGATGTAATGGAGAAGTATAAAGCAGAAAATGGAAAAACTCAATGGAAAAATCAAGAAAAGTATCTGAAGTACCTAAAAGGTGTATTTAAGCACAGTGCTGGAGTTAATCTACTTGGTTATATCGTGCAGCTCTTTTGCTTTTCAGACTGGGGTGTAACTGAGACCCTGACCTTTTCATACACACCTTTAGCGCTGCTGTGTCCTGGCATCAGGTGGCCTGTCCTGCTGTGGCGTCTGAAGAGGTAGACAGCTGCAACCATCAGCAGGCACCACAGGAGGGCACCAATGCAGCCGATCAACACTGGGTCCTGAAGCAAGGCCGTTACCTGAGACAGATCCCGTCTTTGGCCGTCTGATCCAGGGGGGCTGCCAACTTGTGGGTCTGAGTGTGCAAATAGAAAGCAGATGAATTCAGACATCAAGTCATGATAATGTATCCTCTGTAGTTTGGTTCAATTCTTGAAGACACAGACTGCTGCAGAAATGAACAAACAGTTGCTCACTGATGACAAATCCATGAGTGTCACTCAGCATCCCTACTCCAGCTCCATTGACAGCTGCTATGGTGATCCAGTATCGTCTCCCTGGTTGCAGAGTGGAGATATCAAGGCTGTGTTGGCTACTATCCACTGTCCAGTTTTGGTACTGCTGCTCCTCAGACTCCACACACCACACCTGGAAGAACAGAGACAGAGACAGTGCTCTCTATCCACAGTCCAAGACACTGAACTCCACCAGTGTGTGAGTATTTAGATCAGATGTCACTGTCAGCAGTTACTTTACGTCCTGAATCTATCTGCTTAACTGGAGGACAGAAAAACAAACCAAATCTGCTGCCTGTCCTCCTTTTATTACAATAATGATTTGTGTACATGAGGTAACAGTAATGTGTAATCCATTTATAAAGGTAGCATATTGGGATATGTTGTCAGCGACGGTTTCCTGCATGCAGTTCTGCAACGAAGTTCACACTACGAGCGTCAAAACGGGGTTCTTGCACCATTTTAAAAGTCAAATTCAATACTTTTTAAGACATTCTTAAGACCTCAACACATAATTTAAGGCAAATGTCATAACAATTTCTTTGGTGGAAAATAGTCAATTTATTTTAGGGTTTGACCAATATGGAGTTTTTGAGACAAATTCCAGCATCAATATTTAGCAGCAATTAATCTCCAATAATATTTTTTTATTATTTTTTTTCAGCCCTTAACACTTGCAACAGCGTCATAAATTGAAGGCATAACTCACATTTTTTTACAACTTTAATTACACAACATTCACAAACAAAGGAGTTAACGGCAGTAAATTGCAGTAAATCTCTAAATGATGTGTTTGCCTACTGGCATTAAACCTAACGCAACTGCCATCGAACCGCTGTCGATAGCCCTTCGGTCTAACTCCCTTATTACAGGCGTATTTAGAAATGACACTCAGCTGAGAGTTTCCCTTTAAGCACATTACCTCCTTTCATGTTTCCAACCTGTCTGTCTCACTTCCCGCTGCTCTTGCCACCCTTGATTCATTTTGTCAAATATCTGGATATAAACTGAATTTAAACAAAAGTGAGATATTTCCCATTAATCCCGCTGCTATGATGTACCCTTTGGAAAATTTCCCCTTCAAAGTTGCCCATTATAGTTTTGTATATCTTTGAGTCCATGTTGCACACAAATTTGAAGATGATGAAGATGGTTCCTGCTTAATCTGTCTTTAATTGCACATGTCAATTCCATTAAAATCAATATACTTCCAAGAATCTCCTACTTGTTTCAGTGCATACCACTCTCCATCCCTCAGTCTTTTTTCTGTAAACTAGGTAGCCTGATTTCAGAACTCATCTGGAATAAGAAAGTTCCTAAGCTGTGCAAACAATATTTGCAAAGACTGAAGCCACTGGGAGGGTTGGCCCTGCCAAATCTTAGGTTTTATTATTTGGCCACCAATATCAGGATTCTTAAGTACTGGCTTCAATATGAGGCTTTTGATTCTTCCCCAGCATGATTGATTATAGAGGCAAGTTCAGCAAATCTGGTCTACCTGAAAGCCTTAAGGCTGAAATATACTTCTCCATCTGTGTAATCCGTCATCCGACTCCGTAGCTACGGAGACCCCTCGAGCTCTCGCACTTCTCCGTCGTGATGTGTGTTGTGCAGCCCTGCTGTGAAATGCACCCCCTCGGAAAGTGAAGCAATTCGCCTTAATATCGCTGATAAAAGCAGGAGAAAATACTATTTTATGATTTAATTATTTGTGAGGGAGATAGAAGAGAACAACACTGATTGCTTTCAGTCTTTAAAGCTCCTCTTCCTCTTTCTTTTCAACATAAAATCGGATAATAGCGAATGCAGACCAACAACTTTCGGTATGTTCTGTGTAAATATACCCCAGCCATAATTACTGAATGAATTGAATAGATTTTTTTGAGCAGGTTGAATGTGTTTGATTTGCCTTTCACAAGGATAATCGATACTTTAGTTCCTGTCCTGTCTGTGCTGCTGCAGAGGAGACCTGTCTGTCTGTTTCTGTGTAGGGAGAGGGGCTGCATTTCACAGCAGGGTGCAACTAGAGGACCAATCACAGCCCTTGTCGTCTCTGTCTTCCCTTGATGGATTGACGGACAGTTAAAAAAAAATTCCTACACCCGGAGACGACGGAGAGGCTCTCCGTCAGGCTCTCCGGCGACGCAGAGGGCTCTCCGTCTCTACGTACGGCACTTTACGGAGTACTATAAATTGGCCTTTAGTGCACTCCCCTATCCGCTCTTCCATATTTCCCTATACCAAAAATGTGACTGTTGAGACCTCACAATAAGAAAGTTGGGAAAAAAAGACAATTTAAGACCTTAATTAGCAAGAATTTAATTTAAGACTTTTTAAGGAACTGCAGGAAGCCTGCAAAAGCCACAAAATGGCCAGCTGGCAGATAGAAGCACACACTGACGTAGTTACGTGGTTAAATAGCACAGGAACGACACTGGAGCTTCAACAGATGCCCAGCTATGAAAGTCAGTTTGTAGCTTCATGTCAGTGGCTTCTAATGAAAATGGCCTGTAGAATCATAGTGTGAACACAGCAGAGGAGCTGCAGTCAGACTCTCAGGCAGTGTTCCCCAGTCCTTACCTGGTAACCCTGTATGATCCCATTGTGAGTGTCATGAGGAGGAGGATCCCAGCTCAAATGGATGGTGTTATTCAGCTCATGGCTCACAGTTATGGACACAGCCACTGGTGAGGCACTAGGCACTGCATAACGAGGAGGAAGATTTCACTGTTATCTTTGAAATGTTTCATGGCTATGCTGTATATTGAAGTTAAACAAAAACAGGTGAAATTATTCTTAAATCAACTCATTTCTCACCTGTCTCTGGGACTCTGAGGTGCCGGGTGTTGCTCTCTCTCCCATATAAGCCGCTGCCATATGGACGGACTTTGAACTCGTACTTGTAGCCTCTCTTTAAGGGGCCCACCAGAGCCTGGAAGCTGGGCAGTGTCACCTTCTTTGCTGCCCAGTCAGAGATGGCGGGCAGCAGAGAGCGATGGAGGACTTCGAAGCCATCGAGGTAATGAGGCTGGGCTGGGAGGGACTGGAGCTGGTTGGAGAAAAGACACAACGTGGCTCACGCACCTGGAATATTCCTGCTTTCTTTGAAACTGTCTGAGTAGACTTTCCCATACCTTCCATTGTACTTTTGATACGTTAGACCCAGGGGCCGCCATCGTGACATTTTCCAGAGCGACTCGCAGGGCTGACAGCTCTTTGTGGAGGTCTCTCTGTTTCGTGCTGGTAGTCTCTGGGAAAAGAAAGGCTGCAATACAAGAGTTTGTTGTTGATGGTACTCATTTCAACCACAGGAGGCAGTGCACCACTCATGTTCCCCTTGTTCTAAATCTGAATAAAAGCATTCATCTTTCCTGCCAGGTGAGCCTTAATTTCCCTCTAAACACAAGATACATACAGTACAATGTGTAAAAAACTATGAATGTTTTAGTGTAATTTAGACCATGGGGCAGTGATGTACTTCAGCCTCTTGTGGTCAGAATGAGTTGAAACACCTGCTGAAACATTTTCCCATCAGTTTCTCAGATGGGAAAAAACAGAGATTATTCTGGTGATGAGCAGAACACAGGAGAGAAACCTTTTCCCCCTCACTTCCAGCCTCTCAGGGTTTCCGTCTACAGAAAAGGGATTCACAGGTGATCTGGACAAAGGTCCTGGTTGTGTAGTTTGGACCTGGGCTTGGACTGATTTTGCTTGTCTGTGATACATAAAGTACTGTTTGTGGAGGGCTTAAATTTTTACTTTTCCCACTTAGTATTGCAACTTTTGCACAACAATTTCCCTCTGGATAAATACAGTTTTATCTTATCTTGTCGGCTGATGTATACATTTACTCTTATTAACCTTAAACACTTGAGATCATTCGCTGATCCCAAACTTCAATGATTTGCGACCCTACAAACAGAAAAAAGTGAACGACCTGTCTGACTTTATCTTCCAGTATATAGGCTGAAAAATGAAGATCAGCACCTACACTCCCCGAGTCAGTCAGTGGACAACAAAACTGCAGAAGGAAAAACCTTCAGTGATGCGAGAAATGAGACGTCATCTTACCTTCAACTAGTAGCTGAGCGCTGGCAGTGACCACACCAGCATCGTTGACAGCAGTGCAGGTGTACTTCCCAGCATCCTGGGCTGTCACATAGTGGATCTGGAGGGTTTGATCTGGGTTTATGAGATACCTGTGCACACATGTGGAGCATTTGTATTTTATGTCCAATTATATTTATATTTACTAATCTCATTTTACAATAACTGAAATGTTGATTTAGCATCAAGAATTTGTGGCAGCTTAGTGACTAGTTAAAGTAAAAGACTTAACATGGGTGAATATCAATGTGAAATGTAATGATTGACACGGCCATGTCAAAGACATGAATCAAACATTAAGTTCACCCTATGAATGGTGTGTATTTCCGTGTCTTGCCATATTAAGGTACCTGCCATTGGGCAGCAGCCCCTGCTCTCTGCTCCAGACCACAGCAGGAGGAGGGTCACCTTTAGCCTGGCAGTAGAACTGGGCAGACTCCCCCATCCTCACAGACACATCTTCTGGCTTCAGCACCAACACTGGCTTGGCTGCAGGAGAAGAGAAGAGGAACTCCAGGACTGTACTGTACAGTACTAAACTGCACTGAACTGTACTGTGTTGTACGGGACTGCAATGTAGTAAACTGTACTGTATTGTACTGCACTCTAATGTACTGTACTATACTGAACTGCACCGACCTGTACTATACTGAACTGTACTGACCTGTACTATACTGCACTGACCTGTACTATACTGAACTGTACTGACCTGTACTATACTGCACTGACCTGTACTATACTGAACTGTACTGACCTGTACTATACTGCACTGACCTGTACTATACTGAACTGTACTGTACTATACTGACACTGTACTATACTGAACTGTACTGACCTGTACTAGACTGCACTGACCTGTACTATACTGAACTGTACTGACCTGTACTAGACTGCACTGACCTGTACTATACTGAACTGTACTGTACTATACTGAACTGTACTGACCTATACTAGACTGCACTGACCTATACTGAACTGTACTGACCTGTACTATACTGAACTGTACTGACCTGTACTATACTGAACTGTACTGTACTATACTGAACTGTACTGACCTGTACTAGACTGCACTGACCTGTACTATACTGAACTGCACTGTACTATACTGAACTGCACTGACCTGTACTATACTGACCTGTACTGACCTGTACTATACTGAACTGTACTGACCTGTACTAGACTGCACTGACCTGTACTATACTGAACTGTACTGTACTATACTGAACTGTACTATACTGAACTGTACTGACCTGTACTATACTGAACTGTACTGACCTGTACTATACTGAACTGTACTGTACTATACTGACACTGTACTATACTGAACTGTACTGACCTGTACTAGACTGCACTGACCTGTACTATACTGAACTGTACTGACCTGTACTAGACTGCACTGACCTGTACTATACTGAACTGTACTGTACTATACTGAACTGTACTGACCTGTACTAGACTGCACTGACCTGTACTATACTGAACTGCACTGTACTATACTGAACTGCACTGACCTGTACTATACTGACCTGTACTGACCTGTACTAGACTGCACTGACCTGTACTATACTGAACTGTACTGTACTATACTGACCTGTACTATACTGAACTGTACTATACTGAACTGTACTGACCTGTACTATACTGAACTGTACTGACCTGTACTACACTGAACTGTACTGTACTATACTGAACTGTACTGATCTGTACTGACCTGTACTATACTGCACTGACCTGTACTATACTGAACTGTACTGACCTGTACTAGACTGCACTGACCTGTACTATACTGAACTGTACTGTACTATACTGACCTGTACTATACTGAACTGTACTGACCTGTGCTATACTGAACTGTACTGTACTATACTGAACTGTACTGACCTGTACTATACTGACACTGTACTATACTGAACTGTACTGACCTGTACTGACCTGTACTATACTGCACTGACCTGTACTATACTGAACTGTACTGACCTGTACTATACTGACCTGTACTGACATGTACTATACTGTACTGACCTGTACTATACTGAACTGTACTGTACTATACTGAACTGTACTGACCTGTACTATACTGAACTGTACTGTACTGAACTGCACTGACCTGTACTATACTGAACTGTACTGACCTGTACTATACTGACCTGTACTGACATGTACTATACTGTACTGACCTGTACTATACTGAACTGTACTGTACTATACTGAACTGTACTGACCTGTACTATACTGAACTGTACTGTACTGAACTGCACTGACCTGTACTATACTGAACTGTACTGACCTGTACTATACTGACCTGTACTATACTGTACTGACCTGTACTATACTGAACTGTACTGTACTATACTGAACTGCACTGACCTGTACTATACTGAACTGTACTGTACTATACTGAACTGTACTGACCTGTACTATACTGAACTGTACTGTACTATACTAAACTGTACTGACCTGTATTATACTAAACTGTACTGACCTGTATTATACTAAACTGTACTGACCTGTATTATACTAAACTGTACTGACCTGTACTATACTGAACTGTACTGTACTATACTGAACTGCACTGACCTGTACTATACTGAACTGCACTGACCTGTACTATACTGAACTGTACTGACCTGTAATAATACTGAACTGTACTGACCTGTACTATACTGAACTGTACTGACCTGTACTATACTGACACTGTACTATACTGAACTGTACTGACCTGTACTGACCTGTACTATACTGCACTGACCTGTACTATACTGAACTGTACTGACCTGTACTATACTGACCTGTACTGACATGTACTATACTGTACTGACCTGTACTATACTGAACTGTACTGTACTATACTGAACTGTACTGACCTGTACTATACTGAACTGTACTGTACTGAACTGCACTGACCTGTACTATACTGAACTGTACTGACCTGTACTATACTGACCTGTACTGACCTGTACTATACTGTACTGACCTGTACTATACTGAACTGTACTGTACTATACTGAACTGCACTGACCTGTACTATACTGAACTGTACTGTACTATACTGAACTGTACTGACCTGTACTATACTGAACTGTACTGTACTATACTAAACTGTACTGACCTGTATTATACTGAACTGTACTGTACTATACTAAACTGTACTGACCTGTATTATACTAAACTGTACTGACCTGTACTATACTGAACTGTACTGTACTATACTGAACTGCACTGACCTGTACTATACTGAACTGCACTGACCTGTACTATACTGAACTGTACTGACCTGTAATAATACTGAACTGTACTGACCTGTACTATACTGAACTGTACTGACCTGTACTATACTGACACTGTACTATACTGAACTGTACTGACCTGTACTGACCTGTACTATACTGCACTGACCTGTACTATACTGAACTGTACTGACCTGTACTATACTGATCTGTACTGACCTGTACTATACTGTACTGACCTGTACTATACTGAACTGTACTGTACTATACTGAACTGCACTGACCTGTACTATACTGAACTGTACTGACCTGTACTATACTGAACTGTACTGTACTATACTAAACTGTACTGACCTGTATTATACTGAACTGTACTGTACTATACTAAACTGTACTGACCTGTATTATACTAAACTGTACTGTACTATACTAAACTGTACTGACCTGTATTATACTAAACTGTACTGACCTGTACTATACTGAACTGTACTGACCTGTACTATACTGAACTGTACTGTACTATACTGAACTGCACTGACCTGTACTATACTAAACTGTACTGACCTGTATTATACTAAACTGTACTGACCTGTACTATACTGAACTGTACTGTACTATACTGAACTGCACTGACCTGTACTATACTGAACTGTACTGACCTGTAATAATACTGAACTGTACTGACCTGTACTATACTGAACTGTACTGACCTGTACTGAACTAGCTGCATGTTGTCTTGTTCATTCAGAACATGGAGCTCATTGTTAAAGCAGTCATCAGAAGGTGATCTCACCCAGCACAGAGAGCCGGGCCGCTCTGCTCTCTCTCACTCCCACAGTGTTGCTGGCCACACACACATAAGCACCAGAGTGGATCTTCCCTGCAGGAGCGATGATGAGCTTCCCACTCAGTTCCTTCAGCACCAACACAGTGCAGATGAGAGGTGGGAAGCACAGCATGTCAGAAACACACTACACGTGATGTGTAGATGGCTTGATGCGCTTTGTGTGAGATAATGTGGGCTTTGTATAAGAGCCTCTTCTTTGTCTACGTCGTATTTAAGTAATATTTGCCATGTTCTGCTGCTGGTTTCTTTCTCACATTTGAAGCCACTAATCTACAGCCATTTCATAATATGTATAAATAGTTACTAGGGCATTTGATAGTACATTATTTTATTCTGAGTTTATTCATCTTTTGGTTGACATGCTTATTCAGACACAAGATCAACATGTAGTGTAAAACTGCCATCACATACAGTACGTCATGAGGCAGAGGGCTTACCGTGTAGTGGTGATCAGTGCTGTTGATAGGCATGCCATCCTTCTTCCACATGACATTAGGTTCAGGGTGCCCCATTGGGGGGGCACAGTTTAAGACAGCCATCTCCCCCTCTGCCACCTCCACATCACTGGGCTGCACACTGAACTCCTCCTGCAACACTGCAACAAGACTCTGGATCATTCCCCACAAAGTTTACAAGGAAGAACTGCATGTTAGAAATGTTAGAAAGAACTTTGAGGAAATTTGTGTTTGGTAGATTATTTCTTCATTGTAATGATGCTCCTTGGCAATAAATCTCATACTGCTGGAGAGCCTATTTCCCTTTTTAATATGAAACCACATTTGTGAAGAACATGTGTTTGTGGGATGAGCAGCAGAGCTGGGCAGGTGGATTGAGGTTAAGAAATACTAGCCAAGTCTTCTCTGTTGTTGCTATTGACTCTTGTTTCACCCTTCTGGTACCCCCAGGTGCTGCCAATCAGATGATGCAAAAATTTGAGACTAAATAAGACTAATCAGCTGCATGTTCATGTCAGCACTTACTTGTTGCGCAGGGGTGGGTAAACCTTTTGTCACGGGGTATATACATGTACATATACAGGGCTGCCGAAATTAACGTGTTAACATGGATTAATCCATCATCATAACTAATCTGATTAAAAAATTTAATGCAATTAACTTATTGAGTTTGAACGTCATTCAAAATACAACGCTTGAGTGCAATTGACGAGTTTTGCCGCCAAAGTGTTTTTTTTGCAGCTGGTCGCTGATCGTGGTCTCCCGCAGCCTGTCTGTGATTTATAGTCGGGACATAAAGAGTTGATATAAGCCACAGAGGTCAAAGCAGGAAGTGGAGACGATCAAGATTAGAGATTCAATCAGATTATGGACAAAACGTGACGATTTTGGTGAAAGTGGCCTCTAACTCTGATAAAACAAAAATGGAACAAACAAACATTTTTTTTTAATGATGAAATAGAGAGTCTTTTCTTTCATTTGAGCTATTCACTGTTTTCAGAGACATAGTACAAAATATTCTGTGGGTCTAGAAATATGACTCAAAATAGTCATATTTTAAAATATGATATATATATCATATTTATTATTTATATTATTTATATTATTTATAATATACAGTCATGGAAAAAATTATTAGACCACCCTTGTTTTCTTCAATTTCTTGTTCATTCTAATATCTGGTACCACTAAACGTATAATACAATGAACACAACAAAAAATGCAGCTGGTCACATAATACTTTATGTCCTATTTGACATTCTTAAGCTTAATTGATTCCCAGGGTATATAAGAGGCCATTTCATGTCACAAGCAGCACTGCACATGCAAAGGCCTAGAGTGGTTTCCTGCTTACATTCAAGCCGTAGCACAACTCAGAAGTTGTCAGCTCTCACATAATGCCTAAAACAAAAGAATTATGTGAAGCAACAAAGGCAGCCATCTTGGCACTGCTGGAAATTGGCATGAGTGAGAGACAGGTAGCGAAAAAACTGAAGATCTCCAAGACAGCCGTTCATTACAACAAAAAAAACAAGCTGAACATGGCACTACCAAATTGCTACCTGGCCGTGGCAGGAAACGTCTTTCTACCCCACGAGATGACCGTGCACTCATCCGTTCCTGTGTCAGGAATCGTCGTCAGACCTCCAGGGACCTTAAAAATGAGTGGGCACTGTCGAGAAATCGACATGTTGAAGCTGGTTTGAAGTCACACAGAGCACGCAAGAAGCCCTTCATCAATGAAAGGCAGAGGAAGGCCCGGCTACTCTTTGCTCGAGACCACAAGGATTGGACTGTTGATGATTGGGCTAAGGTTCTCTTCAGTGATGAATCCAATTTTGAATTGATGCCCACTCCGGCCAACTTACTGGTTAGGAGGAAGCCTGGAGAAGCTTACAACCCAGACTGTCTTGCCCCTACAGTAAAACATGGGGGTGGATCAGTCATGATCTGGGGCTGTTTCAGTCTGAGTGGAAGAGGGCAAATGCAATTGTGTGAAGGCCGAATGAACCAGGTCAAGTACAGGACTACCCTTGAAAACAGTCTTCTTCCATCAGCTGGAAAACTCTTTCCTGCCTCGAATGACTGGATTTTCCAACAAGACAATGCCCCTTGCCACACGGCAAGGTCAGTTAAAGCCTGGATGGAGAACCACAACATTCGCACCATGCCTTGGCCTGCTCAATCACCAGATCTTAATCCAATTGAAAACCTGTGGAAAATCATCAAACTCAAAATGGAGAACCACAAGCCCAAAAACAAAGAAAATTTGTTTGAATTTGTCCAACAGGAATGGGCTGCTGTGACAGCAGAACAATGTCAGAAGCTGGTGGAGAGCATGCCAAGACGCATGGCTGCAGTCATCAAAAACAATGGTTATGCAATCAAGTATTAACTCTTGTGTGTATCATGTGTTTAAAGCAAACAGAAAAGAAAACATGGAATGCTTAAAAGTAGTGTTTTGGCGGTACAATGCCATAGCTATTGATGTAAGAATTTAAGTAATTTTGGTTATTATCAAGAAAACCATGGAAAATGAATAATCCTTAGTTCTTAAATTAAACTCTCATGAGCTATTTTTGTTGTTATCATTATAATTGTCCAAACAAATGTACCTTTGGTTGAGCCAGGCATTAAAATTAACAAGAAATTGAAGAAAACAAGGGTGGTCTAATAATTTTTTCCATGACTGTATATAAAAATGCTGGCACTCAAAGAGTTAACCCATCTGCAGCAGAATGAGTGTGAATGTCTTCAGCTCATTTCAGTCAGTTGGTCCCAGTAGAGTTACCTGCTCTAATGGTCAGTTGATCCGATAGTGACAGGAAGCAGAAACAACCAGACTAGTTTCTTCTTCAGTGTCTTCCTCTGCAAAGCCTCCTCAGCATTAAAGTATTAAAGTAGCTCACTACTCTGATGTTCATGTGTTGATCGAGACTTCCTGAGCAGTTTAGGAGCTTCCAGTCTCCAAATATCCACTTCTATGGTCTCCAACTGGAGGTGAAGCAGCGCATCATTCAACCCTGACAACCAAGTATAGTGGAGCATATAAACGAACGATGGTTGATTGTGTGTGTTTATGAAAAGAATGTCTCTTTCTCTTTTCCTTTTTGACCATTTCATGTTACAAATTAATACTTTAACGATGCTCTTTGGTGGATTATTTGTTTGCTAAATTACAGGAGAAGCTTGGACAGATTCAGAAATGATGGTTACTCTAATTTTATCAGCATGTTTGATTTTAGTTAGTTTAATGTTAGTTACAGCTGCATTTTTAGTTTCCTTGTTTTTTTTGCTGCTTCATGACCTGCTTCTTTAGTTGTCAGTTTATTCATGTAGACTTACATGCCGCCGCGATCGCGTTTATGTAGCAACAGACCTAAATATAATATAACTGAATTTAATAATTTGAACAAGTTCAGTGGGCCGGATTAAAAAGTATATGGCCTGTGGGCCGCAGTGTGCCCATGTCTGCTGTAGCAGCATCTCTCAGTCTTACCGGCAATGTACAGCGATGCATTACGGCTGGTGGTCATTCCTGAGCTGCTCCTGGCCACACAGGTGTAGACGCCCTCATGACCTCGTTTGCCTCCTCCCACGCTCAGGAAGAAGAGGCTCCCGTCTGACAAAACCATGGGCTGCAGCTGTCCATCTCCCTTTGCCTTCTCCATGGGCTGGCCGTTTCGCAGCCACTCAATGGTTGGCTTTGGGCTGCCATCCGCCCGGCAGGAGAGCGTGGCGGGATTCCCAACTCTTACCACCACGTCAGAGGGTTGGTGGACGATTAGGGGCGGCGTTTCCTGTGCATGAACTCTGGAACCTGAAGACAATACAATAAGGAGTTAAGACTGCAAAGAGCACAAGCTTCTGATACAATGTCAGCAATAATCGTACAAACTTTTATTACTTATTTTGTCGTATGGCAAATGATATTTGAAACAGACAAACAGAAAACAATAGCGAGCAACAGGTTTGAGAAAACCTGACCCATTTATTATTAACAAATGGGTTACATCAATTTAACCTTAAACAGAATACAATTGAATCAATTCTACAATTGAATAAAATAAATAAAAAATAAATTAGAATACCCTGAAAAAATCCTCAGTAAATCCAATAAAAACAAAAAATTATTTTGCCACTAGTTTAACGTAAACATAAGCATATTATATAATTGAATAGAATAAATAAAAAAATAAATTAGACGACCCTGAAAATCCTCCTGCTGGTTTTTGTGATGCTGCTTCAAATTAAGGAGAACAGATGGGTACAGTCCCTGTTTTAGATCAGTCTCTGGTTAAAACTGTCCCTGAAAATGTCCACGATTTTTCAGCGTTTTATGATTATGAAAAAAAAAATGTTGCTTGTTGACGAGAAGAACAGTTAGGCCTATTGCAGTTAGCCGGTCGCTACATTAATTAATATCTCTGAGCTGGAAATGTCCCGGATCATTTCAGAAATCTGGTCATCTTAAGCCTTGTTCATACTACACGACTGTCAGAGTCGTAGACTCTCCCTGCTGTTCACACAACGTGACTCTCCATCAGCAGGCGTGGCTGACTGTACTACTTGACAACACACACTGAGGTCCAGTCAGCTGCCTCTGCTAATTCCTGGTCAAATGAGCCACTCGTTTTCTGCACGTTTGTGCTCTAGTATACAACGAATGGCTCGTTTAAGCAGGAATTAGAGAGAGACGGCTGACTGTTCCTCAGTCAACAGCAAGGTTTTCATTGCAAACATGGACACTGAGCAGCAAGAAGCCCTCCTGCAGGGAGCAGCAGGATGTTTGTGATCTACCATGTAGTGAAAGAACAAAAAGAGAAAAGTTGCTGTTGATGTTGTGGTTGCTGCTGCCGCTTCTCATTTTCACTTCCACATTTTGCAGCAACCCCCATGTCTGCTCTCATTGGCTGGAGCTTTTTTTACGTAAACGTGACTCGACTGGCTATTTAGCAGGTGTTCAGTTTTCGTGTGCGACTCAGAGTCAGGATGTCGGTGAGCTTTTGACTAGCGTGTTTGAGGTGTTCACACATAACGACCCAGGCTCACCAAGCGGATGACTGCCTCACCCCGTTTTGTGGGAGGGGAGCAAAAAACAGTCGCCGAACGGCAAACTGGGCAAAAATTGTGTCGTGTAAACAAGACATTACTTCAAATGCCGATGAGGTTGGTCATATTGAACTTCATGGTTCTGTTCCACCACAGCAAACTGGTTCATGACAAGTTTTGCTCTCAGCTTCAACATCTTTTTCAGACTTTAACTAAAAATGCTGCCACAGGGGCATCACTCCTCCTCCTTCTCCTTTGTTAGCACCTTAGCACAGCTGTTGTACGCACTGGTTGTAGCTCATTATATGCCTCACCAACATTTCAGAAATGCATTGTTTGCGTCTTTAGATCACATTGTATTTGACATATTCATCCAGGAAGTTGGAATCTGCCAATATCTTTCAACTTTACCGCAGCTTTTAACAACTCCTCCTCTACAGAAACATGATAAATATTATGACTTTATTCTCATAAAGTTACAAATTTAATCTCGTAAATGTATGACTTTATTCTTGTAAATTTATGACTTGATTCTCATAAATAATGACTAATCTTGTAAATTCACGACTTAATTCTCAAAATAATGACTTTATTCCCGTAAATAATGATTTTATTCTCAAAGTCTGTGAAAAAAAAAAAAAATCAATGTGGCCCCAGTACTCCGTCATAGTGGGACAATATATGGTCCTTCAAAACTTGTTATCTCGACAGGCCTATGGCATACATGAAGAATTTGGTCGTTTAGGATTTCAACCAAAATATTGTACATGTCTCTCATTGGAGACCTCATCACATTCATAGGAAATTCACCAAAGCCTTCCAATTTGGAGTTTCAAGGTGAGGATGCCCAATGCTCGCTTCAAATTAGAAGAAAATCTTTATGAAAATTACCACTTATATACAAGTGCTGCACACAATTAAGTTTGTAAGTTTCTTGGTGGTTTACGTGAGCACCTGCAGAATTTTTTTCTAAAACAAGCTGATTTTGTTATTTTTGTGTGGAAGCTGCCAATGCAAAATGTGAATAGATGTGAGTAATATGACAGTTAAATGAAATGAAATGATGTTGTGAATTTGGCCAATGTATACTGTGTGATGAATAAAACCACGTTATGGTATTTATACGAATGTTTTGCTAACTGCTGTCATTTACTACTATAGGCTTCACCTGAGTGATTGTTAATGTTGACCCATATACACTGTATGTGTAATAACTAGTACTGATTGTCATGTATTTTTTTGGCTTAGTGCTGCTTGTTGTACAACAACCGAGCAACATATTGTGACGAGTGAAGACTGTTTTCATCAACAGTTATTAAAACAAAATAAAAGCCACTGCCTATGCTGTGAGTAGGGGTGAGAGAATAAATCATGACAATATTTCTCGCTAAAGTGAAAAGGTGTCTCATGAGCACAGGGCAGAAAGAAACCTATCAGACTTTAAGCTATCCACACTTCTATTAGTGACCTGTGGGTGACAGTAATGAGCCTTTGCTATGTCTAGTCTGCCAGAAACTGACAAGAAGAAGGAAAAGGAAAGCAGCATCTTGCAGCACTTCGGTAAAGTTAGAAAGATATGGGCAGATTCCAACTGGATCAATACGTCAAATCCAGTATGACCTAAAGATGCAAACAATGCATTTCTGCAGTGTTGGTGAGGCACATGATGAGCTACAACTGTATTTTTTCTGTTGCAGAAACAGCCCAGGGACCATCTGTAAAGTGCAACACCAGAACGAAAAGCGTTCCCATTAAATATGCTGCAGCATCACTCGATTCAGCTCAGACACATCTCACTTCATGCTGCAGTGCAACACTGATTTTACCAAAAAGTGATTTAATGTATTTTTAATGAATTATTCAAGAGGTAGAGTTAAATAAACTCTTTAAAAGTAATGTGAAAATATTGTCTTGTTCTCATGACCCCAGTATCATGTATTGTCTCATCTCGTGAGCTGTGAGCAAATGACCATGACGTCAATAAGAATTTTATAAATACACAGGATGACACCAAATCAGTATACTGTGGTGTGATTTCTGAAATACAGTATGGGATCATTTTGAGCATACAATATGAGGACTGTTTTTCTAGAAGAGCCACACCCTAACAACAGAGACTGTACTCTGAGTTCACCAACAACAAACACATTTGAGACCTGCTACCAACAAACAATGTCTATTTGCTGCCAGCAGTGGAATGCCATTGTCTGGACTTCCCGTGGAGTTGGATGACCACACTGAAGGAAACAGGGAGACTGTGATCAGCTTCCTGACAGGACAGGAAGTCAGAGAGTCTCAGGAACATCAACCCTGACAAAAGCAGACTGGAACCCCCCCCCATATTCCTTCTTGAAGTGGATTTTTCATATTTGCTTCTATTTAACTGGTTTGGAAAAAGTTGAAGTCAAAACCTAGTTGGATTCTCACTGCTTCCTGGCTCATACACACAAAAAAGAAATTGATTTATACTGTAGAGATTTTGTCAGTCAACTCAACTGCAACAATAAACCTGTGAGATTGAGCAGCAACTTTGTTGCATGCAAAGCCTGTAGATGGTCATGAGCTGCAAACACTAAAAAGACTCACGTGACAAATGTTTCACAGATGACCTGAATAGGATCCTAATCTGGCCAAATATTTTTGGCTGTCTTAAATGGGCAATACCAATTAACAAAAGGCCAAACCACTTCAGGTTTTCATTCATTCTGTAGCAGGAAATACCTTCAGAGAACAGCTAACAACAGCCTCTTTAATCCCACTGTCACTTATTGCTGGGGAAAAAAGAAGATACAGCCAAAGCATTAGTGGGTCATGGTCAAAATAAGAAATGTACCATAGGGAACATGAATTGAATATGAATGTAGAAATGTGGGCTCTGAGCATCACTTCATACACCAAACAATTGAGGAAATAATCTGCTGATTCATTAATTGTTGAATTTTACAAGTTGAAGACCTTGTTATGGGAGTACAGTGACAACTGACTTTACCAAACACTGCTCAATGAAGTGTCACATTTAAAACTGGATCCGACTGTAACATGAAACATACGTGTTCAACCATATAAGAGGAGTGATATTTTTGGCCAAGAAGTCTAATTCAGCCTTTAGTGTTTGCAATCAGCCCAAATCTACTGTTTTTCTACTGTCTTCTTAGATAATGTAGACCATATACTGTCATTGTATCAGTACTATACTTGTTACTACCGTTTAGTTCTTCTTAAATAATGTAGACTGTATACTGTCATTGTATCAGTACTATACCTGGTACTACTGTTTAGTTCCTCTTAAATAATGCAGACCGTATACTGTCATTGTATCAGTACTATACCTGTTACTACCATTCAGTTTTTCTTAAATAATGCAGACCGTATACTGTCAATGTATCGGTACTATACCTGTTACTGCCGTTTAGTTCTTCTTAAATAATGCAGACCGTATACTGTCAGCGTATCGGTACTATACCTGTTACTACCGTTTAGTTCTTAAATAATGCAGACCGTATACTGTCAGTGTATCGGTACTATACCCGTTACTGCCGTTCAGTTCTTCTTAAATAATGCAGACCGTATACTGTCAGCGTATCGGTACTATACCCGTTACTGCCGTTCAGTTCTTCTTAAATAATGTAGACCGTATACTGTCAGTGTATCGGTACTATACCTGTTACTGCCGTTTAGTTCTTCTTAAATAATGCAGACCGTATACTGTCAGTGTATCTGTACTATACCTGTTACTGCCGTTTAGTTCTTCTTAAATAATGCAGACCGTATACTGTCAGCGCATCGGTACTATACCCGTTACTACCGTTTAGTTCTTAAATAATGCAGACCGTATACTGTCAGTGTATCGGTACTATACCCGTTACTGCCGTTCAGTTCTTCTTAAATAATGCAGACCGTATACTGTCAGCGTATCGGTACTATACCCGTTACTGCCGTTTAGTTCTTCTTAAATAATGCAGACCGTATACTGTCAGCGTATCGGTACTATACCCGTTACTACCGTTTAGTTCTTCTTAAATAATGCAGACCGTATACTGTCAGCGTATCGGTACTATACCCGTTACTACCGTTCAGTTCTTCTTAAATAATGTAGACCGTATATTGTCAGTGTATCAGTGCTATACTTGTTACTGCCGTTTAGTTCTTCTTAAATAATGTAGACCGTATATTGTCAGTGTATCAGTGCTATACCTGTTAATACTGTTTAGTTCTTCTTAAATAATGTAGACCGTATATTGTCAGTGTATCAGTACTATACTTGTTACTGCAGTTTAGTTCTTCTTAAATAATGTAGACCGTATATTGTCAGTGTATCAGTACTATACTTGTTACTGCTGTTTAGGTCTTCTTAAATAATGTAGACCGTATATTGTCAGTGTATCAGTACTATACTTGTTACTGCTGTTTAGTTCTTCTTAAATAATGTAGACCGTATATTGTCAGTGTATCAGTACTATACTTGTTACTGCCGTTCAGTTCTTCTTAAATAATGTAGACCGTATATTGTCAGTGTATCAGTACTATACCTGTTACTACCGTTCAGTTCTTCTTAAATAATGTAGACCGTATATTGTCAGTGTATCAGTGCTATACTTGTTACTGCCGTATCAGTGCTATACTTGTTACTACAGTTCAGTTCTTCTTAAATAATGTAGACCGTATATTGTCAGTGTATCAGTACTATACCTGTTACTACCGTTCAGTTCTTCTTAAATAATGTAGACCGTATATTGTCAGTGTATCAGTACTATAGTTGTTACTACCGTTCAGTTCTTCTTAAATAATGTAGACCGTATACTCTCAGTGTATCAGTACTATACTTGTTACTACCGTTTAGTTCTTCTTAAATAATGTAGACCGTATACTGTCAGTGTATCAGTACTATACTTGTTACTACCGTTTAGTTCTTCTTAAATAATGTAGACCGTATACTGTCAGTGTATCAGTACTATACTTGTTACTACCGTTTAGTTCTTCTTAAATAATGTAGACCGTATACTCTCAGTGTATCAGTGCTATACTTGTTACTACCGTTTAGTTCTTCTTAAATAATGTAGACCGTATATTGTCAGTGTATAAGTACTATACTTGTTACTGCCGTTCAGTTCTTCTTAAATAATGTAGACCGTATATTGTCAGTGTATCAGTGCTATACTTGTTACTGCCGTTCAGTTCTTCTTAAATAATGTAGACCGTATATTGTCAGTGTATCAGTGCTATACCTGTTACTACCGTTCAGTTCTTCTTAAATAATGTAGACCGTATATTGTCAGTGTATCAGTGCTATACTTGTTACTGCCGTTTAGTTCTTCTTAAATAATGTAGACCGTATATTGTCAGTGTATCAGTGCTATACTTGTTACTGCCGTTTAGTTCTTCTTAAATAATGTAGACCGTATATTGTCAGTGTATCAGTACTATACTTGTTACTGCCGTTTAGTTCTTCTTAAATAATGTAGACCGTATATTGTCAGTGTATCAGTACTATACTTGTTACTGCTGTTTAGTTCTTCTTAAATAATGTAGACCGTATATTGTCAGTGTATCAGTACTATACCTGTTACTGCTGTTTAGTTCTTCTTAAATAATGTAGACCGTATATTGTCAGTGTATCAGTACTATACCTGTTACTGCCGTTTAGTTCTTCTTAAATAATGTAGACCGTATATTGTCAGTGTATCAGTGCTATACTTGTTACTGCCGTTCAGTTCTTCTTAAATAATGTAGACCGTATATTGTCAGTGTATCAGTACTATACTTGTTACTACCGTTCAGTTCTTCTTAAATAATGTAGACCGTATATTGTCAGTGTATCAGTGCTATACCTGTTAATACTGTTTAGTTCTTCTTAAATAATGTAGACCGTATATTGTCAGTGTATCAGTACTATACCTGTTACTACCGTTCAGTTCTTCTTAAATAATGTAGACCGTATATTGTCAGTGTATCAGTGCTATACTTGTTACTGCCGTTTAGTTCTTCTTAAATAATGTAGACCGTATATTGTCAGTGTATCAGTGCTATACCTGTTAATACCGTTTAGTTCTTCTTAAATAATGTAGACCGTATATCGTCAGTGTATCAGTGCTATACTTGTTACTGCCGTTTAGTTCTTCTTAAATAATGTAGACCGTATATCGTCAGTGTATCAGTACTATACCTGTTACTACCGTTCAGTTCTTCTTAAATAATGTAGACCGTATATTGTCAGTGTATCAGTACTATACTTGTTACTACTGTTTAGTTCTTCTTAAATAATGTAGACCGTATATTGTCAGTGTATCAGTACTATACCTGTTAATACTGTTTAGTTCTTCTTAAATAATGTAGACTGTATATAAAGAGAATGAACAGGTAATGTGGCTAAACTAATGTTTCAGAATCAGAACATTCCAGATTTAACACCAGTAGTTGGTGTTGTGATGAAGATAGCATTAACTATGCGTGATATTATCAGTAATGGGCTTTAAAACAATTATATGACAAATTGATCACCGTTATTTGGGCTGGCATGCCAGTGAAATATAAATATAATGTAAATGTAATAACACAAGGTTAAGTAAAAATATGAACAATAATATTCAGTTTATAATTTAACGCATGACAAATGCCAAACGTGATGTTCTTACCTGAGAGTAGAAGCAATAAACTCATGAAATCACTTCCGGTCATCATTAACAGCGAAGCTAATGATGAGGCTAACAGGAGGCTAACAGGAGGCTAGCTAAGTGCCTGATTAAACTTAAAGTCCAGCAGATTTAGGCTCTTCTTTCTTCTGGTTTTAATGAGGCTACAGCTACAGTATAACATCCACCCCATAACGAACTGAATGTCAGCGCCAACTTCACTTCGTACTCTCCGTGACCGTGACGTCATGCTTCCTGTTAGGTTTTCAAAATAAAACCAATGTTGACAAAGGTCACCCTTCCTCACTTAAAAACTTTATTGATTGTGTTGCTGTACATGCAGCATAAAACAGTTCAGTGACACATCATTGCCATTATCGTTCATATTTTCTGGTAATCACAACAAGATCAAGTCTGAGTATGGCGAAAATGTTGTGGTTGATATATGCATTTTTACTGTCTAAACACAAGCTTGGTTTGTTTCAGACTGTTTGTTGCAGCAGCTCTGTCAGCTCTAGGAAGCAGGAAGTTCAGTCTCCATGTCTCCAAACAATACAAGGAAATTATGTATCTCTCACTCATACAATAGAGTCCACAAAGTATTCAACTGGAAGTAAGCAGTTTGTAGGCCTATTGCGGAAATCACTGAATTGGAAATACATGCACATGAACTTTCCATGTAAAAATACTGGCCCTGTGCCCATATCACAATGTTATTCTAGAACACGTTTCACTGGAAAATGAGTACATTAAAAAATACTAGGAGGTGTTCTGACGGTGTAAATTATAAACAAGAAATGCAATTTATAATTGAATAATGTCACTGTGGGAAGGATAAAAAACAGTTCCAAGTTCCACCATGAGCAAGAAATAAGTGAACTACCACTAGTTCATTCCTACCAATGGCTCACATAATAAAGTATTGTTTAGTGAGCTGTCCATTGTGCAGCTCAGAAAGGCCCGGGGCTAAGTGATGGATGTTTATATTGATCCAACAACTTGGGTTTGATGGCCCCGGCATCGGCCAGCTTTCAGTCTGCAACAAAAGGTTTGGATAGGATGAAGGATGAGTCGTGGCTAAACACAGCCCATGGGAATGGTGCTGGGCTGAGATGTGCCGAGAGAAGGAACCTCTTTCAGGCTTTAGACCAAAGGTCAGGAGAAGTTTTGGAACAGCCTTGGAGGGTGGGATGGAATTAGAAAAAGAAAGAAAGTGTCAGCTATAGTGAGGAATGTGATAAAAAGTGACTTCAGAGTAAACTCTGAGTGTAATGCAAATGTGTTTTGTAAAGGAATCAACAATCGCTGTCAACATGAATGACGCTTTAAGCTGGTTTTAAACAAAAATATTCTGTCTACATACTGCACCTCTTTTTCTTAAATAATTATTTAAACCTTCTGTACAGTTCTTGCCTTCATTTATCTGTTATATTGCACAGTTTTCACCTCTGTTTCATATTGTACTGTTTTTGTCTCTGTTTTTTTACCACATAATCAGAGTTTTTGCACTCATGTTTATTCTTGGTCACTTTATCGTCTTTGGTTCTTATCACTGCACTACGTTTACATGTTTATATGTCTGCTTATGTTTATATGTGTGTATATAATGCACAAAGTCACCAAGTTAAATTCCTTGTTTGTACAAACTTATGTGGCAATAAACTTGTTTCTGATTCAGATTTTCTGTTTTCTTAAGACTGAAAATGACATTTATCTTTATGTATGCAACAGCTGTTTTTCAGACTGTAATTGTAATTGCATTCCATCATGACTATTTTGCCAAATCCTGCAAAAATATGTCTCTGGAAAGCCATAGTACATGCAATACTTTTCCGATTGCACACATTGTCTTTTGCAATTCAGTGTTTGTCTTTTGTCCATTTTACACGCAGTCTGATTATATTTCTCATATAGTAGTAGGCAGATGACTTCCTCATGGTAGCAAAACTTAAAGGAAGTTTAAACATGTACACAAAAGAGAAAGCTTTTACAAAATAGATATATTTTAATTGGTATTATATGTATCAAATGTCTTTCCTCAGAGGCAGTGTATAATGTTTGGAATCCTCAAAACATATACAACATTTTTTTTTATCTTATTACATACTTTTTTTATATATAAAACATGATATCACAGTGATGGCATTTGTTTTGATACTTTTTTTTTGCTGTCACATTATCTCTTGGGTGATAGAACTGACTATAAATTATAGGTGAATACAAAAGATGTTCATACTGTAGTTATTTGTCTGCACTGAATGTTTTACCCCACACTACCCCCTCCAAATCTCTAATCAGTTTAGAAAGTTGAAATATTGTTTAACTTATCAGTTAGACCTCTGTGGGGTCTACTCAGATATTTCATTTATACTGTACATGTTCATGTATAGCCCATATAACATTTGGTGTGAGATGCTTTCAGGTCATTACTTACTTTAATACTTTTCTTGGATTTTAATAAAGTCAAATGCACCTAAATGCACAGCCTTTGCATGACAAACCAGCCCATCTGCAGCATGTCAGTGTTGCATGCCTCACCTTGTGTAAGTTTAAAGGGTAAGTACTCACCTTTTTTGCGGTGTGGTCTGTTTCTGTGAGGCGTGTGCTGGTGTCCATCATGATGAACATGCTCCTTGACCCGGCTCCTTGACCTCTTGTCCAATCCTGACTCTTTTGAGCAGCTGTCTTGGCACTGTGAGTATTCTGCACAGGTGACTAACCAGCACACCCAGAGAAGCCACGAACCGACCCACATCTTCTGTCAACACTTCCTGGATGCAAGACCCAAATCCCTACTGCAGCTTCACAGTGCCATCCATACCCTTAGCAAATACTGCCCTCACTGTGGTGCTTCACAGACATTCAACAAGTGGTCTGTCCTACGCACCACTCGCAGATGTTTAAACAGTATGTTTTCTTCATATTCCTTTAACATGGCTGTGAGCTGCTCTTCCCTCCCTCTTTAATCCGGCTGCTCTTGGTCTCCCTATCTCCCTCCTCTTTGGGTCCTTTTCCTCCCGCAGAGGGAGAACTTGGGGGTTAAATAATGATGAACAAACAAGCTCCAGACCTCATGCTGAGCAAGTAGTGAAGGAAAGGGGAACAAGGGGTACTGTCCAACAACATCTGTGCCATTCATTCTGCATGGGATAAAGGGGGGCAGAAAACAAGGCTTAGTCTAGGGGAGGCGAGGGGCGAGAGGAGGTTGAAATAAGGGGGAGGTAACACTCAGTGGCCTGTTTTCCCAAGTCAGATCAGCTCCATTAATCAAATGTTTACCACATGACTGGTAAAATGCAGCTCAAAAATTTTATTACGTAGAGCATTGTGCAAATAATTAAATCTTTGCTATGATCATTCCAAAATATACATATTTCAACACAAATTAATGTATGTAAAAAAAAACACTCTGTGAGAGATATGCAATTTGTATTTTGTCAAAAAGGCAAACATTTCTGTCTCAGAAGCAAGGTGAAATTTTCATTGAGTTCTCTCAGTCAGACGTAAATGATTGGATCAGAAGAATATTTTTCTTTTGACAAATAGCAGCCTCAGAAAAGAAAAAAGGGGACAAAGGCCTCTCTTTCTTTCACTGTGTTGCTTTTATGTGACAACTCAAGCCCCCCCCAACTCACTACCCAACCTCCCACCAGTCAACTAGCCAAGCAAATTTGTAGCTGCCCGTCTGCACAGTATGAGTCTCATACATCATCTTGGCTCACCCATAAGAAGCAGGCCAAGTCAAGCTTGTCACAATGTTCTGCTTTAATTTCACAGTCAGCATGTCTGCTTTGAGTCTGAGGAGATTACACTTCAGGGAACAAGGGAGCAATAACTGAACCGTCGATACAGTCACAAAATATCACTTTACGTGCATGAGATGAATAGTGAGCTAGTGAATGTTGATATGTTGATAATATATAATAATCATAGATTCCTGCTCTTTAAATATACAATTAATTTAACTTCAGCAATACCTATCAAGGAACAGTAATACTTCAGTCAATATCAATAATATTACTACATTATTACACATATTCATACAGCTCTGGTTAGATGCAATCTGCATTTTGCACTTGCAACTAAACAAATCTAATCTAATCTAATCTAATACTTCAAGCAATAAACAGCAATTCTACAAAAATAAGCAGCTATAAACTATACAAAGCATAAACATACACCATGCGTTCTCCTGATGATACTATGATGATGAAAAACTGTGAATACAGAGTACAGAATAATTCCATAACATGATGGATTAGAATGAAATAATCATCAATTTCTGAGATGTATGATGACAGAATTATATTTCAAATACAGTCTATAGACATCAATGCACTGTGTCTTGTTTCATGTCACCTACATATCATATAATAACACATCTTTACGGAGAAAACTATTTAATTTTATATGTACAGGTACATAAATACATAAAAATTAACTACTGCATTTGGTCTGCCCTTAAGCTTAGCTTTATTGTAAGCAGAGGGTTGTGCAAAGTGCCCTGTAGCAACTTGGGGTTCAGGAACACTCTATCCTTTGAGCTACAGACACCATGAGGCCAACATGTTGCTCTGTTTGGCTAGTGTTTAAAACACTCTCAGCACAACCTTGCATACAGTATAAATGGTGATGATATTGGTAAGTGGGTCAAATGCAGCCCTCCAACAAAGACATGATGATGAATGATGGTTCTGATCACTGCTGAGGTGTCCTTAAGCAAGACACCAAACCCCTACAGCTCATGGTCCCTGTTCATGGTCATCCCCTCAATCTGACATCAGTTTAATGCATGTATATAGGTCCTGTCCGAGCACATATGTATTTCACTTAATAAATAACTGAATTTCCCCTGCAGAGGAACAGTCTGTTACTAAAATGCATAATCTATAAAAGGATGGATGAATAACACATAAATAATATAGAGTAACACACCTCACGAGCGCTTTGTGATTACATACAAAAATGTTGAACTAGTTGTCAAAATCTGTCAAGCAAATATTATACTTTTTTACTTTTACTTTTTTTCATGATATCTCCTCAATCTCCTAAATTGAACGGTTTCTCTCAGATGAACCTTAGCTTTCACAAGTACAGGAGGATTCCTGATGAAACCAGGGCTAAAATTATGGATCATGTTGTCATGGTCTCACAATGACTGATGGTGGTCGAAGGGTGCAGATGATGTTGGGAGAACCACTGTAAATTCAATTATTCAAACATTTTCTGATGTAGATGAAAATATGTGGCCAGACAGACAGGAACGTCTGGATGTGCATGAATGATTTACAGCACCGTGTATGTTGTATGTTCAGCTCCAATATGTACTGCAGTATTGTTTACAGTTTTGCACATCCATCCATCCATTTTCTACCTCTTATCCTCTCATAGGGTCGCAGGGGGCTGGAGCCTATCCCAGCTGTCTTAGAGTGAAAGGCAGGGTACACCCTGGACAAGTCTCCAGTTCATCACAGGACACATAGAGACAGACAACCACTCACACTCACATTCACACCTACAGTCAATTTAAATTAACCAATTAACCTAATCCCCATGCATGTTTTTGGATGGTGGGAGGAAGCCAGAGTACCAGAGAGAACCCACACAGACATGAAGAGAACATGTAAACTCCACACAGAAAGGCCCTGAGCCAGGATTCCAGTTTTGCACAGCTCTACCAAAAGGGAGTTTATGTTTGATGTAAATAAGGGTGATTTTATTCTTTTAGAATTACAAGGAGCACATGCAGTAAAAATGTGAAAGATAAAACATTCAGTGTCTTGTACTCAGTTACCTCACTAAATGTGTAACTTTACTGTGTTAATAGCCTTTAGTGCTGTCTTGATCATTTTCAGGTAGTTTCACCAAGATTAGACTTTTTTCTGCATTAAAAAACACTGACAGAATAAACTGTCATAATGAAAACATGACAAAGCCATTTGACTATAATGTTCATAAACATGATGTCAGCACGTTTCATCTTGATGACACTGACACTTTCATTGACATGAATACTTGCTTTTGAGGAATGAACTGTCCATTTTGAGTGACTTTTGCAGGTTATCTTGTAGGTTTTGCAGTTTGTACTAATTGTTTTGCAGAAATGCATAAACTGTTGTGCAAATGTAAAGAGCAATGTGAGAAATGCACCAAAGCGACTGAGAAAAACCGTAACTATTTGGGTGCCATTGATGTACATATAGGTCAGAGCACTTTTAGCTTTATGAAACTGCACTCGTCTGGCACTCAATGAGTTAAGCATGTGTTTACTGCAACACAAAGCAAGCCACTCATTTTACCTTGTCATAGTAATAAAAGTGCATGTGTTGCTAATAACATTAACAATGGCCCTGTAAGCCAGCATGAAAAATACCACAAAACTGAGGCTAAATGTTATTCAGCTATTGTTCATTTTAATATTTACACCTATTCTTTTTCCCTGCTACAAGCATAATTAAGGTTATTAATTATATTTGTGCTTGACAATTAAAAATGTCTCTGGTAAGAAGGTGTATACTCTTGTTGAATATGCACCTTGAAGCTTTTTCCTTGATGCTGCAGGACCAAAGATGTGACCCAAATTCTGTAAGCACAGGAGAAGCCGTCTATTGGACTTAATGGGTAATAATACTCTCCTCCAATAACAAATGTGCACACATTCACCCACTGAACTTGCCAAAACATAGCTGCCCCAGTCAAGATGCGACTACCCAAATACATGTGGACCCAACATTATAAGGTAGCTCACAGTACTGTCTCCTATCCTACACCCTCCTCCTGTGCCTTTGGTACTTTAAGAACTAGGACTACAGCGTCATAAACTTTGCTTGAACTCATACAGGCTCCACCCTCTACTGGGCTCTATGGGTAAGATGGGTGGAGCTTGATGGATGCACGCACCTGCTGCAACAGAACATTAGCCAAACCACATTGATCCTGACCCTGCAGAGGTCAAACAGTGAAACATCAAGTGACTGGGGTGCAGAGACAAGGCAGAGAGTTCACCGACTCTGAGGTCAAAGCAAGCAGCACAGTTAAACACATCAGTAGGAAGTGTTCCAGAGGCTCAAAGGGAACCTTCACTAAGGCTTTGGATGCCAATGGCAGTTCCCTCCTGTAGTAAGGAGGCATGCATCACTGGACTTTTGCCTCCTGATCCCCCTGCAAGAGCCATTTCATGGTCTGCACAACCTGTACAGACAGTCCATCCCTCCTCTGTCTGGCTAGGGTGGGCAACCCTCATCAAAGCCACTCTCTCCAAAAGAGGAGTGTTGCGATAGAGTGGCAGAAAGCAGCTTTCTTGGCCACAGCACACTGCAAACAGAGCCACCCGCTGAGGTGGACACTTGTTGCTCTTTTACTATACAGGTAGGTCAATCCAAAAGCAACAGTTTTATATATAATATAATGAATATACAAAACATAGGCTAGCTGGTGCTGAGCATGCTTTGTGGATCACTGTGGTGCACATGCTTTGATCAGCATGGCCGCTATTCAATCATGCCTACAACACTGTCAAAATGGACCCCCCCATGGTGCTGAGCTTCGGCCCGCGATGGGGCGTCATGTCCAAACAGCAGAGGGCTATTTGTTAGGGAGCTGACCTCTAATCTCTGATCATCCTCCAACCGAGAGGCAGAGCCTTAGCTTCCCTTGTGAGGGAGAGGTAAAAGTCTAAGACAACACTATGTCCCCCCCAGTCTGTGTGTTGCTATAATAGCATCCCTTGGCTGTACACAAAAGTGCGAAATAGAGCAGGACCAGGCAGCCCTGAGAAAAACTCCTCTTGGCCCCAAGACCACATAGTTTGTTACTGGGCTGACAAGGCCTTGGTTCCTGTCCACGTTCTATCAGCAGCTCTTTCACACATTAGTGAAATACCCAGCTAGTGAACTCTGGTGTCCTCAGGTTGGCCAAACATCCACTTGTCAGCTAATAAACCCTTATTTAATCCACGCCTATATTAGGATTTAAAATGAGCTCCTTCACTTTTAGTTTTACCCCAAGGAGCAGTCATCAAGTTTTATTTACCAGACTTTTTGAAAGGATTGCAAACATTACCATCTGCTTGATTAAACATGAACTGAAACACATTCTTTCAGGATAAGTGCACCAACTTTGCCCAAAATCTTTTAATGGATATTCAGTGTTGTGGGAGCTGGGTGGGGCGCTGACGGTATCCCAAACAGAGGGCGAGATGGCTGAGGATGTGAACGGCAAGCCAGGAGTTCTGCTTGAGTGCTTCTGAATGCAGGAGAGGAGGAAGAGAGGAGCGCTTGCCGTCCCCTCTGCAGTTTGAAAACCAAGCACCCTGAGCTTTCTGCTCACACCTCTTTGCCCTTGCATTCTCTGTCTTACCCGCCCCCATCTCTTTATATGTCCAGCTGGCTGTGGCACAAAGACACTGCCTCCCAGTTCCAAATGATCCTCAACCCCCCACACGCTTTGTTCTGCTCATTTTCCCACTCCCAAGAGACAAAATTAAAATGAGGAAAGAAAGATTAAAAAGGTGAGGTAGAGGGAGAGAGTGTGGGAGAAGCAGAGAGTAAACCAGGGAATACTGTCAGATCTCTTAGACACACACTTTGGGGATTCGGAGACTTTGAGCTTGTAGACTTAAAGACAGCGAGGATTTGATGTACACATCTTTTGCATCGTGACATTGATATATAAACTGCAGCTCAATGTTCTCAAAGGGTTTCTGCTGAAGGCAGTATCTTCTCCAGCTGAAGCTCTCCTTCAGTGTCAGTGCACTCTAATAGTGCCACTTTCTGCGGCGGCTAAGATCATGTTTTGCAGTAATCATGTGGTCAATTACAAGTCCCTCCAGGTTGAAAGGTTTCAGATCCCCTGTCCCACCCTGCTGGAATCCCCCAGTTCCCGGGATTGTGTGAAATCATGCAGTGGATTGTTGTGCAGAAAAGGGACCACAGTATGGAGATGTGGGCTGGAACTAATAGGATTGGTTTTGATTCATTAGATTCTCTTTCATCATCCTTGTTGGAATTCTACTCCACGTCTCCTCAGGCTTCACACTTTTAAAATGGAGGTGGGAGGGGGGCAAGTGTTCATAATTGAGCCTATAGACTGCAAAAGCTCATTACTCTCTGTGGAATCTGCTTATTTATAGCCCACGATGGAATCAGCATCATAACCAAGTGAATGCAACAGCACAATACAGGCTATGATTCAAAGGTTGTCAAAATGTGTGAACAGAATAACAGTGCACAGCAGCGAAATACAATGATACAATAACTTCTATTTACATACAGTATGTTACATATGATGTGATGCTGGGCCTTAACATCTCCCTTTTCACAAATCACAACACACAGAAAGTAATCAAGTACTGAACTAGCAGCTGTTTACTGAATGCTGACCCCTCATCTTAAGTCCAGAGGTCTACTTTCTGTCATATCTCACAGGTGCTTTCCTCTGTTGGTGCAGTTTTTCATAATGTTTCTGTGCTCTTTAAGCACTATTGTTAAATACCAATGTGTTGGAGTCTTGGAGAACTATCTATTGAGTTAATGTTAATGCAGTGGGGTCTAATTTAAGGTAAGTCACACTATCAGGAGGTCAGGAGTCAGTGATGCTGCACACACTTATGTCATCATGTGTTCTGTTCATTTCTATTTTACACAATATGCTAATTAATTGCAACTTACCTAAAATAACACTGATCTGTTTTTATATTCAGATTACATTAATTACACAACTGGTAATGTTTACAATAATGGTTTATTCTTGGTCTCCCTTGAATGTTGAAGAGGTCAATAGCATGAAGGTTAAAGGAACAGACTTTTTTTTTCTTCTTGCTGAGAGTTATTGATAAGATACCCCTTGTGTCAGTATGGTAAATAAGTTGATTTAGTTTAGCATAAAGACCGGAAGCAAAAAGATGCCATTTTTAAGGTCTTTTCAGACCAAATGCAAATAATTTGTGTGAATAAATCACAAAAATTCAAACCCATCTCTTTCTCTGTGAGCTTATCCACACTGAATCCAAATCTTTATATTTCACAACTATGAATAAACTAATGACTTTTGCTCACAGGATCAATAGATTTTTTTGGACATCAATGTCAAAACTGTGTAAATGTTGACCCTATCTGAATGTTCAGAAGAAATGGAGACTTGTCAGAGAAGACAACACTTTTCCAGTTGTCTGTTGTCCAGTCCTGGTGTATTTCCTCTTTTCCATATCATTCTCTCTGAACCCTAGAGATGGTTGTCGTGAAAATCCCAGTAGATCAGCAGTTTTTGAGATACCCAACAAACATGCCACATTCAAAGCCACTTAAATCTCCTTTCTTCCCATGTCAGATGCCAGTTTGAATATCTTCATCATGTGTACATGCCTAATCATGGCAATCATGCATTCAGAGGTCAATGTGCTGTACATGAGATTGGCTGATTCGAGACACTAAACTTGTTAGACAGGGTCAGAACTAGAATGGAATGGAATAATTAATAGTTCTTGTGAATATTTACAGTCTGCACTAAAAAGAATTGACTTTAATGGTAAAATACACCAGTAATCTGAATTTTAACTTGTTTTTTTAAAATCTGTTACCACCCAGGACAAGTCACAAAACTATAAAATACTTTATAGTTAATAAAATACTCAATACAGTACACTGTAGAGGGAAAGCAATACAGACAATACAGACAATACAGCAATACAGACACAGTGTATTTGTCATGTTATATAATGTTGTATTTTTCTTGATGTTACTGACACTCCTGCTGTCATAATGAAAAACAAAAAGAAAAAAATCAATGACTGTGCTGAAGTTATCCTCAAAGTGAAGTAATGGATTTTATTGGCATGACTCAACTTATCTACAGTGAATTAATAATACAAAAAACACATCAGGACATGGAACATCATCATGTAAAATACACTTAGTATACACTTAGTAGTACATTTGAATTAGAACTTAGCACTTCCTCTTAGTCCTTATTGTCTCTAATGCCGTGGCAACCTAAATTGTTCATGTCTTTATAAAGGTGGACAGAGTGTTTCAGTACTATAAGATAAATAATAATACTAAAAAAGTCTTCATCTTAAGTATTGATACAAAAATGCGTATAGAACTACCTGAATACTGTTGAATAGTTTTTTTCTGGTAGTTGTCAATACACAGTTGGCTGTGAAAAAAGAAAACATCTCTTCTGCTGGTTCTGTTTGGGATACATCCTTAGTCTGTTTTCACATGAAGAGGAGGGGGTGGGAGGCTCTCATCATGGACTGCTTGTCTCCAGTTGTACATGAGCGATGTGATCCCAGTGCCAGCCCTGACCCTGGCAGCTCTAGTGTGTTCTTAAGGTCTTGGCATACACTGGCTCCAGGAAATGAAAGGGGAGCAGCATGAAGAACACCAGCAGAAACACAGCACTCACCACTGCCAGCAGTACATAGCGGCCAATGAACAAAGTGTCCACTATCTGCAGAGAGAAAGAGAGAATCCAGTCACTTCAGGAGTTTAGTAATTACACACTGGAGTTTTTCTGCTGAGGGAATAGTCCATCCAGTGCATTAGAGAAGCATGGATGTTCAAAATTCTGTATTTCCTGCATTAACCACTAGATGTCAGAAGAGGACCTTCACAAAAGCTTTGTACACATACTGCTTATACACATACACAAACTGTATGTATATACACCCAGATGTATATGTGTATATATACATACGTGTGTGTATGCATATATATATATATCCTGGAGCCAGTGTAATCCCGGGCACCGGGATTCGAACCCGGTACCTTCTTGCTGTGAGGCGACAGTGCTAACCACTACACCACCGTGCCACCCTCTGAGATAACCCTGAATGAAAAATAGTTTAAGGCTGTGCTGCATTCAGCAGACATTTATTCACAATTTGTCTGTAGTGATACTTCAAAACCAGTAAATGCTTACATACATTTTGGGCCCTAAATGGCATTCCAGATGAAATTAACGTTTACCATACAACACTTACTGAGTGGCGAACTGATTCATTGTATGATATCTGTATCTTTGGTGAAACTATACTTGATCGGTGGAGATAACACTATATATCTATAAGGAATGAGGAGCAGGACTTGGAGGCATAATTGATTCTATCTAGACTAGTGTTTGGAGTTCTTAATACCATAGATATATTTAATTGACACTTCACTGATGACGCTGAGTCTGTGTTAGCATTTAGGTCATGAGCCATCCATGCAGATGCACATACAAACTGAAAAAAACACGCTGAAGTCAGATCACACCAGCATCAGCATCAGCACTACTGCTGACTAAAGATTTGTCATCAGGGACTCTCAGGGAAAAATCCACTGGTGTCTAGCAGAGACCAGGATGATGTATGCCGTCTCTTATGGAATCATTTAACACATCTCACTTTTTAATTTGCCAATTACACAGCAAGCAGGAACCCAAAGTGTGTGCCATGTTTTATTAATGTGCCATTGAGCACACGGGTGGTAACTGGCAGACGAGTGGGGGGCAGGTGGGGTGGGGGGGCGAGGAATGGTCTAGTATAAATCACCCCCACCACTAGACTGGGGCTGGCCTAATTGGCACTATGATAGTTTCCTTTTGTATAACAGCCAGAGGTCAGACATTGTTACATAGTTAGCCATACGGTATACATTCCCTCTCTACTCTCGGCTTTTAGATGTTTTCTTTGTATATGTCATCAAGAGGTAAACACAAGGCTTTTAAGCTTCCTTTCCTGAACCTAACTCTAGAGGTTCTGTCAAGTTGTTATGTTACATTGTTACCCAGACTTGCTTGAAGTTGACCTGGATGACTGAGAACCTCACAGAAAGGTTACGTTGTTATGTAGTTACATGACAATTTGAACACTAACCTTAACCACATACTAAGAAGAAACAAGTCCATGTCAGAATGCCAACAAATTTAACTGAACTGCACCAATTCTGTCAAGAGGAGTGGTCAAAGATTCAACCAGAAGCTTGTGGATGGCTACCAAAAGCCTAATTGAAGTGAAAAGGGACATGTGACCAAATATTAGCGTTGCTGTATGTATATTTTTGACCCAACAGATTTTCAGTTGACCCATAATAAAGTCATAAAAGAACCAAACTTCATGAATGTTTTTTGTGACAAAGAAGTATCTGTTCCAATCACTCTATCAGAAAAAAATCAGAGTTGTAGAAATAACTGGAAACTCAAGAGAGCCATGACATTATGTTCTTTATATGTATACATATGTGTATATAATATATATATATATATATATATATATATATATATATATATATATATATATACACACACATATGTATATATATATATATATATATATATATATATATATATATATATATATATATATGTGTGTGTGTGTGTGTGTGTGTATATATATATATATACGTATATATATTTATATATATATATCTATATCCTCAAGCTCGGGTTCTCTATCAGAGTCCTAGGAGTTTGAGGGTTCTGTGCATTATCTTCTCTGTTCCTAGGACTGCGCTCTTCTGGACTGAGGCTTCAGATGTTGTTCCTGGAACCTGTTGGAACCACTCTCCCAGTTTGACAGTTTGGCAGTCACCGCCCCAAGTGCTCTTACCATCACAGGGACCACGTTGGCCTTCACCTTCCACATCTGTTCCAGCTGTTCTTTCAACCCTTGGTACTTCTCAACCCTTTTGTGCTCCTTCTTCCTGATGTTTTCATCAGCTAATACAGCCACATCTATCACCACTGCCCTCTGCTGCTCTTTGTCCACCACCACTATGTCTGGTTGGTTAGCCAGGAGCTGTTTGTCAGTCTAGATGCTAAAGTCCAACAGGACCTTAGCCCTGTTGTTCTTTCGGTGGTATGTGGGTACTTCCAGTCCATACATGGTTGTGCCTCTCCATATACGTTGATCCAACTAGCATCTTACATCCCGCTACTATGTGCTGGACTGTCTCAGGGGCCTCCTTACACAGTCTGCACCTTGGGTCTGGTCTACTCTTGTAGATCCTGGCCTCTATAGCCCTCGTGCTCAGGGCCTGTTCTTGTGCTGCCATGATCAGTGCCTCTGTGCTGTCTGTCAGCCCAGCATCTTCCAGCTATTGGTAGGTCTTATTGATATCAGCCACTTCCTCTATCTGACGGTGGTACATGCCATGTAGGGGCTTGTCCCTCCATGTTGTCTGCTCTTCACCCTCCTCACACTCTTCAGGTTTCTGCTGCCTGAGGCTTTCACTGAGCAGTTCATCCTTTGGGGACATTTTCCTGATGTATTCTTGGATTTTTCATGTTTCATCCTGGACAGTGGCTCTGACGCTCACTAGTCCTCGGCCCTCCTCTTTCCGCTTATTGTACACTTATCAGTGTACAGCCTCAGGGTGCTGGACTTGGGGTGAAACCCTCCGTGCATGGTGAGGAGCTTCCTTGTCTTGCTATCTGTGGCTTCAATCTCCTCCTTTGGCCAGCTTATGATCCCTGCGGGGTATCTGATGACTGGCAGTGTGTACATGTTGATGGCTCGGACTTTGTTCTTTCCATTCAGCTGACTTCTCAGGACTTGCCTTACTCTCTGGAGATATTTAGCTGTGGCTGACTTCCTCACGGCCTCCTCATGGTTTCCATTAGCCTGTGAGATACCAAGGCAAGGTATTTGTAGCTGTCTTGGATGTCTCCTATCCTGCCCTGTGGTAGGTCAACTCCTTCAGTTCTGATCATCTTGCCTCTCCACGATACCATCCGGCCACACTTATCCAATCCGAATGACATACCTATGTTGTCGCTGTAGATCCTGGTGGTGTGGATCAGTGAGTCAATTTTTTGCTCATTCCTGGCATACAGCTTGATGTCACCACAGACCTATGCAGAAGGGCAGTGGTGATAGTGCATCCCCTTGGTGTATGCCACACTTGATGGTGACTTGGGCGATCAGCTTTGAGTTGGCCTCTAGGGTCGTCTTCCACATTGCCATGGAGTTTTTGATGAAGGTTCTTAGTGTCCTGTTGACCTTGTACAGTTCCAGACATTCCCGTGTCTGTGTGTGGCATTGAATCATAGGCTTTCTTTTAGTCAATCCAGGCAGTGCACAGGTTGGTCTGTCGATTCTTACAGTCTCTGTGAACTGCTCTGTAGACCAGCAGCTGGTGTTTGGTTCCTCTGGTGTTACTGCCAATTCCTTTCTGTGCGCCGTTCATGTATTGAGCCATATGCCTACTCATCTTAGCTGCCATGATGCCTGACAGGAGCTTCCATGTTGTACAGAGACAGGTTATTGGCCAGTAGTTGGATGGGATGGGTCCCTTCTGGGGGTCCTTCATGATGAGGACTGTCCTGCCTTCAGTTAGCCACCCTGGGTCCCATCCCTTAGCAGCTGGTTCATCTGTGCTGCCAGGCGTTCATGGAATGCCGTCAACTTCTTAAGCCAGTATGCATAGATCATATCGGGGCCTGGTGCCATCCAGTTCTTCATCTTTGACACTCTTTCTTGGTTCTTACTGATTCTTACTATGGGAGGCTGCTGTGGTCAGTTCTCAGATCCACTAGCCCTTGGGCCATTGGGCATTGGTGTTGTGTGATGCCTCTCTTTCCCAGATGTTCTTCAAGTATTTTTCAATCTCAGCTCTTGGTGGGTCTGAGCTGTTACTTCCCTGCCACTGAGAGTACACCTTGGCTGAGTGAGTGGAGAACATCTTGTTTATTCTCCTGGCCCCTTCCTCCTCAGTGTATCTCTTCAGCCGAGAGGCCAGAGCTGTTAGTCTCTATTTGGCAGTTTCAAGTGCTTCAGATATGGGCAGCTTGTTGTACTTCCTGGGTACCTCTTTATTCACCATGTTCCCTTTCTGCATCTCTGTTAACTGGCTGACTTCTCTCTGTGTTGCCTTTATCTTGGCCTCTAACCATTTCTTCCATGGAGAGTGCTGCCTCCTGCCAAGGGTACTGATCTTATATCCTAGCATCTCAAGGAGTACTGTTGCTGTACTGTGTATCAGCTTATTGGTCTCAGTGATGGTCCCAGTTGGGATTGTTCTTACTGCAGCATACACATCTTCTATCAGATCTTCTGAAGGTAACTGACAATTCAGCTTCGGTAGTTGTCAGAGGCTCCAGGTTTCCAGTTGGTTCACGATCAGCCTTCTCAGGTCAGCAGCTCTTGTGTTGAGGCTGTCTATTGGGGCTTGGTACCTAATCTCGAATTGTGAGGGTGATGGTGACATTCCCTTGCTGACCTGTCATCCTGGCTCCCCCTTGCTGTAGCATCGTTGTAGTAGCATCGATCTCTAGTTGTGAAAGCAGTTTTCAGTTATGGATGTTGCAACAGTGGGTTAACAGCTGTTTATTTGTGTGTGTGTGTGTGTGTGTGTGTGTGTATATATATACGTATATATACACGTATATATATAAGTGTGTATATCTATGTATATACACACGTATATATATACGTATATACACGTATATATATATATATATATATATATATATATATACAGTCATGGAAAAAATTATTAGACCACCCTTGTTTTCTTCAATTTCTTGTTCATTCTAATATCTGGTACCACGACACGTATAATACAATGAACACAACAAAAAATGCAGCTGGTCACATAATACTTTATGTCCTATTTGACATTCTTAAGCTTAATTGATTCCCAGGGTATATAAGAGGCCATTTCATGTCACAAGCGGCACTGCACATGCAAAGGCCTAGAGTGGTTTCCTGCTTACATTCAAGCCGTAGCACAACTCAGAAGTTGTCAGCTCTCACATAATGCCTAAAACAAAAGAATTATGTGAAGCAACAAAGGCAAGCCATCTTGGCACTGCTGGAAATTGGCATGAGTGAGAGACAGGTAGCGAAAAAACTGAAGATCTCCAAGACAGCCGTTCATTCCAACAAAAAAAAACAAGCTGAACATGGCACTACCAAATTGCTACCTGGCCGTGGCAGGAAAGCGTCTTTCTACCCCACGAGATGACCGTGCACTCATCCGTTCCTGTGTCAGGAATCGTCGTCAGACCTCCAGGGACCTTAAAAATGAGTGGGCACTGTCGAGAAATGTGACTTGCTCGGCAAGGACAGTTCAAACCGACTTGTTGAAGCTGGTTTGAAGTCATACAGAGCATGCAAGAAGCCCTTCATCAATGAAAGGCAGAGGAAGGCCCGGTTACTCTTTGCTCGAGACCACAAGGATTGGACTGTTGATGATTGGGCTAAGGTTCTCTTCAGTGATGAATCCAATTTTGAATTGATGCCCACTCCAGCCAACTTACTGGTTAGGAGGAAGCCTGGAGAAGCTTACAACCCAGACTGTCTTGCCCTACAGTAAAACATGGGGTGGATCAGTCATGATCTGGGGTTGTTTCAGTCTGAGTGGAACAGGGCAAATGCAATTGTGTGAAGGCCGAATGAACCAGGTCAAGTACAGGACTACCCTTGAAAACAGTCTTCTTCCATCAGCTGGAAAACTCTTTCCTGCCTCGAATGACTGGATTTTCCAACAAGACAATGCCCCTTGCCACACGGCAAGGTCAGTTAAAGCCTGGATGGAGAACCACAACATTACGCACCATGCCTTGGCCTGCTCAATCACCAGATCTTAATCCAGTTGAAAACCTGTGGAAAATCATCAAACTCAAAATGGAGAACCACAAGCCCAAAAACAAAGAAAATTTGTTTGAATTTGTCCAACAGGAATGGGCTGCTGTGACAGCAGAACAATGTCAGAAGCTGGTGGAGAGCATGCCAAGACGCATGGCTGCAGTCATCAAAAACAATGGTTATGCAATCAAGTATTAACTCTTGTGTGTATCATGTGTTTAAAGCAAACAGAAAAGAAAACATGGAATGCTTAAAAGTAGTGTTTTTGGCAGTACAATGCCATAGCTATTGATGTAAGAATTTAAGTAATTTTGGTTATTATCAAGAAAACCATGGAAAATTAATAATCCTTAGTTCTTAAATTAAACTCTCATGAGCTATTTTTGTTGTTATTATTATAATTGTCCAAACAAATGTACCTTTAGTTGAGCCAGGCATTAAAATTAACAAGAAATTGAAGAAAACAAGGGTGGTCTAATAATTTTTTCCATGACTGTATATATATATATATATATATATATATATATCTCATCCCAAAGGTGTTCTATTGGGTTCAGGTCAGGACTCTGTGCAGGCCAGTCAAGTTCATCCACACCAGACTCTGTCATCCATGTCTTTATGGACCTTGCTTTGTGCACTGGTGCACAGTCATGTTGGAAGGGGCCAGCTCCAAACTCTTCCCACAAAGTTGGGAGCATGGAATTGTCCAAAATGTCTTGGTATGCTGAAGCATTCAGAGTTCATTTCACTGGAACCACCAAACTTTACACTTGGCACAATGCAGTCCGACAAGTATCGTTCTCCTGGCAACCGCCAAACCCAGACTCCTCCATCAGATTGCCAGATGGAGAAGCGTGATTCATCACTCCAGAGAACACGCCTCCACTGCTCTAGAGTCCAGCGGCGGCGTGCTTTACACCACTACATCCGACACTTTGTATTGCATTTGGGGATGTATGGCTTGGATGCAGCTGCTCGGCCATGGAAACCCATTCCATGAAGCTCTCTGCGCAGTTCTTGAGCTAATCTGAAGGCCACATGAAGTTCGGAGGTCTGTAGTGATTGACTCTGCAGAAAGTTGGCGACCTCTTCGCACTGTGCACCTCAGCATCCACTGACCCCACTCCGTCAGTTTACGTGGCCTACCACTTCGTGGCTGAGTTGCTGTCGTTCCCAAACACTTCCACGTTCTTATAATACAGCTGACAGTTGACTGTGGAATATTTAGGAGTGAGGAAATTTCATGACTGGATTTGTTGCACAGGTGGCATCCTATCACAGTTCCACGCTGGAATTCACTGAGCTCCTGAGAGCGACCCATTCTTTCACAAATGTTTGTAAAAGCAGTCTGCATGCCTACATACATACATATATATATATATATATATATATATATATATATATATATATATATATATACACATACGTGTATATACGTATATACACGTATGTATATATATATATACATACACATATATGTTTATTCATATATATATATATATATATATATATATATATATATATTCCTAGTGACCAGTGCCACAAACCAGCCCTTGCTGGTGATGTAAAAATGCTACCATAAAGCAGAGACACAGGTATATAAAAAGTGGATGGAATGTCGTGACGTCACCTGTTGATTTGAGAACAATGACAATGAAGCCCATACTGAAGTAACTTAAACTAACACTCTCTCAATTGAAATTTCCCTCATTGAGGGACTAATAAAGGAATTCTTCTTCTTCTTCTCCACCAGCTAGCAGGGGGCGATACTGGTGTTTTCAAAAAGAGTATTAATGTCTATAGGAAAATGACCATTTTCTCACCTGGTGTATTACTACTGTAAACACGATAAATATGAGTTTAGGTTCTGAATGCTTAGTTTAAATAATGTTAGAATACATCACAATGTTCATTTACTGAATTATGGTCTAATAAATGGTGAAAATAACACATAAAGCTTTGGTGCATGGCTACAGTGTGATTGACAGGTCTCTGCTGTCATTACATCCTGAAGAGGAACAGCGCTGATGGTCTGAGCTCTCAGCTCATGTTTTCTTTCACCATTCCTGGCACCATTTACTGGTAAATAACATAATGTTCTGAGCCACAATTAACAATCCAGTTAATGTCACTGTTCACATGAATTACTGAGGTTCATCACCAATCAAGCTAGCTCGCTAGTTGTAGCGTTAGCTGATAACATAGCGGTTTCTATGCTAATGGTACCAATATAATATATATCTCTGTCTATGCCTACCTTCATGTCTGTGAAGAACTAATCCTCGTTGTGACGTTTGTTCCTATTTACTTTTTCATCATGATTGTGGAGCTAATGTTCCCATCACATTAACACAGGGAAGACAGTTTAGCACCCTGTTAACGGTACCGGTACCGTTAGCATAGCAACTGCTATGTTATCAACTAACGCCAGGGGTGAAAGTAGTTTTAAATTCTTGCCGGTACTATTACCAAAACCTTCATTGCCTTATATTGTTCTCTCTCGCTTCATGCATTTTAAAAAAAGCAAAGTCAAAACCCAAACAAATAAAACTTTTCAATATTTTACTGTAGGCTACCTGTGTGGCGTAGGCAGAAATTAGAAACACTTGACAATATGATGAAAATATTTCTTTTAATTATCAAGATGATTTTCTCATTTTCTGTGGTGGTAACCCATCTTCAGTGTCCCTGTCTTTTCTTTTGAATAAAGAAGTTATTTTTCTCTGCATTGTTCTGCTGTGTTTCTCTCCGTTTTATATGTGTATTTGATATCTGACAGATATTTAAATCTTGTTGAAAATGTTTCAGCCAACCACAAGAATGTGTCGAATTCGTTGGTGTAATTTATTGTCCGTCCTGTCCCAGCACAATCAAAGTGGGAACTAATCATTAAAAAGTAAAATGACAATCTATTAATCAATAATATACAAACTATTACTATTACTAAACTAATACTAATAATATATAAACTAAATAAACTATTATTCAATAATATATTAACAATGAAATGTAAATGCACCCTGTGCACCGGTTAATCTCACTCGCTCCTCTCCTCTGCTCTTCAGTCAGTTAATATGAGCACTGTGATGTGTGTGCCTTTGTTTGAATGTGGCTTCACTTAGCATTTGCTGTTAGCTCAGAGAAACATGTCAGCGCCATGACAGCTTATTCCCCGCTTCTAGTTCCTCCTTGCAGGACTGACTGAGTGACTCTACCGGCTTCCTCGGAAGAGGACGCTGGCTTCCTCCTCCGAGGAAGCCCTCCCCCCTCGTTCTGAGGTGCAACGAACTGGCTCCGAGTACAGTGAACGAATCGCGGCAGCTTCCTGATAGAATCACCTGTTCATTCAGTGAATGAAACGTTCAGTGAACGAATCGCTGCAGCTTCCTGGTAGAATCACTCGTTCGTTCAGTGAGTCGCCCCTCGCCTCCCCTCCCCCGCTGGGTTGTTCATCGAAGATTCTCGAGTCATGAACTACCGAACGAGGCAGTTCGACTGCTGGCCACCACGCTGAGACTGAGCTCAAGTGAACTGTGAAAGGAACGAATTAGTTCAGCAAGTGATTCAGTTCAGTTCGTTCACTCAAAAGATTCGTTCTTTCGAACGAATCGTTCGCGAATAACACAACACTACACTACACCGGGCTCTCTCCGAATGGGAGGGGGAGAGAAGCAGGGCAAGAGCCTTTAAGGAAGAGAGGGAGATGTCCGACCAAGGCCCCGTCCAGCATGGACCAAAACACAGCAAGGACAGTTCAGAAACAATTCGGAATGAGTTAAAAGCGATTTCTAAACAGACAAATTAGTGTTCAAGACCGCATATTGCCAGCGGATCTATTTTCTGACCCAAAGTGCGGCCGTGACTGGTTCTGAATGAGGGCTTTAGAGCAGGCAGCTGCTCTCCCCCCTCTTCCTGGTACTGCGTACCGCCACTGAATCTTTTAGTGGTACGCAGTACCGTACCGTACCGGCTTACTTTCACCCCAGGCTGACGTTAGCACTAGCAAGATATCTTGGTCAGATATAAGCCATATGAACTGTAATATTAACCAGAATGCTAGTTTTAGCTCAACATCACGTTACTTATCGGTAGACGGTGCCAGTGTCTCCTCAGATGAAGGAAACATGAGCTGAGAGTTCAGACACATCAATGCTGCTCCCCTTAAGGATGTAATGACAGCAGAGACCTGTCAATCACACTGTAGCCACGCTCCAAGCAGCTCCTGCTGTGGTATGTGTTATTTCACCATATATGAGACCATAATTCAGTAAAAGAACACCCTGATGTATTACAACTTAATTCAAACTAGGCATTCAGACCATAATCTCGTATTTATAGTGTTTACAGAGGTAATACACCAGGAGAGAAAATGGTCGTTTTCTCAAAACTGCAAACAGTCTATGCTGCAATGAACATGTTTAGAACTCTGATTTTTGAGTTTTAATTATCCAGCAGTCATTCTGATGTCATATGTAAACCACTGGAGTAACATTAATGATAGCATAGCAACAGAGCTAACCAAGTAGCCTCCATGTTAAAATTATGATATAAATATAAAAGGCTTATATCCTACAGTAGACTTTTTTATTTGGCTCTACAATATATTTCGTAATATTGTACAGCTCTAACACACCGTGATTTGGTTGTCTAATCCTAACCAATTGTTTGTTAACCACATAGGACTGTGTTTCTGTAAGTTTGATACAAGGCTGATATCATTTCAGAAACATCCAATGCCGGAATTTTTTTCAGGTGACTGGCTTGAGTTGAGTGCAGTCTAGTCCGGACCAGTGTACAAGATACCAACGGGTTTATCCTGGATTTAAAGCACGTACAGGGCTCTACAGACCGCTTAGAAATTAATTAAGGCTGATAATGATATTTTGAAAGCATTATTTATTTGCAAGATATCATTATTACAATTGATTTTATATGTGAGCTCTTTTAAACACGAATCAATTCGTGAAGAAGCCATGGGCTCATTTCACCTGTAAGCCTTGTACAGAAATGCCTCACTGTCTGTGTTGCTGGCCTGCTATCTGCCTTTGAACAAAGGCTATAAAATGTGAGCTGGCTGGGACAGGACCCTGCTCAGCTCGCTGGCAGCTTCCTTGGCAGCTCTGGCCAGCTTACTGGCACAACGTGTGGGGTGTTGTTTGTTCTGTGTTGTTGTTATAGCAAGATAAAGCAGAACAGGCTTTCATGACGAGACATGTACACACAATAATGCATGCTATTATTGGCATGTAGTTATGGTTTTATTTGGGAAAAGTTGCTCATTCACCTCAATAGAGCCCATATTCTCATCATATGCAGTGCAGATAAATTCTGCTCTTAATGACAACCACACATGATCTGAGCTGTGACTTTGGCTCGTACAAACTCACACTCAAAATATGAATTAGCCTTTGAGATCTTAAGAACATGCATCTGTGACAGATACTTGTTTGTTCGACTGTAGTCACTGACAAACATGGGATAAGACTTTTTATTTGTTCTTAAAGGTTTAATGCATGATTGAATATATCTTTAGGGGAACAAAAGTGAATGTGAGATTACCATTTAGCTAAATTAACCCGATTTCAATCAGCGGTCTTTGTAGTAATGAAAACTGAAAACACCCCAGGCCTGCTGGTATTTTCAACTGAAGTACAGTATCATCGAGTATCATCAGTGAAATGCTAATTCTGTCAACCAAATCATTCAATGTCATTTCTCTGTGCCATTTGCTTTTGAATGTAATGTATTGACATGTGGATATAAGAGTACTTAGTTGACAATATAAACCGATATTTGATAGAGATGATTCAAACTCACACAGGGGGAGTGTGTGAGTCTTTAAAGGTGTGTGTGATCAGTGTGTAGGGGTTACCTCCTTCTCCTTGAAAGGAGGAACGGTCTCAGGGCTGCGAGGGAAAAATACCAGCACTAAAGTGATGGTGAGAGCCAGTAAGAAAATAGGGATAACTCCTAACCTGAGAGAAGAAGAGAAGAGAAAACACACGCACACACAGTTAAAACAAAGGCAACAGCATGAGAACTCACGCTGCTGATTTATGGTAAGACTTGCAGTAAACGCAGGGTTGTCTGAGGATAATTTCATTCAGTACCAATAAAAACAATGGGATTCTTTACTGTGTTTTTAAAAAGTTGTTAACTTTCTAATCAAGAAAATAGCCCCATGTTTCACCCCATTTAAATTTTACTGTAATTGAATCTTACAGAAATGCACAGTTTTTGGTGTGACTGTGCAGAAATAAACGACTTTAATGGTGTTAGGATCTGCTGTAGTCATTGCACAAATATTAATCAGCAGGGATCTGAAGGTGAATAGTCCCAGCAATCAATTAGTATCGCAGCATGTGGGTTTAAATAATTGTTTCACAGTATTTCTGGAAGAAGTCGGGAAACAGTAGTTACTTTTGTCTGTCCATCTGAAAACAAAATATTTAGGAGGCAACCCTTCTGTGCAAAATAAAGTGTCAATAAATGTTTGAAATTTAGAAATGTATATTATGCATAAATGCTATAACAGCAACAACTGACTGCTTGGTCCAATCAATTTGACTTTGACGACATACAGAATATTATCTTAATATTTCTTATATACACCACACATGTCACTATTAAATACAATAGTGAGATGTATAGATATCGCTTATGCAATTTCATTGGAATAACGAGCTACATATTAAGTCAAACATATGATGAATTTCTGAGGAAACCTTATTAATGCTGCGATCTACAGTACGTTATACGTTTCAAGTGCTGTGATTTGGCCAACAAGCAAACCAACATTAAAGTTAAAGGGAATATGGCATGTAGGGATTCTGACAGTCCCTGATCAAACAAAAAAAAGAGAAATTCTCCGTCAATTTCACAAATATACTCTAAATGAAGCGTGTTTGTGTGAACAGTGGGAGAAAGAGCCGTTCTCACTCACTTTGCAGATCCAGATGCTCTCTGTAGCAACATCCCCAAAACTAGAGCTGCAATCCAAATAATAGCAATAACAAAAACGCCCGTACCGACTTCCAACACGGTGCTCGCCATTTTTTATCAGCAACGTTTGAGGTGGTAGTACAAAAAGAGCAGAGCAGTTAGTCAGTGAAGTAAGTAAAACAGCCGACGTCCGTGATTTTGCTAAGCAATACAGTAGTTCAAACAAGTATCATAGCTAGCTACATAGCTTTAGCTAACTGTAACTTCTACCGCTGTGGCTAACGTTAAATTAGCTGTCACTGCTAGCGCTGCTAGCTGAGACCGACAAGTGATTGAGTTGTGAAAAATGTAAAAAATGAATAGTTTGGCCCCATGAAAAATGCATCTTTGCTGTCAGTTAACTCGTCTTTACGGTTTCCGATAAAGTCCTCTCTGTGGCATCTTCTGCTTCCTGGTTACAGCAAACTAGAGTTTGATTGGATAGCTGAACTCGGGTCGGCCAATCATATGCGTCGTTACTGAACATCCACTGGCACGCTCTTCAGTACTTCAACCACCCGCTTATCTTTCTTTAATCCTAGTTGTTTGCTCGTTTGCCCTTCTTCCGTGTATGATTATGTAAAAACGACATTTCGTATTATGTATTTTATTATTTAACGATATGATTAGGTCGACAGATTCACCAATCAAATACCACGATCATCACCAAATGCAACTACCAACATCATACATACAATCAATAACAGACTGTTTATTGTCATATGAACAGTAAGGAAACAGATGTCCCTGCACTTCCTTTGCCATCCGCAAATAAATATATCAAAGTGTGAAAAATAGATACGAGACAAAAAAGCAAATAGATTATTTTAAGACAAATAGTGCAAATTAAAAGGCAGCAATGTGAAAAAAATACAATATATACCATATATACAGTGACAAAATATGGGTTGTGCAAAGAGGTAGAAAAAAACACAAACAGGCTTTGGATCGGTAGATGCTGTTTTAAACAATAATGCATAAGAACATAAATCACATCTGACCCAGGCACATTTATACGATATACAGCAGAGCTACAACGATCACTACAGGTGTTCATACCGCCTCAGAGTGCAGCTTCTCTCAATATGTCTTCACTGGATTCCAGAAAATATAATATAATATAATATAATATAATATATAAATTCGTCCCACAAATTGTGAAAATTGCATTGTTACGACAGCAAAATGGGCAGAGCGCCATGACAAAATAAGGGCCTACATTAGTGTACCCTACTGCACCTTTCTGTACAGTCTCCGTTCATCTGCCATATTGCACTGTATTGTCTCTGTTTTACAACGTACTCAGAGTTTTTGCACCCTTTGTTCCTAGTCGTCATTTTATTATCTTTTTGTTCTTGTCTGCACTACGTTTATGTTTAGGCCTATATGTCATACACTAAGTCAGTCAATGAATCTCTTTTATTTAACCAGGTAAAAAAAAAACTCACTGAGATTTAAAAGCTCTTTTCCAAGAATGACTTGGCCAAGATGACAGCAGAAAAGAAAACAGAGCGGTTTCAACAAACACACAAAAGACAAAATAATATGAAATACGGTCACACACGAGATTATATGATTACATAGTTCAACTGTAGATCAATTTATCTTTTTTCTCGGCCTGTTAAAATTGTGTTGAATTACCCCTGAGTTAAAAGATGTATCAATTTCAAGTCCTTTGACGGGGTAGAAAATTTAAAAGCCTTTTTGTCCATTTCAGAAACCAATTTCAATTCCTTGTTCAGCAAACTTACTTAACATTAAACTTGTTTTTGTTTGTGAAACATAAATAATATAAAAAACAAAAACCAGTGACTGCTCTGTTCTTTTTTAATATCAGACAAAATGAAATGTCTTGCAGCAGCACTGGTTCCAGTCACCTGTCTTCGTGAAGCATGTCATTAGTAATGCAGGCCGACAGGGGGCTGACCAGTGCCGCGATTCAAAGGCGGATGTTCCCACGAGAAGTGCTGGAGCCTCTGATGATCTGCCTGCTTTACTGGAAGGAGACATGCTGCCTTTAAGTGAACCTCGTAACATCCATGCGTCCATTGTTCAGAAATGATTTGGATAAGAAAGCGGTGTTAGGACTCCATCTGGTTCACAACATTCAGAGCGAACAGTGAAAAGTGAACCATACGGCAAACCCAAGACAAATTTACACCAAACTACCAAACTGTGCCTGGAGTTCCCTCTGATGATTCAGAGCAAACAGGAATATAATTAGTGACTTCCTAATAGTAACCTCCTCTAAGAAAATAACTGAATCACACAGATCAGATAAATACATAAATAAATGATCACATGTTGAAATTGAGTACTATTCCCAATATTTAACGTTGCAAAATGACCCAGGAATGTAAAATCTATCTCTATTATAGGCTAAAGTAACTACCTCAAGATGCTTCCTGTTGCCTCGTTCTCACAATAAATCTGAAAGCAAATTATTGAATAACATGTAAAAACAAGCACATTATTTTTGCACAACAAATTTGCTCTGTTTTTTTTGATTTCGTGTCTATTTCTATGAGTCACATCCACATTAAAATAGTAAAAAATACATATTCTTTATGTAATAATTGTGTTTAATTAACATTTTACTTGTAATTAAAATATAATTCTTCCTTTTTATTTAATACATATTGTAAATATGTATTAAATAAAAAATGTATTTTCATTATTACTTATAGTATTATGTCATTGCTGTTGTTTATTGTTTTTTTATTAATATAACTTGTCTCTGTGGTGGGTGTAAATATCAGATTTCTACTGCAATTCCACTGTAAATATCAGATTTCTACTGCAAATATCACATGTATGCTGCTAATAGACATTTCTGTTGCAAGTACTACATTTTTGCTGTAAATGTAGTACTTAAATTGCATTTGTATTGTATATATCACTTCTTTGCAAATACGGGTGTTTTATATTTTATATTTTGTATTTTATATTTTTTATATTTATGTCCTTTATATCTTTATTTTTATTCCTTATTTATGTGTGTCCTAAAGCTGAGAGACTCAGACAAAATTTCGTTATGCGTGCATAATGACAATAAAGAATCTTGAATCTTGAATATCCCCCAGTGGAGGATAAATAAAAACTATTCTATTCTGTTCTATTGTAAATAGTGTAACTTTTAATTTTTGTTTAGGCTATATCTAAATAGAGCACAAGCGGCATTTCTGGAGCACTAGTTGTTGATGGGATATAGAAAATGCTGAAGAAAAAGCACATATTCCATGAGGAATAAGAGTTGTTATTTTTCTTTGTCATTCATTCATCCAGACTGATGGTTGCCGTATTTCCCACGGACCCTGGAAGGCATCAGCAGCCCGCTGAGGGGAGCTGGAGGTGGGAGGGGCCTGGCATGGCTGACGTCAGCGGCTGTGTGGTGGTGTATAGGCTGTGCTGTCAGCCCAGTGTCAGTCTGATGAAGATTGGCATGCAGGTAAGCTGTCATTCATTTTCAATGTCAGTGCATGGGAGCAGGGCTTCACCACTTCAGCGTCCTTTTCCCCTTACCCCCCCTCCACCCCCACCCCTCCCCCACCCCTCATTACAAAAGGCAGGACATTATTCATACAGTCAGACAGCCAGGCCAGGGAGAGAGAGGGAGAGAGCGAGAGGAGAGGAAGAGAGATAGAGAGGGAGAGAGAGAGGGAGGGAAAGAGAGGAAGAGAGTTAGGGAGGGGGAAGAAGAGGAGGGGGGGAACAGAGGGAGAGGAGATGCATTTTTGTGCTGGACTGAAAGATCAGTGGATTTTTTGCCTCTTGCTTGGTGCGGCGTTTGGATTTTAGTGAATGTGTCGGTAATGTTTGTGCTGAGGTGTGCTCATGAGGATGAGGATGAAGATGTGCTGCAGCTGAACAGTCCTGTTAATAGTGACTGGAGGACAGGAGGAGCAAATAGCTGCTCATCACGGCTCTGTGCTGCGTTTGTAAATATGATTATTATGAATGAATATCTGATGGTTGCGAAGCTGTCGTGCTAAAATTGTCTTGATGTTGAAGTTGCACGTGCTGGGTTATGTTTGAGTAAAATGCTTTTATTTTGAATGGCAGGATGTAAAGGAAAACATAAATCGTTTTCAGTGTAAAATGGTTTAAAATAGATCCGCGAACAGATTTTTTTTGTTGTATATATTCGATCGTGCAGATGAGGCTGACAGGCAGCTCAGGGCCATGAGTGGATCTGAGCCCTGGGCTGCAGTTCAGATTCAGTCTTAGTACCAGGTGAGGTGTCACAGTTAATTCAGTGCTCCTTGTTCATAATAAATGTCATTAAAGTCAGTAGCATCTTGACTGTGTGAGCATGGCTGGGTTTGTTTGTTTGTTTGTTTGCAATGACAACAAAACAAACAAATTACTTTGGCATATGTCAAAATCTATATCATCTTTAGCTGGAAGTGTAGCTTTATATTCTTGTTATGTGTGTGAACATAAATGTACAGCAGTTTCTCGAAGTAAAACATTTTTTAAACCAAACTAATATCTTTTATTTATTTCAGAAAAATGTGATGGAAAAACATTTTCCTCACTTGAGTGCTTTTTAAAAAGTGGAACATCTTTGGGAGAAGTGTTTCTAATGCGTCTCGGCGCTCTGCTGTTTGCTCGCAGCCTTCCCTCCCTGGTGAAACCTCTCTGGGCTGAACACTGGCCGTCTTTGTGCCGCTCACCTCATTCTAGTTCAGACCTCTTTATTCCACAATTGCTTGAATGACTGTTTCACTCATTGGAGACGTTAAATGGCATGAAATGCCTTCAGAGCCTGTCTCCAATGCTGGGGCCCCGTTCAATTTATTTACTTATTTTTTTATTTTATCTCTGCCCCTCAAATAATATAAAAAAATACTCATGCATACATACATCTAAATATGAAAAAATGTTAAGTTTGTAAAGTTAACTGCAGCAGTGTCTTTGTTGTCATGTGTGAGTGGTAAACAGTCTTACAGCTATATATTGCAAAGAGTAGGTCCCTCACAGCAAAGACTATAGTGTGAGCTTTGGGAATACATTAGCTTAATTAAATATGCCGGAACCATTTGTTTACTAATCATCTGCTTCCCTGAGAAATCACAATGGCGATTTAGACCACTTTAGCTCCCTCCGTCAGACATATTCGGCAGGTGCTGAGCATAAAATCCCCCGAGGGGCTAAACTCACACCCCCTGTGAAAGTAGACGCTTTGAAAGACTGTTGTTGTCGCTGTGAATTGCTGTTGAAAGACCAAAAGGAGGTCTGTTACCTTTTACATTATTCAAATGATGCTGTACCTTTGTCAGTGTCACAAAGTGGATGATTCAGCTGGGACTTCATTTTGACAGCACACACACACACACACACACACACACACACACACACTGAACAAGTCAAAACACAAAACTACTAATCAGCCTCAGTGATGTTTGTTCTTTGTTGTCATGTACCCCACACAGCTCTACATATTGTTAGATAGGGATAATGCCAATTTAGTTTATCCCCAAACCCTGCTGAGATCTTAATTGATGATTTGTGTCATTGGACAAGCAGCCCAGGGGCATATTTGGTGCTGCGAAATACTCCGACACTATTTGCATATTCCCATTCCTGCTATATGGGCAGATTACACGATGAGGTGTGATGCTGTGCATTCATGCAGCTTTTGGGGGGATAATCACTAATAAAGTGATTCAGTCACACTAAATGAAGGAAGTAAACAGAGCGAGGAGAGCATATGTTACAAACCAATTTAAGCATTTATGTATGGCCATAAAGCAATCGAGGAAATTAAACCACAAGCAAATGTCTTGTCATTTTCTTTGCCTTTGCCTCGAATTCCACTCGGCATGGTGCAAAGGAACCACCGATGCATCATTTTTGAGAAGATACAAGGCTAACGGGCCTTACTTGCTGGCCGTGTATCAGATTGTGAGATATCTAATTTGTTTTTGAAGGCCACACTTTCTCAAATCAGCCAGGAAAGAGAGAGAGAGGTTGCTGAGAATTATTCATAAGGCGTTAGTCTGCTGGGTATCCTCTGCGGAGTGCATCTAGGTCCTGTTCCGGGCCTGTGGGCAACGTAATGTAGGCTAGTTTCCTCATGTTCAATAGAGCAGCAATCTTTTACACAATTGTGTTGTGTTACATGTTTTGGCCATGTCTGGGCCCTCACAGGTCATGCCCACTAAGCCTGTTTGATCCGCATTGCTCTCAAGAGGAGACAGAGGCCTGTTTATTCCGTCAGACAGCTCAGCTTAAGGACAGCCTTTGCATGCTTACACTTGCTCATTCTGCAGCCAGTGCTGCGTTGGCATGGCTCTAAGTAAGCCACCAGGGAGCAGGGTCGGAGAGAGATGGATTGGTTTGATTTATGCTCCAAGAGAAGCGGCAGGCAAATGTAATGATCCTCCATACTGTCAACATCACAGAGCTTTGTTCCTGGAAAGACATGGAGATGTTATGAAAATAAGTGCAGTATAGGACCACAGTATTGTTTGAAATTGCAGTCAGATAGGTGACGTTGACATATCGGTTAGAACAGACATAGGCAATCTACGGCATGTGGGCCATATGTGGCCCATTGGGCTTTTTAATCCGGCCCACCGAACTTGTCCAACTTATGTGATTAAATTCAATTATATTAAATTTAAGGCTGCGGCTATGTTAACATCATCAGTGGCGACTGGTGCGATGATAATTCTGCTTGGTCAAACGAAATGCATAGCAACTAAAGAAGATTAAAGCAGGTCATGAAGCAGAACTCTATTCAAAAAATAAAGGAAACTAACAACACAGTCATAACTAACGATCAAACATGCTGATAAAATTAGATTAACCATGTTTTCTGAATCTGTCCTCCCTTCTCCTGTAATTCAGCAAACAAATAATCCACCAAAGAGCATCATTACAGTATTAATTTGTAATGCGAAAACAAGTCCTTTAAGTACTAACACATTTAGCTTTCCTCTCAGTATGTCATCAAAACATTTTCTGTATTAGTCTTCAGCAGGATGTGATTCAGTGATTGGTTGGCCAGGGCACATTTGAATCAGCCTGCAGACAGTCAGACCAACTTTTAGAGGAGCTCTTCTCCACTCCAATAATACGTGATATGTGCTTGAACAGTGAACGCCACAGCATGGCACAAGTCATACAAAGGCTTTAGTCATTCGGTAATGATTTTAGCATCAGTACTCTGATTGCATTCCTTTTTTCAGACAGAGGAAATGAAAGCCCAGCAGGGACACATTCCATTAACTAAGTCGAAGTCATGGCACAGAATGGAGGACTCCAACACAGCTCAGGTTTTTCACCAGCAGGATGCACACACAGTGTTTACTGTAGGGATATTTCAAACACAGCATAGTCTTCGTATAAATGGGTTTTGATTGCCATTGTTTTGCCTTAAAACCAATTCAAACGTATATATTTAGACATGAGTGGAATTATTCAAGGATCAAGCACAAAATCAAATTAGCAACAGCTTATTATATATTCTGCATTCAAAGACCTTTAACAAGACTCTGAACCTCATTGTGCCGTTGTTTTTTTTGTTTTTTTTTTATCTCTGGTGGAATGTAGATGATCCTAATAAATGAGTAGAGCTTCGAATAGAGAAATATGAAGCCTGCCAGTAAATCTCGAATTTATTATATTTGAGAGTACTGGTAACAGCTGAGCTGGGTGAGGTTCAAAATATTTGATTTGAATTCAACAGCAGATCATAGCAGAAAAAAATCCCACCAAGCGCTGTGTGGCTGCATATTTGTGCTTCCCTCAAAAATGAATAAATGCATGGGCCAAAATGGTGTCACTGCTACTGGAAGTCTCCCCCAGTGTAATTCTCTTTAAAACTTGTTCTCAGTGAAATGTCACCACTGCTGGTTTTCCATGCTAATTTAACATCATACACAGGTATGCTCACATAATAAAGACAGTGAAAATAGCGTTGGCTGTCTCTTGTCAAATGAAAATACATGTTTGACTATTGATATCTTTAGAAAATTGTGACTGTTTTTATGTTACTCTGGTACTTAAGTTAGGGTCAGTCTGTAAGGTTGATAAACTAGAATGAATAACATTGATTTTAAAAATGATCCAACATAAAAACCCTGCCCAGTGTTGACAAAAGTTCCTAATTCTAAAGATACCAAGTCAGCAGCCTCCAAAGCCCCTCCCCCAAAAGTCTCATCATGAACATAATCAATGAACATGACCATTGATAGTATTCAGCTCTCAGTGTTGTGCTAGTTACTGAGAAATAGTAACGAGTTACAGTAACGAGTTACTTCATTCAAAAAGTAACTCAATTACTTTGTTACTGTTAAAAGTTGATGTTTAGTTCCTCTTTAGGACCCTGGGGAGTGAGAGTTTGTCTTATGGTGTGTTCACTGGAAGTCAGAACTTGGAGCTCAGATCATCTTAACCTCAAAGTTTAGTGCTCCCAGCTCTTCCAGCCTTACAGATGTACAACAAAACATGTAGATACTGTTTATGTCAGTAGCAGATAACATGAATTCTATGTCTGGTTGGTGAGATTAATCTGACTTTCCAAGTTGGGGATCCAACTTCATGGAGGTTCTGACATAAATATTGACTTGGAGCTTGGACATTCTGACATTTGTGTACCACGGGAAAGCACCAAGAGTGAAATCACAGAAACTAACGATGAAAGCAATCAGAATTCATCAGGAATCAGGAATTCATTTACCAAGTAACAACAAGGACAAACGCACCATTTTGTAATGGTAACTGCATTTATTTATTTAGAGTAATAGTTACTGTCAAAAGTAAGGACTTTACAGTAACACTTTACTGCCCAACACTGAAGGTGGTTCAATCATTTAATAAAATGTACTTGAAGAGCACTAACAACCCTACCTTTAGAGCTACGGTGAAGGACTTCAATGTTGAGCTCATTTTGGTGCTTCCTGTGAGTGAAATCTGTCTTCCAAGTCACACAGTCCCTTCAGAAAACCTATTTCACTGCAGGAGGGTGACAGTCTGCCTTACTCAGTCCTGGTTGTGGTTCTCTGGTGAATCCCTTCCCTCCAGTGGGTGCAGCAGTGTAGCCTGGTCCTCCATGGTCTTGGTTTCTAGCAGGGACCGGTGGAGCAGCGAGGTGAAGCCAGATCTGGGTCTGTCCACGGGGGCCTGCTTTGTGCCGGAGGCCCTGCAGGACTGTGGATGTGGATCATTTGGAAGCATCAGTGTTGCAGTGCGACTGTTCAAATTTTTTCACAGTAACTCTGAACTACTGCAGGTTTAGTTCCAGCTGTTCCTTGGCACTGCAGTGCTGCTGGCAGCAGGAAAGCTGCTCTTCCTCCCAGGAACTTTTATCACAAAGTTGAAGACAGACAGATAAAGTGAATGTCAACAAAAGATATTTTGTGAACACCATGCTACTGTTGTGTACTTTAACATAGCTGACCATGTCCTGACATTGTACTTTTCCTCTGTCATTACATTTTCAGCTGTATTAATACACGGATGAGCTGCAGCAAGAGACATAAAGCAACATGCTGCTCTGATTATTGGCAGAGCAGCCCAGTGAAGTCTGCTGCACTTTGAATAGAAATGCAACAACACTTAAGATGTGACCTCCAAAAGCTATTTACTGGCACATGGTTCCATTTCTCCGAATCCTCTCCAAAGAAATTATTCAAGTGTATTGCTCTTTCTACCACTCACAGCTCATCTGAATGTTTCAGCCTATTGCACTCCAGGACACAATTGATCTGAAGGACAATATTTTCACTCAGTAGCTCCTTTATTTTGAAATTTCTCTACCGAGCTGTAAATCTCCAAGTGGTCTTTGCAGAAGGTGACACACTTGTGTCGTCAGTAAAAGCATTGTACAGAGGCAAGGACAAAATAATTTGCATTTTAGTAATCTTTCTTCTTAGCTTTGAAACAACTATTTTTTTATTTTATGTAGTTCTATCCCTTGCAATAACAGTGGCACAACTTACAGGCTTCTGTCATTTCATTTTCCATGTGAAGGCCACATCTTTGGGGGTGTTTCATAGGACTCGTCACATTCAAAATATTAAATGAGGACTAGTTTTTGTCATCTATATATAATGTACATAATTTAAAAATATTATTATAAGTTGCTTGAATTTTTCAGTTTAAATTCATTTTTTTGTGGGTAAAATTCACTCCTTGAACAATTAAGAAAAATGTGCCTTTCACATTTGGGTTTGGCTAAAATTAAAAGAAAAAGATCAAGTTATTGTCGTTGCTGTTCCAGTAGTCCATGAGCTATTGAAGGTTATTTGATGTGATGTTTTTAGGGTTCCCTCCCACCCCTGCCCGTGCAATTCAATATCCATTCATAGAAACACAAGCATGCTGAACGGTTATAATGTTTGAGCAACAAAGGCACTTTAGATTTAGATAAAAGCAAAGACCATGGTGTTGGTTACATATTGAAAAAGGAACTTGAAGCTCAAGACAGGGCATATTTACTGTAGCAAAAGCACTAAACTGAAGTGCTTTGTTGCCTAAAATAAATCTCACACAGGACATGGCGACTGGTCTAAGAGAACTGCACTTTATGTGCCAAGCATTATTATTTAAACACAAACCATGATCTTTTGTTTACTAACCCTCATCAAGTAGTTTGGTTGCCTAAACTCAAACGACTGATATTGCTTCAGAAACGTTGTCATTCAACGTGGATGGTGGATTTCATAAATGTCCAATTCCAACATTTTTTCTCCAAATATAATCAGCAAAAGAAACAGGTATTGCACTAGACACACAATACACCCTTAACAATACTAGTAAGTAATTTATATAGAGTTCCAATGTGATTATAATGGCTGTGAAATCATCATTTCTGCAGAATCATACAGTCGATCAGTATGAAACAGTAACTGTCGTCTTGGCTGTATTCACCATCGTCTGTTTTCACTTCATCACAGTCAGAACATTATGAGTTTGTAGAGAGCGTTAGGAAACACAAGTGCCACTGACATAACCTCCAGTTTAAAGCTACAGAGCACACAGAGTGGTTAGGTCACAGTCATTATCCTTCACTTGGTGTTCTGAATTGACAGACATGAAGACCGTGAAGACATGATGTCTTTCTAGAACACGTTCCCAATCCTGCTGATGTTTGGTGCGAATTTGAAAGTCTGTCTGTTGGTGTTGTTTGTGAAACCTCTTCTGAACATCTCTGAACTCTGCTGCCTGATGTCATGTTTGGCCTGAAGCGTAGACTCTACAACAGTCATGAGTGAGCCACAGCAGTCCAACCGATGCTGCACTGAGTAATGGCTAGCACAGGTTTCCTCCTGAGCAGTGTGAAGATGATGTGTGTACTTCTGAGGAAGGTGAATATGTTTTTAGTTAGAGGATGGTAAGATAATCCTGCCTCTCACAATGTCTCTTTATACTATACAAGATAAGAAATTGTAGATTTGTTTTGCTGTGTAGCTTCATAACCCCCATCTGCTCAATTTCTTAATTATGTTTAACATTTTATTTGCTGCAGTAATGATTCAGTGTGTCCAGCAGCAGCCTTGAAGGATTTCTCTCTAGCGTACCGACATATGAAGCACAGTTAAACTCAATTTCCAGGCTTTCACATTCCATTTCTTAAAAAGTTTAATTTATAATTCAAGCAAAAGCAGTCACAGAAAAAAATAAATTACTTGAGAGTCTGTTTCCTGTGATTTGTGGTGGCAGGCTCACAATTTGTGAAAGAAAGCTGTGCTGTGTTAAGTATGTTTGTGCAGTAGTGCAGGCTAACCGCACACCAGCTCCGATTTTACAAGTGGTAATATTTAATGACTCTACAACACACGTCTGATTTGCAAGGGAGAGACTGTCAGGACCGCTCGTTCATTTTAGCGTCCTTTCTGATTCGCTGCCGCTGACGAGACCCGAGGCATCGAGGCATGTCGCCTTTCAAGTCACAATGTAAACATGTCAGATTTGTGGCGTGTGTGAAGAGTCTCAGTGTGAATTATCGTAACAGACATGAATCTATGCAGAGAGCACCTCAGCTGCCTGTATTTTCACTATTTAAGGCAGTGAAAAGCTTAAACATCTTTAATGCAACAAGGCATATATGTGTTACTGTATGCTTCATCAAGAAGAAATGCCTTCAACATGATCAGGCAGTGTGCATTCCTCATGTTAATTGCAGCACTGTGAACTAAAAAAAAAAACACAGTGACTCCCCCCCTTTTTTGAGACTTCTTTCCACTACAAAGAATAATTACTTTTCCCAACTCCCGTGCCATAATTGGCTACTACACTTTTATCTTATCAATGTGCGCATAATTATCACAGTCATCATATTAGATTATTTCATGCATAATAAATGAACTCAAACTGCGTGTGGGGTAATTAGCATGTTCGGATATGTGCCATGATAAGAGGTTTGCTCTCTCAAACACGCCATTGTTCAAGACCTTCTTGAAAAGTGAGAAATGGAATATTTAACCGTCGCTCCAGCCTCTCAGGAAATCTAATGACGAGTGTGTTAAGAAATTTTTTGATTTATTCATTTTGTGGTGTGTGTATTCACTTGTAGGCCCATAGTGCACCTTGTAAAGTGTTTTAGTTTGGATTGGAGGTCCAGAGCAAACAGTTAAAACTAGACATGGGAGCATAATGGAGACTACTGTGCTGTTTGACTTTGGGAGCTGTCTGCTGCATTGATCATGTCCAATCCAAATGACAGATGTGCATCACCTCAGTACAGATTCCAGTCATAAAAAAAGAGATTTTTAGTCATCCCTTAAATTTCTGAGGAGCTTTGTTTTGCATGTTAGTATGCACAGTACTGAAGGTAATTAAGGTATTAAGAGGTTGTCCTCAAATGCTTTTAAATTCTCCATCTATCTATCTATCTATCTATCTATCTATCTGTCTATCTGTCTATCTGTCTGTCTATCTTTTATGCGATTGGCATATGGTTGGTTTTGCTAGTGAAGGCAGACCAGTCCTAATATGGCTATTATTGAGCGACAACAGATCCTCCCATTTAGATGAGGTAAACCTGCTGCTGCTTTTCCTGTTTAATGCATGGAAACATTTCAGCAGTAACTTAACGAGGGGAACCAATCAGGATCAGTTCAGCAGCCATGCTTTGCCTGAAGTTAGTCTGAACTGCCTATAAAAACTGAGAGAGTTTTGAAAATGCAATAACTTCACATTTTACCACCCAATTACAGTCCAATTTTCACAGTGGAGTGAATACTAGTGGAAAGTGAAGGGAACCAGCAGTGGAGTTGAATTTATAGTCTGATGGCCACAGTTTCATTTAAGAGACCTTAAAAAGTAACACACTTTATAGTTAGTATATTTAACTTGCTGCCACCCAGATTTGAGAACCACACTAATTTTAGTGTGTCTTAAACATTTGTCCATAAATGAGACTTAAGGTTATAGATGTATGGATGCATGCTTTTTTTCCAACATTAAATAACAAGAAGAACTTCTTTGATGCCAAATGTTTCAGTTGCAGCTTTTTTGGCCCGGCAACATTTTTGGCAGTTCCACCTTCACTAACCTGCACTAACAGCCTGTAAAACACAACATAATGAGCTATTTTCAGCACTGAGGTGTTTTTTTTCATTCAAGTGAGTTGTTCAAGGGGAAAAAAGGAATTTCATACTCAGAATGTGATGACAGACATTAGTTAAAAAAGACAGTTGTCAGAGTTTATACAATTACCTTCAATGTGATTCCTGCTATTATCAATAAATGGCTCCGGCAAGCTGTAATTACCAAGTCAGATAGACGTTTTTGTCTCAGCTGAAAGCTTAAAGGTTCAAGCAAAGAGTCCCTGTGCCCAGCAGACACAGCATGATGATGAGTTTCCATAGATACCATCGTTATTCACGTAACCCCCACAATCTAAATAAAAATGATTGAATCTGAAAATGATCAACCCCCAGTGAGATTCAAAACTCCCGACAGAGGTTTGCAGCCAAAGAGGTGAAAAACGTCTCACAACTCGAGTTTAGAGGACTTTAATCATCTGAATACATAGTCACGCACCAACACACACCTCCCAATTCTTGTGTAACTTCATAAGGGTTCGTCTCCAAAGAGTGATGAGGGCTCTGTGCTAAAAGTGAGTTCCAGACAGCTGCTGGGTCAGTGGTAAATAAGGCAGCTTGGAGGCGGTATCCAGCCAAGGAGGGAAAGCTTTCCAACCGTCCTGTTGCACTGTCGCTGTCCTCTGGTCAAGGTCTCACACTACCTCTGTGGTATGTCTGAGCCCGTCTCCCTGCTGGCACCGCTCTGCCATTGCTACAGTGTCAGCATGGTGTCAATGGGAGCTGGAAATGTGATAGTGCTGATTGAGGGTCAAGTCTGTTTGTTTAGCTTTAGTGTTTTTGGGGATAGGGTAGATGGGGTCAACCTACCATATATGTCAGGGGTCATAACTACATTTGTCCACTAAAACACTGTTTTCTGTACAGGAATGACAGGAAATAACTAGAATTTAATATCTCTATCAATCAATAATAAAAAAATATGTGCTTTAATGTAATAATTTTTCTGCTTTATTTTGTAAAACACTAAACATCTCTTGAGACATTACTGTACAAAAAGGCCAATCTCTCAAAAACTTTGTGTGTGTGTTGTCTTTAAGAGATAAAGGTCAACACTGAGACAGGGAGTTGCTTCTCTGAGAGCAGTGGTTTGGAGAGTGCTTATGTAGGTGAGACATGCCTTGGCATGAGATGATGGACTTATGCCCACTTTATGTATATATATATATATATATATATATATATATATATATATATATATATATATATATATATCGATATATATATAAAAATATATATATAAAATCAAGCAGCTAGGCATGCAGACTGCTTTTACAGACATTTGTGAAAGAATGGGTCGCTCTCAGGAGCTCAGTGAATTCCAGCGTGGAACTGTGATAGAATGCCACCTGTGCAACAAATCCAGTCGTGAAATTTCCTCACTCCTAAATATTCCACAGTCAACTGTCAGCTGTATTATAAGAACGTGGAAGTGTTTGGGAACGACAGCAACTCAGCCACGAAGTGGTAGACCACGTAAACTGACGGAGCGGGGTCAGTGGATGCTGAGGAGCATAGTGTGAAGAGGTCACCAACTTTCTGCAGAGTCAATCACTACAGACCTCCAAACTTCATGTGGCCTTCAGATTAGCTCAAGAACAGTGCACAGAGAGCTTCATGGAATGGGTTTCCATGGCCGAGCAGCTGCATCCAAGCCATACATCACCAAGTGCAATGCAAAGCGTCGGATGCAGTGGTGTAAAGCACGCCGCCACTGGACTCTAGAGCAGTGGAGACGTGTTCTCTGGAGTGATGAATCACGCTTCTCCATCTGGCAATCTGATGGATGAGTCTGGGTTTGGTGGTTGCCAGGAGAACGATACTTGTCGGACTGCATTGTGCCAAGTGTAAAGTTTGGTGGAGGGGGGATTATGGTGTGGGGTTGTTTTTCAGGAGCTGGGCTTGGCCCCTTAGTTCCAGTGAAATGAACTCTGAATGCTTCAGCATACCAAGACATTTTGGACAATTCCATGCTCCCAACTTTGTGGGAACAGTTTGGAGCTGACCCCTTCCTCTTCCAACATGACTGTGCACCAGTCAACCTTATATATCTATATATCTATACACACACACATATATATATATATAGATATGTATATATACACGTATATATACGTATATGTGTGTGTATGTATATATATATATATATATATATATATATATACGTATATATACGTGTATACATGTATATGTGTGTGTGTGTATATATACGTGTATATATATACGTATATCTATATATATATATATATGTGTGTGTGTGTGTATATATATATATATGTTGCGTTGTGTGACTCCTTCAGACTGTCTTGGTCTCAGTGAACCGGCACACTGCTGTTCTCCTTCCCCCTGTGGTCATTGCTATGTTTTAAACCACCGTAGACATTTAATACAGATGGCAGAGTACCTTAAATTTAAAGATGCTGTTTCCTGTTCTGGGAAATGGACAGAAAGTATTTTGTATTTAACTACCTGGATATGGAGCTGAGGGGGACTGTGAAACAAGTGGTGCATTTCCAATGTGTGGAAATGCTTCGTCTACAGAGAATACCTGACCGTCAGTAAATTCTGCAGAGTCAGTCCACAGGGTAACAACAAGCAGATGAAGCAGACATCCAATGTGTCAGTGAAAGAGTTAACTTTCTTTCTTTGGATTCTCACCAGAAGGGAATAGTCAGGAGGAAAAAAAACAAGGTTAGCTCTGTTCACAGGCTGATGGAGAACACCGTGTTCTGCCTCGGCCAAATCCATTGTGTTTCTGTCTTCCCTTCCTACCTCGTCTGTTTCATACCCAGACAATGAAAGGTGTCCTAACTCACTACTGAACTGTAATAATATTTTAATCTCATAAGTGTAACCCAGACTCCCACAAAATGACATTCCCATACAACTGAACTGCATAACTCCAGGATTATGGCTGCACTATTTAGACATTTAAACATGGTTTACTTATCTATTATTTTAGTTAATACTATAGTTTGGCACATATTTCTTGATGTTTGATGTTTGTTTACGTACTTACTTTTTTACCTTCTTATTTTGACATATTTTCTACTTTTTCCACTCTACGTGGTTGCTTACTCATGTAACTGGTTCTTGTTTTTTATATACTATCCTCTTTGCTGTTGTAACACTACAAATGTCCCTGTTTGTGGTCTGAATAAAAGATTATTTTATCTTTCAAACTAGTGATTAATATTGTTCATGAAATAAAACAAATCAATCAGTCAGACACTGGGCACAGAGTGGCCTATTGTCTGACGAGTTGGAAACAAACTCAATACTCAATACAGCCGGACAAGGTGTATTTTTGCTGCTGACATGCGAGTATGTGAGTGAATTAGAGCTTCTACAATCAGGCCTGTAGGATAGTCATAAGGAGGAGAAACTCTGGTCAGTGCCACTATTCCCGTCTGAGACAGTCACTGGGACAGTCATCACTCTATCCCTTGTCCTACCCAAGTGACAACTGATGTGTGTGCTGTGACGGTGAATCCCAGGATGAGGGCATGGTGAGCTGACACAAAGGGACGAAAGGTTAGCCTTTCTCTCTGACCATCTATTGTGGATTAAATTGAAGGGCTGCCAGTGGTAGGACTTCCCTCTGCACTGACTGCTTCTCATGGTGCTTGTGGGGAACCCCTTCTTTCGATCCGGAGGGCCATGGTCATGAAGGAGTCCACGTTGTCCGGGTAATCCAGGGGGGCCAGCTGGTCCTTAATGGCATCAGAAAGTCTGTTGCCAAGGTGTCAAAGAGAACTGAGTGTTCCAGGCTTGCGTCCCGTGCTGACTAATTTAGCCTTTCTGAGAGCTGATCATATCTTTCCACTGGCTGGTTCATGTTTGGCTACTTCATTGAATAATGACAACGAACTGTGTTAACCCAAATACATGACTCAGCACACAGAGTGTGTCTTTAATAACAATGCTAAGAACAACAAAAAATTACTTAACAATGTCAAAATATCTTTCACTAGGAAAATGCTAAATAAAAGTAACAACCAGAAATGCTCAGGAGAAGTAAAAGGTTAAAATCACTCCCAAGGACAAAAAAAAACCTGACAAACAACATCTACAAAGAAACAAACAGAAAGACGAAGCACAATACTCAACATAGACATGGTATGGAAAACAATGAATCAGGGTAATGGCATGAAGGCTGGTTGACTGACGCAAGGACAAGACAAACTGGCACAGGACAAGGGCAGACAAGACTATTTATACAGGAGGAGACAATCAGGGCGGAGCATTCTCTCTGGCTGTCTCTGGCTTGGAGATGGGGACCGGATGGTCTTCCTGCTTTCTGGCCTTAAGACTTCAGGGTGCACACTTAACGGATGATACCCTTATCCACCTTCACCAGGATTTATTGGTTAAACGAGGCTTCTACCGCTGTACGGCATGCCCTGAATAGGTTCATTCATATACTTTTTAGTTGCTGACACAAGTCAACTGATAGTATTCTGCTGTTTTACTAAGCTGTGATTGAATCCACCTCTCTAAACCCTACTCTCCCCATGACTGATTTGGTATCCTGTTGTTGTCTGGTTTCAGGTTCACTGAAATTTAATAAAACAAATGTTTACATATACAAACAGGGAATTATAAATGAAAGTGAACCTATAACCATTCACTGTCACTTGGTGGTGAAGGTCAGTCCAGTCTCAACCCCAGTGGGTTGAATGTTGAGTGTGTGATTGTGGGACATACATATACTGTGCAGTTGTTGCACTGGTGTGGAGGTGGTGTGTGGTTCATTTGGTATAATTACTCCTGATACCAGGGTTATAATCACATGGTAACAGGTTCGCTGTCATTCATCAACTGCATTTACATACAACATTTGTTTTATCTCACTATGATATTTACTTCTGCTTACCATTCACTTTGGATGCAATGAATGGAATGTACAGGAGCAAAGTGAGCATCCGTCTCCACAGTAAATCGACTGCTGAGTGTCTGATGGTTATTTATTTGTGCTTTAAAATGATACCGCTGTGAAACAATAACAAAAGAAATATTTGTTTTCATTCACATGTCTGTCTCTTCTACTGCTCACCCTCTCTCATCTTTCTCGTTATAAGTCGGGAATCTGACAACAAACCTAACTTTACTTTTAATGTTACCAAACAAAGGGAAATGTTCACTCTTCCCTTGAAAATCATCCTACATCATTATGAGTACTTTTTTGTGAATGAAACAGTACAGGAGTGCAGTTTGGGTTTGACCAATCAGTGACATTCATCCATGCAAAATCCACCCCAAAAGATGTTTTTTAACAGTAGCAGGGAAAACTGATCCTGATGGGGCTCTATAACTGCCCTCTGTCTGTTTCCTCATGTCCTTATGTGTGATGGAACGTCTACCATCAGCAGGACACACTGGAAATAATTCAAACCAAAGATATAATGTTAGTCAGGCACCAGAGGAGCTATGTTGTTAGCTACGAGCTAGTGATCCACTTGTTGTTCTTGTTGTAATGCGTCATCAAGCGTGCTGGTAAACATTTATGGAGGTTCGGAAATGCTGAAGCCTACTGCAGTTGGCTCCAGCATTGGTTATAAAAACCTGATACCGATATTTCCTGATATCAAATGTTTATGTAAATATCGACATCCCTATTTTTGACCAATAATTATTAATTGATGGGTTCCCATGAAACCCATTTTCATCCAGATTTCTTGAGGTCAGAGGTCAAGCATCCCTGAAAGTGGCCATGGCAGTTTTTCTTCACCAAAATCTATCTATCTATTTATCTATCTATCTATCTATCATCCATCCATATCATGTTTGTACAATGAAATGAGACTGAAAATTGTGAGAACAGGACACAAACGAACAGCTGATTGTACCACGGAATACAAACAATGGTTTCCTGGAATGGGCAATTTTTCTTGAGAGAGTTTTCCAAGATATTACGGTCACACAAGTTGCACTTACACTGAAAAATGTCCTCCTTGACAGATTGTTTATTTGTTTGAAGGAAGATTTGAACACAATACTGAAAGAACAGGTATGGCGTAATGCTAGCCCAGATGACTTCATGTAACTGCTCTGCACCTTTCATTTAGAAAACGGGAGAATCCACCTTGGATATTTCTGCAGTGTCTCCTCGGTGTGTTAGATTTGACAGTGTGGACAGCTGGTAGATGGTGAGAAAACATATGTTTATCTGCATATTTTATGACTGCTGTGTCTTTGTATGCACATTAAATGTTTGCATTTAAGACATTATTTTGGCATGTACAGCTGTGTCTTGGATTAGTATTTTTAAGTAATTTGTCCAGTGTTTTTTGCTATTTTTCAGATGTTAATATACTGTATTCATGCTCAAGACAACATTTCACCCAAAAGAAATTTAATTGAATTGTTTACTGTCGTTCTCTATGTACATTGTGTACCATTCTAGTGAACGTGTCATCTCAGGAACATCTGTCGGGAACGAAAACAAGAAAGAAAGGAGGAAAAAACAGAAAAAATAATCCTGTCTATTTTAATATCAAGACATAGAAATATGGTAGAGTCTAGGACTGCAGCTGTCTTGATTATATTAGTAATCAAGTATTTTACCGATTAATCAACATTTAAGAGTATATTTAAGAGTTTACTTTAAGTTTTCATAGAGGACCGGACTGTCCTGTCCACACTTTGAATGATCCTCCATGAAAAAACATTTCCAATGTCTCAACTTAAGAATGTTACAACAATAAAAAAACTTCCATTTCAGCCCTAGAAGGGTCTAACAGGGTTTGAGTTTTGTACCTATATTCTAGCATTGTGGAATCTGTCATCGGTCTGTCATGGCAAACTATTTTAGGTCGCTTTCACACCTAACCAAGTAGACTCGGTTCGTTTGAGGGGCTGAAAATTGCAGTGTTGTTGCATTTATCACTTGGTTCAGTTCTGCTTTCACACTGCAATTCCTGAACCGCACCAAACTTTCTGAGCATCAACAGTCAGGTATGTAATGACACAGACTACAAACAGGGTGGACTGGCAATCTTATATTGTGCTTCTTTACATTATTTAAGGGAATGCTACAAGGTTAACGTTTACCGACATACTAGTGAACGCAACCGTCACTAATGCTAACATAGTTCGTCAGGGATTGAGGCTGTTAATTTTCTAACTTTGACAATATAACATGTGACAACACATCAGCACAGAGTTTAAGGACTGTGACTGTTGGTAGTTGTGATTGATTTTGTTCAAATATGGCAAATTGTGAATTTATGGGTTATTTTGTTCAGACGATTGAGCTAAGCTAGCTAACTGCTAACGGTGGTCACTCATTGTTTGTTTTAGTCTGGAGTGTGCGCTGTACTTCCTGTACATGCACTACGTACATTTGGTCCTGTGTTTGGTCCGGTGAGCTTTCACACTGCATACGAACCGCACCAGGGTTCACTTGCAAACGGACCGAGACCCCCGTTTTCAAGCGGACCAGAGTTCGTATGAGCTTTCACACCTGCCCAAACGAAGCGGACTATCTGAAGAAACGAACTCTGGTCCGTTTAAAGCAGACCAAATGAGGACAGTGTGAAAGCGACCTCAAAATAAATATTGACTTGTCCATACCTTCCCAGCTGCACTCTGCATACAGTATCACAGCAGTAACCTCAGTTTGTCCCATGGAGCCTGTTATGTCAGTCATGGCAGTGAGAAGCAGAGTTTCTGCTCTTCAATCTAAAATCCAGCAGGTCTCATCAGTCCATCAGCAGCATGACAGCCAGACACCATCCTGGACTAACAGGCCTTCTGTTCAAATACACTTCCTGTGCAGTTAATGGAGAATTTGAAATTCCAAAATATTTCATCTCAGCAAATAATTTAGCATATTACTGAGTATTGTTTAAATTGTTTATTTACTTTCATTAGGAATGAGTTGGCAACACTGGCTTTTTAAAGTGGCTAGTCTTTTTTAATCTGGTTTATTTTTGCTGGTTTCTCAAGATTACCAACCCTTCAGATTACTTGCCAAGAAGGACATTTTTTTCCTCATATTGTAATAATACAAAAACTTATTTTCAGATTTGTAACATTTTAAAAACAATGCTTCCCTGTTCCAAAGATGGATGTAAAACAAATTTTCAATGACAGCAACTCATCTTCACTTATGCTGTATAAATGGTGCCTTTGTTTTTTCCACTTGTTGTTTTTCTAATACTGTTATTTCTTAGTTTTTAAAGGCCCTTCCTGTAATGTTGCTCTATCCACTTTGCTTCTGTAATGATGCAAATTTCCCCATCTGTGGGATGAATAAAGGATTATCTTATTTTATGCTCACCATAAGAGGTCACAAGACAAGAATGAGGGCAGTACAATTTAAAAATATGTAGTGTAGTGCTGCACAAAACAGAATGGACTGGTTTAAACCAAGCAGAACTATTCAGACGCTTTGACTCACTAAATAATGATGTTAATGATGTTTGTTATAGCAGTGTATACTTCAAATGAATTTTCTAAGACATCCCAAAGAAATACAAATGTTTTTATTATTCAGTTAATCTTTCACACTGTCATTAAATTTTTCCATTCTAATTGTTTGGTCTGACCACATTTAATCTACTCCCAGTTTTCATTATCCTTTTATCATAATCACATAGGTGGAAATGGGACAGTTAGCCATGTAAAGCATATTGTATGAAGTATAGGGTAAGTTTTATTAAGCCCACGTAAGCCCACTTGTGACTTCTGAGTCAATTTAAAAAAAAAAAAATACCATATTTGCTGGTTCATGGTTCTTCCAATGGAGCTACTTGTTACATAAATGATAGATTTGATTGTGTCAATCTTGAGTTATCGAAGCACATGTGTGACATTTGCCTTCTACTCCCAGAAGAAGTTACAAAAAAAGTGATTCTAATGCCATGAAAACCAACATTTTTATTGGTATTTCTACTCCTGCTTTTGATAGGTACTCATTTGTTATCGACATTTAAGAGATTAGTGCTTTAAATAAAACATATGTTCGAATTTTACTAGAATTATAAACGTCTTTTCTTTTGCAGTCAAAATATGTGTTTTAGCATGCTAGCCCACAGTCCACATGCTGCATCGATACAGTCACTGCATAGCAATGCTCATTGCCATGACATGAAAGATGATAAGCATGTGCAGTTTGCATTTTTGTAGGCAGAACATCCTGTTGTACTGTTAAATAGATAATACATGTGTATATTTATCTTTATTTATTTTTTAATTAACAGTTTTACCAAGTGGGCTTAAAGGGGACACTAGCAAAAAAAACCCCACACCTTTTAGGGTGGATGTTAATGAGAATAGCTAATTACTTAAATGGATGATCAATTGATACTTTTCGTGTTATGTTAGTACAGCATATATAGATTCATGCCATGTAGTTGTGTTTTAATGTCACGTGTGTAGAAAAAAAATATTCTGACTTTTCACCAGTAATTCACTGATGTTCCCTTTAAGCCCACCTGCTCCCATTAAGCCCACTTAGTTGTGTTTCAATGGAGATTTCCTCCCTTTTGACTTGTGAACCATTTTCCTGCCTAACAGTGACCTCACCTAATCAATCAGCCTCATAATTCAGATAATTAAATACACAAATTTAAATATCAGTGATGTTGCATAGGTCAATTCATTCTGGATAAGCCAACATTCGATCCTACCATTAGCATCGTTTTTGACCTTTTACATGATGACATGACTAGAACATGAAAAAAGTAGAAGATGTTATGACTGTTGTCTACAGTATGTTGTTTTTTTAATGGATGTTTATTGTTATGACTAATGAACTGTTCTAGGAATGTACCTGCAGTGGATCTGTAATGTTACTCCACAATGGTTTTGTTTCTGTGTAAGCTGTTTTTTATGTTTTAAAAATCAATTTATTTCTTTTATTGTAAACTGAAATTTATTTATTATCCTTAAAATATTAGTATTGAACCAGGAAACTGCCTTTCTTTCAGTCGTTAGGTCTTCAGAAATCTAGATCAAAATATCTGCACTCTCAGCCAGCTGGCTGGACCAGAATGTTGGCCAATTGTAAATGCCAACCGAACAATGTAGGATAGAGATACAAAACAATACAACACATATTGAAAGATGAGGTATTGAAGAGTAATTTCCATTCTAAGTTTGATTTTGTTAATGAAAAGTTTTGGCTACATTCCAAAGAAGACATGTTGTAAGTTTAGCTTTTTCTGTGTTGACACCACAGAAAAAGGCTGATCACACCTATTTCAAATGCCATGTACAGGCCAGAGGAAAGGAGTGGAGACAAAATGAAAATAGCTATTGAGAGCTAAGACATTACATTTTTTAATAGAATACCTTTGGATTGTTAAGATTTTTAAATATATATATATATATATATATATCAACAAGTCATGAAGTGGGCTTATTTGGAACTTTTGACATATTTTGACAAATTAAACAATAAAAACATAAAAAAGGTATAAATGAATTACTGACACTTCAAATGAGACATTAGGCTATCATTTTAACTAAAATGTTCTCACTTATTGGGGCAGTATATGTTAAAAATGTCTGAAAAGCAGATTTGGTGGGCTTAATAGGGACACTTATCCTATCCATCATTAATGTAGCTTATTAGACAGAGAGGAAGTAGTCAACACCTCCAAACGTCTTGGTACAAAACATGTTTCTGTTGCTGGTTTCACCTCTATTCTCTTCAAGTCTGTGATTCTTTCCCACATCATTAGCCTCCATTTGGATAATCTCTTTTTATCCCACTAGTCTGCAGATTTCTTTCTCTCCCTTGTTGATGCTGCGCGATTCATTAAATAGAGGAATCCTGGTGGCACTGAGGGCTGGAACTCAAAAGTCCTGACTGAAGGAAATTAGACTGGTCTCTTTTTGTTTGCTTATTCCATCCTGACTTTTCACAACGAGGCTATTTTTAGCAGTGGATTCCTGTTTAGCTTTCCCCCCACTGTTCACAAGAGGCTATCATATTCTGTGACACAGGGAGGAATATCAACGTTAGGGACTGAGACACTAACTTAGGGAACCTTGTGTCATGATGGAAGTTGTTTGCATTTGTGTGTGTGTGTGTGTGTGTGTGTGTGTGTGTGTGTGTGTGCGCGCGCGCTGTGTTTTGTCTGGCTCAGCTGCCTATTTCAGCTGCAAGCTCGTTAAATGTTGGGCTTAAACCCGCGCTGACGCAGCTCCGGCTCTGGTTACTCCTGTGGGAATACCTGCCATTATCATTGTGAGCCCCTTATAATTCCCCGGAATTAGCCTCAAATTGTTGAAGTTTGGCTGGCCAGATAAAAGCTGCACGATCCAAGCTTTGTAACTTCTACCAGTTGAAGGTTCTGCTTGTGATCCGTCACCTGGTCCTGGTTCGTACACATAAACCTCTGAGCTGAGGCTGATTCATCTGCGTCTGATTCCTCACTGTTGAGTTAGCTAAGTGACCCAATATCCTGTTTGTCAGGAGAACAGAATTTTTTCTGATTGTTGCACATCCTGCCGGTCAGTGATCTGTGGCACGTACAGCTGCCAGGCATGAGGACTTATTTAGCTTCTATTGTATGAGCCTGGAAACAGTCACACTCTGTACTGGCCTCCAATGCCAGCGAATGATTTTGAAGTGTAAGATTGCCAGGCTGGTTGTCAATATACACGGTAGATTATTGTGAGTTTTGGGCACATAAGCCACAGGCATTATCATGCAAAATTAATTATTTGCCTCTTTTTTATGTCTCCCTGAATCTCATTGCAGTAAAAAACCTGCCTGTGTTTTATTGAAGCGAAATTATGGTATAATGTCACTTTTGCTATTAGCCCAGAGTCTGTGCATGCCAATTGATCCTGCTGTTGTCATAGCAACATGAACCACTAAACCTCTGCGCAGCTGTTGTTATGGAAGCCCTTGAACAGCTGGGGGGCTATGGCTGTGGTGGGATTGTGGGAAACAGATCTTTAGGTCCTCCCTTCACACCTTGACCCCCAGACTCCTGCCAGCAAAAGGAGAAGAATCAGGGAATCTTAAAGATGTCCATCTGGAGTTTCCCCTCCACTGTATAAAGCCTCCATATGATCAGGGAAAAAGTTTAGGCAGGAAGTTGTGAATATTTAATTGTGTCTGTGTCTTCTTCAAAACTGCTTTGCCATGATTGCGAGCAGTGTAATTGAATGAGTCAAATGAGATGAGATTGTCTCCCAGGGTTTCCTTTATGCATTGGAGCATGTCCCATTATTGATATGAGCAAGTGTTGTACACAGTGCAACAATAAAAAAATCATCTCACAAGAAGCACAACTTGTACAGGGAGTAGCTACTCTGAGTCCAATTCCTTAAGCGATAATAAATATGAAACAAGGTCTCATTCTCGCAATGTTTGATTTCATGTTGAATTTTGACTGTGGATGTGGATCAGACTCGTCAGTGTTTTTTTGGGACTCCTGTAGGCTGTTTTAAGGTTGTGAATCAATTCAGTTTTAAAATGGTGAGGAAACACTGAATTTCAATAGTTAATCACGATTAATTTTTAAAAAAATATTTTTTATTTTTAGTTCTGTTATTATATAATAGTTATCAATAGATTATATTAATGTGTGATCACCACACTGCACAGTTTCATCCTCAGGTCTGTGGGGACTTGACCACTCCTAAATAGTAGCTTTAGCCTGTTTTCCATTGGCATCCTGCTGATTAGCTGCATTAGCTTTTCCCTGATATTTTTATTCCATTTTATACAATGAGCATATTCGGTTTGATGTCTCCAAGGAGCCGTCTGAGAGTTTTTCAACAACAATACCCAATACCACAAGTGTATTGCTGTTGTTCATCTCCATGACTGCAGCAGGAAGCAGGAAGCTGCCAGTGAGAGTGCGGCGAAGTCACAAAATAGCAGCATGCGATTAAAGTGTTATGCTTTAATCTAATCGTGATTAATGCTTAATGTTAACGCTGGTGACCCTAACAAGCGTCAACAGGTTTTTGTTGAGCAGAGCGGCTAATTTTGTCAGCATTATTTTAATGTTACAGATGTTTAGGATGGAGTTAAAATTGACTGCAACCAATGATTATTTTAAGAAAATACTTATCTGCATTTGGTCTATAATGTATCAGAAAATAATAGTAATAATAGTAACAAATAAATAAAGAAACTAGCAAAGAGATCAGAGTTTCAATTACATAGGACAGCCAAAAACACAATATTAGAGCTAGGGAATGTTTTCCATTGTTGCTTGAAATATTTAAACATTAGTTTAAGCTCTACAAGTTATAACTGCTTTATATACTGGTGTATTTCAGTTGGTGGGGAACTCTGCCTGTAGCGACTGATAGCAAAGGCCCACATAAACCTTTTATTGCACTCTTTATTGGATTGAGCACCAGCACTGTTAATGTCGTCAGTTGTTATATTGTGGTATGTTTGTGTTTCATATTTATGCGTTTATGCTGCCTTGCAGCAAAAACAGTTAACTTTTTTGGGACAATAAATTTAGAAGTTGAACTGAATATGTTTATAATATTCCATATTTTAGAAGGTGGTTGTACATTTCCAACATAAAATTTTTAATATATGGGAGTATGAAGTACAATATGTGCTTCTTGATGGAGTAGAAGTGCAAAATATGGAAATAGTGAGCATGTGAAGTGAGTTAAACAGCAGACTGTGTATGTACCTGTAAACACATCATGAGTGATGGCGAGCGGATTGAGGAATGCTAATGTTTCCTCTGTGGCTTGTGTGAGGGACACGGTGATTAGACCTCCAGCCCCCTGGGTGGAGCCCCTCACCCCCTCGCCGCTCCGGCTCCTGCTCTGGTTTACTTTGACGTCAACAGGAAGGTCAGCTGGGTCCCAGAGGATTCATGTAAGAGATGGTGAATGGTGTGCGTGGTGGGCTTCGCACACAGAGACACTGCTCCAGGATCCCAGATGGGGCCAGAGGGATGACCAAGGGAGGAAAGGCCTTTGGAGCTTAGGGAGGGCTTCAGGGAGGATTACTGAGAGGCTAAAATGTTTTCTTTGTGGCTAAAAGAAACCTAAGAATGCTCTCACCCAAATCTCCCATGGTCTGAGGGGGCTGTTTGGGAGGGATACTCAATCTACATCCTAAAGACTTTCTCCTTGTCTTGGGTTTTTGGCTGTTTTTTTACCATCATTAACATGCCCTACAGAGTATGAGCTTCAATTCTTTGATTGTAATTTTATTGTAAAGAGCTTTGTGTAAATAAAGCCAGGTTCAACCAATGCTTTAGAATATATGAATTTGAATTATGATGGCAGGATGTGAACAATACGGTACTGTGAGATACATCAAGCTGGCTAAATTGTTCAGTAAATTAGAATTTCAACCAAAGTCTGTTCCAAAATACTGTGACATTAACTCATTGAGTGCCAGCCGTTTTATAAAACAGTGTCTTGTTCCAGCATTTTTTTTTGCCCATTTTGAGTCATATTTCAAGAACCACAGAGTATTTTGTACTATGTTTCTGAAAACACTGAAAAGCTCAAATGAAAGAAGAGACTCTCTATTTCATCATGAAAAAAATGTTTGTTTTTACCTTGTTCTATTCTTGTTTTATCAGAGGTAGAGTAGAGGACACTTTCACCAAAATCACCACTTTTTGACCAGATTCTGTTTGTAATTGTATCAGATGGTCGTAACATATTCCTGTCTCTTTTGCAACTTGTATTTCACTAATTCTCGAAAACATCTTGAAAAAAATGTTTTTTTCTCGTTAAAATTGTCATGTTTATCCATTCTCTGTTCAATGAACCACTTTATTTGCTACATCCCAGATGATGTTAAGTTAATTAACAATAACTTCGATAGAGTATGAACTTTTTTTTCACTTACCCTGCCTTTAGGAAAGATGCTGAAAGTCTAAAAGCAGATAAACAGTTCAGCTCTACAGCTTTCATTCCAGCCACCCCCCATCCACAGGGCCTCTGGTAGTACCTACCTACCACACACACAGTAGTCCCCACTGAGCCGTGCAGGACTGGATAAATAGCATCCCTTCAGAGGCTCTCTGTTAGCAGATTGCTGGAGGTAGGTAGCATGCTGTGAGGCCTCACCACACTCCCACTGTTCTGGGGGAGCTTTAAGCGAAAGATCAGGTGTCCAGCTCTGAATGCTTGATTGAACTTAAATCTTTTGCATATGCGCCATATCTCTGTCTGCTGCGCTATGGCTCAGACATGGCCAGCCAGTCACTTGCTAAAGTAATGTGAGTCACAGCAGCTCTCTGACCTTCCTCTTTTCATCTATGTCATTGAAAATTATAATCAGATGCATTTGTTTGTGTATGGGGAGTTACATAAAATTGATGGACTGGCCGTAAATGAAAGTACTAGTCATTATGAGGGAAGAACAACGTGATTCAAACAAATAAAGCACTAATGTATGTAGTCCAGTTGAATCTAGTTTCCATATAAGCCATATAAAGGTATCAGTATTAAACAGTGTTGATAGTAATGCATTACTTTTGACAGTAACTAATATGATAACACATGACTTGATTTTCCTGATTGATTACTTTCATGCTCTCAGATGTCTCTATGGACAGGGGACATGTCCCCTTCAGATTCATAGAGACACAGATCCATCCCCTACTTTACCAGCATAAGGAGACAAACATTGCCACAGCACTGGGAGCCTGGTGTTTGTGTGGTGCGTTCAAGTTGTACACAAATTTCAAAATTTCCACGCTCCAAGTCAGAATTTAAATTAGAACCCCCGTGAAGTCAGATCTCCAACTCAGAAAGTCAGATGAAATCTCATCAACCAGACATAGAATTCATGCTATCTGCTACATGTTTTGTTGTATGTCTGTTAGGCTGAAAGACCTAGGAGCACTAAACTTTGAAGTTATTATGATCTGAGCTCCAAGTTCTGACTTCCGGTGAACACACCATAAGACAAACTCTCACTCCCCAGGGTCCTAAAGAGGAACTAAAAAGCAACTTTTACTTTTTACTTTTTGGTGTAAGTAATCAACAAAATAATTGAGTTACTTTTTGAATGAAGTAACTAGAAACTGTAACTAATTACTATTACTAGTAAGGAGCATGACACTGGTATTAAATAGTTACTGTTTCATAACCAGTTAAAAAAAATATCTGAAAAGTTTGACAAAGCAATGGAAGTTTGATATTCAGTAATAAATGGATAGAACTGTAAAAGTTGACTTTGAAACAGATTTCTTAAATAAATTAAACTGCACCCTCGAGCTTTTTTCCAGAGCTCCATAGCATCTCCATTTTAGACCCAACATTGGTGGCATCCCCTTGTTTCCCTTCAGTCTTTCTTGTCTACTGTAAACTAAAGACAAGAAGTGTTTTATTGACTTTCACATTTAAACATAGTAGTTGGGAGTGATTGCCAAGTACAAAAAACAAGACAAGGAACCACCGAGGAAATTGTGAAGTCTCTCAGAAATAAAAAGGCAGCAACCTGTTTTATTTCTGTTAACACATTCTCATTCCTCGTCACATAACGCAGCTTTGTCACTTTATTTTCAACGTCAAAACTCCCACAGTCACCACTTTAGTATTTCATACAAAGCCTTGTAATTGTTGGACTGATCCACCTCCCCTCCCACCCACCTGATATGTGTCTTTTCACTCCTTATACTACGTCACCACACTCCCGGCACTCTTTCTCAAAGCGTTTATTATTGCCCTGGATAGGTTACATTGTAGTTAATGGAACACCCGGTGCGTTTAGTGAACGCAGACGGCCGTGACAAAGCCTCTGTATTTAAAGCCCTGTGTGTGAGAACGGGCTGCTGTGAAAGCAGCATTTTCTTTTTGCATCACTTTCTTGCAATCTTGAAATAACTGAGAATTGACAAACAACAAAAACTTATTTGTTGTTTGTTTAGCTTGAGTGAAGTGTTGCCCTCTAATTATCGAATATACAGTATCACTTTATACACATCTCTTAGCTATATCTCATCTATCTCTGTCACCCACGCAGACATTTAGCTCTCTTTTTTGGAGGTGCAAACACTGCAAGTGCAAATAGGAGTTGGAGCAGATATTCTGTTTCGAGCATGATGTCACTCTGTACAAATGAATAAAAACTCTATTATATTTACTCTTTGTTAGTGCATAGAAACCAACACTAAATGTACCTGAATATAGAACTGATTATAAATGAAGAACAGTTTTAAATGGAGAATCATTTTTGAATCCTGACTCTAAGAATTAAAATTGAACTGTGAGATACTGAAAGATTTACATGACTAGTAAGTAAAGCTAGTAAGTAGGCTACAGCTATAAGAACAATACGAACAATCACTTCCTTCCTTCCACTTCACTTCCTCATGTGGCTCAAAGATGCACTGCTCATGTTCAATACATCACAACTAAAAGCATATGGAAGAAATTCTGCCAGTCTTTTCAAACTACAGTGACCAGCTGTTTTAGGAATGACTGTGCCTTTAACTGTTTGAGTGCCAGCTGTTTTCTTCCAGCATTTTAGGCAATTTTGAGTCATATTTCAAGAACCACAGAATATTTTGTACTATGTCTCTGAAAACACTGAAAAGCTCAGTTTGTTTTTTACCTTGTTCCATTCTTGTTTTATCAGAGGTAGAGTAGAGGACACTCTCATCCTAAACACCACTTTTTGCTCTCTAATCTCGATCGTTTCCACTTCTTGCTTTGATCTCTGTGGTGTATACCGTCTCTTTATATCCCGACTACATCTCCCAGAAGCCCCAACATTACTCACAGGCTGCGGGAGGCCGCAATCAGCAACCTGCTGCCGAAAACCACTCTGACATTGAAATAGGTCAATGGTACTCAAAAAGTTCAAAAGTGAGGAAATAGTACTATACATATATCTGTAAGTTTTTTAAGGATTACATGTCGGAACCAGTGAGCTTTGGGCTGATAGTCATATAGTATTGACAGATTTGCTGACATCCTGTCAAATGAATAAAATAATAAGGCCAGTGTTAACCTTTTAATGTCTCAGTGGCTTGTGAAGCACATTGATTATCCACTGCCACTGTATCAGCATACAGTTGTGATTTTAACACATCATCCCAGGTGAAGATAATGACCTTCTTGACCAAATACTGTATCCGTGCGTGTAAGGACAACTTTAGCACTTTTTCACTGATATTCTGCATGTTGCCATTTTTTACGTCTTTTCCAGTAATGATGCTGACCTTATCAAGTTGTGCGGCTCACAGGTTGTTATCTGTCTACAGGCTCTGTGTGGAGAGTTGGATAGTGGCAAACAGAGCAGAGAACAACACTGAAAGCTGCTGTGTTACTGTGGGCAAGCCAACTGGAAGTTGTCAGTTGTCTTCCTATAAGCCTTATAAAGTTTATAGTCGTCTTTATTTTCAGTAACAATGTATGTGACAGAGCTCTTCAGGGACAAACACCATTCAGAATCAAATGTGATTCGTGTTCGAGGTCTTGGTTAGCGATTAGCCTGCTGCACTTGAGCCTGTTTAACCCGACCAATCATTTCAGTGACACATTTTCTGACATTTCTTTAACCTCTATGTGGTAAGTTTAATTTTTGTGCTTGGTCATTGTTGGAGGATCAATATATAGCTGTTTTTTTGCTTCAATAAACCCCATTTACATCTTGAATTAGGATGCAAATGAATGACCTAATAACAGGATATTTTGGGATGTCAGTGCTGTGTTTGATTTGTGATTTAATTTTACTTCTGCCATTTGAAATATAGTTCTGTCCCATGGCTTTGACCGTCATTTTAAGGTGTTAAATGATTGCCCATTATTTTTTCGCCACAAACTATGCTTTACACGGCGTGTCTAAACCACAACTAGAGTAACGTAACTTAACATTAGCAACAGAGCTGACCAAGTAGCCTACACGTTAAAATTATGATATAAACAACAGAGGCTTATATTGTACGGTAGACATTTATATACTACACTATGACATATATCGTAACGGCTCCAGTTTATGTATGATTATGTATGTACAGAAATAATGATGGAAAACACGTAACAAATATCACTAACAAACAAAACTGTGTTTCTTTCAAAAAGTTGAAATTCTTTACATCCCTGCTCTCAATAAATGTCTGTTAATGGGTGTGAGTGCTCCATCACAAGTGCATTATTCCATCGTTGTCTGTTTTTATAGTGTTAATACAAATAAGATTGATGCATGTAAGGTGTGTGAATGAGAAGTTAACGTATCTATACCATCACCTACCCAGCGATACCGATCAAAACTGTTACTGTCTTAAACACTCTGTATTACCTGTCTTTTTAAGACCCCTCCTGAAAAAGTCCACTCTGCTCCGATTGGCTTGAGAACGATATTTGCCACACCTGGATTGTTGAATCACATTTTTTCTGATCTAGAATCCAAAATTATTTATATGTATTATTTCACAAGCACATACTAATAGAGAATCTTCATTCATTGTGGGTTATTTTCTTGATTAATTGATAGCTGTTTGCTCTATAAAATATCCCAAAAATGTAGACCACAGCTCAAATGTTTTATATTATCCACAGCCCAAAGATATTCAGTGTATGATCAGAGCCGAATACAATATAAAAAAGGCTCCAATCGATTGATTGTCAAAATAGTTGGTGATTAATGTAATAGTTGCAGCTTGATGTGTTAGTTGGTCAGTCTGTGTGATGTCACCACATAAGGGAACAATACAGAAGTTCTCTTCTAACTTAGTGAAGTGTTCATGTTGCTGTAGCTGTGCTAATTTACAGTGTGATGACTTTAGCTGATGCAGCAGCTAACAAAGCAATCCCACTTGTTGTTCATTGTTATTGTCCATTTCCACCTTTACCTGAGTCCAGAGATGATGCTATTAGTTTTCAGGAGCATTTTAATATTATTGCCTGTCCCTGTGGTTCAAATTGAAATAAACCAAAGGACTTTAATGTCCACTGTTCTACCATGTTTGCTCCTAATTTTGAATTGATTTGGAGAGCTGAAAACACTGTGGTCATTCTTGCTGGGTTGAAAATGTTTAATATTTTTTATATTTTTATGTCAAGACTGGAGGAAAACCTTTCTCCCTCTGTTTTGTTTTCTATTATTTTTTTCAGATGTTTGAGTCATGACTCTCTTTGCAGTTGAGTTGCTTTTAAACTACTGGTGTTTGCCTCCATGTTGAGGTCGTCAGGGGTCCATTTGAGTTCTTATAATTGAGACTCAACCTTGAACCCAAGTTGGTTTAGTTGCAAATTCTGTTCACTCTAATTCAGGTCTGAGGTCAACGTGTCTCTGGTCAGTTAAAATGAACTAATTGATGCTCTTTGAGCTGGAGCAGTTTTCACATTTCCATCATGGTGTCCAACATTTAGGAACCAGTGAAAGCTTCTCCCTCACAGTGCCTCTATATTCACCAAGCATCACCCCACCCCCAGCAGTCTCATAGTGGTGGTTAGCTTCAGCAGATCAGCTGTGCATTAAATACCAGAGGATCTTGACAGTCAGACTGATAAGGGATAGGTGTTACACACAACTCAGCATCCCTAGGAATATATCATGCACTTCAGATCATTCTATACCTCACAGTTTACATCCATTCAGTGGCAACATACTGATGTAGCATAAAAACTGCTATACCAGCTCTAAACCACTGGCAGAACCAGACATATCAGCTATCATGACAATAGGACATAACAATAACCAATATTAACGATTTGAGTGTCATTGACATATTTCAACATCATTTAAAATCCTTGGCTTGAGTGCCATTGGCTTTATATGTCAAAATGGATTTTCGGCAGTGGGTCACCGATCGTGGTCTTACACATCCTGTGAGTAATGCTGGGACTTTTGGGAGATGTATTCGGAACATAAAGAGATGGTATACGCCACAGAGATCAAAGCAGGAAGTGGAGACGATCGAGATTAGAAAGCAAAACAAATCTGGACAAAAAGTGGTGATTTTGGTGAAAGTGTCCTCTACTCTACTAATCAATAGATTATAGTAATAGCAGATACAGTAATATAAATCTGACTGCAGTAATGGCTGATAATAACAGTTGGAGCTGTGGGTGTCGAGCAGGACAGTTTGTACAACCATGATCCAGATGTTACCCTGATCCATGGATACCTGTGAGATGAGAAAGCACAGAGACTCATAACTTGTGAAATCCTTTAATAAATGGATGCATACAGATGGAGAGGTAGATGAGGGAAGGGGAGCTCCCCTGGCAGTCCAGACCTGGAGCAGCAGAACTAGCTCAGGTTGTCTGGGCCAGCCTGGCTATAAGGACTGTCAAAGAGGACAGTCTTCACTCTTAAATAAGGAGATGTGCTAAGTTCAGGTGTCTGCCTCCTGGACTGAAAGTGGGGGTTGGTTCCACAGGAGAGGAGCTTGATAGCTCAGAGCTCAAAGATCCCATCCTACTTTTGGAGACCTGTATGTTTATATGCTATTAGCACACTAAATCATAACCGAACTGCCATTCGCAGATATTGATAAAATTGTTAAAATCAGATATTAAAAACCAAATTGTCTAGGGTACTTCCACAGCAGTGTTTCCATTGATGGTTAGGGTTTAAGCAGGCTATTCTCTATCATGATCCCTTCATGTAAAGAATTGTTTTTGTCGAATTCTTTCAAAGACAAGTCATTGTTGTTGGGATCCTAAAAATATCCTTTTATTGTGAAGGAGCCACTGACACAATACAGTAGGGCATCTGTACACACATGGCACTAGTTGAGAGCCAGAGGAGGTCTGGTTATAGTGAGCCATTTGTCTCTTCCTACACTCAGACCAGACTAATCGCACAGTCAGTCTCCATGTCCTCTCAGCCCCTAAGTGTTCCCCACTCCTGCCCGCCCTCTCATAACTGAAAACCTCCAGCACGATTCCCCACCAAGGATTGTTTTACACTTAATTTTGTTAGACTTAATGAGATTTCACTAATTAAATCTCCTGGTTGGAGACCCCCCTACTTTGCCCCCCCTAACTTCCACTGACAATAACTCCAGCCCATGGGGTGATTGCTTGTAGAGCTTTTTTAGACAAATAAACTTTTTTTCATGAAGAGAAGAGACAGTGGGTTGCACAAGGACAGCACTGTGCTACTCTGTGGATTTCCAATTTCGCGCCAAGATGCTCCGCTGCACTTATGATAGGCAATAGGTTTTCAGATCTGATGTGGTGTATAAGGGCAGGAGTTACTTGTCGAGTACATGGAGATGCCGTAAAGATCATATGTCGTTAGCTGCAGCAGAAGAGTGGCAAAGTTCTTACATTTCATTAGCAGATTAGGTGATATCTGTGAAATACAGTGTTATGGTCCTTTATATTTTACCACAGCCTGATCTCAACATAAACAAATGATTTTCTATTTAAACTTGTCGTTCTGTATATGCCTTCACTATATTGTAGCGCAGTAGCTAAATCACAAAAGCAAATCCAAGTGACAGACTCACTGATAAAACACACATGTTCCAGAGTGCCTCTAATAATAATCCCTACATTAGCTGCATGGCAGTGCTAAAAGGGAAGTGCTGAAGGGCGGGACGATCTCAGTTCAAGCAGTGAGGCCTTGGAGGTCATTGTTGACAGCAGCCGCTTGCCCTGCTATTGTGGACGACCCTGTGGGACTCTCGCGCTGACTATTGTGGGAGCCAGCTTCTTGTTTCCCGTTTGAGCCCTGGACACCCGGTGCCAGGAACGCTGCTTGGTTCTTCAGCCAAAAAGCCCATTATACCCCTTTCCCCTCTCTCCCACCCATGTTTCTGTTGCCATTGTAGCCCAGCTCCCCGACCTCATTTACACAAACCTTGTCCTGCCTCAGAGGCCCCTGTGCTGTGGCCCTTGGGTGGATGAGTGGGCAGCGTGCCCATTTCAGATGGGAGTGCTTCCTTGATGAAGGCGAGTGCTGATCAGGTTTCTGCCACCTGCCAGTTAGCTTAAGAGGCAGGAAAGGGGGCAGCAGAGGCTGTGGTGGGAACGAGGCGGCAGACTGAGCTTGAACTTATTGAGGGGTTGATGCCATGGCAATCTGGCACCAAGCCTGCAGCCTGCTGTTGTCTCAGTATAGTCAGCTTCATCTAATAATAAAGTCATCCTATTCCACATTTTGTCATTTTTTTCCTTGATTTTACTTGACATACAGTAAATGTTTCAGTGTAGTTCTCAGGTCAGTGTAGATCACAGCCTGCATGTCTGATCATTGTCTGTCATATTGAAAAGCAGTGTACAGTGTACAGGACCTCAGTCACATGGTTTTGGAAATTTGGATATTTTTTCCTTTATCTTCATATTGCTCTATTAGCTATCACCCACAAATAGTGAAGTGTGTTTTTTTTGTGAACACCCCTGTAGAGGAGAGAAAAGATAACCTGATATTTTTCTCATGTTTGGTATGTAACAAGAGCCATGTGAATAATTAAACAGAGACACAGGATTGAAATTGGGAAAATTTAATTTTTATTTGAATTTGAATGAGTCATACAACACCTGAGTATGTCTTTTTCAGTTTTTTCATCACAGATCATACCTTTACACTGCCTGAGTTTCAATAAAACTAACTTTTACTATTTATTTAGAGTCAAGTATCCATAAGTTTTACCCTGATGTCCTGCTAACTAATATGCTGAACCAACAGCACAATAATATGACCTGCTGTAATTCATCACAGGAATTCATCTTGCAAACACAGCATGTTATTACAAATTGGATGTTGGTGGAATGCTGGCAGTAAAGTGTTTATGGCCTCATTTAGCCTCGCTCATGGACACAATTCATTTGTGTTTCCTCCTGAGTTACAGTTAGAGCCAGTTCAGCTGGTGGAAGTCCATCAGCCACCTCTGCCTATAGCTTAATATCACACCATCTTTGTCTTTAGCAAAGCATGTGTCAGATACTTTTTGTTTCTTGAGGTAATAAAATGATTCAAGACTCTATTTTGGCTACAGAATGGAAAGTGTGACTAATCAAAGAAGACTGGAAGGCATGCTAGCACACACTGAAGCTCTCTGTCTGACCTCTCTGTTACATGTATTTGGAGTCATGCATATGCTCTACATTATTTCCTTCACTGTGTGAACACCACCATCCCCTCCACCACGCTACATCTATGCTCACCCCTCACCCTCCAATCCATCCATATCCATTTCTGCCTCACCCAGGCTTTATACCCTACCAACCCTAATTGTAATTATGTTGATTTAACTTAGACACATGCGGCTTCTTCACCGTCATCTGAATGGAAGCTTATTAGTTTGAATATTTTTTTTTTTTAATATTTATTTATTCCCATTTCTCAGGGTCCCTGTCGGCATTTCCAATTACTCTTGTCGTGCGGCTGTAATTGCCTCCATGCTAATGGCCGCCAGACAATCGTGCTAAATGAGGTGAGGCCGAGAGCCTAGGAGCCCGACTTCATTAAGAGCTAATGGGATTTTATAAGGGGGACTGAAGACCCAGCTCATCAAAAAGAGGGAGATGGAAGGAAAACAAAACAGATGGAGGGGGAGAGCCAAATCACCACTGTTATAACTTAGGCTGCTCCTTTTCCTGGTACTGTGATGCAAAAAAGAGCAGCTTCTCTTCCTCTAGAGGACTACTAGCTTAATATACAGAAAGACAATACTCCTGAAAGACTCAACAGAGGAGAAGGAGACACACTGATGAACTGATAAGTGCATATAATCCCTCTGGCTGTCCAATTCAACATGAAAAGCATCTATTTTATGGGTCCCATGCTGTTGGAAGATGCCTCAAGGCAACTATTTAATTGTTGGCAGAGAAACAGCAACAGATACATATTAAATTATATATTTCAGAAGTGAGTGGACAGTCCAGTCCAAATCCTCCCACATATTTCACACCTCATTTAGACAGAGAGAGACGCAGATTAGTGCAAACATGGGTGGATGTGAATACATGGCTTGAACACAACAAACTGTTATGATGCTGAGGCAATAAGGCCATCAGAAGCCCATAGGTCATAAAATAATTCAGAGCTCTTAAATCTGTTGCTGTTGCCCGATGGTGAATTCTGCTCTATGAAAATATCTGTTCTTTTTAATAATGTAGTTCCAAGCAAACGGCAACAGAGAGAAAGTGTGACAAGAGAAGAAACAGGCTGCTTCTTCAGAAAGAAATATTTTTTGGTATTTCTCATCAGTGTGATGTGTAACCACACAGCTGAATGCTGAATGCTTGCAAACATGTCGTTATGTTTGAAATATATTATGTACAATATATACAAAACAATATACACATATTTACCTCATACCCAAAATTCTCAGTGCAGTAATGTTAACAATGATTTCCATTCAAACCATCAGACCAACCCTTCACAGAGCTAATGATGCCCTACTGATCTGTCTGCCCTTCACAGGCACTGAAAGGCGTCCATCCATCTTTGTGAAATCGCTCTGTTCCCCACTGGAATGTAGCTACAATGTGCGTTCTGCAGTTGCAAGATCAGTTGCCCTGTACTTTAATTTGCAGCGACTTCTTAAAGCTGACACGGTTTGTCTGCCGTTGGTTTCAGCCCAATGGCCTTTTTGGCTCCTGCAGATGAGGGGCCTGCCAAATTCTATTACACGCTGAATAAAGCAACGTGTTCACCTATGAGGAGCAAGCATTATAGAGTCAGTGGAGTAATGGATACTGTAAAGTGGGTGTACTACTACCACAAACCTGGCTCAGGTTCATTCCCTGAATGTTATGTATGAGCTGGTTTGTTTATGGGAGCATGGGATATAATCTGCCTGTTACATACAGCATGTGTGCTCCTAATATCACATCTGAATATTGTATAAAAGGTCACAATTCCCTTTTAATTTAACAAGCCCTTAAACAGTGAAACATTGACGAGATTTGCCGGCCTATTTCTTCACAGTCAGGCCCAATGGGAGGTAATTATCCGCTGTGGGGACGGCATGCAGATAGGAATCAGAAAGTGGCATCGAGGAGATTTTAGTGACATAAACAACAAGGCAGCATCCATCCATTCATCCATTTTCTACCGCTTATCCTCTCATAGGGTCTTTGGGGGGCTGGAGCCTATCCCAGCTGTCTTAGGGTGAAAGACAGGGTACACCCTGGACAAGTCTCCACTTCATCACAGGACACATAGAGACAGACAACCACTCACACTCACATTCACACCTACGGTCAATTTAAATTAACCAATTAACCTAATCCCCATGCATGTTTTTGGATGGTGGGAGGAAGCCGGAGTACCAGAGAGAACCCACACAGACACGAGAACATGCAAACTCCACACAGAAAGGCCCCGGGCCTCGAACCCGGTACCTTCTTGCTGTGAGGCGACAGTGCTAACCACTACACCACCGTGCTGCCATATATATATATATATATATATATATATATATATATATATATATATATATATATTTAAAATGTGAAAATGTACAAACAATTTGATTATTGATATTAATTCAAATATGAAGAGTTTGTGCGATCAGTGCTTCAATGCTTATTGTGTTTTCATTAGGCTGAAGACATTTTCAGGTTTTCAAAGTAATGCAGAAAATAAAATGTGTTAAAATATAACTAATAATAATAATAATACCAAATAATACCACAGTTGTGAGTATTAATCTCAAGCCACATTTGAACAGCCAAGCTGTAAATGTCTAAACATTTTCATTCAAATGTTTCATTCATTTCATACTGATACTACAATCTAACCTTTGTTAAAAAAAGGATGGGTCAGTTATTATTATTTTGGTGGTTTTGATATCACTCTGTAGCTTCCCTAATGTCTCAAAATACTGTGCCTTTCTGAATGCTAAAAGGTAAAATTACTGTTTTTGTGAATGGAATCTTGAAGACAGTGATATGTACATTTGCCATTTGTGTGATGTGAAGAGGTGAATATATGCTAAATATAGCTTAGCTGAAGCAGAACAGGTAGTCTACCAGTTGGAAGGTCAGCACTCCTCCAGTCCACATGTCACAAGCAGCTCCTGAGGCTGAGCCGTCAGTGTGTGAATGAGTGTTTAGATACTAACCCTTTTCAGACAGCGAACTGAAGCCGTTTTATCACTCTTTGGAAAGCTACCAGAGTCCATTCACAAAAACATTTACCATCATTTACCTCAAAGGACACAAGCCCACTTTAAAAAATCCGAACTAACCCAGTTTTTTCGAAACACAACTAACACCGACTCAGCTAGAGCGAGGGTTCATATTCATATTACTCATAGCTTTTTTAGTAATTAGCTTTCTGTGGTCAGCTTGTAAATTAACACTAGGGTGTTGAAGAGCCATACTTAGGTGAGCTATAGTCTTTCATTAAATATGGTTAAATTGCTAAAGCAAAGGAAACAAACCAACATGGTTGTATGGATAGAAAAAATGAAAGCAGCTTATTAACTGACAGGGAGTTGAAAGCATTTTGAAATTTATAGTCCACTTGGTCAGGTCATTTTCTGTTCTTTTCCACAGACTGTTGTGGAGAATCTACTAAGTACGGCAGATGTGTCTAATCATTGGAGCTGCAGGCTGTTTTTGTCCCCTTAAATGCCGTCCAGGCTGCACTGATGGTGGGACGATGGTTGTGGTTTTAGACTCAGGCCTGGTAAGAACAGCTGTCCTACAGCTGCCATCTCTCCTGCTTTTTGGGGGGGAGTGGGGGTTGAAAAACAGTCCCAAACCTCCTGGGTCAGAGCCCTGGTATGGCGGTCTCCCTGGCAACTGGAGCTGAGACTGTGCTAGTGTGTGTCTTTGTGTATGCGTCTCCATTCTACAGAACAATCTGGCCAGTGAGAAGCAGAGTCGCTGAGGGGAAGACGAAGCAGAGAGGACGGGGATGAATGGAGAGGGAAAGTGGATATGTGGAGATACTTGGCTTTGGCCCCATCAAAATAGCAGTTGTCATGCTAGCTCAGCCCTCCCTGCTCTGTCTCACACACCGAGACTCTTCTTTCACCTTCACACTCCAAACCTCTCAGACAGTGTCTAATCAACAGCGTTTACTGCTTTTATGTAGTAAAAACCAGTGTACTGTCTCAGAGCAGTACTGTACAGCTTGTTTTAAAATGTCATTTTATGCAAAGAAAAAAAAATACATGAACTTCTCGAGTCAAATGCAATGACCTGTTGGTTGCAAAGTTTTCATCATTGCTGTTTTTATTTTCTTTTTAAACTTTGATTTCCATCCAAGCTGTCGTTGCCTGCTATTTCCAGCTAGTGTGTATTGATACAGTGGTTGTCCAATTCTGGCAATTAACGTCCTACAGTGTATTCTCACACTTCTACTTGGAATTACAGCGCCCACCAACCTTCTGCGCAAACACATTTGATGAGACAGTCTGAGTTTGTGTTGTGTTTAGTGAGAAGTGCTGTACACTCTATTACAATAAGCTCACAAGACAAAAGCGCAGTAACAGGTGTTAGCTGTGACACATGAGCACTTAGTGTGTATGGGCTGATCAAGGTGTGAGTGTGTGTGTGTGTGTGTGTGTGTGTGACATGACATGACATCAGCAGCTCAGTCTTTATAAAGTGTAGTGAGTTATACGACTACTCAGAAAGTAGCACATTTTAGATCTGAATTGTAAATGTAAGCACATATTTTAAATATTGATTAACATCACCTGGTATTTTTGGTCCTTTAATATTTGCTTGTAATGCTGTGGTATTTGAAATTTGCGATACATTTTTGTTGTCTATCTTTATTTTTTTCTTATCACAGTGACCACATTTATGACTACAATAGTAATAGTAGTAATTTAGTGGTTTAATAGTAATTTGGAGTGACTTTCAAAAATAAAAGCCGTGGTCCCCATGTGGGGGGAACGTTCACCAAGGAAGCTGCTGTTCATGTACTGTGATTAACATTTTAAATGATAATTACAGATCTAGTCATTTAAGGCCAAATGATAATGATTTTTGCTGAACCTAAGCAACTAGTTTTGCTGCTGTTTTTCTAAAGGTATGTTTCCCAAATGTTACTGGGAAAGCAGTTTAGTTGTATGGCAATGTCATTTTGTAGGAGAACGTGTTGAAGGAGCACCAGTGTCACATGTGGAACATCATGGAAAATATTATATCACTGTGAGTTTTATTTTTTATAGAAAAATATTAGCAAAAATATCGTGTAACATGAGTGTAAACAGACCAAGGCTGTAAAAGTGGACTTGTAAAAGTGTTTTATTTCCTGGAGCAAAATGTTCACGTTTCTTAAGCGTGTGTTAAACACACACTGCATGTCAGGCATTTATCCACTGAGGCAACCTGAAGAGATACAGTGCTGACTCACTTTCAGGTTTTAGAACTCATTCCTGCAGCAGCCATAGTAGGAAACCACTAGTTACTGATTTCACATTTGCACATATTGAATATTGCTTTTGTTAATTAATTCCTAAGATGCATGATTGGATTGCATCTTAGATGATGTCTCGAGGGGTTCGAAAAGGCATCATGTTCTCCATGATTTTATATATTCCCATGCATCATCTTTAAACATGATACATTCTTCCTTGTGGTCACAACTGGGCCAGTTTTGGCTGCCCGATGACAAGAAAACACCAAACACAGAGGGGCTGGACATTGTTTCCATAGAAACAGACCTCATGCGAAAAGGTCACTGTCAGAGGTTTTTCCTCAGAAAAAGGCAGAGGGATTGGAGAAGGGGGGAATCAGACAAGAACAAAAAAAGCTATTTTATTATCCTTTTTTATCATTTTTCCCCCCTCATCGAATATTCTAACAATGATAAAAATGTAGGATTGAAATAGTGCAATTACATGGCTATGGATGGTGAGGATCCCCGCTCTATTTTATTATTTTTTCTTTATTCTCTTTTGAAGTGGGGAATTGAAAAGGGAGAGTGGCCGACAGCCTGTGCGATGCCTGAGCTTTGTGTTTCAGTGCAGATACGTCGCCTGCCTGCCTGCCCCCTCAATCACTGGCAGTTCCTTCCTCTCTCCCCTCCCTCTCAAGTCGTTTTAATTAAGTCAGTCTCACTGGCATGGCAGGCAAAGATAATTGGAGAGGGTTTTTGGATGCTATTTACTCTAAATGGCGCCTGTTTCTTCCCATTCTCTCGCCTTTTCTCCACTCCCACAGCTTCTCCCACCACCCCTCCCCTCCAGCTCCTCATCTCCTGGCAAGGAGTTACCTATCTTCCCTTTCCTTCCCTTTCTCTCCGCTTCCATCTTATATTGAAATGTGAAATATGGATTAACTTCTTCTGTGTGGCTGAGGGGACGACTTCCTGTGAATTGCACATTTTGGCCAACACTGCAATTTATTTGAAATGGCAAATCAGGCAAAGCAATTTACTGGAAATGATGAGGTTCTTTGAACTTTCCTCCTTTGGAAAAGTTTGTTTTCTCGTTGCATGAGGAGCATTTGCTGAGAAAAATTGTACAGAAATGGCTGTCCCATGATTAATGAAAAAATACAATACCTAAGAACAAGATGGGTTTTCTTTATTTGTATAATGAAGGTTTTTTAGTAATTTTATAAACTACCATATAGCCAGCACATTCCCACTCCGTCCTCTCCAAATACTTTTCACTCATCATAATTGCCCCTATCATCCATTATTTTTACAGTAGTTTCACATGGGCCACCAACAGAGGCCTTCTGGTTGAAATTTATGTGTTTGCTTGATCCATGCTCCGCTCTCACACCCTTAGCGGACTGTCACTCTCTTACTAGCATGTCACATGCCCTGACTGTCGATAATTCGATATGTGTTGGGAGTGAGAATGGGTTGATACATCAGTATTTGCTGCCATTGTGATTTTATTGATTGCCAGCTTGTATTACAGTGCACTTTCATAGCCTACCTTACATACATACATTGTAAGAATGTGCAGCACATAATGTGAATCTGTGCACAATGCATGATTGATAGGCCAAACTAAACACAGTGAAAGGTGGAAGTACATGTGTCCATACTAATCCATGTTAGCAGCAATGTTTAAATGGTCCATGCACTGAGTGGGATTTGTCAGTGTGTGTGTGAGTGTTAAGTGTGTGTGTGGGGCTCCCTATATCAATCAGGGCCTGGCCCTGCTGCTGAAAGGGCTGTGCAGTGGGCCACCCATCCAGTCAGGCGCTCTGGGGAGATCCAATGTCCTCAGTACCTTAATGCGCTCCAGATGTCCCTTCAGTCAAGAGAAGGGGGGCAACACACAGGGAGAATGTGAGGCTGTTACCTCAAAGTAGACCTTGATCTGGATCTGGAATGTAGGTCTGGTTTATCAAACGTTCTCCTCAGGGCGGTTTACATTGAGGCACCTGCAGTTTTGTGAGAGTTATTTCACCATTTTAAACCTGACAAATAGCATTTGTTTGCAAGCGCAAGATATGAGTTTGTATTCATTATTTTTTTTTTTTTCTTGTGGCCAGGTGTGACTTCATCTTCTTTAGCTCCCCCCTTTAAAGGAACATATGAAAAACTCACTTTTTTAGTGCTTGTTCACAGACAGTTGTGTCTGAAGTGCTAACCACCCAGAGAAATAGAGTTCAGTCAAATCAATGGAGCAGGGTGGTTGTTATGTGTACCATTTTTATGTGTACTGCTGTACAGTGGACTATCTCATACAAACTAAAACAACTAATAGAAAGTTGTGGAATCACCGAGGTGAGGTTTTGCAGTCACAATTAAGGACACGTATGACATCATAATAAACACAGTGCAAGTTCTCTACACAAACCTGCACACTTGAGATAATAACGAGCACATCTCCACAGCCGAGTCTGGGTTTATTATAGAAAAGATATTTATGCATATAATATAATTTATGCATCAAAGATCATGTGATTTAATTTTTTCGGTGGAATTCATGTAGTGCAAATACTCACAATTTAGTTTTTTTTTTCTTCTTAAATTTGTGACCTGTAGCGTAGCGGAGCATTTCCTTTAAATCACTGTTTACATTGATTTAGTTGTACATTTTACAACTTTAAGGACATAATGATTTAAATAATGGGTGCTAAGAGGGAATTTGAGTTACCTCCCAAAATGTGAATGATGCAGCACAGCACATCGTTGTGGACAATAAATACGTGGCCGTGGCGAGCAATCATTAATTGCAATTGAACATCTTGTTCCTCTGCACACACCCACAGAGGGATGAGGTCTGTTGACTGGACTGAGTCCACCATTGTTCTCAATACCGGCATTTCTCAGGGGTGTGTTCTGAGCCCAGTCTTGTACACGCTGTGCACCCACGACTGTGTCGCCACCCATGGCTCCAACACCCTCATCAATTTTGTGGACGATACAACCATTGTTGGACTGATCAGTAATGATGATGAGGAGGTCCGAGCACAGCCTGGTGCAGTGACAACCACCTCAACCTCAACACCAAAAAGACAAAAGATCTCATCACTGACTTCCGAAAGACAAGGACCACATTACATTCAGGCCTGAGCATAAATGGAGAAGAAGTGGAGCGGGTCAACAACTACAAGTTCCTTGGACTGTACATCTCAGAGGACCTGGGCTGGACTGTGAACACCACCCACACCATTAAACAGGCCCAGCAGCGTCTCTTTTACCTGAGAACACTTAGGGCGTTTTCACACCTGCCTTGTTTAGTTTGGTTGAATCAAACCCTGGAGCGTTTACCCCCTTGGTGCGGTTTGTTTGGGAAGGTCATCAATCACACTCGGGTGCGCAACAAAACAACCGGACCGAGACCCCGTTGAAAAGGTGATCTCGGTCTGGTTCCAAACGAGCTCTGTTGCGGTTCGATTGTGGTGAGAACATGATCCAACCTCAATCCGACTCAACTAAACTGGACTAAACCACCTCCCGTAGCGAGCTGCGCTGTGCATTATAATATTATTGGATGATGAGCATGTCTCAGTTCAGGAGGATTAATGCATGCATCATCATCATACATCATCGGTGACTCCAGTGCATCATGACATTATTTTCCAGCCTCAGCCTTGTCTCATTTTCAAACTGTACCGTCTGGCCACAGTGATAAGTGCAAACGACGTAATACACGATGACCAGGGCCAAGAGCAACCTGCGTAGCTTTACCTGTAAAATTGAAAAGTGCCGCTCTGAAGTCTGCTCTTCTTTGTTTACTTTTGGGAGTTTTCCACAAGGAAATTCCGACCAATTAGAGAGCAGTTTCCTAGTGCATCACACATTTTGGTCCGCTTATGAATGCTGCCGTGTGAACACAAACCAAACTCGAGGCAATTTGCAACATTGTAAGTTGGTCCCTGATTCGGACCAGAGCAAACGAACCATAGATGTGAAATGCCCTAAAAAGAAACAAACTCCCTCCATGTCTTCTGAGAACCTTTCACCACTACACAATAGAGAGTGTCCTGACCTACGGATGTACAGTGTGGTATGCCAGCTGCACAGCACCTGAGAGGAAACAACTGCAGCGGGTCAACAAGACGTCTCAGTGGATCACTAGCTCTCTACTCCAACACCTGGAGCAAATCTACTCGAGCCAACTCCTCCGTTGGGCCACAAAGATCCACAATGACCCTTCCCATCCAGGACACACTCCGTTCTCCAAGTCAAAAATAGCTTCTTCCCATGGCTGTGAAGAGACTGCTGCAGGGATCATGACAATATATATATATATATATATATATATATATATATATATATTGCATGTGTGTAGATATATATATATATATATATATATATATATATATATATATATATATAGATATAATATCTATATATATATATATATATATATATATATTATTCCATCTGCACTTTAGTGCTGTTTTGTATTTCTTTTACCATTTATGTTATCATTAATACATTTACGACTGCTGAATGTGACATGTTGCTGCTACTAAGAGAGATGTAACCAAACAGAATTTTGTTGCATTCTTACAATGACAATAAAGCGTTGTCGTCTTCTTCTTCTTCTTCTTCTTCTTCTTCAATCTGAAGCCTGCTCTTGTCTGTGGTACAACACACTGAGAAAGGGTTAAAGACGCCCTAAAGCATCCTCTGCTTTATGGTCTATTTGACGCTAAATGAGAAATAATTTATTAAATGAGCATAATGTTGCAACATACCATAATGTTGTAAGGAAACCTTAAATTGGACTTTGAGAGACTCTAGGCTGAGCTGCAGAACAGCTACACCAGCCTGTTGTTATTCCCAGGGTGTCAAATGTCAGCTGTTTATTGTTCTCAACGTCAAGTCACCTTTTTACTCTAACAATATGGTCATTTTAAACCCAGCCATGCTGTTGTTTCCCAAACCTAACGACAGTGACTTTGTTGCCTGAGCAAGTATTTTTGTGTGTTTTCCGACATTGAGCATGTGTTACTGCACGCAAAAAGTGATGTTGAGGGCTCCCTAAGAACATACTTTAATTACATTGACTGAAAAGTGATGTCAAGGGGTCTGACAAAGCAGAATGAGATCATGTTGGGTACCCATACAAGAGACTATCTCAAAGGGGAGTAAACATGTGCGACCAGACTCTCTTTTCTAGTTCATGGATGGTTCACTCTGATAACTGGCCCCAGACCAGTTGTCCATACAGTGAGCGGTGGTCAATCAGTATTCCCCATGTTGTTACTGTTCATTTGATGTACTGGAGGGTATGGAAGCAGAATTTGAAGGTGCACTCTTAAAACCAGTGCTTGGTTGATACGTCCTTCTTCGGGAGGGTCTATTTGTATTTTTCATTGTTGTCCCTCTGTTCTGGGAGATGGATCCCTCCTCTGTTACACTTGTTGATGTTTTTGCCATGTCTCAGATTTGGGGGGAGTTGATGATGTGACGGGTTGTTTGTAAAGGACAGATGGTGCAGTATTCTGTTCACATTGTACAACACTCTGAGGCTAATTTGTGATAGAAAATTCAATCAAAAAATTGATTTGCACTGCCACACTTTCCCTTCACCCAACTCCTTCACCTCCAGCACTTCCTAGTCTCCTCTCCCAACTTCCCCCATGTCCCCTCTTTAGTCTTCAAACATCTCTTTCTGTGACCCTCCTCATCTTTCTCCCCCTTTCTCTCTGACTTTGCCTTTTATTTTTTCGCTCTCTACTGAGACAACCCTCTCCTCTACCTCTCTCTCCAAATCTCTGCTGTCCACATCTCTGTCTGCCTGCCTTGTATGCTCCACACCTCTCCCCATGGCATTTCACTGGAAATTTAATATGGGTTTGTTTGGTGTTTCCAAGAATTCCACTTGGCTGCCGGCTCAATTTGCCCTCCGACACTAAGACAAACAGAGGCTGTCCAGCCAAGAGCAGCAAACACCATGGCTGTTGGCCTCATTATTTGTTATTCACATTCAGTGGCGTTTTTAGGTGGAAAAATGGTGGGACAGCTACTATTTTGCACAATTTAACTTTAAACAATCTTATAAACTGTTCTCTATTTGCTGTTGTACTGCTTAATTCTCCATTTGTTTATGCAATATCAGTTTGGTTGACTATGTGACTATGTTTGCCCAGTTTGTTTGTGTGCTGCTTTCATGGTTGGTAGTCCTCTCAAAAAATGCTCCTGTTCTCGACCAGGGGGATATTCCATCAAAGTTGCTAATCATAGCGGCGCTTAAGTGATTAAGCCTAGTTTGAAGTAGCGTCAACTTTAACATGAGGCTGAAGCCATTCCATTAACACATTTAAGCTGCGCATAAGCAAAGTTAACTTCGGCGAGGCTTATCCAAGCTTCTATTAGGCGTGTGCATGTGGTACACAAGAAGCCCAGAGCATGCAATTGTCGAAAACGTGATCATGTCGAAGAGTCAGGCTGATTTTTTCCATAGTGCAGAGCAAAAAATGCTTTTGGGACTCTATGAGAAGTATAAACTGACAATAACCAAGAAGGGAAATACATGGCGTGGCAGGAAATTGCAGACTGCTTAAATGCAAAAGTTAAGTTTTATAACAATGCTAAACGTCAAATTTGTTTTTTAAAGTAAGAATGCTGTATTCCACAGCATGTATATGACCTGTCAGCAGGAGAGCGGAAACACCACAGATATGTGGGAGACCCACGTTCGGTACCCACTCAGTGCAGATGATAGTGTGAATTATTTTCATATTTATAGAGCAGTCTTGTCAGTTGTGATTTCTTTTTAATGTGTAAAAGTACTTGCACTTGAACTAATATGCCAAATTGTTTTATCTTTGAACAGGAGTGGTGGTAACAATGTGAAGAGGACTGATTTGCAGGTTTAGACAAAGCATTGAAAAATTTTGCAGAGTGGTCAAGTGTTAATGTTACTTATACTACTAATAATAGTAAATAGGTTAAATACAGGTTTAATAGCATGGCATTCATTCACATTTGTGTAATATGTGACAAATGTAACTTAGTGAAACTATAACAAATACTTTCCTTAAGTGTAACTTTCATCCCCGTTGGGAATCAAACCCTGGAATCCCGCATGATTTACGGCACACTTACCCACCCATCCAACGCCCCAGTAGTAATACTATAGAAACATTACCATATTTGAAGATATAATCATGACAACAACATCATTTGAAATACTTTTAATTAATAAAAATTCTCCAAAACTGACCAAGAATGTAAGGGTAATTATTTTTTGCTCACATTGTCACCTTTGTTTTCGGACAACAGGGACAATCAGGTGGATTAAGGAACTGATTGTTTGATACTCTGTTTACTACAGGTATGTATTCTTTGTAACATCGCTTTGGGTAAGCCTGATAGTTAACCTGCCACAGAGCAGGTTAGTTCAGAAGCATATGTTACCCAGTAACTCAGCTGAGCTTCCTGTTAGTGAGAGTGATGGAACCAAACTCTCTCTAAAACTAGCGGGGCTTATCAAAGTTACCCAGGATTTGCGGTTAGCGGGGTTGATGGAATACTCTCCTGGTAGACCATACCATTCTGATAACAAAAACCATCTTCCTCCATGTTGAATCTGATTATTGCTAGGATTGGGTACCAAACTTCAATAGTTTTGAAGAATCGACCTAAAAGCGCCTATTGGGTATCAAAAAAATTAATCATCTTCCAGTGCCAAATTCTGATAAAAAATATTTGTTTTTATCTTGTTCCATTTTTGTTTTATCAGAGGTAGAGTAGAGACCACTTTCATCAAAATCACCACTTTTTGTCAAGATTTTGTTTTGCTCTCTAATCTCGATCGTCTCCACTTCCTGCTTTGATCTTCGTGGCGTATATTAACTCTTTATGTCCCGACTACAAATCACAGAAGCCCTGAAATTACTCACAGGCTGTGTGAGTCCGCGATCAGCTGAAAAAAAAAACAAAAAACACTTTAACGGTGAAACTCGTCAAGGGCACTCAACAGTTAAATACTACAGGCAAATGACAGTACTTGGTAAATTGCAAATCAAACTGTAGAGGGAAAACAGGCCCACTTACAGGAGCATCAAATGTGTTCCATGCAATTTCATTACCAAAGGATTAGGGCATGTGTATTGTGGTTTTACCACAATCAAGCGTTTAAATACCACTTCTTTTTCCGCTTGTTCCCCTCTGCTTGACTTCTTTTCTAGAAAGCCTAAGTTTTGGATTGACTGCATTTCTAGCTTTTGTCTGATGAGCTGAGCTCATGTCATCAGTTTCAGACTTTTTCCTGAGTGATCCAGTAGGTTATTGTCTGCACAGTGTGAACAGGAACCACTAGCAGCAAAAGCAGCAGGACTAAAAACATGGAGCTATAGCTAGTTCAACAAGCAGACACAGGGCTGACACAGGGATGGAACACCTGGTCCAGATCCAGATCCAGATCCTGTTGCCTGATGCAACGCTTATGAAACATTTGAATTTTAGAACATAAAACAGCAAATGTAACGAACTACACAGTTAAACAGTAGGCATAAAGGCAAATGTGGGCTGTTACTGTATAATTTTATTACAATTCCTTGTTTTGATCCTCTGCTGTTCGTTGTTTTTTTTGCAAGATAGTAAACTTTAGAGAAAGAAGGTTCACAACATTGTACTACATTTCTTGGTTATCCTTGTCCTCTGATTTTGAAGCCTGATATCTTTTTGGCAGCTGAAGTTCTTCAAATCCATCTAAGAAGTACAGATGGCAGTAGCAAACTCAGGTAGAAAATGAAGCTGTCTAGTCTAGTTTGGTGATATCTAAACAGTTTGTGACACAACCAGTCTATAATATGGTTTTAAAAAACTTTCGAAGCTGTTTGAATTTGTATTGGATACAAATATAGTTTTTTGTGCTATACATCTGATGTTAGGCAATTTAGTTGTAAGTAAAATAGCCATACTTCACAGACACACACACACACGCACACACACACAGCTCGCCACCCACCTGCTAATCCCCCTCTCATTAATCCCCCATCACTCCCCTCAAATATTCCCTTCTGCTGATCTCATTGTGAGGGGGTGTATGTGTGTGTGCAACAGGGCCTGGGTGCATTTAAAGTGATATTTCACTTTCAATTTGGGAAAACATCTCCAATTTTCAGCATATTCACACCTTCACAGGAGTTGAGGAGAATTGCTCCTCAAGCGTCATGGGGGTGTGCTGCCTGTTTCACTGTTCAGGGGTGTCTGCACAGCTCTCACTGTGCTGCACATTACTGCAAACACGTCCAGCTGCCTGGTTAAGAAAGCAAATATAGAACACATCATTACCTTTGGAATCATGTTATAAAAGATTAATTGCTGATGTGAACATGTGAAGTGTGAACATTTCAAATGAACTTAGATGTATTTATTATCTCTTAAGTGAAGTAAGCTCATGTCATGGCATCTAATATTTATTATATATTAGCAAGACTATGATTAGGATTAGGATATAAAGACTCAATTTGTCTTGTGTATGTAGGGATTTTCTGGGATACTGGAGTGCATTGCTTACATCATGTTAGCATGCTAATAAGCAAAGGTGCTGAACTTTATATAGTAAATGCTAGCATCTTTATGAGGTTACGATCGACAAAAAAAATTAGCTCAAAGCTGAGCTGAAGTACAAATTTGTCTAAATTCTTTTACTTTTTAATAATTTTACTTTTTAAATCTGCAACAGCAAATACCCTTTGGCAGACTTGAAATTATGTTTTTAGCGACATAATAAAAATAAGGAAATCAGGCAATAATCCACCAGCGGTATTTATTTTCCCTGCAATACCTCCTCCTGACATGTTTTTATGGTTATGTTGAGGCACAAAGTCATTTTGAGAGGGAAAATATGGGAAATATGGAGGTGTTGCGGAAGTATTTCAAAGTGCACAAAGCAACGTGTTAAATTAATATTTAACCCAATCAACAATATTCCCCTTATCTTGACCAAAGTGCTGGTGTTGTCAAAACCTGACTAGATGATTTACTTTGACTGTCCTGTGCTTTGAATACTCACCATTCACCCTGACCACATCCCTATAAAAACATAACACTTCCTTTCCCACTAAAACCCTGCCACTGAATGTATCCCAGCCATCAGTTATGATTCAAAGAAAAATGATTGAAGAAAACAAATGAATAAATGTAATTTCTAGGAGACAGGGTAGGCCAACTGACCATTTGACCCTCTGATGAACAACATATTCAGAACCTTTTAATGCACATGTGTCCGAAATGACCTCTATCACTCAGTTTTTTAATAATTAATTTGTTTTATTTATAACATATGTCATTATACAGTTTTTTTTTGCTGAATAGATACAGTCATGAGCTTAACTCCAATCATGCAATTTTAGTCATCTACAATGAGTGAATTGAGTGAGTGAAAAAAAAAACACTTGAAGTTGTCGGACACCATCCATCCATCCATCCTTTATCTACCTCTTATCCTCACATAGGGTCTTGGGGGGGGGGGGGGGGTGTTGGAGTCTATCCCAGCTGTCTTAGTGTGCAAGGCAGGGTACACCCTGGAGAAAGGCAGGGTACACCCTGGACAAGTCTCCAGTTCATCACAGGACACATAGAGACAGACACACTCACATTCACACCTATGGTCAATTTAAATTAGCCAGTTAATCTAATCCCCATGCCTGTTTTTGGATGGTGGGAGGAAGCCAGAGTACCAGAGAGAACCCACACAGACACGGGGAGAACATGCAAACTCCACACAGAAAGGCCCCGGGATTCGAACCCGGTACCTTCTTGCTGTGAGGCTTCACTGCTTCAACTCCTTATATTTACAGTGCAATTTGTTCACACATTTCTCTAAGGAAAAGAAAGCATTTGTAAAATGACGATATTTTCATAAGTTACTGAGATCGCATTGTGTTCCCAGCCACTGGACTAAACATTCACTAAGTCAGTCTTATTCATCAAGAAAAGCCTTTATCTTGATTGGGTTTGCTTGAAACAGGGTAGTGACTCTAAACAGTGCTGTGTAAACCAGCCCAGGGAGAGAAGACACTTTGCACTTGGCATAGTTGCTTTTCAACTAGAAAGACTCTGTCCTTACCGTGTCCCCGTCCCAACCGACCTCTCATGTTCTGGTAATAGTCAGAAAACTGCAGACTTAAGATGAAACAGGGATAATTCACAGAAACTCAAAGCCAAATAAGCCACTTTGCTTCATCAATAGAATAGAATAGTTTTTTATGTATCCTCCGTTGGGGGAAATTCACCAGCACCACAGCAGCATAGACAAGTTACAGCAATAAAGAAACAGTAAACAACATCCATCCATCCATCCATCCATTTTCTACCTCTTATCCTCTCATAGGGTCACAGGGAGGGTGGGGCTGGAGCCTATCCCAGCTGTCTTAGGGTGAAAGGCAGGGTACACCCTGGACAAGTCTCCACCTCATCACAGGACACATTTACACGGTCAATACGGTCATTTTTTTTTTTTTAATTAACTCAATCACCATGCATGTTTTTGGATGGTGGGAGGAAGCTGGAGTACCTGCAGAGAACTCACACAGACATGAGGAGAACATGCAAACTCCACAGGCCAGGATTTGAACCCGGTACCTTCTTGCTGTGAGGCGACAGTACTAACCACTACACCACCATGCTGCCCACAGTAACCAACAGCAATGAAATAGAAGGAGAAGTAATGATAAAGTAGAATAAGAAGTAATGATAAATATTTACAATATGTACAAAGTAAAAAGGAAGACTCGTAAGTGAAGTGTTAATCAGACAGTTATTTGTTTCTTTTATTATGTCTGATATTGAAAGTTATTTGTAAAAATAGAAAGTAAAAAATTGTGCAAAAAGTTACAATGTGCAATATGGTTTCAAAGAACAGCAATGACAGAATGAATCCTGTTGTGTTAACATCAGCCTGTGATGCTGGTGTTATAGAGTCTTATTGCTGATATACCATTCAGCAAGGAATAACTGAAAAATGAATTCATGTTCATGAAAACATACACTTGATATGCAGTCTGCATAGTGTCTTTATTCTGCATGGAGTTACTGTAAATATTAAAGGAAATAATCCACCCTGCATCCTGCGTCTGAAATGTCCCACTACCAGAAGCTGAAGTTGTTCCAGAGAGACACGGATGGTGCTTACTCACTGTGATAAGGAGTTATCTTAAAAAGAACGAACCTCACAGATGCAAGGCCAGATAAGCTGCACAATGTATGTGTCAGTGAACATGACAGGACAAGGAAGAAGAGGACTAAAGTGGTTGTGGGGGGTGGGGGGTGCAGAGCAAAGTCTGGAAAGGATTCAGCAGGAAAATCTTGTAGATTACATTTCCTCCCCATGAGCTCTGCCATTCCAATTTCAGCTTGAATTTTTCTACCTTCAGTGTTCTGATGGTTATCAGCTTAGCAGAGGAAATGCTCCTCCTGTTTGTGCATCGACGGCAGGACACTCGGCCCTGCACCACCTTGCAACATCAAAATGCCTTCGCTACTATTCTTGGGGTCTGAACACAGCTGAGTGGATTACAGGGTACATGAGGAGTATGCATCTGTGCCTATATGTATTTCATACTAAAACATCCATGAAGCTCTTAGCCAGAGAAACAGCGCGGCTGAAATGAAACCCCAGTTACCTTGTCTTCCATGATATTAATCTTCATGTTTGATTTCAGTGCAAGGAATCACTGACTATTCATCAATACATACTGTCGACTAATTAATGAAGTTGTAAATCCCCAATGTGCTGATAAAAATGATCATCCAGGATGTGAAGGAGACCCGCCAGTTCGTCTCATATGACGTACCATTAATTCCGACCTTGAAGGATTAAGCTGGTACTCTTTTATTCCTTTCTTATTGTCAACAAATGTCATGAAAATACTTCAATATACTTCAATACTTCCTGACTTCCCATTTCTATGTGAAAAACTTGTCATGAATATATCATTTCAGTTTTAGTTCTGTAGAATAACTATGGATAGACTGGCACAACACAAAAGGCAGTTGTGATCCCCACAACATTCCCTTCAGCTTCATCACTTGTATTAGTGCTAATTAGCATATGCTAGCATGCTAGCATGCCAAAAATATATTACAGGCTGTGTGCTAAATATCACAAGGTTGGTTCAGAGAGTGCTGCAGGAATGAGTCCTAGAACCCGGAGTCAGCATTTTAGCACTTCCCTTTCCCTCATATCTAATTCAGTGGGGATTTCTAATTTGGTTAGATGGCAAAAATAGGCATGTGGTGAATATTTTAAATTTACCTTTTGTTCTACAACCTAAAACATATCATTAGATCGTGTGAATTTTTAAGCTTTCACACGTTTTTGAAAGGACAATAGAGCTCCAGACCCCACATGACTTTGTTTGTTTCCATATGACTATGTGCACAAGTAAATACAAAAGATTAATCCCTGACCCTTGTCCTGCCCCCAGCATACTTGTAAGATTGTAACGACTCTGCAGACAAACATTTTTACGTTGTGTTTGGTTGTTGCTGTGTGAGTAACGGGAAGCACCGTAAAATCATCATCATAATACCTTTGTCTAACTTGCATTTAATGAAAGTACAACCGTTAGGAATCGTAATAAAAGCATGTAAAATAAATCAGACATAAAGTTTAGGGAACGTTGGATTCTGTTATTGATATAAAGTGGTCACTGCTGGTTCCCTTGTTTTCTTATGATCGCTTCCTGCTCGTTTTATAGCAGTTATCATCTCTGTCTTCGTTCAGGAGCTTTGGTGATTCTTCATCTTCAGCTGTTCTGGCATCCCAGAACACAACAACTATCCACCATAACTCTGAGAAACGTTTACAGGTGTTTAGCTGCAAGCAGCGAGATCGCTGGCAGTAGTTTAAACAGAGCGCTGTACTGCTGACATGGTGGTGTTTTGGTTTTGACAGTTGCATGTTGGGATTGTGTGATGTCAACTCCCGGAGCTCTATTGCCAACAAGTGGGCTGAAGTGACATTTTAGGCAGAAAGTTATATTTTTATCTTATTGGCGGTGAAGTCATGCCACTACTGTGCAATTCATTTGTGGAGATTATCTTGCTGAACGCCATCATAAACATTTTTTTAAACATTTGCAGATATTTTCTGCATTACTCCCAAATCCCATTGGCTATTTATTGAAGAAACTATAACAATATTGACTTCCGGTCCTACAGAAATATCACCCCGGCATCACTTGAATGCTTATGTTAGCATGGTGATGTTAGCATTTAGCTCACAGCAATGCTGCACATATGTCACCTGTCCTGTTTTTCACAGAACTGATCTCTTTTTTCATCAGTTGTCCTTGAGAAAAAAAAAAGTAAAAACTTTATTTGGTTTCCTTCGTTTTGTAGTCTAGAAAGGTTCCCATACTTCTGCCACCATTTGAAAATGTCTCTGTTTTCTCGCAATGTATAGCTTACTCAGCGGTCCCCAACCACCGGCCATTTTTCAAATGCTAACCTCTTTCAGTAGGTCCATGGGTCATTTGGCACTTGGCCACACAGAGGAAAAAAAGGTGTTTTATTTTGAAAAATCACCAGATTCTCTCCCATTTACATCCATCCAGCCAGGGCTCCCACTAATTTGACTTAATGGTGAGTTGTGTGCACTCTGTATTTGTTGTCACACATCTGATCATGTGACAACCCCACAGTTCAAACAACATTTGGTCCCTTTTTTTCACAAATCAAAGAAGGCAACCCTCACAGCACAGCACATGTCCCTAAGAAGTGTGCCAGGTTTTGAAGCAGATACAGTAGACATCGTGGCCAAACGGTGGATTTACAACGTTCATGTTTTGCTCATAGGCTACACTTAAATCAGCGAATGCATTTTTTTCAGGTAAATCAACTTCCCACTTCAGTAGTCCTTGAATTAATCATCTTCCAGTTATTTTTCCTCCTCCATTGATGTGAATGAGACTGGAGCGAGGCTGGAGCAGGGCTGGAAGGCAGAGGTAAAGGAAACACTGCTGTGGGGCGGCTGTGGCTCAGTGGTAGAGTGTGTCGTTTAGTGATCGGAAGATCACTGGTTCGAATCCCGGCTCCCCCGAGGCGCATGTCGAAGTGTCCTTGAGCACACTGTCCTTGAGCACACTTCCTTGAGCACACTGAACCCCAAATTGCTCCTGATGAGCTGTTGGCGCCTTGCATGGCAGCCACTGGCATCAGTGTATGAATGTGTGTGTGAATGGGTGAATGGGAAATGTAGTGTAAAAGCGCTTTGAGCTGTCGGTAGACTGGAAAAGCGCTATACAAATGCAACACCATTTACCACCATTTACTGCTGCTCCTGTACTATGAGCCCAACAGGTGAGGAAGATCACCAGGTTGATGCGGGTATTTTAACACTCCATCTCATAGGAATAAAAGGGAGGCTGCTTTCAACACTGTATCCAGTTGAGAGGTGCAACAAGTAGTTGACATAGTTGACAAAGATCAATAATATAATTCGTTGCCGACGAATTCAATTGTTGATAATAGTCTGTGTCATCACCGGTCGTATTGTTCCAGTCGGAAACGAACATGCACGAGTCAGTGCGACCGGTGACCGGCAAGTCAGAGAAATTTCTGCGGCCACTGCAGCAACATCACCTAAAAGATCAAAAGTCTGGGAACATTTCTCCCTAAACACATCAGAGACACGCTAACATGCTCTACATGCAGCACATCTGTGATGCTGCAGCATTTAAAGTGGAAGCATGCAGTGTAAGGCAGTAATGAGTTATTAGAGATGCATCACTGTAACAGTGTTACTTTTGTCAGTAGCTAATACTCTAAAGCATTACTTTTTAAATAAATAAAAGCAGTTACCATGACAATATGATGCATTTTCTGTTATTTGGAAAGTGATTGCCTGATTGATGAATTCAGATTGCTTTCAGTCATACTTTCAGATGGCTCGAGGGACAGGGGACATGTCCCCTTGAGATTCATAGAGACACTGATTAATGTCATTGCAGCACTGGGAGCCCGGTGTTTGAGTGAATCAACTCATGGTGCGCCCAGGTTTGTAGGAATTTCCGAGCTCCAAGTCAAAATCTAAATCATTACTTTTGGTGTAAGTAAACAACAAAGTAATTGAGTTACTTTTTGAATGAAGTAACTAGTAACTGTAAATAGTTAATATTTTTCAGTATCTAGCACAACACTGAAAGCATGTGGGACACCTGAAGGATGCAGCTTCTGTTCACGACAGAGGATGTAGTGAACAGACATAAAGAGACGCCACAGAGATCAAATTAGGAAGTGGAGACGATCGAGATTAGAGAGCAAAATAAACCGATTCTGGACAAAAAGTGGTGATTTTGGTGAAAGTGGCCTCTACTCTACCTCTGATAAAACAAGAATAGAACAAGGTAAAAACACATTTTTTTCATGATGAAATAGAGAGTCTCTTCTTTCATTTGAACTATTCGGTGTTTTCAGAGACATAGTACAAAATATTCTGTGGGTCTTTAAATATGACTCAAAATTGGCAAAAATGCTGGAACAACACTCTTTCTGTTTTATAAACTGGCTGGTACTCAAAGAGTTAATCGATATATTCACTGTTGGTTTGAGCTTTTTCATTGGATTTGTCGACAACATAAAATACGGCTTGAGACCCACGTTCCACTGAACATCATTTCATCCGTGGATCTTTGAGCCTTTTGCACCACACAGCCACTGTTGCAGTGCTATTTTTGTTAGTGGAGGGGAGTGCGGTGTTGGCACTCACCACCCACTCGCTTCCCAGGAGTGTGTATGTGTGTGTGTGTGTGTGTGTGTGTGTATGTGCCTGTACAAGTGTGTGTGTGTGTGTGTGTGTCTGTGTGTGTGTTTGCTTTAGGAAATGATAAAGCACCAGTTTGTGTAAATTTAATTTAACAGCTCTGAAACAAAAATAAGTTCACTGAAGCAGGTTTGACAACAGTTTGGTCGCCATGTTTGCCACGTGTCGTATAGTCTCTGAAGGCGAGCGTGACCATGTTCTTATTATCATTTCTCTGAATGAGGCTAGAGCAGCATGCTGCAGCCGAAACAGACCTTCATGCTGAAATATAGCTGTAACCAGTGCAAACTGGTTTAACATTAATGAGTGTTCACTCAGATGGTGTGATGTTTTACTCAACAGTAACATATCTCTGTTCTAATTACAGAGATTATTGATTACATTTATATCTGCTGATTTGATCAACTTTCCAACCTTCATCTGACATACAGTAGTATATATTTACAGTACATGTCAAGCAGCTCTGCTGTTTGTGTTGTGTTTCCCCTTTATTTAACCACCTCCTAATTATCCATCCCAATGCCTGAGAAATATCTGATCAGATGCAGCTTGGAATATGCTACTGCTTTTATCATCCAGCTGGAAACATGACTTACCGACATAAGACATCAGGCTGAGGGACAACAGTTTGAAATTAGCCCTTTGGCTTACATAGTCAGGAATGTTGATGAATGTGCATGGACCTGAGGATAATAAAAAAAACATTAAAACTATGTTGTATTCGTTGTTAAATGTGCTAGCGGTGCAAACAGTGGTGCAAAGGCTGGCATTATCAGCTGTCAACACATTAATACTGTGATATCACAGACTCAGGTAGACGTTACTCCTCTGTATCTTTACATACAGACAATAGTAGATGATGATATATTAATACTGTGATATCACAGACTCAGGTAGACGTTACTTCTCTGTATCTTTACATACAGACAATAGTAGATGATGATATATTAATACTGTGATATCACAGACTCAGGTAGACGTTACTCCTCTGTATCTTTACATACAGACAATAGTAGATGATGATATATTAATACTGTGATATCACAGACTCAGGTAGACGTTACTCCTCTGTATCTTTACATACAGACAATAGTAGATGATGATATATTAATACTGTGATATCACAGACTCAGGTAGACATTACTCCTCTGTATCTTTACACAGACAATAGTAGATGATGATATATTAATACTGTGATATCACAGACTCAGGTAGACGTTACTCCTCTGTATCTTTACACAGACAATAGTAGATGATGATATATTAATACTGTGATATCACAGACTCAGGTAGACGTTACTCCTCTGTATCTTTACACAGACAATAGTAGATGATGATATATTAATACTGTGATATCACAGACTCAGGTAGACGTTACTCCTCTGTATCTTTACACAGACAATAGTAGATGATGATATATTAATACTGTGATATCACAGACTCAGGTAGACGTTACTCCTCTGTATCTTTACATACAGACAATAGTAGATGATGATATATTAATACTGTGATATCACAGACTCAGGTAGACGTTACTCCTCTGTATCTTTACATACAGACAATAGAAGATGATGATATATTAATACTGTGATATTACAGACTCAGGTAGACGTTACTCCTCTGTATCTTTACACAGACAATAGTAGATGATGATATATTAATACTGTGATATTACAGACTCAGGTAGACATTACTCCTCTGTATCTTTACACAGACAATAGTAGATGATGATATATTAATACTGTGATATCACAGGCTCAGGTAGACATTACTCCTCTGTATCTTTACACAGACAATAGAAGATGATGATATATTAATACTGTGATATCACAGACTCAGGTAGACGTTACTCCTCTGTATCTTTACATACAGACAATAGTAGATGATGATATATTAATACTGTGATATCACAGACTCAGGTAGACGTTACTCCTCTGTATCTTTACATACAGACAATAGTAGATGATGATATATTAATACTGTGATATCACAGACTCAGGTAGACGTTACTCCTCTGTATCTTTACATACAGACAATAGTAGATGATGATATATTAATACTGTGATATCACAGACTCAGGTAGACGTTACTCCTCTGTATCTTTACACAGACAATAGTAGATGATGATATATTAATACTGTGATATTACAGACTCAGGTAGACATTACTCCTCTGTATCTTTACACAGACAATAGTAGATGATGATATATTAATACTGTGATATCCCAGACTCAGGTAGACGTTACTCCTCTGTATCTTTATATACAGACAATAGTAGATGATGATATATTAATACTGTGATATCACAGACTCAGGTAGATGTTACTCCTCTGTATCTTTACATACAGACAATAGTAGATGATGATATATTAATACTGTGATATCACAAACTCAGGTAGACGTTACTCCTCTGTATCTTTACATACAGACAATAGTAGATGATGATATATTAATACTGTGATGTCACAGACTCAGGTAGACGTTACTCCTCTGTATCTTTACATACAGACAATAGTAGATGATGATATATTAATACTGTGATATCACAAACTCAGGTAGACGTTACTCCTCTGTATCTTTACATACAGACAATAGTAGATGATGATATATTAATACTGTGATATCACAGACTCAGGTAGACATTACTCCTCTGTATCTTTACACAGACAATAGCAGATGATGATATATTAATACTGTGATATCACAAACTCAGGTAGACGTTACTCCTCTGTATCTTTATATACAGACAATAGCAGATGATGATATATTAATACTGTGATATCACAAACTCAGGTAGACGTTACTCCTCTGTATCTTTACATACAGACAATAGTAGATGATGATATATTTATACTGTGATATTACAGACTCAGGTAGACGTTACTCCTCTGTATCTTTACATACAGACAATAGTAGATGATGATATATTTATACTGTGATATTACAGACTCAGGTAGACGTTACTCCTCTGTATCTTTACATACAGACAATAGTAGATGATGATATATTAATACTGTGATATCACAGACTCAGGTAGACATTACTCCTCTGTATCTTTACACAGACAATAGTAGATGATGATATATTAATACTGTGATATCACAGACTCAGGTAGACATTACTCCTCTGTATCTTTACACAGACAATAGTAGATGATGATATATTAATACTGTGATATCACAGACTCAGGTAGACGTTACTCCTCTGTATCTTTACACAGACAATAGTAGATGATGATATATTAATACTGTGATATCACAGACTCAGGTAGACATTACTCCTCTGTATCTTTACACAGACAATAGTAGATGATGATATATTAATACTGTGATATCACAGACTCAGGTAGACATTACTGCTCTATATCTTTACACAGACAATAGTAGATGATGATGTGTTAATTCTAATGATATCATAGACTCAGATTACCCCTCTATATCTGTACATGTTGATTCCAAGATTCAAGATCAGTAGCAATGTGAAGAAATCCACCTTTAGTCATGATTTCAACCCAATGCTTTGTAGATAGACTAAATTTTAAAAAAGGAACAATAAAAATGAAATATTGCATTGCAAAACCTGTTGTGAGTTACATCTCACCTTTTGGTTTCATTAGAGGGAACTAGAATAGAAATATGCTTATAAACTTTCTTGCTTGCTTGCTTTCTAACCTTTTTTAGTATAGTTACAAAAGAAATTGCAAATCAGATACCTCTTGATACAGATTATAAATGGCATGGCCATTTACCTGCAGTCAGTATTCTTTTCATCTTTGTCTTATGTGTTTAGCCTCCTCAGAAAAAAACACCTCATTATAGAAAGGGCTTTTAGCTATGCTAATAAGGTTATTTGCATGCAAACCACTTGTCCTTAGGGAATTATAAAAAAATCTAGGCCGACTGTAGTTTTACCACTATCCATTTTACTTGAGCCTTTAATCTAATTTTTAAAATCAGGAACACAATCAAACCGGAATCTGTAATATCCAAACAAATATTTGCATGAGTACAAAGAAAATAAGAATTGCAGTCAGATTGGAGCACATTGTCAGCAGTTAGAAAGAAAGCAATGACTCTTGCAAACTGTCATCCCTAAGGGAATTCGCTATGTCTTCATTATGGCTTTGGGGCATATTTGAATATGTAAAGGGCGTTCATTAAAAAGTTCTGTATGAAAGAATAATCTGGAAAGGTTATAGATTCAAATTCTACCATAAAATGTCATTGGAAATTGATAAGGACAAGTCAGAGGAACCCTTCGAATGAAGTCAGCCCAGTCAGTGAGAAGAGGACAAGGCCAAAGGACATGTTTAACAGGAGATGCTGTCCATGGCCAATAAAAAGAAGGGAATATAAAATAAAATTGAGCCTCTTTGTGGCACTAAATACAGAGCTCAAAAAGAATTAAAATTAGCCTGCACAGAAGCTGTACAACACTCTCTGACTGGCTGTCAGGTTGTCATGTTGTCATGTGCAGACTGATGTATAAAGGAGGGAACGGATGCAGATATGGATGTCTGGCTCAGGTAGAGATACAGTAACAAGACATTTTGGAGTGTCTTTGAAAACTCTCCATCTATTGCACTGCAGTCACGCCTTTCAGAGGGCTGTGGTCAGTCGTGCCATCTCAACACATTGCTTTGTATGGTTCGGGGCACCGCCAGGGACGCACTGAAATGGTGTATTCAGGTGCACCGCATCACCTCTGAAAGCTCAAATGGCTGTAAACGTTGTTTAAAATGGTTTCTTATTTTTATCCCTTGTGGAAATGCATACATTTTCTTTCTTGTTCTTTCAATATGAAACATTTTAGTCATAGATATTTAATTTGTAAACAAATATAAATGCCTTTTTATTGTGAAATCATTGTTAATAGTTTTTTTCACTATTTCAGTGACTCTTGTGTTCCTCGATGTTTCATTCCCATGCTTCCTGTGTCTGAAAAGTGATGCAGAGTTTCTGACAAAGAATCAGTATGGGACGTACTGGGATGTGTTCTTATAGCTGATTCTAGCTGATTAATTTCTTCTCGCTACTTAACCAACATAGTGTTGGTTGTAAGCGGGAGAGTTGTTTTTTCACTCGACTGATGTTGAATGCAACAATGTTGAAATGTCTTTTGCCAATCTTCCATTCTGCGCCTTATATATCTTGTTGAGTCCAATCAACAAGAGCAGGTGAATAAATGATACTAGAATGAATTGTAAGTGTGGGCTGTGGGGAGCAGGGTGAGGGAGGGCTGCTGGCCCAGGTTAATGAGGTGGTCTGGGATTGTGGACTGGGTCCTGACTGCAGTATGTGTGGAGCTCGCTGTTGCCTGGGGGGGATTTGTAGCCCTAAGACCACTGGTGAGACCATCTTTGCCTCCGGCTGTGTATGCTCTTCGAGTGTGTGTGTGGAAATGTGTGTGTGCATATGCATTTGGGCAAGAGGCAGTGCCTGTGATATTACCCTCAAGATGACACTAGTTGAAGCTTTACCATCTCTGTGTTTAATGTTGGCATTTGTGCATTAATATAAATGAATATGTTTGCATGTACACCCATTCCCACGAGTGTGAGGGTGTTTGTTCTCTGAACTGTGAGTTTTCTGTGTTGAGTCCAACCATAAATGTGTACACAGAACCCCTCCTCCCCTGCTCCAAATCTCATTACTATTCCCTCCACCATTTCACGCAACGCCATCAAGGCCTCGCCTCTTGGTGTTTGCATTGGAAATCAGGCCTGACAATAAGGCGATGATTAGATCCTCCTCATATTCAAAAACACCTGATTTATTTATTCATCCTCCTCTCTAGCAAGGCATCAGGATGCATAAAATCTGACCAAGGTGACATACCCCACTTCCAAATGGAATTCATTGCATTTGCAGGTCAACCTCTTCACCAACAAACTCAAACAGGGCAGATTAGATGAGATTTTGATGGGACGATGAGCAAAACAGCTCCTTACATCCTGTTCAGCTGGTCCCCCCCCATGCATGCATGTGGTATCAGATCTGGAATCACACTGGCTGCTGTGGTCATGGTGTCAACATTTAGAGAGTTAATCTAGCCTTGAGTGGAAAATCGTGATACACTCTCTCTGTTTTCATGAATATGCACAAGATATTATTTATGGAAATCTTCAGGATTCTGGTAATCCAATCACTAGTTAAGGCAGACAAGCATTTGCACTGTTGTTGTTTTGGTTATTAAAAAATGGCAGCATAAAGAATTGCACACTATCCTTGTGAAATTCTGGGTGATGAAAGCAAATGGACTGCCTTTAATGTTATTTTGAGTTTTTACAAACAGCATGCAGAATCTAAAGGACCCTGAGAAGAGTTTTATTGGTAATCAATACTGAGTAAAGTAAGTAAATATGCACATAAATATCAACATGATTTCTTAAAAAATAGACGTGCGTACCAACAGGAAGCTCAGCAATGTACAGTTTTGATTTTTGAGTCTAAATTACATTTTTCTGCTGCTGTTGGTACTCTTTACCTCGGCATCAAAATCCAAACACTTTCTGTGGGTCCATTTCCAAATTTAGCACAGCTGACATTGAGTCAGCTGGAGCTAGTGTTCATATTCAGAACCTTGGTTTTAATGAGGCTAGCTCACTTTAGGAGACTACACCACTGTCTTACCGATGGTTGACTGGCCATTTTAATTAAAAGAAAAAAAACAAACAAAGGTGAAGAACAGAAGAAGAAGTGGCTCTTTAAATGATCGAGTTGGACCTGTTTGGGGGTCCTGGTCTGATCAGGCATAAATTTCACCATTGTTGAGCTTATATGTTAAAGGGGACACATACTACTATACTCTGTTATTGTTGACAGAATTCCACCTTTTGCTGTAGTTTACTCATTCATTCATTCATCTTCTGATAACTGCTGCTTATCCTTTTCATGGTCTTTCAGGTTCAGAATCTGATCCAGCTTCACTGGCTGAAGGACAGATCAGCAGACCATCAGAGGACCAACACATAGAGATGGACAATCACTCAAAAAACTGAAGTACCTCATGAACTCGACTGACACAAAACTTGACAGAAACATTTGTGATTCCCAGACAAAGAACCCAGACAATGACTTTGGTGATTCCTGAGATTTTTGGACTGTTGTAAAAATCATCTAGCAATGTCATTAGGTCACAACCTATGCTTTGATTAATACTCTAAATAAGAGGTGACAATGGTGAACATTACAGCTGTGCCTGGATACATTTAGCCTTCCAGTTGTCCATCCATCCAATTCTCATGAACATAATGAATGTAAACTTCAGTTTGACTGTATGGGGGAGTTATAATAATCAGCTCCGTCACCTGTGTTCACGGCTACATTAGCCTGATTTTGCAGAGAGCAAAGTGTCGATGAATCACTGTGACAGAGGGTCACATCTTTGTCGAAGTCTGCTTTTAATGAACTGATGCAGCAGGACCCCCTGCCAGGTCACACATCTGGAGTGTTAGAAATGTTCCCTGTGAAGCGTTCTGTATTTGCAATCCATGAGGAGGATCCGTTTCATTTTCATCACCTTGGTTTGTAGCAGGAAGCAATTCAACACTGTAAAATAAATTCACATTCAAGCCAAAGCAGACAAGAAAAAAAGTGTTGGACATGGTTAAAATGTGGAGGCCAGAGGCAGTGATCGCCTCATATGTGACCACATATGGATTTTCATTTCAATACAAGTAGTAAACGGGGTGAAACTGCAGCGATGCCACAGCAGAGGCTCATTCAATGCCTGAGAATTGTTAGAAAATTGAAGAGGAGCTTTTCTTACCGCACAGAAACCGATGAAAGAATATGACTGCCTCCAATCCAAATTCACAAAACCCTTTGATGTTTGTTGGAATAATTTCATGCCTGCTTCTCATGTTCTATTTCATGCTTGCTTTTGAATTTTGATTGCGACTACAGGCACTTTTCAATTGATGTGCATTATGAACTCAATAATAGTTCAAAGGCCTTTGTTGAGGAACAAACATGTAATTTGTCCTCAAAATGAATTTTCTGACTTATTGTGTAACCACACACCTTCGGCGAGTTCAGAGAGAGCCATTGCCAGACAATTTGTGCTTTTAGTTTTATTTAGAGGCAAGTTTTTGGTGGTATATAAATTCTCTTCCATTGAAAGTAAATTGTATCTTGTTTGTTGATGCCTGTGCAGGGTTCTTGTCTGTTCTTTCATGTATGTTCACACTTCATCAGCTATTGTATGGCATGTGTTTTGGCGCATATGATGGCTCTCTGTGTGTGTGTATATTTAGGTTATATGTTTACACAATTGCCTGCTCAAATTTTACGTTTGGTGTCCCATTCCTTCGAGGGATGGGCGAAACTTGAGAGGCTGCCTAAAATACTGTGCAGTAATTGGAAATGCTTTATCTTCAGTTTCATCAATTAATGTGCAATTTTCCATTTAATCACTAACACGCTCACTGAATTTGCAATTAAAATGAGGACTGATAACAGAGAAGATGCCTTTCAGCTGATACCAGTTGGAATGAGAACAGAAACCAGGAGACGTAGGAAATGGCACACAAACAAGCGTCAACACACACACAGTGCAGTCCTGCACTGAATACACACACACACACACACACACACTAGCAGATTATAACATGCAGATTTGTGGGTAAAACCCCAAATTACAACTTGTCAGTGATGAAACTAAACCAGCATTTAACATCAACATGTTGACAGTAGTGGTGGGTTTGGATGCCACTCAAATGGAGAAGAGTCTCAGCGGGGGATGAGCTCAGTGGCAGGGATGTCTATCATGTATTGTCTTGATTCTGAAGACAGTGATGTTTGTCTCCTTTCTTATTTTTTACAAATGGGAATCTCAAAGAGTTTATATTCAAGGAGCATGAGGCTCACCACCCATACTGGATGTGTGGAAGTATAAGAGGAGCGTACAGCAGAGTTTTTATAGTGCCACACAATGCTGCCTTAGCGTGCTTTGTGTGCACTGTTGCCACAATTAACTCCTAGAGTGCCAGTCGTTTTATAAAACTGAAAGTGTGTTGTTCCAGCTTTTTTGCCCATTTTGAGTCATATTTCAAGACCCACAGAATATTTTGTACTATGTCTCTGAAAACACTGAATGGCTGAAATGAAAGAAGAGACTCTCTATTTCATCATGAAAACAAAGTCCAGAATCCGTCCGTTTTGCTTTCGTATCTTGATCGTCTCCACTTCCTGTTTTGATCTCTGTGGTGTATGCTGCCTCTTTATGCTCTGACTACATCTCCCAGAAGCCCCAAAATTACTCACAGACCATGTGAGGCTGTGTGAGGCCGCGATCTGCGACCCACTGCTGAAAAAAAACTTTGACGTATTATTACGTCAATGGCACTCAAAGAGTAATATGAACACACTCTCATTCATTTATAACGGGGTTGCCATGGTAATGTAGTGGTTAGTGCTGTGTCCTCACAGTAAGATGGTCTCAGGTTCTACTCTGACCTGGGTCCTTCTGTGTGGAGTCTGATGTTCTGCCAGTGGTAGGGTGGGTTCTCTCTGGTTCTCTCTGGTTCTCTTTGGTTCTTTTTGGTTTTCTCCGGTTCTCTTTGGTTCTCTTTGGTTCTCTCTGGTTCTGTCTTGGTTCTCTTTTGGTTCTCTCCTGCCCCTTTTCCACTGGGGTGGTCCAGGGCTGGTTCGGAGCCAAAGACTGACTTAGGTGACCTCCGTCTGGCAGCTGTGATACAATCTCTATCTCAAAAGGAGTCGCCACTCGAAGCAATTACGACAAAGATGGGATGTACTGATGTTTTGCAGTGATGTAATGATGTGGCTTTGACTGGGCTCCTTTAAAATGGAAAAGCAACCGGTGCTAAGGAGGAACATAAGTCGAACGAACTACCAACACCAGCATGTCACAGAATTTTTGCTTGTGCAGTGCGAAATCAAAACAAGGCTTTTCAAAAAATCCAGAGCCGACAAAACTAACTGCATGACGTTATATTTGTGCAACATTCCTGAGTGAACAAAGACAGATTTTGATCGAGCACATGCACGAGCAGGAGAAACACTGCGACACAGTGGTGATTGAGGTACGTGCAAAAATAAATTTACTAAGCACAAAATATATTTCTGTGTTCAGATCTTCATTTGTTTGCTCAGGAATGTGGCACAAATATAACGCCATATAACTGTTACTAATCGCTTTGAGCGGTGACTCCATTTGAGAACAGATTGTATCGCGGCTGCCAGAGAGACGGAGGTCATCTATTGCCTGGGCACATCAACGATCACAGTACTGGTGGAACACTATTGTTCTGGATTTCAGTGTGCAGTTTGTGCAAAACTTCTGTGTGTCCCAGGAGTCTTTCAATACATTTGATTTGTGATAGAACCAGGCAGTATTTACTCTGGTCTTGTTGGTCTCAATAACCCCGCCCCAAGCCCCTGACATAAACGGTGCTTAACTCTGGACCAGCAAAGACTTGGTGCTTATCTGGCCCCAGTTTTAAGCACCAGGGACCGGTGCTTAGGCTGTGGAAACACAAAGAACTGGTGCTAAGTCAGGATCTGCCTCCAAACCAGCCCTGAACCACCCCAGTGGAAAAGGGGTATCTGGTTCTCTGTGGTTCTCTGTAGTTCTCTCTGGTTCTCTGGTTCTCCAACTTCCCCCCTCAGTCCAAAGACAGTCAGCTCAGGTTAACTGATGACTCTAAACTGGTTCTAGGTGTGAATGTCAGTGTGAATGGTTTCTGTCTCTATGTGTTGGTGCTCTGATGGTCTGCTGATCTGTCCAGAGTGAACCACGTTCACCCAGTGACGTTGGGATCAGATCCAGACCCCAAAGACCCTGAATAGGGTAGGCAACATAACCAGAGGATGAATGAGTGACCGTGTGGTATATTTCATTTTGTTCAATATCAGTGTATGATATTCCTTTTATTGTATTTCTGCTCTGGCAGAATTACAGCACATCTTTATTTCATGATGTGGTAGCACTGAACAGATGCAGCAACTGGTGCAGACATTTTGCTTGGATGTTGCATTTGCATTTCACTATCTTATAATGAAGCATTCCCCTCCACATCAGTATCATTCAGTCCAGCTGACCACACAGTGCTCGATATGGCATTACAGATACAGGTATCAAGGTATCTATCATGAAAAGGTTAAATCCAGTACAGTTTGATGAATAAAAAGGTTTATAAAAGTTTACCCTCACATTTCTCAAAACACCCTTTGTCTGCCTCAAGTCAAATAGTAGCACAGCACATTTTCATGCATCATATACACATAGGTTATGTGTAGCTTCAGGGTAGAGCACCTGCTGTGCTTGCCTATAGTAAGTTGAGGCAATGGTAGGGGGTCTGTGTGTGTGTGTGTGTGTTTGTGTGTGTAATGTACCCCTGAACCAATTAGCTCCTTCAGTGGGGATGGAAGTGACGGTTACAGCGGTGTTCCACAGGATACCGCCTTCAGCCCTGTGGGGTCCCGGCCAATAGCAATTAGCCCACCGACAAGAGCCCTAATTAGCCCTCTTGATTGGCTTGGTAGCAGCGCAACAACAACACCAGCAGCCAACACAGAGACGACAAGGTGACTTCACCAAGATGCTTTGCTTTAAAGCCAGCTGTACTGTAATTAACACATAAGCATAGCTCTCTGTAATTGGTAAACAAGTATCCGGGTTTGTTTGCAGTGTCATTATGAACCTGCTGGTTTGTAAAGTATTTCTGTAAAGGCCTCCATGATTGAGTCTGTGCTCCTTGTTGCATTAACACATCATCCTGGTTGAGCTCCGTGCAATACAAGCAGAGGGGGACTGAGGGGAGATAGAGCAAAGAAATAAAACAGTAAATGGAGAAGCTGAAGTGTCAAAGTCCCATCTCTATTATTTAATCATAGCAGCACCTGGTGGCCGCTGCTGTAATAGAACATACTACCACTGGACTGATATTCCTCTTTTTTTCTGCCTCTTTGCCAGTCTAAATGTGAAACTATCCCATGATGCGACATGCGTCCCCAGCACCTGCAGTGACAATGATGGCCACCCAGAGCGTTCCTCCACCATCGTACCAGGAGAGCCAACAGGTCAGAGGTTTTATCAGACTTTGCCTCAGTACATGAACTCATCCACTCAGCACATCATAGCTCTTCAAGAACGAATGCATGAAGACCTGCAGTTTACGATAAGTAATGGTGTCCTGCAAGAATGGTGTTTTCTGTCAAAGTTAGCACAGTTTACATTATTTAGGTAGCTTTTGCTATTTGTTATCTATGTCTTATTTACTGGTTTGAAGTGGGCAAGGCTTAACTGGACTTGCTTGAAGATTGTCACTTCTCATCCAAGAGACTTCAGCTCTGACTGACTTGAAGAGAGTCCAGATATTAATGCTCCTGTCCTGTTGGAGCAGAAAACAAATAGGCCTGAATGACAGAAACCACAAAAATCACACAAAAATTTCATAATAATCCTGTACAGTTTTAGTGTGAGTGGTAATCAGTATCTTCCAAAAACAACATTGTAAATTCTAGAGACTTTTTTTTGGAGATCATTTTAAATGCACAGTAAACGGTAAGACTCTATAGCTGTGCTGAATTAATATCACAGTGATACAAAACAAATTATAACACTTTCTGTAACACCACTGTTTATAAGAGATTATATTTATAAGTATTTATACATAACATACTTGTGCTATAGCATCAGAAAGCATTTTAAATGACTTATAAGGGCATGTATCATACTGTAATACTTATACCCATAATTGTAATACATTATCAAAGATATATATTTTTTATATATAATGTGGTTATAAGTTGCTATATGCAGTCATCGTTTGTTTTAGGAAACATATATTTTGTATTTTATGCATGTTTTAGTTATACAGTAATATAAGCAGGTCATAACACATTATAGAGATAGAAAGTGATGTCATAGCTCACAGACACCAATGCTTTATGTGTAGTAGTAGTAATAACAACTATGTCTTATTTTACCTTTCTTCATCAAAAACAATAGGATGTGATCTGACATAGTGACAGTTTTTGAAGTGATGTTAAACTCATTCAGCACTGTCATAAAATGAATAATTATTAATATTAAATCCAGTAGACTACTCACACTATTAGAAGGGGCAGTGCTGCTGAAACTATAACAGCTACAGAGCACATGAACATATCACTATGCTCTACAGTTGGGGTCACTGAGATCCCAAACAGGAGTCTCGACAGGAATATTAAAACCATTTTTCATGGGGTTGAATTGCATTGTATAATTAGGACATGAGTGATATATACTGTATGCCAATGTGTAGAATAAGAGGTCAAGACCCAACCTGCCACCAACAGCTCACTGTAATTAATGAAGCCTTAACTTGTGTCGAGCACTGCAGAACATCCCATGGAGGAGACGTAGAGCAGGTTCATCCGACCACCTCACCCTCCTCCTTGTCCACGCCAACCCTGTCTGCCTTCACCCAGAGGATTAGTGCCATGGGAGAGCTGCAGTCTGCACGCTCACAAAATGCAAATGAGAGCTAGTTAAGTGTGAAGAAGCTAATTTATTTCCCATTTGGTGCTGGGATTAAGACTTGAAGCTCCCTCCCACCCCACCCAACCCCCCCAAAAAAGGAAATGTGGAGGGGAAGGGGCTGTTAGACTCATTTTTTCACAGGGAATGAATGAGAGAAGAAAGTGGAGTGGAAAGCGATGAAGAGGACAGTGATTGTGTTTGTAAAGCATCTTGCTCCCCCGGCCACCTGACAGCACAAATAACACCAAAAAATGGATTCTCTAATGATTCCTTGTTGAAGCACTGGTGTCATGGGTGCTGGAAGTACTTCACAGGTCTATCCCACTTTCTTTATGATGTCACAAATCACTGTATCCCCAGACACGCCCCATAATGCAACACACAAGAGAAAAAAAAGATATTGTCACTCCTGTCCTCCCTTGCATGACTATGATTCTCTCAGCTGTGTCTCATGCCACCTATCCACTGTATTGTTGTGTGTGAGCACATTGTTGCTAATTGAATATTTATCATTTAACAGGACTTTCTATTAGACATGAGCATGCCTTGTTGAGTTGCTGAATATATCCTATCACATTCGTTTTGCTTAACAGCTTCATTATGACACCACTAACCTGCCAAGCAGCAATGATTCATTCCAGCTACATCCTTATTCATAGTCTGTTGGGGTCACATGCATGTTGCACCACATTGCTTTAGAAAAGTGATTAAATTATGTTCAGTCATTACAAGAAGTAAAAGAAATCTTTGTAAATATTCCTTGATAAACCTGTTATTTTGGTTGGGTGATTGTCACAGTCTTTTATTATAGGCTTATTTTATTTTATTATATAGGTTATTTTGTTTGGGTGATTGTCACATTCTTTTATTATAGGCTGGCTATCTCTTGCCTCAACTCTGAAAGCCTCTTTAAAAACACCAGGGTGAATAAATCACATGGAAATGCAATGTCTATGACTTTACTGTGAAAAGTAAGAACAGAAGAGGTTGATGTGGTTGAAAGGAGTAATAAAGTGTGTGACTCAACCCATTTCAGCACTTAATATTCATGTTCTCTGTGAAACTACATGGCTGTTATTTCTCTTGTCCCCAGATGACGGGCACCACTCAGCAGAACACCAAGACCCCACAGGTCCATATCCCAGCAGCCTCTGCAGCAGGAAATACCTCTGTCAGCGTGACCCTTGACCCCCAGGCCCAGCTGGAGTCTGACAAGAGGGCTGTTTACAGGTTGGTGCAAGTGTCACTGTATCACCGTCCATCTTAAATAAATGATGTTCAACCATGAAACATGACAGTAAACACAAGAAGTATGACCCTTTGTCACACTGGTTTTGCCAATGTGCTCCATTCTGCTCACAGATTTCCCCAGACTTGTTTTTCCTTTGAAATAATTCCATTTTTCCTCTGGGAGTAAGAAACTGAACTACATTGACTTAATGATTACTTGCTGTTGGTGGCAAAAACCACGAGTGTTGTTTTTAATGAACACGTAAACTAGCCATGACTTAAAAGCTTTTGAAAATTGTAGTTGAAGGGTGCCTCCTTCAATTTTCACTTAGTGTCATTCATAAAGCAAAGAGCACCTTCAGTAAATGCTTTCACTCATCAAAGGCGAGCAGAAGCACACTCAAATTCCTTTGCTTGGAATTTAATTGACTTTAAAATAAGCATTTCATACTGGCAGAAGTCAGGCTGTTTCTCTGACTCCTGCACACAGTATACTAGATAGCCTCTTATGACTCTGATTATTAGTGTGACACAACAAATGATTGCATAAATTAATGGCTGTTTTCTCATGCTTTCCCATACACTCCCAACTTATTAAATATGACAGCTTAGGCCTGAACCGACCGGAGACTGACAATAAATTAATTCACTACACACACACACACACACACACACACATAAGTATAGTATCCAAAGTATCCAAAGTATAGCTATATATAGCGCTTAACAAATTGATGAACCCACCACCAAGCTGCCCTAAATTAATAGTGATTGTTACCAAAATATTTTTCATGTTTCTGTAATGTTCATCCACCAGGAAGTGCAAGCTCTTTAATCAAAATGAGATCTTTATTGCTAAAATAGAATTATTGTTGTTATCCATCATTTTTTTTTGACTGTTTTACCAAAAAAACAGTAACAATGTTAAAGCACATTACTTTTTGATTGAGATGTTATATTGCAGTTATTTGCTGTCATTCCTGAACAGAAAACAGTGTTTTAGTGCTTGTTTGTTCTTCTGGATTCATTTCTGTCTTCTCAGTGAATTCCAGTGTTCTGGATCAAATTTGGGTCTGAAAAGGTGAATTCAGTTTAAATTCTTCACTCCTGTTCAAAATGATGAAGAGTAGTGAACTCAGTGAGGAAGAAAGAGTCCAGTTAAAGTGAATGAAATGATGCTGGAGGTGATGCTGATGCTCTGTATATTCATTTTTTGTCACAGTAAAAGTCAGATTTTGGCTGGGCTTGTTCTACGCTTCAACCTATGACTCTTTAGGGATCCCTGTAGTGTCAGTTTAGAAAGCAACATCCTCCCAACATGGACTTAATCACTATATATCACCTAGTTTACAACACGATGGCACTGCCGTGTAGAGCGTCATCGTGTGAAGAGTGCCACTGCCCAATCTGTCATGCCTGAGGACTTTGGAGTTAGAACAGGCTCTGTTGGGCTAGAAACACCCAAGAGGGCTAAGGGAAAGTAAAAAAAAAAAAAAAAAATCAGGAAAACTGTTTTTTTTTTTTTTTTTTGTGCGAGGCTCCAGATTTAAATAGTAAAACAATCTATTTCTCTTTCACGCCAACAGTCATTTTCAAAGGTAAGCATCACTCTCCAAGTGGTAGAGTCCTTGTTTTGGAATCAAACTACTAGTTTGCTCATAAATCTGGTTGAGGTAAAGTCCAGATATAGATATGAACCATATTGAATGAATGCTGTGCATCTAAACATCCTTGTTTATTCAAGGTTTTCATTCTCAATATACAATATCTAAAAATGCACTTTTTGTAAGGAATCATTGATCATAAGCTCTGAATACAAACATTGTGAAGTGCTGTCTGACAATTTCAAGTGAAGATATGCTTTTCGGCATTTTTTTTCTATTTTTTCACCATTATTTGAGGTTGTTTACAGATTGATTACAGATTTGTTCCAAATGATAATTCTTTTATTTACTATGGAGAAGCCCTGGAAGGCTCCACCTTGTTAGGTGTAGAAAATAAGCAAGCAGATCACTGCTGGGTAAAACCCCAAACTCTAGTAAAAGATATGAAAAAAACACTGCTCACTCCTCTCTCAGCTTATCACTAGAATATTGATGCACCCTTATAATGAGTTGTATTATCTATTTATGAGGTAAATTATTCAAAATACAGACATTTTTAATCGTGCTGGTGGAGGAAGCAAACCAACCACTTATAGACTCAAGCTGCCCTGTGCTGTCTGGAGCAGCCTGTCCTGTAATGATGACTCTGCACACTGTGATGGGCCATGTGTCCCAGCTCCTCGGGTCCCACCCGTGGGTATCCATGTATCCTCCACTGCTGAGCCCCTGTGCTCAGGCCTAAGGCAAGCTGCTGTAAAGTTCTTTGCACCTCCTCTGAGATACAAGGATGTCTTTGATGTGTGAAGCCATGTTTGGAGCAGATTCGGGTGGTGGTGGATGTGGATGTTTGTGTGTGTGTGTGTGTGTGTGTGTGGTGTACTTCACTCCAAATCAGCCCTCCTCCACTTCCACATCTCCACTGTCCTCCTCTTCCTTCTCTAAACCACTCACAGGAAAGCAAGAATAGAGAAGGCTCACAGTAGCAGCAAAACACAACAAGGATGCTCATTTTATTTAAATGTAGTCTCAGATTTTTATCTCGGTTGTTGTTTGGGAGAATATATTACTGTTAATAATGCAAATGTCCTTTATTAGCTGCTTGATTGGAGTGCCTCTGTAAGAGCTATGTATTCATTCTGGGGTGTGTTAATTATTGTGAATCCATTTTAAATATGCACAGTAGAGGATGTGCAGCAGTGTGTAATGTGCAGCCGTAAATGTGCTGCAGGAGGACGATAATATGAAGTCAATGCAAAATTGAAGAAATAGTTCTATATATTTGGAATAACAGATGAGATGAGAAGGGGTGAGCTGAGACACTGAAGGAAACCCTGAAGCTTTGTCTAAAACCTGCATTTTCTCTAACAGCCAGCAGCCGGCGATTCCTCTGGTTGTATAGAAGTCTATGAGAAAATGGTCCTACTTCTCTCCTGATTTATTCCCTCAGTAAACATTGTAAACGTGACTTTTTGGTCTCAGTCTGTGGTTTAAAGTCGTCTTCAGCACAGCCTGATGTTCATTCAGTAAATTATGGTTCCATCTAGAGTCAAACAGACCAGAAAGCAGAGGATGCTTTAGGGCGGGGCTACCTGCTGATTGACAGTTCGCAACCCCAGTGATTTGGTCCCCTAAAAGTGTTGTATTCACCGTTCAGTTGTACTTAGCTTCACCCTCTATCTGTCACTTCTTTTCGCTAATGTTACATGCTGAACTCAAGGCTATCCACAAACAATGGCTGACGCCATACTGATCCTTCCTCTTTCAATGTCTGTCTGTGGTTTGGATAGAGCCTCTTTTATAAGTAGGAAAGCAACTATGCCATTGCCAACCACCGTGCCCACATTCAGTAACATCCACTTTCAACCTCAAAGTAGAAATCTTCTACTATTCCCCGTCACAACAATGTGATTACACTGTGATAACCCGTTGCCCCATCACAAATTGCCACTGCTTTGTCAATGTTATTTCCTTTCTCCACATGCAGATGTCACAACAGGATGAAAATAAAATAAGATGCAAACTTGAGTTACTTACTGGTTAAATGGTGCTGTGGAGAATATCGAGCCAGCTGAGTCTGTAAATGTTATGTTGGCCAATTAAAATGTTGTGATCTACAGTGTCAGGCAGCACTGAGCTCAGGGAGCAACACGAGCTCAGGATTCACCAGCATGTGCTGTTAAAACATGATTATTTGTAGCTCTTAAGTGAAATCCTTGCTGCTCCGTACCCAGAGGAGGCACAGCAGATTACAACTTCTGGAATTATTTTTGCCCATGCAAGGAGCTAATGACTAAACGCATCTTGTTACCTTGTTATAAACGCAATTAAACTTGACTTCACAAGTCACTGTCTCCCACAGCAAGTCAAATTATAAAAAAAACCACAAATAACTCTTATTTTAATACGAGTCCTCGAGTCTATGCGGGCTATAGACTTTGAAAAGAGAAAAGCACAGAGAATCAGCATCTCTGCCATTTTTCTTTAATTATTTTGCTCAGGAAGTATGTGTGGGCTTTAATGTTTCTTTTCACTAATTGCGAGATGTGTGCTTTCCTCTCCCTATGTCTCTCTACCTACTTTGTTATTAGCAGCAGAGGAGATGTGTGATAGGGTAATTAGCCTAATGAGTTGTGGCATTTACTATAAAGATCCTTCTGGAATCTGTGCATGTCATTAAAAAGCCCATGAGGCTTTTTGTTTTTTAGGTTGTAGATTTGAGAGCATTCTCAGCTGACAGAGGTTGATTCAGCCCAGAGATGGAAACATGTAAGACTATTGTCTTGCTTTGAAACAACTCTGGTAGAAGAGCCGTATTTACCAGCACACACTGTCTTCAAGGTCACACTTTATGTCTGCCGTTTGTTTGAATTAAAAGCTTGCTTGCTTTACATGTAGAGAACTCAGGGAATCAATAATAACCAGTCAGACAAGTGATTCTCATACGCCTATTATTGTATACAGTAAGAGACAATCAGTAACACATTATTCTAGAAAGAGAGCCACTGTATTACCTGAACTGTAGAAATACAAGACACATCTGTTCTTTCTATGACTTGCAACCCATGTAGTCATCAAACATGACAGTTCTTCATGTAATTTAACACGTTCATGAGTAAGTGACAGAAAACAGTATTCAAATTTGATTTATTCTGTGTTTTGACAGTGGTGGGTGGTCTTTGAACAAAGCTGTGAGTGTTGCAGTGCAGAGCCCTGTATGCCACATATTGTCATTCACTCCCCGACATAGTGAAAGCCTCTCCCATGCTGGTCAGAATAGGCATTTTGCATTGAGACGGGATTTAAGAGTTTGTGTGTATATGTGGGAGGGTTAATGCCGTCATGCTGACAGTGCCAAACTTCAAGACATACAGGAATCTCTCCAGCCTCGGGTGTGGTTCTGCTTGTATATGCGTTTGTTGTTAATGGCATAAAAGAAGTGAACATTTGAAGACCTCATGTCGTACACAACAGGAGGGAATGTGTTTAATTTGACACCATTGGTCACATTGGTGTTCTGCTGTGTGTTTGCCTCCCTCTGTAATGCACCATAAAGTGTGTTTATCCTCGCTGCCACAATGCATCAATGAATCCTCGACTACCACACTGCTTTTCCAGCGGCGTAGACTCTCGCTGTCTGACGGGCTTAAAACAGGCGGTGCCTCCTCCATTTAGCAGGTCAGCGTGTGCTGGTGCTCAGTCGCTGCTGAATGCAGGAAACTGTGTCAAAGCTCAAGTGGTTTTATAGGCCGTTTCTTTCAGATGCCCGTTTTTATGAGTTTCCTCACTGCTTGACTTTGGATGAGAAAGGAAATCCACAATTTCCACAGTTTTTTACTTGGGAAACTTGGGAATCTGCATTCTTTTCTCTGCACTAGAGTAGCCTATGACAAACACAGAGTTATGAGAATTATGACTATGAAGCAGTTATGACCTTTCTGAAACCTGGTATTTTTTTTAATGTATTTTAGATTTAATGTACTGGAACATAGTTCAAAAAGCTACAGTGTAACAAAAGTTGGTGTAACAAAATACACAGTCGATAACATAAAGCAGTGAGACGGTAAAATTATTATTTGAATTTGATACAGAGAACTTTATCCAGTATAGTGTGTTGTGTATTCATGAAAACATTATTGTGAGTAATGTGCATGTATGCGTTACTAGGAGCAAGAGAGAGGAAGTGAAAATAAAAAGGCACACTCTATATACTGACTGTTGTCCTCTACAACAGCTAGAGACAGGGCGTTCGTATTCTTGCGTTGCTAGTGAGTAGCTAGTTAGTAGTTCCTCCTAACAGAGAGATGTTTCTAAAACCTGCACAATGTTTTGTTTGAAGCAGGCGGTTGATATAATGTAAATTTATTAGATGTTATTGGATGTTTGCATGTATGTACAGATGGGAAAAGAACTAAATAAATGTCCACCAGGACCTACTCAGCTCTACTGAATGTTTGTTTTTGGATTTTCCACTCGGTGTTAGTACCTGTAACCAGATACTTTATTAGTAGCTTAGTTTATTCAGCTACGTGTAGGCACGTGACCAGGAAGGCAATAAGAATATTTTGAATTATTCCACAACAAGTAGAGGTTAACAGCACCTTCCCTTCAGCCTGTCACACTGTGTCTTGTCTCTCAGTTGAACAGCCAGACGGTAGGGAAGCAGTGGGCTGCCCAGGGAGCAGCTTCAGTGTCTCGCTCCTACAAGTTGTGAGTTATTGTGAGTTACTAGGGGAGGAACCATATTCACATCACTTATGTCTTATCTGTGTACATCTGCTGCAGCCTGCATGTCTCGTTATAGCTGGTCTAATAGCTGGGGTAGGCAGAGATGTTGAACAAACCAGACTTTTAGCTTCAGGAGGCCTCAGAGAAATCCTGAGTGTTCAAGACCAGCCATGAAAAGAAGAAGGTTTGGTCAAAAGTAGAGCAGAGAAGTGGAGTAAAGGAGACAGGATTCATTCAAATAGTGTTGGGGTGATGTGTGTGTGTGTGTGTGTGTGTGTGTGTGTGTGTGTGTGTGTGTGCGCGTGTACACCCCCACCCCCCCGTCAACACACACACACACCCTTCTACAGGGTGTGCTTCAGACATGTAGCCTGGGGAAACGGGGGCCTTGTCGGGAGCAAACACAGCAGGACTCCACCACAAACTGGCTTCTAATACATGGGGATACAGCAGGCCTGATTAGGCTGGCAAACAGTGGGGAGCAGAGAGGGCGAGAGACCCCCATCTCTGTCTCTCTCTCTCTAGCTTACACACACAAACACATACATCCAAACCCTCACCCCCACCTCTTTCTGTGCACCCTTGGTAGTCTGCCAAATTATTACGAACGCACGCAGACAGGACTTATTCTGTAGACGTCTGCTTTGTTTTGATTTGAGCTTGTTTTCATGTGCAACTCTGAATCTGCAGGTTTAACCATTTTCATTGTCTGGAGACAACCTGATAACTGTAATTGTGGTGACAGATTTTAAAGATGCAATGAATTTCAGATTAAAGTACACAATTAGAGTGTTGACGTTATGTCAAAGCTGTCTATGTACTGTGTTGTAGAGCATGCTAAAGCAGCTAGCTCAGACTCGTCTTGTCTGTAACACCACTTGTACCTGGAATGGTGACAGGAAGTCACTGAAGTATCCAGTCTGTCCTCAGTTTAATATGAATATATTTAACTAAACTGCATTTTTATTTTATTTGAGGTCATAGTCTGGAACAAAACAATAGCACAAAAACATCATTGGGCTACAATATTGAAACAAAACCAAAATGTAATACTTTATTTTCACACAGGACACGAGCAGAAGTCCTTTATTGGTTTGACCCTCCGTCTGTCGTGGACTTTTCTCACTTGTCATACCACTTAACTTTCAATGATGCTGACAATCATTTCAAATATATTTTCAATTTGTCAAGATAAATGTAATCCTCTGGAAAATATGCTTCCCTTGTAGCGTAATTGAGAGGGCTTGTCAAATTCGTTGATGGTACAGAGCATTAAATCTAAAGGGCAGGAATGAAAAAACAAGCCACACCTTCATCTCATCCTCTCAGGCCAGGAGTCAAGTCAAGTCTGTCCATGCCACACATGAAGATTATTACATAGCAGTGTCATGTTGAGCTGTTTGGTTGAATTTGCTCCTGACTACAACTTTAAAAGCTGCACGTTTTTTAAATGTTACACTAGTTACCTCTAAGCTACCTCTAAGTCACCTCAGCTTTTTGAGTGTCCAAGTGTCCGACCCTCGAATCAAACATCAAAATCCAGTGGCACCTTTTTTTCTTCAGTCTGTGACTCACCGACCATAAAGCAGATGCCACTGGAGCTGCCACGTCCCTCACCTTCATGTTTAAGTCATCACATTCCCCTGCTGGCTCTGATGCTCTGTTTTGGGCTTTCCATTGGTGACCCAGCACGATGCAGTGCTGGAGGGTGGGGACAGTGCTGACTCCACTCACTGGCCGTCCTGTAAATCGCTCTTTTATGGCCCTTGTAATGATCCCCCAGCCGGCAATCTCCACTCCGTCGCACTGCAGATAGAACCTGCCGCTTCTGGCAGCCACTATGGGAGGGCTCAGGATGGTTGCAGGGGGTGGTGAAACTAGAGAGCACACATAGCACGACCATGCACTCACCCACACACACACATGTTCACGGTCATAAAAATACATGCCTTTTCACACCCCATCTACCTTAATCCCAACTTCCTGTGCAAAGGTCATGGAAAGCGCCGAAAGGTATAGTGTTTTTACCCTGCTCCAAGTTGGCAAGGTCCAACTGTGCATCCTCATGCAAACCCTGATTGCCTTGATAGCTTTAGCCTTTAGCCACCTAGCACTAATGACAAGGGAGAGCAAAAAATCCCCACACACAAGCTAATCTGAAAAACCTGCAATGATTTTATACATGTTTAAAATCTAAGCTGAAAGTTTTCAAGACAAAAATATCTCCATAAAGGCTTAATGTCTAACTTTATTTTTCCTGGATAAACAGCAAAATGAAATAATTTCTTTTATTATCTTATTATAGCATTTGTGTTTTAATGATTTCACATAATGTGTTTTCAAAATGTTTGTTGACATACCTATAAATGAGCAAAGAAAGGAATTGAATTCCAGCAACAAGAAACAAAAATGCAAATGTATTATATTATATGCAAATTGATCCACATCAAGCTTTTAAAATGCTGTCATAATAAGTTGTTAACAGATTTTAGCTCAACAAAGGCTGTTCCACAAATGCATTTTCAATTTCATGTACTTTACTGTTACTGAATGTTAATCAGACTCAGTGCCATTAAACAAGCCATGGTTGATTGTTTGTGTTTATCAGTAGAAGCAGCTTTCTTTCAAACTATAAAAATATCAGTTTGGATTTAGTGGAGAGGATTGTTCATTCACACAGCAATATGCAGTGATGACAGAATATTAGATTCAAATTTTACTCAGATGTCAAATATCACATTAAATTTAAATTAAAAATCATGACAACAGTATAATAAACAAATTGTTTTTATAATAATAATGATAATAATAATAATAATGGATGTTTTTTTAATGTTCAGTTATAGAGTGGCAAAAAAGAATAGCCCAATATCACAAATTACAAATTATCCTCCGAGGACTTTACAGTCTGCACAGGATGTGTCTCCCTCTGTCCTTTACTTAAAACCCTCACATCAACTGAGGAAATGCCTATATCTAGGCATCCTTCCATCTTGTAAGATGATGGTAACACTCTCATGGCCGTGTGCAGCGTCTCATGTGGCTGGTGAGTCCAGTTCTTGCATGGCGGTCCCGGCCACAGTTCGGACAAATGTCGATGGAGACTTTCTGAGTTTGGTGTCTGTCTATTCGTTTCATTCTCCTTTCCTCAAGCAGCATTTCTCCTGGCCTCTCTAGACCAGCCTTGACTGTATGACGCCAGTTACTGCAGTCAGCTGTGAGTTGTTCCCAGCTGGCTGGGTCTATGTCGATGGACTGCAGGTCACGTTTACAGACATCCCTGAACCGGAGTGCTGGTAGTGCTACCAGGCGCTTCCCTGTTCACCGTACCGGATGTCCTTTGGGATGCACCCATCCTTCATCTGGAATACGTGACCCAGCCAGCGTAGGCATCGCTGACAGAGGAGGAGGTGCATACTCTGGGAGCCAGAGCGTTCCAGGACAATGGTGTCGGGTAGTCTGTCCTTCCATGATATGCCGAGGATGCGCCGCAAGCAGCGTAAATGGAAACTTTCAAGGCGGTTTTCTTGTCTAGCATACGCGGTCCAGGACTCACTGCCATACAACAGAGTGCTAGCAATGCATGAACTATACATTGATCAACATATACTATACACTGATCAGAACTGTGCAAATTTTGGTCTTGGCTCTAAGACGGGCCAGATTAAACACTTTCCCATCACTACGGGTGTGTAAATGGATGCCTTGTGTAGAGTGACCAAACGCAAAGTTCAGCAGCAAAGAGAAGAAAAATCCCAACAGGGTTGGTGGCAAGACACATTCTTGTTTCACACCACTCCGAATTGCAAAGGGTGTGGCGGTGTCATTGTCATAGGTAACCACACCCTGCATGTCGTCATGAAAGGAGATGATGATGCTAAGGAGCTGTGGGGGACAACCAGTCTTCTTTAGAGGGATTTACAATCTGCACAGGATATGACTCCCTCTGTCCTTTACTAAAACTCTCACATCAACAAAGAAAACCCCCCCAAAAAAACTTTTAACAGGGAAAAAGAAATGGTAGAAACAAGAAAGTGTTGCCACTTTCTATTGGTATATTTTACACAGTGAGCCAAGAGTCATAATATGGCAGCTGCCATATTGTGACTCTGTCCTGTCACCACAGTAAAGACATTCTGCTGTCATATGGATTGCCACCTTTACTTACTGTACTTGCTTTGTTTTTACCATCATGCACAGGCAGTAGCTCTATATCCTGTCAATAAAGGGTTTGTTTACTCTGCAGCTCTACCCACAATGCCCCTGGGTCCTCAGGCCCTGCAGATCCATGTCTCCTTGTCAGCAGTGTAGGGATGCCTTAGTGTCTGTACTTCTTGATTATAGAAGTTAACACTCAAGATAATACTAAAGAGAAGGTTAAATGGTCTAACCACATTGGCAGAATTAACCATGTTATGCCATTAAAAAAATAAATAAATAACACAGAGACAGAATGTGAGTGAAAATAACTTGTTAAGACACCATCTGCAGTGCTGAGAGTCACCCTGTTTGCTCTCAGCTCTCCTTCACCCCCACCTGGATTCAGCTCCACCCCATCATAGCAGACATTAAACAGACAAGGCAGAGGCTCTCCACTCTGCACGTGACCCTCCTGTTTAGTATTCCTGCCACATCGGGCCGAAGGAGCGGCATTAAATTGGGATCAGGCAGATTAGAGTATAATATAGACAACTATTAAAGGCTGCAAATGAGAGCCATGGGTGAGGGCCTTAGTAAGGGCCCAGTCTGCCTCTGTGCTAGTGCAGTCTCTTGCTATATACCCTGCTATATATGCTACACTCACATTCATGTCCACAGCAATGGCAGAGTCACCAGAGACGTGAGAAAAAATAGAGCTACCAATAAATGTACAAATCAATTCTCTATTCATGCATTCTGTTTAATGTCTTTAACCTTTATATATCCAGGGTTGATAGGTGCCCTCTTTCTTTTATACCACTTTTTTTTCCATCAAAATTCCATCCATCATGGACCATCTGAACGCTCCTGCTGTGACTACCAGCTCCTCAACACTGCAGGGACGAACTTTAAAATGCCCTGGTGTGGATATGTGTATATCAAAAACATAGTTTTAAACTTGGTGCCAGCTAATCTGAAATGATGTTGGAGAGCTGCTTGGATGGACATGGATGGAATTTGCAGCTTTCACTTTCAATTTGATTCACTTGATTTGGCCAAAGGAGGAAAAAGGACAAATAAAAAAGTTCTGTTGTTTGGCTTTGGTTCGGTTTGTGTTCACGCTCTCTCACTTCAAATGGACCAAAATCCAAAATCAAATTTGTGTGTCTGACAGGCTCATGCAGCAGGGTACTGAGCCTTATGTTTGGATCATGACAGTTGTGAATAAATGGTAAACACAGGGTCAAACTGTTCAGCAGACGATTATTGTAACAGAATTTAGTTAATTTTATGTCTCATGCAGATTACCATCTAATTGATACTTGTATATTTAGAACATGAATACAAAGTAATGAATCAGACAGCCTCTGTTTACTGGCTCACTGCCACTTCCTCTGACTCACCAGTGGAGAGAATTTTTAGTTTTTGTTGAGCTCAAGCAGTGGTCCATTTGACGAGGGTGGCTTTCACTACAGGTGCTTTGCATGTGTGCAAGAGGAAATGGCTATCATTTTCCATGATTTAAATGTGCATGTAGTGCCAGTATTACGAAGCAAAGTATCAAGGGAGTAAAGTAAGTACCTTAAAAAAATTAATTAATGGTCATCCAATCTAGTTTTTTTCTCATATATTGTCATGTAGCACAAAATGTCTAAAATGAACTATGTAAGACCATGGACCACTTAACTAATAAAAGATAAAGTCAGGGATCATTTTTCTTTTTCTGAATGAGAAACTGCTTTTTGAGACATCGGGGAAGAAATGCATGAGAAAACGAATTATGGAAACAGTGTTTTTGTCCTATGCTTTTTGATCACTTTAACCATGATCCATGCTGGTGGTTTCCTCTGTACTAACTCTGATGTGACCCCATCTGCCTTAGTATTTAGTGGTCAGAGCAACTGATAGAGGGTAAGGTACACGATAGAGCGCTTAATCAGGTGGATTCCCTGCTAGTTTGAATTTTGTATTCATACTTAAGTCATGCATCCACGGGCATAAAGTCCTGTGGTTTGTCCTCTTTGCTTTCAAACCACAGATGAATCACACCAGAGCCTGCTTGGAAGCAAACTGAGACTTTTCAGGTGGTCTCATTCTGGTTATTCAGTCCAGACCACAGAGCAAAAAAAGATTCATTTCCCCACTGTGCAACTAATGATTCTTCTTCTTTTTAATAGCCTGAAATAGTAAATTAAAATAATTAAAACAAACAGGTCAGACATTTTGCCTATTTCGAGTCATATTTAAGACCCACAGAATATTTTGTATTATGTCTCTGAAAACAGTGAATAGCTCAAATGAAAGAAGAGACTCTCTATTTCATCATGAAAAAAAAAGTTTGTTTTTACCTTGTTCCATTCTTGTTTTATCAGAGGTAGAGTAGAGGACACTTTCACCAAAATCACCACTTTTTGTCCAGAGCCTGTTTTGCTCTCTAATCTCGATCATCTCCACTTCCTGCTTCGATTTCTGTGATGTATACCTTCTCTTTATCTCCCAACTACAAATCCCAGAAGTCCCAACATTACAGGCTGTGTGAGAGCACCCTCTTGTGCCTGCTGCCAAAAACACTTTGACATATTTATACGTCAATGGCACTCAAGCGTTGTATTTTAAAAGTCGTACAAATACATCTTTGGCACTCAAAGAGTTAATTTGAATGAAATTGTCAGAGAAAATCCTCACTAGGGCAGTTGGGTTCAGATCCTCTTCCAGACTTTATTTTTAATAACAGCACACTGCTCAAGGATAATAATAATAAGTTTATTTGAAACAGGGACAGTGCACATTAATAACATTGCTGTACCGTAAATGTGCCAGAATTAGCCAAGAGGCTATTTTTCATCTGTAGTCCCTCAGTGACTTACTGAATACTGTAGTTGAACAGTGAGTACAGATAAACCGCGCAGTTGTCACGAGAACAGTCATTGTAGCACCGCATTATGTAATAATGTAATAAATTTTCACATCACTATGTAATAATGCCACATTTTGTAATAAAATTCATGAATGCAATGTTTATTAATAAACTATCAAAATTGATGTCTTAATTTGAAAAATTAATTTTAAATTAATTAATTAATTTTAAAAAAACAACCTGATAATGTCAGAGCAACATTGATTTTAAGCATTTTAACATAACTCATAACTAAGAATTCATTTTCAAAGTTTAATTAGTCAAAACATAATCAAATATAACTCACTTATAATAATAGAGAACGTGTTTGCATTAAAGAGACATGTTGTGAGCCAAACCAATAAATGATGTATAATGCTAGTCCAGTTAGAGAATTTTAACTTTTTCTAGTTGTTACCTTTTTTCAGATATGTGCATGTCTCATGTTCTGACACATTCTCTGTGATTATAATACACAATTAAATTGATTAAGTTTTGACTAAAACCAGTTCATTTTGTAAGAACTGGTGCAATATATAACAACGTATTACAAAATACAGCAAACTTTATTACATATTGCATTCAAGAATTTTATTACAAAATGTGGCACGTTATTACACGATGTGGCGTTATTAGATAATGATGTGAAAATGTATTACATTATTACACGATGCGGCGTTATTACAAGCATCTTCAGCGGTGCTCTGAATTTCATTCTTAAACTGAAGTTCCACCTGTTGGGGGCTTACAAGAAGGTCCTTCCTACCATCATTTCTCTTAATATCTTTGGCTACCTTGGATACCAGCATATTTCAATTTCCCACTGATATTTGACCTTTTCCACACTGTTGATTACTTTCTCACAATGAGCACGTTATCTGTGTTTTCTTGGTTCTTAACATAACTATTTTCAAGCTGGTTATTGCGATCATAAAATAAATGTTAACTGCAGAAATAAAGATTGTTATCCTTGAAACAACTTCTTCTCCAAAACTTCTATTTCACCACCTTGAATTTTACTCCGTATTGATTTTAAGATTTCACACATCACAACATCACTGGGTTAAAAAGGGACTCGGTATGAGGACAATAAAGTACAGACGTAATATAGGGGTCAATCAAACCACTGTCAAGACAGGGTATTGTTTTGACCCAGTAACCCAGGGGTAATAATGGAGCCTATCTCAGCTGTCTTAGGGTGAAAGGCAGGGTACACCCTGGACAAGTCTCCAGTTCATCACAGGACACATAGAGACAGACAACCACTCACACTCACACCTGCGGTCAATTTAAATGAACCAATTAACCTAATCCCCATGCATGTTTTTGGATGGTGGGAGGAAGCCGGAGTACCAGAGCGAACCCACACAGACATGAGGAGAACATGCAAACTCCACACAGAAAGGCCCCGGGCCCGGGAATCGAACCTGGTACCTTCTTGCTGCACCACCGTGGAACCTGGTACACCACCGTGCCGCCCAGCCCGTTTGAAATAATGTACTATAAAAATTCCACACATAGGGTTAGGGTTCATGCAATCCAGACTTCCAATCCAGAGTAGGAAATGCTTAATGCTTTAAACATGTCCTAAATACAGCATGTCTTTAATATCTGACAAGTGTTTGAATGACAGAGTATTGTATTTTGAGATATAAAATTATATTTTAAATATAGTATACAACATAATAATTAGTTCTTATGTACTACTTTTGCTGCCAAAATGGTGAAAACATCACTCATGAACTCAACATGATTCCTATGTGGATGTGGGAATCATGAAAGTTGCCACCAGTAAGCAGTATGCAGGTGATACTGTCAGAGAGTCCTCATCAAAATGAACTTGACAGGGACATTTTCAGAGAAGTCCTGCTGGATTTCCTTCAGGTCAAATATAACACAAATGACATGAAGAAGAAGAAAAAGAGACGGGGTGGAAAGAGAACATGGCGAGAACAGAGAACAGATATATGGCCAAAATACTCAGCTCTTCTCAGTTTAATTTCTGTAATTATGACAGCAGCTTTCCTCCAAGTGGAAGTGCTCAATAATTTGGCTTGTACTATATTCAGCAGCACAGTATGGCCCATTGCACAGTGGAGCTGGGGGATCTTATGTGAGTGACAGTCCCTATAAAAGGCAGATGGTAACAATGTAGGTGACACTATGAAGCCTGGAACTGTCACTGGACCATATCCGATCCACTTAGAGCTCTTTTTTTGATCTCCAGCTGGACCTTGTCCGTATGTTCGGCGTGTCCTGAAGGGGATGTCATGGATCTGCCACGCTATTAACAATGCAGGAAGAGAGGAAGAAGGGATTTGTTGTGTTTACCGTTTTCCATCAGATTGAGCCATTTTTTGGTTTGTATTATGGGGAAAATACAGAGTACAGACAATAATTAAATAAATGATAGTTTTTGTGTGTGGCATTAGGTGCATTTGAAGGGTTCAGCTTGTGAAAATGAATGAATATTTGGTAGGTATCAAGATGGATGCTGTTGGTTGAAAGATTTTATTTAATTTCAGTGAATATTATTAACATAAATATTGTACAACAATATCAGGAATGGGATCGTTTTCATCAACAAGCATGATTTTTGTTTTTATTCTTGATCTGCACAAAATGCATTCAATATGAGTTATTGCTAATCATTGTCATATCCCAGACTGTGAAACAAATCTGCCTTGCAAGTATACAGAAAATAATTCAGTGGTACTGTTGTAATCAAACTGCCTTTCAATGGTTTGAAATTCTGCAAATGAATGAATATTTAGTAGTTATGATCAGGACTGATGTTGGTTTGATTTAACTGAAAGAGGAAAAAAGGAACTCTTATTAATATACAATTTCAAGGAAAACAGTTCAGCATTACAGTTGTTATCTTGCAATTCTGGGTCTCTTTGTCTTATTAGCTCAGTCTGTAGTGACTTGGGCTGGGAATCGGAGGGTCGCCAGTTCAAGTCCAGGTCGGACCAAAATGTGGAGAGTGGACTGGTAGCTGGAGAGGTGCTAGTTCCTCCTCCTGGGCACTGCCGAGGTGCCCTTGAGCAAGGCACCGAACCCCCAACTGCTCGGGGCGCCTGGATAAGGGGCAGCCCCCTCACTCTGACACCTCTCCTCCAATGCATGTGCATGTGTTTGCTTCATGACTTGTGTGTGTAATGTGCAACTGAAAAAAGTTACTAACAGAGTGAAAAAATGTAATTTCCCCTTGAGGGATTAATAAAGGAATTCTTCTTCTTCTTCTTCTCAAAGGGAAATGGACAAACAAAGACACGTACCACATCATGTTAACACAATCCAATGGGGTGTCATAGCAAAATTCACTACTATATCTAAAATCTAAAATATGAATGATTTTTGGTGTTAACCCTTTAGATTAAGAAGGATTATGTGTTTCTTTGGTCCCACATCAATCAATAGAAAAACCTCAAAGCTGCACTGATTTTCAAAGCTTATTTATGACTTGATGATGGCCAACATTACACAATACACAGTAAATAATACAAAGTGACACATTGTGTGCCTCTTTCACCCTCTCTCTCATCAGACATCCATTGTTCCCCCTGCTGGCATTGCTGTTTGAGAAATGTGAGCAGGCCACACAAGGATCAGAGTGCATCACGTCAGCCAGCTTTGATGTGGACATTGAAAACTTTGTGCATCAGCAGGAGCGAGAGCACAAGCCCTTCTTCAGTGAAGATCCAGAGCTGGACAACTTGGTAAGCCAACCGCTGCGACATACAACATAACCTGCTCTTCAGTTGCTTTGATTTCAGCCATTGTGTTGTGATGCTTCTTTGATGAAACAATTTAACCAAAGCTGTAATGTCAGTCACTATGTTAAGGGAACATGCTCAACTCGAAGAATATAGAAAAAGAGTAAAAAAGGAGTAAAAAACATTATAATAAAGCTGTAGAAAGGCCTGTTTGTCTGTTTCCAGTGCAGTCCATCATTACTACTGCTAATCATTCCTTCCTTTTTCATGTCATCTTCCCCATCCTTCTCCTGTATTTATCCTTGCACAATAGCCAGAAGTAATTGCAAATTAAGAGAAGGAGGATGCTGATCATGGTCAATGAGAAAAGAGGGGGAGGAGTTGAAGCCAGACAGAGACAAAGACAGAGACAAGGAAAAAAAGTGCACTCTTGCCATTACAGTACTTGGAACGACAGGCTGACAAGTGCTGAACAGTCAATTAACCCTGCATCTGTGTGTTTTATGAGGCACTGGGTACGGGCATTCCTCCCAGAGGGCACTAACTCTTCCACAGGACGGTAATGTTACACTGGGCCTGACTGGCTGCAATGGGCAAAGAGTTACTGGTCCCCTGATTGAGTGAGTGCAGTTTAATTAGCTGATTTATCTCCTCCTTGGCCAAGCACATTTCTGTCCATTCTGCTGACCTTGAGTGGTGACTTTGAGTGAGTGCGCTACAGTGTACTGCAGAGTGGAGAGAAGCCACACTGTTGATGTCATACTGCTGAAGAGATTTATACGAAAGATGTACATTCACTGAATAATTCCTCTTTCACAAACCAAGTCAAACATATGTAGCCTGGTCTCGTACTATCGTACAGAGGGTCTGGCATTCCTCCATTGAGAACTCATCTCAGACGGGAGGCGTGAACTCTGTTGAAGTTTGAAACAATGGTTGGATCTGATTTTACCCAGTCTCTAACGTTTGGTCTTGACGTATGTAATGCGCTGCTAGCATTCAGGTTAGCCAAGTCCTTCGAAACTAACGGAGCTAACTAAAAAATAAGACTTTTCCCGAACCCCGTGGTTCCCCCGTTGCTGGCAATAAAACTGGTTAAACATTCCTGTCGCTCCGACTTCAACTGCTGAATATTTTTGAGCCGAGCCAAAACAGACTAAATGGCTTCCTTCACTTCCGTCTCCACTTCCTTTGCCAAACTACAACCAGCTAGACTACAACACAAATGCTGCCCATTCAACGTCATTGTTAACACCCGCCTCCCCACGTCCCCCCACCATTCACTGATTGGCCAGGATGGAAATCATCCTGAGAAATCGAATCCAAGGTGATCAAACCCTTACATAATACACAGGGAAATGATAATTGAGCGGAAGATTACGGAGGGCTACGGACAGGCAAGGACATATGTAAAATACAGATCAATGTGACTTGACAATGAAACAAGCCAACTACAGTGGATCCTGACAATCCTTAAAGTGTGTCAAAGCATCACATCTTTGCATCATTTTCGCCACATTTATGAAGCATAATATGCATATCCCCTTATATATGTGTTTTAAGCTTAATAACCATATTGATTAAGGCTCTCAGTCTGTCTGTGAGCTCAGACAGGGAAATAAAATCAATACACATGTCCCCACAGAGTCATTAGCATGGCTGTAGCTAGTAGACTTGTTTCCTCTTTTAATCCCCTCAAAGCTATTCCTGGATGTTTTTGGAAAACATTTAATACTATTCGGTTTCAAAGGGTTAACTGTGCCAAAAATGTATTCAAAAAGCATGTAGGGTAAATGAATGCTGTTTTAATAATGTGTTTGTATTGTAGCATTTTGTGAAGGTGATCTGTTGTTGATAGCTTCTTTCTGTTTCCAGATGGTAAAGGCCATTCAGGTGTTGCGAATCCACCTTTTAGAGTTAGAGAAGGTCAATGAGCTTTGTAAAGATTTCTGCAACCGTTACATCACCTGCCTCAAGACCAAGATGCACAGCGACAACCTCCTCCGTAACGACCTCGGAGGACCCTATTCACCGTCGCACACCAGTCTCAACATGCAGCAGGTTAGTCATGAACTCTCTGTGGACCTTACAGTCCCTTGATGGTATCCTCTCCCTGAGTAGCACTTCCCAAAATAAACCTTGCCATTTATCACCAGGTAGATTTTGCTTCTGGGAGGTTTTCAGTCACAAACAATAGAGCTATCTCTTTAAATTTGCTCACTAGTGTCTCTCTGTGATTCCCCAGGAACTAATTCAGACCTCCTCTCCATCCATGACCTCTGTCTCCAGCTCTGTTAACACTTCAGGGATATTGGTGCCCGCTGGAGGTCTGCAACAGGGCAATGTCGCCATGACTACTATCAACTCTCAAGTGGTATCAGGTAAGCAAGTGATTATACACACACAAACACCAGGATCCTAACCATTTTGGCTGGCATGAGTGTTTGGCAACAATTCCAGTGTCACGTTTAAAGTACTATAAATGTAAATAACCTGTATTTGTGTAGCTCCTTTCTAGTAATCAACCACTCAAAGTATTACACTACATATCACATTCACACATTCACACACACTCACACATTCATGGTGGGAGGTCATCAGGGTGAATATGTTCATACACTAATACACAGTACTCAGAGCAGTACTGGGTTAGGTATCTTGCTCAAGGACACCACGGCACATAGACGGCTCTACCACTGAGCCAAACATGTGGGTGGCAGTGTAGTGGTTGGTGCTGTTGCTTCACAGCAAGAAGGTTACTGAGTTTGAGCCTGTTGATGCTGGAGTGGAGTGTTCATGTTCTCCCTGTGGTAGTGTTCTCTCTTGGTTCTCTCTGGTTCTCTCTTGGTTCTCCCTGGTTCTCTCTAGTTCTCTCTAGTTCTCTCGTGGTTTTCTCTGATTCTCTTTTGGTTCTTTCTTGGTTCTCTCTGGTTCTCTCTTGGTTCTCTTGGTTCACTTTGGTTCTCTCTAATTCTCTCTAGTTCTCTCTTGGTTCACTCTGGTTCTCTCTAGTTCTCTCTTGGTTCTCTCTAGGACTCTCTTGGTTCTCTCTAGTTCTCTCTTGGTTCTCTCTAGGACTCTCTTGGTTCTCTCTATTTCTCTCTTGGTTCTCTCTCAGCTCTCTCTGGTTCCCTCTAGCTCTCTCTTGGTTCTCTCTAGGACTCTCTTGGTTCTCTCTAGTTCTCTCTCCCCACATAAGCAGAAGAGAATGGATGGATGGATGGATCTCTCTTTGTTCTCTCTAGTTCTCTCTTGGTTCTCTCTCAGCTCTCTCTGGTTCTCTCTGGTTCTCTCTTAGTTCTCTCTTGGCTCTCTCTGGTTCTGTCTTGGTTCTCTCTCAGCTCTCTCTGGTTCCCTCTGGTTCTCTCTTAGTTCTCTCTTGGCTCTCTCTGGTTCCCTCTGGTTCTCTCTTGGTTCTCTCTCAGCTCTCTCTGGTTCTGTCTGGTTCTCTCTTAGTTCTCTCTTGGCTCTCTCTGGTTCCCTCTGGTTCTCTCTTGGTTCTCTCTCAGCTCTCTCTGGTTCTCTCTGGTTCTCCCTGGTTCTCTCTAGTTCTCTCTTGGTTCTCTCTGGTTCTCTCTTGGTTCTCTCTCAGCTCTCTCTGGTTCCCTCTGGTTCTGTCTTGGTTCTCTCTCAGCTCTCTCTGTTTCTCTCTGGTTCTCTCTTGGTTCTCTCTCAGCTCTCTCTGGTTCCCTCTGGTTCTCTCTTGGTTCTCTCTGGTTTTCTCTGGTTCTCCCTGGTTCTCTCTTGGTTCTCTCTCAGCTCTCTCTGGTTCCCTCTGGTTCTCTCTTGGTTCTCTCTCAGCTCTCTCTGGTTCCCTCTGGTTCTCTCTTGGTTCTCTCTGGTTCTCTCTAGTTCTCTCTTGGTTCTCTCTGGTTCTCTCTTGGTTCTCTTTGGTTCTCTCTTGGTTCTCCCTGGTTCTGTCTAGCTCTCTCTTGGTTCTCACTTTGTTCTCTCTTGGCTCTCTCTGGTTCTCTCTGGTTCTCCAGCATCCTCCCACAGTCCAAAGAGGTCAGGTGAACTGGAGACTAAACTGTGGTGACAGAGCTTTGTGTGGAGCCCCACAGCATCGTTCACATGCTGGCCTTGCCTGGCTGATATGTCAGAAAGTCAAGTCCATACAGAGAACTGCTAATCCTGCCCTCTGGAAATCCTTTTTAGCCAAAATTAAATAAATATCTGCCTTTGATCAGTACACACTGAAGAGCTCAAACAGACTGTGATAAGACTGTCTTGATCAAGACTAATTAAGCCAGATGCAAATGCATACTCCTTTCTTCTCTTATTCTAGGTTAAAGGACATTAACAGACCATAAATTTAATTATTTTCTCTCTTGCCGTTTGTGTTTCTGCAGCATTGACTTGAAGTTAATAATACATATAATAAGGCTCTGATGGTTGTGTGAAATCTGTCTGCCGGTAGGCTGAAGCCACTTGATACTCATGGCGGTAAATTATCCCCTCAGGTGGGACCCTGTACCAGCCGGTTGCTATGGTGACATCGCAAGGGCAAGTGGTAACGCAGGCGCTGCCGCCGGGAACCATCCAGATCCAGAACTCACAGGTAAAGCCATCTGACTGATGATTCTTTGTGCTCTCTGTCTGTGCCCTCACCACCAAATCTCAATTTGTTCATGTTAAAACGACCTGTACATGTCACAGAAAAACCCCTGAGCTCCTTTTCATTGTCTCTGTGTGAACACAGGCCCTCTAACCACTCTGACGGTGACTGTGAACAGTCTCATAAGGGCATGTTTCTAAGGTTAATTTATGCCCTGAATTATGTTTATTTTGGTCAAGTTGTAGGAAATCTTGTGGTGTTTGCAGACATTTTTTTGATATTATGGAATCAATTTGGCCATAACACCTGAAAGTAACAGGAAGTACAAGCAACTGTCTCATATAAACTAGTGTTAACTAAGATGATTTTATTTTGAAAAACAGTAGAATTAAGAGTTAAGAATTTCTTTTTCAAGATGTGATTTACACAGATGAATAAGAGAGGAATACTAACAAAAACGAACAGACATTTCGCTCAAACTTTTGACTAAATTTGTCTTCATAAACAAACTTAAATGAATGACAGTATAGTCAACCCAACATAAATGCCTGGAATTGGATGTTTTGAATGACATAACCTTTAAACCACAAAGGTTTCCATTTTACAGTTTAACAGACTTTTGCTTTATTTGGGACAATCATTCTTTTTGTTGATTGATAACTTGTTATGTACATTATTCATTGGGATGGCAGTAGCTCAGTCTGCAGTGACTTGAGCTGGGAACCAGAGGGTCAGTGGTTCTAGTCCAGGTCGGACCAAGTCTGGAGAGTGGACTGGTAACTGAAGAGATGCCAGATACCAGGTCCTCCTCCTGTATGTATGTGTACATGCGTAAGTGTTTTTCATAACCTGTGTGTGTTTGTCTGTGCAACAGAAAAAAATACCAAAATCAGTGAAAACCATTGAGGTGGTGTAGTGGTTAGCATTGCCGTCTCACAGCAAGAAGGTACTGGGTTCGATTCTCGGCCTGGGGCCTTTCTGTGTGGAGTTTACATGTTGTCCCCGTGTCTGTGTGGGTTCTCTCTGGTACTCCAGCTTCCTCCCACCATCCAAAAACATGCATGGGGATTAGGTTAATTGGTTAATTTAAATTGACCGTAGGTGTGAATGTGAGTGTGAGTGGTTGTCTGTCTCTATGTGTCCTGTGATGAACTGGAGACTTGTCCAGGGTGTAGCCTGCCTTTCACCCTAAGACAGCTGGGATAGGCTCCAGCCCCCCCACGACCCTATGAGGATAAGAGGTAGATAATGAATGGATCAAAAGCCACATTTTTATTGAGCCACAACTTGCCAATATGCAACAGAATATGGAACAGGAAGTTGAAAAACTTTTTCCTTCTACATTTCATTCAGCTCTTCTGAGGGGAAGTCACTGTGATACTAGGCAGAAAATGAAGTTTTTGAATCAGCAAACTGCAATAATTGGAATTCAGAATTTAGATTTATTTCGTCTGAATTGTAGGACAAACATTTTACGATTTACTTTTTCTGAGACAGTGAGTCAGGCTGGGTGGATTTAACACATCACTGGTGAGCCAGTCTCTTTATAGCCTTGACGTTCCCAGCACTTGCTTATAATAATAAATATATATTTAAAAAAATGGCAGCATGGTAGTTCAAACAGTGATCCATGTGCAGTAGCAGTGGCCTGAGGAGTGGCTCACTGTCAGGTAGGTAATTCTGTGCTCGACAGTCAGGAGGCCTCAGCGAATGGCCTCGACCCAGCTGAGGCAGACTGCGACATGCAGGCTGGGAATTAAACACAGCCTCGGTGCTACTTTGCCCCCAGTAATCACACTCTCGAGCTCTGTACCGCCAATTAATTCAACCCTGCTTTCCGCCGCAATGCACACTCCCAGGGCTGAGGGGGTATAAGAGGAAGGTTATCCACGTGACACCCACCTGCAACTCTAATGACTCTTGTTTCATTTGGGGAGTATTAGGGGGATTTTAGTGTGTGTGAATGTATATTTATGGGTTAAGGGCCATACTGAGTGGTTGTGAGTGCATATAGATTTGTCTATTATTTATCTCTTTCCACTACTACTGCACTACTTCAGGTTTCAGTATTTTAGTTTTAGCATGTATCTATCTGAATTTTTGGTTTATCTATCTATCTATCTATCTATCACAGAAATTTGGGTGTATACCTCATTCAAACAAATTGCAAATTCACTGCTTTTACTGGTGTAGTCACAAAGACAGATTAAAATACCTGTCTCATATTGTGTATTCCATATTTAAGTAGACAGTAAAATGTGTGATTCAGTGAATGTGTAGGTGTATGCATCTGTACTAGTGAACACACACAGACGCATCAACTTGCATTTTTTCTCTGGAGACTCTGTGTCTAACCTTCAACCATAACCAAACAAACTTTATTACAATCATATGCATATAGGTACACACGTGAAATTTGACTCCTGCATTTAACCCTTCCTTAAAGCCTTTTAGAGCAACCTGAGGCGGATCAAACACAGCCCTGCAACCACCCTACTCACTGATCTACTACACACACACACACACACAACATGTGGGCTGTAAAGCTTTACATCCCAGATATTTACTTTACCTTAACTTACAGTAACATTGAGTGCGCCCAGAGAACCCCTGACCATCACAACCCTGAATGTCCTCACAAGAGCAGTGGACTCAGAAAGACGTCTCAGCCACACTAAACACATGGACCCACACACATCCATATGTGCGCCGCAGGCTGTCAAACACTGTCAATACTCTGAAAGTGTCTCGTCCTTCAGCACCAACACTCCAAACAATGACATCTGAATAATGATTTCTCACTGAACACAAAGACAGGCTTCGGTCAACACAAATGAAAAACCAAGCCAAGCACAGTGCTTCAGTAATTCAGCACTGAGCTGTGAAATCCAAACTTCTGAGCGAAGCTGACCCTCTGTTCTTTAAACTCCACCCAATACTACTGACCCATCAAGTGTGCTGCTTTTTATATTTTAAGTATCGCTACTCAAATTCAGTTTCCATGGTGACACTTAAGGAGGTGTTTCTGCCCTTGCCACTGAAAAAAAGACATAATTAGTAGTCTCCCTTTGTTTCCGTGGCAACAATTACTAAGACGTACTATCTGCTCCTTTTCTTCCTTTTTTCCCTTTTCTTCCCTTGTCTTCTCTTCCTGATGTTTATTGTAAAGGTAAATGTGGACCTGGCCTCCCTGTTGGACAGTGAAGACAAGAAGTCCAAGAATAAAAGAGGGGTCCTGCCCAAACACGCCACCAACATCATGCGCTCCTGGCTCTTCCAGCATCTCATGGTGAGGGAGTGGGAGTTTGTGTGTGTATATATATATATATATATATATATATATATATATATATATATATATATATATATATATATATATATATATATATATATATATACGTATATATATATATATATATATATATATATATATGTCTGTGTGTGTAAGAAGCAGTCAGAGATGCGACAGTAAATTAGTTAAAGTAAGAGGTTTTCGGAAATGGTCAAAGAATTGAATTGAATTGAATTTAATCTCAATTAATAAGAAGTGCTTGAAAAGTAAAATATTGTTTCTTATTTTTTTCAGCACCCGTACCCAACAGAAGATGAGAAAAGGCAGATCGCAGCACAAACAAATCTGACGCTTTTGCAAGTGAACAACTGGTAAGAAGCTGTATTGAACTTGAATATTGTGCAGCTCCTCAGCACAATGCAGAGCTGTGGTGCCATCTCCTGGCCATATGGATAAAGTACACCTGAGACTGACTGAGATGCATTACACATTTTTGTTCTTAAGGCACAGAAATGTTTTTAGAAATAGAAATTATGAAAAAATATTCCTACTGAAATTGAAAGTATACCTTTGACAGAAATGAGGCTGAAAAATATGTAATTTGCTACTTTAAAATAGAAAACATTCTCATTTGAATTGGTTATGTGTCAACCAACATCACAGGTTCATCAACGCTCGTCGGCGTATCCTCCAGCCCATGCTAGATGCCAGCAACCCAGACCCAGCTCCTAAAGCCAAGAAGATGAAGTCCCAGCACCGCCCCACACAGCGCTTCTGGCCGGACTCCATCGTGGCTGGAGTTCTGCAGACACACAGATCAGGAAACAACTCAGAGAGTACGCTGACACCAGACAAAGACATCCCAAGTTTTCAAACTGTGTGATTGTAATGTGCCCACTAGATGTCACTATTGACACTTTCCTTTTATTTTCTAAGGCAAAAGTCAAGAACAAAGAGTGTCAAATTCTTCCTCTGTTCTACAGAACTCTTGAATTTTAAGTCAACCAAAAGTAATATGAGCATTCTGCAGTGTACTTTTTTCAGGCAAAGCTCTGCTTCTATCCAATAATAAACTCCACATAGTCATTTGATAAATTGTTTGTTCAGCGTAAGTACTGCCAAATACATAACTATACATATTGTGATATGGAATAATATAAAAAATATTCCAATTATTACCATAAAATCCAAACCAACTTATAGTGCAATCAAATGCCTCTCCATGCAGGATTTCTAACCTACCTGGGCCACCGAACCATAGCTGCTTGAAACAAATTTATATATATATATATATATATATATATATATATATATATATATATATATATATATATATACAGTATGCTGCTGTATATACTGTACATGCCATTCCACTGCACTTGATACACAGTTATGTTAAATTGAGCTGTTACTTTATTCATTTTACCTTTGTGTGACAGAGCTGTGAAACCACATACGTGGCCGATAATGCTGATTGTGATTGTGTCCCTGCCTCCCTCAGACCCGCTGAGTATGGACAGCCTCCAGTCACTGTCCTCAGACTCAGCCACCCTGGCCATGCAGCAAGCCATGCTGGGAACTGACGACTCCATGGACGGCACCGAGGAGGAGGATGAAGAAGAAGAGGAAGAGGAAGAGGAGGAAGGAATGGAGGAGGAAGAAGAGGAGGAGGACGGAGAGGAGGAAAATGACAGGGGGAGGCTAATGTCCAGCGAAGGGGGAGCCAGGAGGGATCTGCGCATGGAGCACAGAGAGGAGCTGGAGTAGTCGATCTGAGGGAAGACAGTATGAACTTTGATCTCAGTGGTCTCCTCAATACAGCCATCCATTCAGACTCAATGGGGACAGCTCTAATGCTAACTGTCTCTTGAGAGCATGTGAGGACATGTTAGACTTTTCTCCAGTTTATCACAGACTCTTACACAGAGCCACCATAGAGTCTAATCAGACACAATGACCATCACCGTCAGGATTACAGAGGACAAACTTTTAGGTCAATGATGAATATATGTTGTTTCATTTTCCTTTTGTATGTTCTCATGCAGTGAGCTCTTGAAATATTTGGATAGCACATTTTTTTTTACTCCATAGCTCCTGTTATTTATGGAGAGAAATCGCACAGGAACTGACAGGTTAAAAAAATTACTGCCAGTTTGAAATCATGATGCACAAATGAAGCTTCATGAAGCACTTGTGATATTTTTGACTCCACTAGATGGTGCTCTTGGTCTTTAGTAAATTAGTAAATTTAGGAAATTTCCATTACACTAGACTTTTTCTTTAAACCAAGAGCGCCACCTAGAGGAGTCAAAAAATATCACGTTTTTCCATCACTACTTTTTAGCTGCTTTCCAGTGACGAATAAAGAGGTTTGGTGCTTTCAGAGAGTTTTACTGTTACAGTGAACTAAAAAAGGAAACAGTCTTCAGTAGTTGCACATTCATAAAAAAGTTACAAAAATCTTCATCATTTAACTGTCTGAAAGTAGGCTACTCTTACTCATTTTTAATCCCCAGTCTACATATTACAGGTGCAGGGTGTAGGATCTGGGAACATTGAGCACTGAGACTCCAGACTGCGGCCAAGTGAAGCCTCTCAGTAAGAGTAGGAGAACTACATGGGGGAAATGTGAGTGGTCCTCTCTAGAGCCAGTTGTTGTTACAGTGCCGTATGTGATTTGAAGCAAAGCCAGTCTGTTTGTGTTTGGGAACTGAGCAATGAATCAAGAGGGGGAGAGCGATGCAAGTGAGCTACGTTATTGACTCCAGTCCAAGCAGGAAAAGATAACAGAGTTTGGGTGGTGAAGAAGACCCACTCCCTAAGTAGCTGTGAAGCTATCGAAAACACAGCTAATCTTATTTTCAGGTGATTATACCCCACTGGAAACATACAGTGTTTCACAGATTATTAGTATCAGAACAGCAGCACACCTCCAGCACCCTCACCATTTTGAACAGGAGTGAGGAATTTAATCTGAATTCACCTTTTTAGACCGAAATTTGATCCAGAACACTGGAATTCACTGAGAAGTCAGAAATGAATCCAGAATAACAAACAACCACTAAAACACTTCAGTTTTCTGTTCAGGAATGACAGCAAATAACTGCAATTTAACATCTCTGTCAATAAATAATAATAATGCTTTGATATTTTACTGTTAAACAGTAAATTTGAGAATTCATGGATAACAACAACACAATATTCTACACTCCTTCCTTTAAAGGGTTAATATGTAACCGTTGGTTGCTGCACCACATTCAAATTTAGCGAAGGAGCGAGAGAGCAGCTCTGCTTTCAGTCAAACTCAAACTGACACACAGAGTAGCAGGGGAACACTGCAGCACATGCATAAAAACACAACCTGTTCTCATCTGTCAAATCCAGCTGCTTTGTATCCGACACAGCTAAAGGTGACTGGTACCCATGTGTGTACAGTATGTATGTAGTGCTTGTACTTTGGTATCAGGCATTGAGGGGTGTGACAAAGTGCCAGTATTTGATCTGAATGGGCTACACACACTGCATGTGCTTATTGGCCTGGGGTCAAACCTCCACATGGGGCCTAAAAGCCCTTTGAACACAACACAATAATAAGAAAAGAGAAAATCCAGGCAGAGGGCTGCATACCTCACACACTCCTAGAATCATAAGTGATGACTGAGTGGGATTCTCTTTGTATTTTTTTAGTTTTAATCCTGCATGTTATACATTTAACTTTGCAAACGTTATCTTTCCAAAACTAGGAGCTTAAAAAAGGTTGTAATGCTGTCCAAATAGCTGCAGAAGTGACTGCATGTGTCAGCTTCCACTGCTGGGATGTTATTCACGCCTTTTAAATGACTCATAGGTTCTCAGGTTGAACAACACTCACTTGGCGCGTTTCTTCCTCATGAGCGAAACACCCGACTGCTGCAGCAAACCTCTTATAGCATGACTTTTCACCTTCTTTTTTCTTCTCCCATGAGCTAAAAAAAAACCATAGTACACCAGTGTAAACTGACTGCACATATACAGTAGTATGTATATCAGATTTTTCATATGTTTGTGTTGAAGGTTTGCATATTTATTCTTTTTTTTTGCATGGCCTCAGAAGGTAGCCCAATGAACAACATGATAATGCCATGATAATTCTGCATAAACTGTAGTTTTTGCAAACTTTCTGAATAAGGCTGTTGTATTAGATGGTGACCATACTTGACTTCAGCCATCTAGTCGGGCTTACAAAATTGCTTGTGTATTTTTGTGACGTTGAGTCTGTCACAAAATAAGGGCATGACAAGCACTGCCAGTCACTACAAAGAGCCTCACCCACATGTCAACATGGAGACGGTCAGTGACGTTGGACTCCCCAGCTGAGAGGACCAGCGTCTTTTACTGACAAACTTTTTCAAGGAGACAAGGAGGACAGTTTTGAAGGGAATGAGAAAGAGAAAGAAAACTCAGCTGCAATGTCTCTTTCAATTTTATGTGAAGGACTTTGAAGAAACTGTGAAACAATTTCAGCTCTCTGTTTTGTACTAAAACACACAAATGGAGTCGCTTGTTTCTAATGTGAAGCTAGTCAAAGAAAAACCATGTTATATTGAATGTTCTGATTGTTCATTGTGACGTATGTTGCTCATTCATATTCTTTTCTCGATTCCTTTTTAAATGGATCTTCCAGAGCAAGTGACAGACAATAGGGGATATTTCTATTTCATTTGTACACTTGGTTGTCATAATCTATTGTGTTTCAATAGACCAATTTTAATAATTAAAGCAGGTAAAGGTGCTGATTTTGACTTTGTGATGTGAATGTTCTGTGTATATTTAAGCTGAACAAACACATATATGGCTATAAAGTCCTAAACAAGGGTGTAAGCAGTTCATGAGAATATTTAAAGATGAAAAGCAGGAAACAAAATGAGCAAAACACTTGATATGAACAGAAGCATTGCTCGCTGCTGCTGTGTGTCACTTCCCAACCCTCTCACGTCCTGCTACTTTATAACCTATTTTCAGATTACACAGAAGTCTAAATATTGGTTTAACTTCCCTCATTTTCCTGCCACATGTGAGGTCTCCCACCCACTGGTTATTGCTCTAGCCTGTGATTTAACCTGCTGGAAGAAGTTGGCCCACATGTTCTCCCACCTACCATCAAAGAACCAATAGAGCTCTGAAATGTGGATCCTGCGCCCTTGGAGTGAATAATTGCATCCTTACATTGTTTTCTGTCCCCATAAAAATGGCCATTCTTTAATTGCAGTAACACTTAAATGTAATGTTTTTTTTTCCCTGTCAGACAGATTTTCCATACGAAGGGGGAGGTGATGAGGTGCTCACAACTGACAACAACATGAGAAAGCAGAGCACAAAAGTACACGTGCGTGGGAGAAAACCATATTTCCACACGTGATATAATAAAAGACTAGTTTAAGAGTATGGACATCTTTTATAGTTATTCTGCGCAGGACTTTCTGAAGAGTAGACCAGAGAAGCAGCGAAGCCGGTTACAGCTAAGGTAGGCATTTTGATTTATCAGAGTGACATTATAAAGTACTGCAGAACAACTGCTCATATATCACTCTCTAGTTGTTTCTTTTAATGATTTTATATTTAATAATGCAGTTATGGTCAGCTCAACTCAGGGCAATTCTGGGGTCTGTTAATGCTAAAGCACTGGCTGCATTCTTTTTGATAGCCAGCAGGGGGCGACTCCTCTGGTTGTATAGAAGTCTATGAGAAAACGATCCTACTTCTCTCTTGATCTATTCCCTCAGTAAACATTGTAAACATGAGTTTATGGTCTCGGTCTCTAGTTTCTAGTCTTCTTCAGCACAGCCTGATGTTCATTCAGTAAATTATGGTTCCATCTAGAGTCAAACAGACCAGAAAGCAGGGGATGCTTTAGGGCGGAGCTACCTGCTGATTGACAGGTCATTACCATTTTGGGAGTTGTCTGTTTTTGTCCTACAACTTTAACCCTAACATAACATAACAGCGTCAGTTGGCTCAGCTCAGCTCTGTTACTACTCTGTCTCTGAACCATTCATCCAGAACTGCGAAGCTCAATAACGGCACATTGTTCCTGTCTTCAAGACGATGCACCAGTATTCACACAATAGGAATTATTAAAATGATGTACCATAATCACATCACAATCAGAGTAGGAAATACTTGATGATGATGATGATGATGATATATCTTCAGGCTCTGAGGAATGTTTTAGTGATACCATATGTATTGTATTTTCACATCTGTAGTTCATGTATCTATAAGAATAATTGGATCTTATGCCACTTTTTTTTGCTGTTTTAAATGGTAAAAATTGCTTGAAATGTATTTCTATATATATTTATATATTTACCTTTAACCTTCAAGACAAAACAAAATTCATGTAACTTTCACTTTCACACTGTGAAATCCTGTTTCATGGTACAGTGATGTTTGGGTGTCGGATAAGCCTTGAAATTCACGGCTCTATCACTCTTGAGTGAATTAAAAAAAATTGTAAATGATTGTAGCCTGTAATAGCACCATGAATTACGTATAATTTGCAATCATTATGCGCCATGTCTCAAGGTCCAATCCACAAAAGGTATTGCATGAATGATATTACAGCTGAAACACTCCCATAAAGTTTTGCATTTGAATGAAATATGCCCTTTTCATCTGATTGCAGTTATGTGTCATGTGCTAAAGTATTAAAGTCCTTGCATCACTTGTGAAAGGTGAAAGCCTGATCCAGAGGCCCATCAGGACCGGATTCGTGATTCGTTGAGGACACACAGAGGCCAAATAGACCAGACTCAGGTCAGACTCAGGCTCATTTAACTTCTCTTCTTTCATTGTGCCCATAGAGCATGCATTTGATGGTGAAATAATACATAATTGATGAGGAAATATTAATCACATTCTTCCACTCATGTCTTGTTAATTAAACTGTGTCTCACTAACTCAGCTGTGCAGAACCCTCCTCCCCCCTAAACCTCTTTCATGTCCTCTCTCAGCAGGGCGGCACGGTGGCTCAGTGGTTGGCTCAGTCGCCGCACCGGCGGCGAAACGACGAAGCATGAAGCTCATCAAGGCGTGTGTCTACTCTGAGTTTCCACCTGGTTTCCAGGTGCAGCAGCCACACCATGAGCAAGTTTGGCCTGGTTTATCCCCGTGACCAATCATCCCACCGAACCAGATATTTCAAATAAAGCACCTTTTGTGCTGTACTAAAGCCAGAGATGCTATTTGCCTCGGCAGCTCAGACTGGGGTGCATTTCACCCTTTCTATGTGATTTGGAGAATTAAACCATTTATTTTTGTCTCATTTGCACAGGTTTAGCTGAAACACATGACCCTCAAACTGGACTGACTGAAAAAATCATGTTTCATCTTCTCAGTACCTGAAACTAAGTCTGAAATTCAACCCTTTAATTTGCCTGCACATCCCCTTCAGACTGAACTCTATTTACATTTATTATTTGTAATTGCTATTATCTTGTCATACTTGTTACATTTGCACTAGGTTTATAGTTCTGTGTGCAAATTTACTTGGAAATAAATTTGATTCTGATTCTGATTCATACTGACACAAAAAATGATCACCTGACTCATTTTGCTGGTTTTTAATTGCTTTGTCATGCTCACATGCCTGAAGTCTCATATTAGGTTTAGCTCCATTTAAAAATGATAATATAAAATGATTTTAACAAAGAACTGTAAATGTGGATTATTTTGCTCCCCATCATTCCAATTCAACATAATATTTATAACGATGAACTGCAGTCAATAAATGTGATGACATACTGTAGCTCCTCTTCATTTACAGCACACAATATTATACAAAATATATAATCGGATCTCATGCTGTGGTCAAATGCTTGTTTAGTTTTGAGAGATCCTGTCGGATCCATTTTATCAAATACAATTATGACACACAGTTTTTCCTCTCAAACACATACACTGCAAATGACAGAAACATGAGCAGCTGCTCTGCTGCAGAAATGCAGTAAAAATAGTCTCAGAATGACAGGGGCTGAAAAAGCCACTGGAGAGGGTTTGCTTGTTTGAAGTGGGCCAAAGCCACCATGCTTCACAGCGTGGATGGACTACAGAAACACACACACACATCAGTATTATATAGACACACACACACTCGAGACTGCCTTGCCCAGTGTGAGTACTGGAGGTCTGCTGCAGTCAGTGCCATCTGGGCGTCTACATGATCCCAGATGTCCTCTCTGTAATTAGAGCCAGAACCAGCTCGGCCTGGTCCAGCCCAAGTTCAACCTCTCATTTACAGAGGCCCTCCCTGAGTACTTAAGAAGCTTTCCAACACCATGCAGGCCTTAGAGGAACTGTTTGGCTCTGTAAACGCATTTTCTATTAGTAGGAAGCTGGAAGACTTAAGGTAAGTTGGCTATAGCTTCCATCATATGCTCATATAATTTCCTTGGGATAATTCTGTTAAATTATACATTTGATGGAATTTACTCTGAATAGGAAAAGAAAATCCACTACTCCAGAGTTTTTTTTTTTTATTACTGTAGATTTATTTGTGCTTTATTATTTCACATATAGTGGAGAACAAGAGTTCATAAGGTAGAGAGATGTAAGCAGTGACAAAGGCTATGATTCTGATTTGTACTAACATCACTGGGGGCAAACATTATTTCCCTTTTCAACTTGACTGTGTGAAAAAAAAAAACAAACAAACATTTTTTTCGCTGCGTAGGACTTCAAAATGTCTATCGCCCAGGCGGCGGCCAAGGCCATGCTATCTGATGCCCTGCTGCAGGGCAGCCCTGGGATAAACCGGATCAGTCACCTGGAGCTGGAGCTTCCTCTGGACAAGGTCATCAAGTATGTGTCTGTCGGCCTTCCACTGATGCTGGTGTGCATGGCCTTCGCCCGCGAGATCTCCCTGGGTGAGTCTCTATCCTCTCTAAAAATCATGCTGTGATGCTGTCATCCATGTTTGTCCTTATGTTGCTTATTATTTTCCTGCTAAATATAAGTAAACGGCAATGAGGAAGAACACCATACATGATAATAAAAAGATACTTTTGGCTAAAAATCTAATTTTTCATCCATCAACCACTCACACTCACACCTACGGTCAGTTTAAATTAGCCAAGTAACCTAATCCCCATGTATGTTTTTGGATGGTGGAAGGAAGCCAGAGTACCTGGAGAGAACCCACGCAGACACAGGGAGAACATGCAAACACAGAATCGAACCCAGTACCTTGTTACTGTGAGGCGACAGTGCTAACCACTACACCACCGTGCTGCCCCAGTGAATGCATGTGAATTTCAGTATTGAGAACCATGACATCACTTTCCCAACAGGCTTTTACTTTTATGCTCAGAAACATCTCCCCTTCCCTGACAAGTGAGGGAACTAAGAGCATTAACAATGAGAGTGGCAATTACACGCCACTTTCCTTAACAAAATTAGGGTGCTATAAAACAAGAGATAGAAACACTTAAACAACAGCTTATCATAAGAGGAGGACCTGCTGACTCCATCAGATGGAAACAAAAACAAGCACTTTTAGTCAACTTTCATTGACAGTGAGGACTAGACCAGTTTCAAAACATCTTGTCCCCATTTGTCACTTAGACACAAAAACATGGGGGTCTAAGGTTGAAAGTTCCAGAGGTTTCCCTTTAAGACCTCAGCATAATAAAAACCATCCATCCATTTTCTACCTCTTATCCTCTCATAGGGTCATGGGGGGCTGGAGCCTATCCCAGCTGTCTTAGGGTGAAAGACAGGGTACACCTTGGACAAGTCTCCAGTTCATCACAGGACACATAGAGACAGACAACCACTCACACTCACATTCACACCTACGGTCAATTTAAATTAACCAGTTAACCTAATCCCCATGCATGTTTTTGGATGGTGGGAGGAAGCCGGAGTACCAGAGAGAACCCACACAGACATGAGGAGAACATGCAAACTCCACACAGAAAGGACCCAGGCCTCGAACCCGGTACCTTCTTGCTGTGAGGTGACAGTGCTAATAATAATCATTGTAGCAATAAAGTGAGGCACAAGACACGAAATTACATTTGTCTCCGATCAACAGTTTATTGTTCTGTTGTTACCTCCGCTAAGGAGGTTATCTTTTCATTTTCATTTTCATTTTCATTTTCAGCCAAACGTCACCTAATTTGGTAAATAAACTAATATAGGAATCCAGAAGTCACCCATTCAGTTTGGTCAAGATCAGTAAAAGGTCAAGGTCACCAAGGTCAAATATGCGTTTTTAACCATAACTTCATGTAGGAAGGAGCTAGAGCAATGCAGCTGGTTTCAAAATAAGTTTTACTGGTATTTTGGTCTTTTTTAAAATTCAAATTCAAATGTGACAAAATATGAAATAGAGAAAAAAAATAAATAAAAAGTGCATGATATTAAAGTGAATACAATGCTAAATGTGGGTTTCAAGGTGCATCAAAATCAACACATTCACTCTTAGGTGTTGTGGGCTTGCAGGAGTATACGCTCTCTCAGAATGCTGCCTTGGCAGAGGTCTGCACTCTCTGACTGCTTTTCTAGATTCTTTTAGAGTTTTAGAGGGAAGAACAAAAAGCAGCTGGTAATCCAAAGTATATGTGGCAAGTGTATAGCCTAAGTCTGCTGCTGACTCCCTTGACTTTGAACTAAATGTCATCTCTTCAGAGCTGGTCTGCAATCAGCCTGATGCTCCTGATGCAAATTGCCATGGTGGTGATTGAGAGTAACGCTGTAATTACAAGGCAAATATCTTCTGTAGCAGCCCTTCCCCCTCCGTGTTTCAGTCAAATGAGAGGATATGTTGATTAACTATGTGTGTGGGGGTGGGGCATGGATCTGGAGCTTGATTGCGCTGCTGTCTGGAGTCTGGTGTACTTGCAGCAAGACTCAGCCAAGAACGCTGGTACAAAGCACAAATGTGGGGATGAGCTGCCAATGCCAACTGGGGAGTGTGACTAGGACAGAAATGTAGGTTCCCTTGCTGTGCCAAATCACTAACAGAGGTGAGATGAGAGGGAAGAATATTTTACAAGATTTTTATTTAGGAGGAGTTTACGATGCATGTGCCCACACATGATACACAAGTGGAAAAACACACTCAACACGCTCTCACAGGAAGCTGCATGAGAACATACAAGTGTCACAGCGATCACTATGACTTAAACTTCAGTACAGTGTAGCGTCCATCAGGAAAGTGTTAAGCAAAACATAACATTAAACTCTTGGGAGGCCCTGAAAGAAAAAAGACAGCTTTCACTGATCTGTTTAACATCAGTATGTTTGCAGAATTGGAAGCAAATGACATGAACTGCTCCACCATGATGCCTTCAGGGGTTTGTGAACAAGGACAAAGAATGTGACAGAGCTTTGCAAAACCTTCTTAGAAATGATGTACTGATAGCCTTACCCTGTTGGCTTCTGATAAAAATAAAATCCACTTTTACTGGTGTTTTAAATCAATACTTTTATAAAATCTCAAATCAAATGCACCACAAACATTTTCTTAGAAACATTATCTCTCTCTCTGTATATATATATATATATATATATATATATATATATATATATATATATATATATATATACACCACCATATATATATATATATATATATATATATATATATATATATATATATATATATATATATATATATATATACACACCATATATATATATATATATATATATATATATATATATATATATATATATATATATATATATATATATATATATATATATATAGAGATATATAGGGCGGCATGGTGGTGCAGTGGTTAGCACTGTCTCCTCACAGCAAGAAGGTACCGGGTTTGATTCCCGGCCTGGGAGTGTGTGGAGTTTGAGTGTGAGTGGTTGTCTGTCTCTATGTGTCCTGTGATGAACTGGAGACTTGTCCAGGGTGTACCCTGTCTTTCACCCTAAGACAGCTGGGATCGGCTCCAGCCCCCCCAAAGACCCTATGAGAGGATAAGAGGTAGATAATGGATGAATGTCTAAAAATACAAGCTGTAATGTCTTATCCCTCCAGATGTCTAAAATGAATATAGTGAAATAAAATGAAATAAATAAATATGAGATAAAATGAATACCCTCCATCTTGAGCCCAGATGCTAAAATAATACTTTGTGTCACCATCAAAATGTGAAAACGTGACTGATGGATAGCACATAGACACATACAGCGTAGTATAGTTGGACCATGTACTGGTTGCCTATTTTGATGTGAATTGGCAGTAGAAGTCACATCCTGACAGTAACTTAGTGGCAGTATATTTCTACTTACAGAAAGCTGGCCAGATGTGGTGTTGTAAAGAAATAGCTCCATGTTTGTCTTCAGTGGGGCACACCCTGTGTTCCCTCCCAAGCCGCCTGTTTAAGGGTGGAGCACCCTTGGGAAATGACAGATGGGTGTGCAGTATGGATTCAAGTAGTTGGACAACATGTGGTTACATCAAGGTGAACTAAGTATAAAGTGGAGGAGACCAAATGTGGAATAGCGAGTTTTAAATGCGAGGTTACCATCATGAAACATGTGATTTCTCCAGTGAATTTCTGTACGTCTGAAAAGAAAAGGCCAAGCTCACTGTCTGGTGGTGTACTGTGTGTGTGTGTGTGTGTGTGTGTGTGATGAATCAAGTGTTTAGAGACTGCAGAAAGTGATTCCCCATATTAGCAAATAACCTGATAAATCAACATTTGTTTATTCTGCAGGGCCTCAGATCAGCTGTTTCCCTCCCAGCAATTTCACCATCAAGCAGGCCAGCTATGTCGACACATACTGCTGGGACTCTCTCATGCATCATGAGTTTGACAGCGATGGGAACTTTGAAGAGCGTTCGCTCTGGGTACACAAAGTGAGTTGAGTGATTCTGATCAAGCATGCCTAATTGTTATTCCCAACTAGAGTGCCTGAAGTTAAACTGCTGAAACCTTTTTTGCACCTTATTGTAACTTGTGAAACTTCAGTTTGATGTGTCAGTGAAGCCCTTTAATAAGAAGCAAAGTACACAAGGTGTTGCTCAAAGCCTTACAAAGTGTTCAGACCCACTGCAGTTGACATTGCATTTATGGCCCAGTTCTAGAGCAGAACCTGTGGTTGTTCATTTCTACTAAGCCAATCTAATCCACTGTTTAAGTGACTCATCTTTTTGTTGTCTACCTCTCTTCTCCGTCACTGTTTTCTCTCATTTCCATCCAGATGTTCCCTTACTCTCTTCTGGCCATGGCAGTACTGATGTACCTGCCGGCTCTGATCTGGCGCCAGCTTGTTATGCCCACCCTGGGCTCAGATCTGCTCTTCATAATTGAGGAACTGGACAAGTCGTACAACCGCTCGATCCGAATGGCCCAGAGCATTCTGGATATGCGCCAGAACACTAAGAACCCCCTCACATTTCAGGCTGAACTACAAAGGTAGGAGACCAACCACTGCTGGCATGTAGCAGGAATATTAATTGTTTTTTGTCAGTTTCAAAGTCAGTGCTTCCACATCTATGTCTTCATTATCTTAATCTTATGAGTGTTGATTTGCCTCCAAACTAGAATGCCTCGTGAAATTATACCTGATTTATCTCATATTAGCTATATTATCATGAGCTCACAGCAGCATCAAATGAATATGATCTGCAGGTTAAAGATATTGTTGAGAGGTTACAAATGTGATGCAGGCAGTTTTAATAGCTAAAAGTAGGAGATTGTTGGATTGGAAATGTCCTTGCTGGTAATATGTGAGGCTGTATGAACATGATGGAGAGCATGGAGCTGAGTTGGTCTTCCTTGTCTAATTGCAGAGCCAAGAAGAAGCGATATTTCGAGTACCCTCTCCTGGAGAGATACATGCAGTGCAAACAAAACTCCTATTTCCTCGTTAGCATGCTTTTCTTGCGGGGCTTCCTCCTCCTGACCTTCATGACAGCTGCCTGTCTCTACCTGGCCTACTTCCACCTGTCTGCCTTCCTGCAGGATGAGTTCAGCTGCTTCGTCCGTACAGGCATGCTGCGAGATCAGAACTGGATTCCTGAGCTGGTTCAGTGTAAAATGATTGGCCAGTTGGTTTTTCAGGTGATAAGTGTGGCCAATGGTGCCATCTACGTCCTGCTGGCTCCTATTGTCCTCTTCAGCCTGATTCGGCTCTTCGTTTGGGACACCAGCTTCTTTTCTGTCTATGAGGTCCTCCCAGCGCTCAACCTCATCAACCGCCGTAGATTAGGCTGCCCGCTGAACGACCTCAATGTCCTCCTGCTCTTCTTGCGTGCCAACGTAGCTCACCTGATGTCCTATGGGAAGGTTAGGGCGTTGTGCTCGTTGGCACCACCACAGGTGGGCAACGCCACTGCAGGGCAGGGGTTGAGTGCTATGCTGACCCAAGAGGAGATAGAGGAGCGTGAAGAGGCTGCGATGGAGCTGGCTGAGGAGGTGGAGGAGGCCAAAGAAGAAGGGACTCTCAACCTAGTGGATATCATGACTATTCTGGGGGCTGCACAGGGAAGAGTGGTGAACTGCAGTGAGAAGAGGCCTCTGGTGGAGGAGAATATGAGTCTTGGTACTGTTACACTTATCTACACACTCAAACGCATTCTCCTAGTGGCTATTTTTGTCTACATTATTTGGGATGTACAGAAAATTATTAAGTAACCTCCAAACTACAGACTGCAAGTGCATTAAAGATAAGGTAGCACAATCAGTTCACACTGAATACAGAGTAAAGTGACACCCTCAAGGACCTGAGGAGGCAGTCTGAGAAACATTTGCAACTGTAGGCAAATTCAGTTTAATAATTGTTTTCTCTTTATTGTTGTTAAGCCAGACTGATGTGCCTACATTTCTAAAAGAGCTTTTGAAAAGCACTGGCTAATGTAGAAGAGATAGATTTGTGGTACTTCCTAGACCTAACTGCCCTCTCTATCTCTTCACAGAGCCAAACCACCAGGGGTACCATGAGTTGAAGGAGACTGCACCATTTAGTCATTACTAGGCCTCCTATGGACCGAATCAATGTGATAACAATGGGGGGTTAGATGTTCAAGAGGACTGTACCCACAAAGACTGTGTACATCAATCTGTGCTCTGAAGACCATAAAAACTCTTTTAGAATTACAGGGCAAATTGTTCTGGCTGGAAATGACAATGGATTTACAGTTATCTGCTTTTTGTATGTAACTGCGAAAGATTTTCTTTCTGTCTCTTACTTTGTGCCCTTGTATTTTAGAAGTCCAGTGATGGCTAGAGTCAAAGGAGATCATGTAAGCGGTTGTTGTAATTATGATGGTTTGAGCAAATTATAACCATGTACCAACAAGCTATCATCATGACTTGGTTAGATTATGCATTTCTGAGAAGTTGAGGGTTCTCAAGTGTGTGTGTGTATGCCTGTCAGAGGGAGAAAACTTTTTATTCATGTGAATTAGCAAAGCGTATTCTATGTAATTCTAAATAAATTAAAAGTGTAAACACTGGTGTTTCCGTCAATCATCAGTGATCATATTTGTTTACATTTCTGCAGTTGTGTCGTTATATTTGTAAAGTAGAAACAGTCTGCAGTGCAATACATCAAAAAGTCATACTGAACTATCAATTTAAGGTCAGAAGAGAGCCAGGCACTCTTAGTGTTTTTATTTTTAGTACAGGCAAGTTCAGAGCTGGATTCAAGCACTGTTGTTTCTGTGCTCAGATACTTTTCTATAAAGGCTAGACAGTATTTACAATTTTATTTTTAGTTGAAAGGTTGTGCTCCATATTATTTTCATTTTTACTTATTACTGTTATCACAATATTAGTGGCTCAGTGGTAGAGTATTTCGAACACCATTTAGGAGGTCTGTGGTTCAATTCCTACCTCCAACAGTCCATGTACTCTGGTGACCTTGAGCAAGATACCTACCCCAAAATTACCCTCAAGACATTTGTGTTTGAATGAGCACTTTCCTCTGATGGTTCTGAAAGTTCTATGTAATCTAGAGTGCTTTGAGTGCTTGGATGACAAGAAAGGCGCAATACAAATACAGTTCATTTACAAGGATGAAATAAAGTTTTTATTCAACAGAGCATATTCAGATTTTAATTAGAATAAAACACTGAAAAGCTTGTTTATGCATTTCAACACAGAAAGTAGTTCACTGAAGGTTGTTTTGGGTCAAAGTATTTGTACTGCCATCTGAGGAGAGGCTAAATTAGAGACCTACTCTTTCTTTTACATGAACCAGCCTTGGTAAAACATATATATACATAACAAACTGTTCTGCTTGTGCCATCATGTGTGACTGTTCTAACGAATGGACCCAAAATGACTGGTGTGTAACAACGGTACATTATCCACAGAGTAAGGCATGCAATTATTTTGATGAAGTCAAAGACACAAAGGCAGGCAAGTTGCCTGGTGGGTAATAGGGGCCACTCGTGTACAGCAAGGAAGCAATGTAGATCTGACATTTATAATGAACAAGTGCCTCCATCAGAAATCCAATTACAAAGTGTGTGTGTGTGTGTGTGTGTGTTTTGCAAAATGTGAAGTCAATGCAAAACAAATATGACTTGTGTTTTATCAGCGCAGCTGGAAGTTACAGGCCACAGGTCACTTTATAGTCAAGGCATTTCCAGCTCTTGGATCCCCTTTCACTGCTCCACTCCAAAACTTTAAAGGGAATGTGGTGATTCCTCTTGTCATCAACACTCATGCATATCAGATCCCATCCTCCATCTGGCAGAGAGCTAGAAAAAAGCAAACAGATGATGATAATCAAAGAGGCACATTTAACTCAGAGTTTAACACAAGGGCAAAAATGGAAGTATCTGCTGCCGGTCACGGTTGGCTGTATACTTACTAGCTGGATCAGGCCACTTGAGGGCATTATTGAGTCACGCTGAAACTCCAATGCCTTTTGTTTTGATAGCTGCAATATATTAATTTAGGGCTGCATCACAAGTGGGGTCAGTGTTGATATTTATAATTTCTGTAATCAAAACAAAAGGGAATGCAGTCTCATTCAAATCAGCCTTATCAGGCCTTCACCAGGTCCAGACTCCTCTGCCAGACTCTGTAAAAGCTTCTGTGCTGCAGCCAATTTCCCAGAGTCAGTAAGTGTGAGGAGGCTGGTGGTTTGTGATTGGAGCCCTGCCTTTTGGACTCAAGAAACTGTTGGCAGTCTTCATTGAGTTCAGTTATGTCAGCGGGCTGGACCGCAGCTTCCACTGGTTCCACTCTCTGTTTCTCAAAATGAGGGGCATAATTCTTAAAACAGGATTTGACTGAGTGAAATGAGAGATCACTGAAGGTGTCCTCAGATTGCTCTACATTGTTACTCTAGCCTGCCTGGATAATGGTGATGACTCTGTTACATCCAAACAATGCTGAGGCGATATCATCACAGGGCTTACAGAAGTCATGCAGCTTACGCCACAGCAGCGAGCTCTTTCTACCCCAAACTTTTTCTTCACCCCTGCAGGAGATCTACTAATGCCTTTCTTCCATTGTGTAAGGCAGGGAAGACACACACAGACAGCTCTGCAGCAGGTGATTAAAGCCACCCAGAACATCACTGGTATCCGTCTACTGAGCATCAGTGATAGTGGTGCCTGCATAGAGCTCAAAGGACACTAAAGACAATAGCCACCCAGCATCAGCCTGCTCTGCCAGTGTGTGTCCGCTGTCGTACCACTGACTACAGAGCAGCTTCTCCTCTCAGGCAGTGAGACTCCTCAGCTCAGTCTGTGATTTGAGCTGGGAACAGGAGGGTCGCTGTTTGCCATTTCAATTTTAAAGTGGTGACAGCATGCGAGGCAGAATCCAAAGGTAAACCATTTAGCACAGTTGAGGTGACCCCCAGTTCATGACACAATTGATCTACTATAGCTCACCTCATTGTTCAGAAGGACACTTAATGAAGACAGGGCCTTGAATCAAAGCTAACACACACACAGGCAGTGTCTGAAGATTGCCAGCGGCCAATTAATTATGGTGAGACTATACAGAGGAAAGCAGCTTGAAATGTATAACTAAAGAACAGTTGTATGGGTCATGTTTGTTTATGCGGATGTAATTTCTTTTGTAGCCTGAAGTTGTTCTTTAATTCAACAGTAGCATCATATATCGTCAAACTCATTTTGCTTGTATTTAGACTGAATTTTCACTTTAAGTACATTTTTATACCTTTACTTATTTAAATTAAGTATTATATCAGTATTTTTGCCTGAGTAAAATATTCTAGTAAGTTATCATGAAACGGTGATTCTACACAAATGGAACCACATTACAACTCTGGCTTGGCTTACTCACAGTGACCTGCTCTTTAGAAGTTTAGAGATAGGAAACATATCATTGTGGATAAGTGTGTAGTATATGTGTTATAAAAGCCTTATAAAAAAGTCAGTCGTGCCAAGCTCTGTACAATGAAGTTGTGACTTCTCTAGATCAACCTACGTTTGAAACTGCATAATTCTGAGCTAATAATTTGTAAAATGTAATGTATTTTTAAAAACCTTGCATTAAATGTAGACAAGACAGTTGGGATGGCTGGGTACACGTCAGGATGCTATTAGTACAAACTTAATCTCTTTAAACAACAAAACAATGTATGCCATAGACGCTTATGTGATCAGAGCCAGAGGGAGCATGGGAGACAAAGAGCAACTGTGAACTAAAAATATAACACTCAAAGGCCGTCATTTGATCATATTGTGACATTTCAGCCAGGTGCCCAACAGCAACTGCCCAATAAAGAGTATAAAAGAGTGCCCGTTTCATTTGAATAGTCAGTTTGTGTGTCTAAACCGGAGTGATGACAGAGGTATATTGGTTCTGTGCATGAAACAAAGACGCAGAAACTTTAGCTTCCATTCAGCTTGATTGCAGAATTATTTTGCAACACCAACAATAATTTTTTACATGAGTAAATACTAGACCAGCTCTACTGGCCCTGGATGTGTGGACAGGAGCATTTTCCTGATGAAACATCCAGTTTTGACCCTGATGGAATGGAGCATGTGCAAAAGGGAGTAAATGCGTTTCAAGAATGGCACAATACTTGGCAGAATTCAATGTGCCAAGACAGAGAGATGACCAACACCAGCAGAACTCATTCATCCAAACCAGGATACTGCCTCCACCATGGTTGACAGTAGGTACTGTATATGCTGGAGTTAATGCTTCGAAAAGCTGCAAACTGGACTCATCTGACCACAGAATCTTCTTTCACTTCCCGGCTGTCCAGCTCTTGTGTGCTTGGGCCCAACGCCTTGTAGGGCTAACCTCTGTCTCACATTCAGGGGCTTCTTGACAGCCTTGTAGGACCTTAAGCCATGATCTAAAAGTTGCCCCGTACAGTGTGGGTGGAACACTGGACGCCAGTTTGGTTTGACCACTGCTGCTGAAGCTCCTGTGATGTCATTCAGCGGCACATGTGGCTCAGGATGCGGTCATTTCTGGCTGAAGAAACCCTTGGACGCCCAGATCTTGGTTTGTCTCCCAAGCTGTTGGTTCTTCTGTATTTCTGCTGAGTGTATCCAACTGCTGAAGGACTGCATCTGCACTTCCTGGTTATCTGGCAGCAGATGTACCCTTCCTGGCTGAGAATCTGTATCTTCAGACATGTTTCCTGTGCTATGTTCCTTGTTTTAGCCATTTTTGTTACTGAAGAACTGTCAAATGTGCTGGCTTTATATAGACAGAAAGCATGGCAACAAAACTTGTATCTTTTAATAAAAAAGCACAACCTTCATTAGTGGATCACTGATACCAAAATAACCCAGTACTCTAAATTTCTTGTGTCTTTTTATGGAACCAATCAATTTTAAGTTTTATGGCTTTTTTTTTTTTTAGTATTTTGGCTGTGACTGTAATAAAAGAAATTGCGCTTGAAGACATTCAGTGCAATATTTCACAAATTCACAAGGTATCCAAAAACTTTTTTCCACTATTGTATATAACTTGCATAACAAACCCCGTCATTAGCATCCTATTGTACAGTTTACATGACATTATTCAGAAAAAAAACACTGAGCTTTACACATTGTACCTTTTTACCACAGATTCATGTATTCTTAATGTTACACTGATGTACATATTTATACCATTCTCAGCTCTTCATAGATGTTGTTTTACTCTCACATGTACATGTACACATTTTAAGTTATCCACTTTTAACCCTTTACATATACAAAAATGCAAATAGTGATGGACAAATGAAGCTTCACCAAAGCACTTGTGATATTTTTTGAGTCCTCTAGATGGCGCTCTTGGTTTTTAGTAAAGAAGTAAATTTAGTAAATTTTCATTACCCAAGTTTTTTTTTTTTCTTGTAACCAAGAAAGAAGCTTCATTTGTCCATCAATACATGCAAGTTTTGCAAATAAACTATCCTCTCTATCCTGTTTTGGGAGTCCCCGTCTAATGATTCTCTTCTGTAATTGAAGCCCTGTGGTACTTCACGTTGTCAGATTTTTGTTTGAGTTCCAAAAATTTCCAGCTTTTACTGTTTTATGATATTTACGTGAGCAGTAAAAAAACTACCATTTACACAGCGCCAGACTAGGACTGACCTCTCGTGTGACTCCAGTCTGCCCTTCACTTTTGACTCGTAGCGCTGCCGTTCTGCTTACCTCAGGTGCCAAAGTCAAGTACAAGTGTCAGCAGGTAAGGATGTGGGATGACAGGAAAAGGGAGGGCTAACATTGTGTTTCAGTCAGTGCTGTCAACTGCACTGATAATGCCATGACAGGTGGACATATCTCCTCTCTGCTCTACTTCTGGAGAACATTGAGCAAGTGTGACTATCATTTCAGCTCATTTATCCACTTAGTCATTTAGACCACATACTCAAAAATAATCATCCGTTTATTCGAGAAAAGAATCACATTATTCAGAGCATGTGCTTAAACATGCACACACAGACAGAAGGAACGAACGTGTCTTAAAACCTCTGTTATTTGTTGTGCATGATGCTGCTGCTCTCTTTTTTATAAGCTTAGTTTTTGTGGTGGGATGATTATGATATGTGAAGCTTCCTATGTATATTTTTTGTGGTTTTGTACAGTTTTCACGAGCCATCTATTTGCTTTTGTATTCAAAGTCTTATATTCCCATCAATTTCTGGACTGTGCAAACATATTCCTCGGATTTGGAATTAATTCAGTTTCAAAATGAAGACTGGAAAATGCAAATTTTCTAAATGGCAGAAATCCCACATCCAGATGACGACGGAAATCCAATCAATTGCTCCAATCTGTCCACCAGATATCATTAGCAAATCTGTTCTGAGGCTCTTGACTATTCCTGCCAAAATGAAGACCAACACACAAAGTGATGGGTAAACATTACCCAGCAGTAACACAATTTAGCTGATCCTTACAATTATATGTTAGTAATTCACGCATACACACACACACACACACACACACACACACACACTCTCTTTGTCCCTTGTGTCAGACTGTAGTAATTACAATCAAGTAGTAAACATCCCTCTTGGTCTGTGGTATATGTGGTATGGTACATGTAGTCTCCTAAGAACATGTGCAAAATTTGGTGATGAAAGATCAAAAAAAAATTGAAAATGCCTTCAGGGAAAAGTTCTTAAATACACACAAGTGCGATTTGATGTGGGTTGATGGGACTTGAAGGGGAAGTTCTGTTTTTTACAAATTGGACCTTCCCACTGCGCAAAAAGACGTTGAAACAACACTAGTGTAGGCGTTATGTTGAAACATCATTTTAGGGTAATTTTTTTACGTCCAATCTCGGTCCACTGAAGGTGCAGACTGTAACGCCACGTGACATCTTTTTTCCGACGTCTTTCGGACGTTCAGTATTTACATTCCCAGGACCTCCAGATGAGGAATAATTCTAGTCCAAATGAGGTCCACATTATATTTAAACTCGTTTTATTCAGTTTAGTTAACAGGTTTTCCACCTTCTAGAGCCACAGTTACACATGTTGTGCTTGAAGATTTAAGATTCAAAACCCAATCCATCTTCAGAAACACACAAAATTAAGGTTGCTACTAGTGATGGACAAATGAAGCTTCATGAAGCAATTGCAATATTGTATGTATGTATTGTATGTTGTAGTGCTCTTGGAATTATTAATGATTAAATTAGTAAATTTACTAAATTTCCATTAGACCTTTTTCTTTAAACCAAGAGCACCATCTAGAGTCTAGTCAAAAAATATCACAAGTACTTCATGAAGCTTCATTTGTCCATCACTAGTTGCTACCACCAGTTACTAATAGATAGTAACTGGTGGTGCTGATGTGTAAAATGTTCAGGTAGGACAACAGAGGAGGAATGCCTTTGTTGTTCGGAGTGGGATTTGCGGCCAGGAGATGAATGTTTTGTTAGGTCCATCGCCACGGATGCAGGCAGGCAGTCTGTTTTCCAGCTGAATTCTCTCAAATTTGGGACAACTCCTGACTCAAATGAGAATAGTAATAATGTATCCCATCTTATTAAACGTCTGTTATTTGAGAAATGGTCAAGTTTGTGTTACTTACTGGTTGCATTTCTGTGCCCCATTCACTCCTGTTAAATGGATACTGTCAAATCCAAATATCTACAGAAATACTCCAAATGACTCCAAAGTAAAATGGGTGAGTAAATGGCAGTATTATCCCAGAAATAAGGTCCAATTTGTCAAAAACAGTACTTCCCCTTTAAGGCAGATTTGTAGAGGAAGGATTGTTATGTCTGCTATGATCACAAGTCGTCAGTTGTTCAAAACGCATCAATCACTTGTCAACAAATGTTTTACTCTTTGGGGGGCTGGAGCCTATCCCAGCTGTCTTAGGGTGAAAGACAGGGTACACCCTGGACAAGTCTCCAGTTCATCACAGGACACATAGAGACAGACAACCACTCACACTCACATTCACACCTATGGGCAATTGAAATTAACCAATTAACCTAATCCCCATGCATGTTTTTGGATGGTGGGAGGAAGCCGGAGTACCCAAAGAGATCCCATGCAGACACGGGGAGAACATACAAACTCCTCAGGAAGAGCAAGAGAGCAGGGATCCCTCTTCAGGATGGACAGACAGGAAATAGTTGTAATTTGTACAGAGTAATAATAATTAAAAATACATATGGATGTGGACAACAAAAGTTGATACATCTGGAAATGTATGGAGAGAATGTTCAGGAGGAAATGTTGTGAAAACCATTTAGGTTTAGGCAACAAAACCAGTTGAAAACAAGTATGTAATCTAGCAAAATATGTTCAGCGAAACCTAAGCCTAAGTGGGCAGGAGCACTGATCTCCTGGTTGAAGGTCCTGTGTTTGTAATCAGCCTGTCTTGCAGTCAGTCTTCATTAGCTCAGAGCGTAGCATATTCACACTGATGTGTTTCATTTGTAGCCAGTCCAGATTACATGGCATGAAATCCAAAAGTAAGAACGCTGTTGTTACTGCATGCAAAACGACTTATGCCGTGTCATTCATCCATTATTTGATGAGACTGGGCGGATAGAAGACACCACAGTACATGTTGACGGTGTAATTGCTCAGGCCGAATCACTTCTCTCTTCACGAGCCAGAGAATATGTCAGATTCTTTCGGTTTCATGTCAGACATTTTCAAAGACCCAAACTCATTTGCATGAGTGAAACAACTGGAAACAGTTTGACCTCTGCCTTGTAGCTGCAAATTTAATTAGTTGTGTTGTCCAGTGGTATCAGTGAAAAAGAGCAATGTAATCACATTACAAAGTAAACCCAATGATATCTCGAAAAAATGAAAAAATCGAAAGCAATCACTGTTTTCCCATGTTTCTATTATTTTTCCTCTTTGATTACATTGGCATAATTATGAGATATTGGCAATATAGTGCAACAAGTCAAACAGCAACTTTATTAACTCTTTGACCACTGACATTTTGACGTCATTTAAAATCCGATGCTTGAGTGTCATTGAGGTAATAATACATCAAAGTGTTTTTTTTGGCAGCAGGTCATCGATCACGGTCTCACACAGCCTGTGAATAATGTTGGGGCTTCTGGGAGATGTAGTCAGAGCATAAAGAGACAGCATATGCTGTCATATATGAAGTGGAGACGATCGTGACCAGAGCGCAAAACAGAATCTGGACAAAAAGTGGTGATTTTGGTGAAAGTGTCCTCTACTCTACCTTTGATAAAACAAGAATGGAACAAGGTAAAAACAAACATTTTTTCTTCATCAAATAGAGAGTCTCTTCTTTCATTTGAGTTATTCAGTGTTTTCAGAGTCATAGGACAAAATATTCTGTGGGTCTTGAAATATGACTCAAAATGGGCAGAAATGCTGGAACAAGACATTTTCTGATTTACAAACATGGCTGGCACTCAATGAGTTAAAACCATGATCACAAACTTCTCTACTATAGATTGAATTTGTTTTTAACTATTTTTGATTGTCTGTCCATGTTGATATATGCATGTGTGCTGAGTGTACACATGTGAATGTACAGTAAGTGGTGCACAGAGTGCATAGTGCTTTATTTGTATCTGTCCTCTCAACATCATTGCAAATGAAGGACGTCTCTCAATGATCCCTGAATAAAGGTTGAAAGAATGATTTTTGTGAAGTGGTAGACAGACAGCTGCTCTGCTGTTTGCATTCATGTACTGTTGATGTCCATGTATTCATGTCTCCATACATCAATGAGATAAATAGCCATTAAAACTTCAGTGATGCTGCAAACTGGGTCTGTGAAAGATTTCCAAGAATGTTGCCAATGTTTATTGGGAATTTAAAGGTGAAGGCAAGAGGTTTTTTTTGGGACTCAGAATATTTCTTTTTTCACCATGACTAACTTCAAACAGCCAGAACATATCAGCTACCTGAAAGTAGGTTTTCAAGGTGAACCTGCATTTTGCCTCCTAAACACTTCCTCTACAAAATGAAAAAAGAACCTCATCCAGTTTGTACATCTGTTCTCAGACTTTTACTTATTACGTGACATTAATCAGGACCTGAGGAATTTAACCTGTTCCTGCCAACAAGTGAATCAGAACACCTGAAACCCTGCAAAGCGTAGAGTCCTTGGTGTATGCATTCATTGTGTCATCTCAGAGGTTAGGTTTAAACATACTGTACTTGTACACGTTGGTGTTACAGGTGATGATTATTACTCCTGTCATGTGTTCCTCAGCACTTCCTACTGATAAAATACTCTTGGCTTCCAAGCTGTTTTGAGCTCTTTTGAATGAGCTATTTATCAAGTGGCTCTGAACAGCAAATGACTGGCTCTGTTGAAAACAGGCATCATGTTTCTCTTGACTGAACCCTAAAAGTGACACCATGTGGCTCAGCTTCAGTTTCTGTGGATACAAAGCCACATCTGGGTCTTTCTTATTGTTTTTCTGTTTCTTCTACAAACAATCTGTGCTGCCTTTTTCTTACTTTACTCCTCTTTTTTCTGAAACATCAATGTCTTACCTCTTGGATTAAGGAAGCTCTGACCATGAGTCTATAATGTATGTCAGTGATTGTTTAATAGGGGGTGAGTTATTCCTTACTCACAGATTTAACTTGAATATTAATCAGTTCAAGTCAGTTTTATTTCCTTAGCCCAATATCACAAATTAGCCTCAGAAGCCTTTCCAATCTGTACATGATATGATACCTTCTGCCTTTATAAACCTTCTCCTGGCTTTCACAGTACACCAAATTAACCGCCAGAGATTTAAATTGAAGAACCACACTTCAGCCACCACTCTTGGAGCTGTCGTCTCAAGAAGTTCTCTGATGATACAGCTATTGTTGGATCTGATGGGAACTATCAGGATTACAGGACCATCATCACTGACTTTGTCGACTGGTGTGAGCGTAACCATCTTCAGCTCAGTGCCAGGAAGACCAAGGAGATGGTCATTGACAGACTCCAACAGAGAACATCGAGGGTCTGGACACTGACATGGTGGAGACGAACAAGTACCTGGGTGTTCACCTTCACAATAAACTGGATCAGATGTCCTGTATAAGAAGGGCCAAAGTCGTCTCCACCTGCTGAGGAGACTGAGATCCTTTGGAGTCTGCAGGACTCTGCTCAGGACCTTTTATGACACTGTGGTGTCTGCAGTGTTTTATGCAGTGGTCTGCTGGGGAGCAGGGAGCACAGAGAGGGACAGGAAGAGACTGAACAGGCTGGTCAGGAGGGCCAGCTCTGTCCTGGACTGCTCCCTGGACTCCATAGAGGAGGTGGCTGAGAGGAGGATGTTAGCAAAGCTCACATCCATCATGGACAACCCCTCTCACCCTCTGATGGACTGTGGAGGCTTTAAGCAGTTCCTTCAGCTGCAGACTCAGACTCCATCCAGCTAGAAGGAGCTACCACAGCTTATTCCTACCATCTGCAATAACTGATCCATAATTTGGGAGCAGCGACAGAAAAGGCTCTGTCCCCTCTGAGCTTGGACCTCGGTACCTGCTCCTGAAGGTACCGAGGTCATTTACCAAGGGTTCATTTTAAGACTCTTTTATTTGTTTTAAAAGAGTCTTAAAATGAACCCTGAATTGAACGGACAGCCAGTGGAGGGAGGCCAGAACGGGCGTTATGTGCTCCGGTTAAAAGTATAAAACACATAAAGCACGTTAAAAATGTACCTGACTGATCATTCATGTCTCCATGACACAATCTTGACACCTGTCTTGTTTTGAATTTTTGATTCCTCTTCTGCTCTCTCAGTCTTTCAGGTCAACTTGGCCTAAATGTTCTCTTCTTGTTAAAGGATTGCTCAACTTCAGTCAGTTTGAAATTCAGCGCTCTAAAGCTGGCCAGCAGATCAGTTTGGACGTCGGTTGCTTAGGAGCTACATGAGTGCCAGCACATGGTCTCACAATGCGCTGCAGCCTGCTGGTGTTGTTGTCAAGAGCTATTGGCACGACTAGATTTTTGCTCAGTCTGCTCAGTCCTTCATGTCAGCCTCAGCTCCCTCTGTCTGCCAGACACACACACACACACACACACACTGACATACTGTATATGACAGCAACAACCTCCCAGCAAGATACACAAGAGACATGGTTTGTTAATGACAATGTATAAACATATTTCATTTCTATCAGCATGTTATGTGGCCACTTTTGATGTTTGATATTGAGCAGTGTTGATAGCTTACATGTCTTGATGTCAGGAGTCAGAGAAATTCCCTCCCTCTGCCAAATAAGGCTACTTAGATCAGCTCTCTCCATCTTCATGCACATGGATGGATTTCTGAGCGGGCCTGTGGGCACAGGCCTACACACCCGCCCTACAGACAGTCAAAATGATTAGAAAAATTATTAGTATGTCTTCCTTCTACCTGGGAGGTCTTGACTATCTTTGTCTTTGCTGTTCCTTTTGTAAGTTAATAGAAGTTAAATTACAAATGAGGAACCTCTGAACTTTTGAACTCTGCTCACCATCATAACACAAGATCTGACATCTGAGGGTTTTTTATGACAGTGTAATATCACTTGCTGCTCATCAGCAAATTTCCAGGCACCCTCGAAAGATGTGCCCCACATTTGGAATTTGATTACGGCCCTGAGAATGCAGAATGTGGGTCACTTAAATTTGCCTGAAATGCCAGACATCAGAAAGGTCAGAAAAGTCCACGGTGAAATGGGTTGAACCCGTCTGTCTACCCAGACGTGATTATAGATTTCCTCCACTGTGACACTGATGCCATCATACTTTAATTATAGGGACACTGAATAAGGTGCCGTGATTGGAAATGTGTTTAGTGCTGGGTTCAATTAAGAAGGATAATACTAATATATTATTATCACACGGTTATATCCTTCCTGTAATTTCAATCTGGTAATTCATAACTGCACTTCATCACTTTCTAGTATACATCAGACATGGCAATTAATCAACCTTTTGCTAGGACACCATCACCATTACATGGGACCAGAAAAGCTGTGTAGCATGGTGTGGTGATCATATCAAGGAAAGCCCAGTGACTGTAAGTCAACACAAGATTTTCTTTTTTTTATATATAACTTCTCCATGTTGAAAAATGCCAACTGGTATGCCAAGCAGTTAATGAAATGGACCACACAGACATTAATTCTTGCCTGGGAAATAATTGCTATAGATTTTTCAAATGATCAATTACCCAATATAATGGCTTATTGTTTTTGAGCTCATTCCCATAACACTGCACATTAATCTCAATCAAGAGTTTGTAAGTTTGATTTACAGAACTTCCATGCTTCTTTAAACAAGAGACTATACCATTTCTTTTCTTTGCCAATACCTCCAGTTTCATTCTGAATGTGGATATTATGAAATGTACTTGGCATTGTGGTTTCCAGGCTGTTGCTCTTGTCAAGTAGTTTGCATCCGAGTTGACTGCCTACTCAACCATCAGAGAGACAAAGAGACTGCTGTTCTTATCCCTCTCACTAAAAATTCTGGTCCATATGTAAGATGCTGCAAGGCTGGACAGTCAGTTTTTTCTTGTAAATATTGTGCTAAGTGGCATACCATGATAGGCAAACATAACTTAAGCCAGGATGATTGTGCATATTAATTTGTTAGAAAGTGAAATGGATGTTTGCCTTTGTAAATCCACAGCAGCTGACAGTGGGATGACAGAAGCTTTAATGACGTTGCTGTCAGTGAATGGGATGCTCTGTACATGTGAATGTGTGGGAGCTCTCATAGTAAAGCACTGTATGTCATAAACTCATGAATCATATAAAATGTACAAAATGAAAAATCTTTTTTTTTAAAGATATTGTTACCTTCTCATAAAATTAGGGCCCATCCAGATATCCTCCTTTTTTACTGGTGTGATATTTAGTCCAGTCTCGACATTCAAGAAGAGGTGTATTCAATTTTGGCTGCACTCTGTTCTTTTCACAGGTGCATTAATATTATAAGCTGTCTCTTAATTACATTCAGTAAGCCTCATGCATAAAGAGGAAGGGCAACACACATTTAAGTGTGAAAACTTATCAATAATGTAACGAATTTGAACAATAATGAATAAAATGAAAGACTGCCCCATTGGCCAATAATACGTGTAACAACTGCAGTTTGCAAGTGTTCCTCTTTTTTATGAATAAAAACATTCACATCACATATATGTACATATATGAAGCACTTGTGATATTTTTTGAAGCTTCATTTGCCCATCACTAATTATACTACTAAAAAAAGATTCCGCAAATTGTGTTGAAAGGACCATTCCATCAATAATGACACACACAAGATACCAATATGGTCCCTTTTGCAAATGATCATTGTCATTTGTGTGGTGTTTCTGTAGAAGCTTCTTTGTCTTCTCAGCCAGGGAACATAATAAAACTGTTTAAACATTTATAAGTGCATGGTTTACAGTACAAAGCCCAAGTGTATTTAGGATGTGTCTAACTCCAGTTAAAGGGAGCAAAGTAAGGTGCATGGGGCAAAGGGGTATGTTTAGTCGCTTGATTAATGATAGGTGTGTTCTGGTTTTCATGATTTCACCTGTACATGCTGGAGAGGTGGTGCACGTGTAAGTTGGGTCATTTGATTTTCACCATAAAGAGATGTGCCAGGCACTGCAGCTGAGTTCAGAATCCAGTCTCCCAAGCTAAACAACATGATAGGTTACTGCCTTTCAAATTGACCAGTCTGATTTCCAAATGGACAGGCAAGCATTGTTTGTTTGTGAAAGACTGTGGTCATTGAAGAACAAAGGTCTGTCATTTCATTTTAAGCATCTCACATGGGCATGTAATCCCCAGCCAATAACAAAACACAGCAGCCTGCTCAGGTTATATATGTCTGTGGTTCAGAAGGTCAAATGCAGCCGCTCTGTCACACCCCTCAGCTTCTATTACTGAGGAACAATTCTTCCTTTAGCTCTGTCCGATACAAAGTGGTCATCTTTGACGGATGACAATGACTTGTGTACCAGTGGAAGTGCACCTATGATCCCTGTATGTCTGCAGTTTGACGAGTGCAGCCTGTTTGTCAATGGCAACTTTGAATGCTGTCTACTGACAAAAAGCAATCAACAACAGTTACATATTATGCCTTTAAAGTAGTGCATCTTTATGCTATCAAATAGATAGCAACAATACAGGAATCCATTAAAATTATATGATGAAGTGGCATGTTTGTCTAATTATATCATTATCATGTGGCAGGAAGATATAACAACCCAGAGGCCTTGGAGTCATTTGGCTGGGACAGATTTCTGTGTGTTCTTGTGTTTGCATCAGACTGAAAGGACTGTTAAGCATGGTACATTAGGCCCGGGAGGAGGCTGCCTTGAATGGCTAGTTGAAAAATCTATTCACACTGCTGATTTGTCATTTAAAAACTTTGGAAAGTATAAATGCAAGGCCAGGGAGGCAGGGAGTCAGTCAGATTTGGGGGTACTAAGCGTAAGCGTAAATCAGTCTAAACAATGATATACTAAACATATTCATCATATCAATTATTCAATATTTAGTCTCATCCTAAGCACCTATTTGGCCTATAACAACTATCTAAAACTTATTCCTTCTAAAACTAAATTATAAATTACGTAATGTCATGCGAAGGAAAAAAAATAAAGAGCTAATCTTTTTAGTCACTCATTAAAACAAAACTAGAAAACTGTTTTATTTCTACACTCAAAAAAGCCAAATTGGGTGTCTGCTACATAAATCTAAAGGCCAATTAATACTCGGGCGGACTGTCAGTGGCGCGGTACCCGCAGATATACAGTCGTAGTAACAATGTAACAATGTTAGTACAATAACAATGACAAAGAAATTAATCAACATGTAAGACAAAAGATATAGGCCAGCTATACATTTTCAACTAATGGCTGCTGCCCAATACACAGGCTTATACAGACTGCTGATGGACATACCAGACACCAAAGAGATATTGTCATCATCATCTGCAGATGAAGCTTGTGCTTCAGCAGCAATGACAGTGCTGATCTCAAGCTCCAGCCCTTTCTCATCATAGCAAAGTACATCAAAGCGTTGGAAGTGAGCTGCTGGTGTTGAAATTTTGGCAGCATTCCGACTAGATGCTGCTGAACCCTGGCAATGTGAAGATCCTTCCTGACAATAAGGCAGGGACAGCAGGTTGGCCTCTAATCGGAAGGACAGTGGTTTGATTCCTACTTCCATCTGTCTATGTGCTGTGGTGTCCTTGAGCAACATATCTGACCTGGTATATGAATATGTGTGTGAATGGATGAATGTAATATGTAACGTAAAGCGTTTTGAGTGGTCGGATCACTGGAAAGGTACAAGTACAGTCCATTCACATGGTGACACACACGGTACGGTACAGCACAGCTCTACACTGTTGTGGCATTTTTCCACTAGTACCTGGTACCTAGTACTAGGTACTTTTTCCGTACCTCCTCAGCCCTGATTTCCAGCGAGCCAAAGCGATACTAAGACATGATGTCAGCCACTGACGTCATTGGATGCGCTATGTCCAAGAAGACAAAGAAGCCAAACACAACTCGACTCCACCATTTTTTAAAACTGCAAACTGCTTCACTATTGTTACACGAGAAAATGGCATCTCAGAAAACAACGCCATGGTCGGTCAAGGACAAAAAGCCACAGAGCAAGCAACAAATACATGATCGCCTCGGTGTCCTCCATTGTTTGTGATAGTAGTGTTGTTGTTCTTCTTCTTCACGGTTTTCTGTGTCGCATGTAAATGAGGTCATGGCAGTCTTGCACTACCATATGACGACCCCGCCCACGCCAAGGAGGTACTATGAGGTACTCAGCTATAATGGAAAAACACCAAAAACTGGGCCGTATCGTGACGTGCCGTTACTGTGTCGTGGAAAAGTGTCATAAATGGGCTCATCTCCAACAGCCCGACAGGTTTGTGCATGGCATTATATACTGTGGGGTTCCACACATTCTTGGGTATGCACATTCTGCTCATGAGTATTGTCCATAAAGTTCACTAATGGCCAGAACCCATGTGAGTATGATGGTATTCTGTTGGAAGTGGGAATCCATTCCATTGTTTAGATAAAAATCTGGCCACAGGGATCTTGTTCTGGCATAGCTGGATGGGCACAATAAACTAAGCTGTAAGACATAAATCAGCACTCTATTTTTGATGGAAACATGGGCAGGAGTTGAATGGTGGAGTGCACACATAACTGATGATGGTTATGTCATCCAAATGACAGAAACTGCTTTCCCTTAGAGATATGCTTGTCCTTCAGTGTCCTTTCATGTCATTCACTCCTCTGCTTACTATGAATAATGCAGCTGGAGCATGGCTGGAGCATGATGATGACAGATAATACAATTGCACAGCAGCTTTGTTATATAATCTACATCAAATGAGGACAGGGTAATTTGTACGTCTTACCAAAGGTAGTAGAGTAACGCAGCAGTGGAGTATATTTTGCTAACTTAATCTATTCAAGGTCCCTAGTGTCAGTGCCACCAACACAGGTGGCATGGTCGACTGGCTCACTCTTGATTGGTCGGCCAGCTCCTGTGGCCGACCGTGGTCAGCACCTGTGTGGGCACTGGCAGCACTCCACTCCTACTGTGGTGCTCCAAGGCCTCAGAGAGCTTTCTAATATGTTCAATGTTATAAAACCCTCTTTACATCATCGTGGATGACATACACTACCTGCTGAACCGCATAACAGTATTGCCATGTGTTAATCTTAACTTTTGCACTATTCCGCATTGTGTGTACCTTTTTCATCTGTTTCCACTTCCTACTTTGTATTGCAACAAAAAAGTATTTCCTGCAGGATGATTCAAGTTTTACCTTTTTTTCTTTTCTTATCTTTGTTCAGACCAAAATTGCAAACTTTGTAACTTCATTTAATCTTGACAAAGGCAGCATATACCAGCTTCACTCCTTCCATTCTTACCTTTCAAAACAAAAGCTCTAGACATAACCAGGGTTGGGCAGTAACGGTGTTACTAGTAACACTGTTATTAACGTCGCTACTTTTGACAGTATATAATACTTTTTAAATAAATAAACGTACTTACCGTTACAAAATGGTGCATGGTTGGTTGGTTGTCTGTAACGTGGTAAATGATTTCCTGATTGATGCATTCAAATTGCTTTCATTCATGCTCACAGATGGCACTAACGACAGGGGACATGTCCCCCTCAGAATCATAGAGACACCATAGACTCTATAGAGACACTGATAAGTCCCCTAACTTTCCCCCAGTAAAACAGAGGATTTATGTCTTTGCTACAGCATCGGGAGCCCTGGTTTGTGTGATTTGATTCATGGTGCATTCAATTTGTACACAAATGTTAGATTTTCCATGCTTCAAGTCAGAATATTGAATTAACAGAACATAAGTCAGAATAAACAGTAGCTACATGTTTTGTTGTACAATCTGTGAGGCTGGCACTAAGGCATTAAACTTTGAGGTTACTTTGATCTGAGCTCCAAGTTCCAATTTCCAGTGAATACAACATAAGGCAAACTCTCACTCCCCAGGGTCTTAAAAAGGAACCAAACAATTCTTTTTGATGTAAGTAATCAACAAAGTACTTTTTACTTTACTTTTTAAATGCAGTAACTAATAACTGTAACTAGTTACAATTTTTCAGTAACTAGCACAACACTGGACATACGTAACACTGAAGAACTATGAACCAGAGGGAGGGTAATAACCCTCAGAGTTTCACTTAAGTTCACACTCAGGCTATAGATTTACTTCCGGCAGACTGGTTTGATCAACATGAAGCTTTCCAGTTGCACTGGCTGGATCAGAAATTAGTCAGTTGACATTTACATTTACAGACATTTACAGTCGACAACACCAAACCACATATATAAAGAAGTAATTAATGAAATTGCTCAAGTATTACCTAATGAAAAATATTACTGGGATATATGCTAGTTGCTCATTTAACGTCACAGTATGATATGGTTCTCTGTGGTCCCAGAGCTGACAGTTTGTTTTACATTGGTTACAAACTCAGAATGCTCCAATGTTGCATGTCCACAGCACAGCAAGAGAAGGCAACATGATTACATCTCTACGATTGTGATTTTAATGTCTTAATTTTCTTTAAATAAATGAGAGAGAACTAAACAACTAATACTAATAACTTTGCACTCGTGTCATCTTTTGGCTCTATGTTCAATTTGCTCCATGTGCTGACCACCTGATTGTTTTTAAGAAGCAGCTTCTAGATGCCAGAAAAGAAAGTTCAGTTATTTTTCCACAACACTCTCTTTGTACTTTTGATTGTACAGCATGTGCATTTTTTACCCTCAATGCCAAGCATTCGGTGACAGAGCTATTCTAATACCTACCATTATTTCCTCTCATCTGTCACAATTTGGGCGCTTTACACACCAGTGAATAACAGTGATGGTGAGCAGCTGCAGATTATTTTTTTTTTTATAGAAATGGGTCACATCCCAACAGTCTCCACTAATTATACTATTGTTCTGCAAACAGGCAGTTGCACATATATTAACAAAGCATTACACTGAGTGCCTTTCATCCATAATACATGCCAGCACTAATTGGATTTGCAGACTTTTATTTGTCTGATGGTCCAGGACGGTCATTATTTTTCATCTTCAAAGCAAATACATCTCATTAGCATTTTGTCAATATATTGCTGTGTTCATCTGGAACTGTACCCCAGTGAGTTTATTGATAGTGAGGCTAAGATATCTCAGTTGAGAGAAACTTTCATTTGATGCACCTTTGGGTTGATATTTTTTTGTATCAAGGTGCTATAGGGGGTCATGTTGAGTTCATTGATCCTTCTGTCATTTGTCCCACTCCTCCTCCATCTATCTACCTATCTATATATCCTGCTGCATTTCTCAGTGTTGACTTTTGTCTCAACTGTTCACACAGGACAAGTGCATCTTGCAGATCCTGTGACTGTCAGCCTCAAGGCTGGAATATACTTCTCCGTCTGCGTAAAGAGACCAACAGAAGAAATGTGAGCTTTTTAACCGAGGAGTTCCATCCTCACCTGAAATGTAAAGTCATTTCAAGCAAAGCGATATAATATGCATGCAGCCACCTTTCCAAACAACTCAATTCTCCAAACAATTCTCCAGACTCCAAGAAGCTTCCCACTGGAAATTGAGGTGTAACGGTTGTGAGCTGCTTTTAATCACAAGTGATGAAGATTTGGACAGTATGGACAGTAAGCTGCTCAATCTTTCCTGTACTGTACAAACAAAAATACATATCAACCAATCAGTGCAGAAAAGGCATAAAATACTAAATAAACATTCATCACAATACAGGAAATGTGTTACATGCTTAAATTATATTGGTAATAATAATAATAATAATAATGTATATGCCCTTGATGCAGCATCACTGCAGTCACAGCTAGAAGGGGATATTGCTGAAACCAGATAAGATGTAATGCCAACAGGGTGAAATCTCATTTTGATTCCACTAAACACTCTGCTATCTGCTCATTAGCTCCTTACAATTATGCACTCCATCTGCTTTGTGTTGTCTCCAAATTAATAACTGCTAGTTTGGTGTTTTGTAGGGGCTTCCACTTGTTACAGGTCCTTATGCAAATATGTCAGGAGCGCCTCAAATGCGCTCCAACACAGACATTTCTGTGTGCACACATTAAACACGGGCTGGTTCCAAACTTTATTGCGGCAAGGTCAATTACATGGTGCAGTGATTCAGACATTGCAGTCATAGCACAACAGTGTCGCTAAGTTATTTTTCCCCTGAACAATTTAGAATTTTATCTTGAGCTTTGTTAGAAAATTGTGAGGGAAAAATGCAGCTTGTGTTTAACTTCAAGTGGCATAGAAGCTGTGATTTCAAGCTGCTGTAATAATTCCAAATACTGTGTACATTTTTTCAAGCTAACTACAGTCTCATTCAAACACAAAAGTCCACTGACATGTTAGGCATTTTCTGGGTTTAACCTATTGTTAAACCAGCAGCATTTAGACTCATCGTGTTAAATAAAGGTCCTCAATCTTTATTTATTTATTAATTTAGTATATAAATATAGCTCACTGAGAGATATCATCTATATCAGCATAATCTCTTAAATTTACTATGACTATTCTACTGTCAACATTTTTTTTAAATTGACTAAATTTCAGTCCATCATACAAATTGAAAACAAATGTACATGGAGGCCCTATTCATTACTTTTCTTCAGTGTGGTAATCATGTTAATATTTCACAGTGCTGTACTAGAAAACAAGACAGTCAAGCTGAAAATCCACAATCAGAAACATGTTGAAAGCAACAATGAAAGTGCTAGGACAGAAAGACGAACCATTATCGTGCACTATTTATGAGAGTACTGATGTCAAACATGCACAGCCTGTCAACACATTCTCTACTCTGAATACAAACTGTTACCTTCATGGAGAGGTTACAAAGGTATGCCACTCAACAAGAAAATTGGTGCATCCTCTTCTTCTGTATTTCTGTACAGAAAGGAACACTGTGACATTTTGTGTGATGTTTTTTACAATTCTTGGTCTTTTATTCCTGTGTTTATATTCTCCTTGTGCAATATATCAGACATGGTGTCTTGTTGCAAAACTGTAGGTATTGTTTTAAAGGTCACCTATTATGCAAAATTCACTTTATAAAGGTAGTATAACAGTAGTATGTGTCCCCATAGTCTGTGAATGAGGCCCCAGGAGTGAAAAAAAATTGTCACCTCCTTCCCCTGCTTGCTCCTCTTCTTTAACAATGTGTGCTGAAACAGGCGAGTTGAATATTTTTCAATTGTTGATGTCAACAATTGTTTTGCCCCTCCCTCCAGTAGAGGACACTGCCTTTGAGCCGCCCCCAGGTATGAGCCCTTCTCTAAAGTTATCGAGCGGCTGCCATTGTTTCTCCTCGCTAACTTTTGCAAACGAACCTGACCAAGTTAGGAGCAAAGCATGGCAGCTGCTTAGTGTGTTGGCTGCTTGAACGAGCAGAGAAGGCTATTTTTAGTCTGTTTTTACTTTGTAGCGTTAGCACTGCAGCTACCGGAGGTCTGGAAATCGGTAACCGGAGATTCGGGGCTTGGTTAGCACTGCAGCAATAGCTCCGGTTAGTTCGTTAGTGCTGCAGCAGTACCCTGGAGCTCCGGTTAGCAGCAATATCTGCAGTGCTAACCAAGCTAACCGGAGCTGAAGTAATAACCGAGCTTCGAGCTAACCGAGACCTCCGGTTAGCACTAACACCACAGGGACGGGGATGTATACCGGTTATCACGCTCCATGCTTCAACTTCAGCTGTGTAGCCAAGCCTAATATGTATAGGCCCATGTTTACAAAGCAGTCCTCTGTGAAATGATGGGTGCACACATGCAAAACTGGGAAGTTTTGGTGGTTCTTGAATAACTAATATCAGGAGACATTCAACATAAGCTCTGTGAGCACAAAGCTCATTTGAAACTAGCATTATACATTTATTTGTAATTTGAGTGACTCTACTGTCAGCTACCGCAGTGATAACTGGAGCTCCGAGCTCCCTGGAGCTCTGGCTGTCCAGTTAACACTGCAGCACCGAGGTAGCCGGAGCTAATGCTGTAGTTCTAACCGAGCTCAGAGCACGGTTAGTACTGCAGCAATAGCTCCAGAGCTCTGGTTAGCTCTGAGCTCAGACCTCCGGTTAGCTCAGAGCTCGGTTAGTTCTGCAGCAATAGCTCCAGAGCTCTGGTTAGCTCTGAGCTCAGACCTCCGGTTAGCTCAGAGCTCGGTTAGTTCTGCAGCAATAGCTCCAGAGCTTCGGTTAGCTCGGTGCCCAACTTTGGTAAGTTCTGGTGGTCATTGAGTAATTAACATCAGGAGTCATTCAACATAAGCTCTGTGAGCACAAAGCTCATTTGAAGCTAGCGTTATACACTTATTTGTAATTTGGGTGACTCTGACTACTGTTAACGGTGGTGTCCACGCACTGCAGATTCACATTAGCCTCTTTTGCCACTGCCAGTACTCATCTATAAGTAAAAAGAAGTGCATGGTAAGGCAAGAGAGAGAGAGAGAGAGAGAGACACTTCCTCTTTCCAGAGAGGGGGCGTGGTCAGACACAGCTCAGGGTTATTTAAAGGTACAGACACAGAAACAGCCTGTTCTCAGCAGAGCTCAATACAGTGATTTTTAACTGGCTGTGCTCCAGTTCATTACAGGACACACAGAGACAGACAACCACTCACACTCACATTCACACCCACAGACAATTTAAATTAACCAATTAACCTAATCCCCATGCATGTTTTTGGATGGTGGGAGGAAGCCGTAGTACCCGGAGAGAACCCACGCAGACACGGGGAGAACATGCAAACTCTACACAGAAAGGCCCCGGGCTGGGAATCGAACCATCTTGCTGTGAGGCTGCACCACTGTGTCGCCCCAAGGTCAATAAAAAAGAGCAAAAAAGAGTCAACTGGACATGCTTGAGGATTGTTGAAGATATTTCACCTCTCATCCAAGGGGCTTTTTCAGTTTGTACTGACTGGTAGAGAGTCAAGACAAGGACCACTGTAATCACAATGCTTTTTTAAAAAGAGCAACTTTTCAGTTACTCTTTAGGACCCTGGGGACTGAGAGTTTCCCTTTTCTCAGGTCAACGTAACCTCAAAGTTTAGTGCTCCCAGCTCTTCCAGTCTTACAGACGTACAACAAAACATGTAGCTACTGTTTACGTCAGTAGCAGATACAATGAATTCTGTCTGGTTGGTGAGATTAATCTGACTTTCTGAGTTGGAGATCTCACTTCAAGGGGTTCTGATTTGAATTCTGACTTGACGCTTAGAAATTCCGACATTTGTGTACAACAACTGGAATGCACCGTGGGCCGAATCACTCAAATGCTGGGCTCCTAATGCTGCTGCAATGACAGTAATGCTCTGTTTTACCAGTGAAGTTTGTCTCCTTATACTGGAAAGTGGAGGGAGAGATCATGGTCACTATGAACTTGAAGTCCCCGTCCCATTGAATTCATCAATCAGGAAATCATTTACCAAGTGATGGACAAATAAACGATATTGTAACGGTAACTGTGTTTATTTATTTTAAAAGTAATATGTTAGAGTATTAGTAACTGCAAAAAGTAATGGCATCGGCAACAGCATTACTTGTAACGTGACATTGCCCAACACTGGTGACAGACACTACTACCTGTTGCTTGTGCATGATTAGCTAATGTTATAAGCAAGCTATTGATGACAAGAAAGCTGAGATTTTACAAAAGTGCCTCAAAACCGAAAGTATTTTAAAGAGAAACAGCAATGATGACAACCATAATGGCTTCCAGTGCTAACAAAATAGCTAGTGATGGACAGATGAAGCTTTATGAAGCACTTGTGATATTTTTTACTCCCCTAGATGGTGCTCTTGGTTTTTAGTAAATTAGTAAAAAGGTTGAGAACAGTGGAGAAAAGTGCTGGGTTTTGTCACTGTCACTGTTATTGTGTCTAATGAAGTCTACTGTGGGATTCTTTCCATGATGTTGGCAGATACTTAAAGCAATAATCTGAGCCAGTCAGTGGCAAAACCCTTACCTCGTGATAAAAGAAAAATGCTATTCTTTTCAGTTATTTTTTAGGGATTAGAAGAGCATTTTCTAAGTGACTGTGATTGAACTGAACATAGATTATCTGGTGAATATACCTGAAGTTATAAGGTTAGCAAAGTAGCATAGCCCCTAAATTTACTCGCTTTGCCATGTCAACCAATGTCTCACATCAGTGCTTGAGCACTTCTTGAGCATCATTACTTAAACACACAACACACCTTCACGAATTACCCTATGAATAAATGAACATAATGACTGTAATTGAGCCCTGCATGCAGACAGACATATCAGCTGTACGGGAACGTTGAAAAAGACTCAAGAGCAGGGAAAGGGTTTATTAGCAGTGAACCAGGCAAACACAGCTGCATTACTTTCCAATGCAAAATACTCTCTTTGGTACCTTTGCTTTTGGTCAGTGTTATTTGAAAAGATACTGCCTCTGAGACCTGTTTGGTTTTGATTAAAGCGGTTTGAGCAGAATATCCCACACATAGATGGGGTACATCGGAGGCAAGGTTTAAGCACTGTGACATGATGGGACCACTCTTAGCAGCAGCCTATACTGTGCCTCTCCTCCTGCTTATTAAGGTGCAACCTTGCAGCAAGTCCCATCAGTATGGATAAATCTGCTATGTCAGAGGTGATGGAGGAAGGTAAGTTAGTCTCTCTGTGCCTTCTTCTCTCACGCCTGCATTTCCCCTCTTCACCATTATTTGTCCTCCAGCCCCTCATTCTGTGGCCAAATGGAGAGCGAAGTGCACGCTACCATCTGTGCAATGCAGTTAGGGGGAGCTAATAGTTCCACACAAGGGATCAAAAGCTCATCACTCTTAACCCTGTGAGGAAAGTCAAGTTGTAACCCGGCCTTCTCAGTTGGACAAACCATTTACCTCTAATGTGTTGCTGGCAAGTGAAGAGGAATGAGATGAAGGCTTGCACAGCGACAGTCCTTCTGAAAAAATCAAACTGGGAACAAATACTCTTTCTGAAGTAGCCTTGTGTTGTGCCTGAGGCAGAAAAAATGAACGATAAAAGCTCAAAAGCTCTCGTCCATTTCTAATTGTCAGTGAATGCTGTTTTCTGTCAGGGTTTTTAGTAGAAAGCAAGTCGACTACAGAAAGATGCAGCTCATATTTTCTTCAACAGAAACAGACTAAAAAAAAAAAAAAAATATATATATATATATATATATATATATATATATAGGTACCGTGTTCGCTTCCCGGTCCGGGCCCTTTCTGTGTGGAGTTTGCATGTTCTCCTCATGTCTGTGTGGGTTCTCTCTGGTACTCCGGCTTCCTCCCACCATCCAAAAACATGTATGTGGATTAGGTTAATTGGCTAATTTAAATTGACCGTAGGTGTGAATGTGAGTGTGAGTGGTTGTCTGTCTCTATGTGTCCTGTGATGACCTGGAGACTTGTCCAGGGTGTACCCTGTCTTTCACCCTAAGACAGCTGGGATAGGCTCCAGCCCCGCCATGACCCTATGAGGATAAGAGGTAGAAAATGGATGGATGTTTATTTGTTTTGACAAGATCCCATCTGTCCTTGTTATGTTGGTCATGTCAAGTTAAGTTTTTGGTTCAGTTTGTCATATTGTCCTGTTATTTCCTGTTTTATTTTGTATTAATTGTCTTCCCTTGTGTTTCAGCTTCTCATTTCCTGCCCTTGTGTTTCCTGTGTCTGTTGATTGTCTGCCCCGCCCTGATTGTTTCCAGCTGTTACCCATTACCTCGTGTATTTATGTCTGCGTCTTCCCCAGTCATGTGCCTGTACGTCTTGTGAATTCTCCAAGCTACCAGCCATTAAGTCAAGTGTTTCGCCGTCAGGTTGTGTCGTATCAGTTTCTGTCATTGTGTCGAGTTTTGTCCAGTCTAGTCTTAGTGTTTTGTCTGTTTTGTAACATCTGTGTTATCAACCAGTTTAGAGCCTTTTTTCCCTCACTGTTAGTGAGCGTTTTATGTTTTGTCTTTTTCTTTAAGTTATTGTTTTCCTCATTGTGTGGCGCCTTTAGTTAGCATTTCCCCTAGAATCCTTAGTTTGTTTCATTAACTGCCTAGTGTGTTTTCAGTCTGAGTTTTTAGTTTCCTCTCGAAGTAGCATCAGTGCCTGAGTTGTTTTGTTAAATTTTGTTTGTGAACATTTTTTGGTATTAAATCACCTTAAACTTACTTCTGTCGTGTTGAGTCGTGCATTTGGGTTCAGTCATTTAGTGTACGTTCTTACAGACCGCACTGGCCATAACATGAACCCAGCCGACTCTAGCCAGTTAAAGGAGCTGGTAAGCTCGCACAGTGACAGAATCTTGAGGCAGGAGGAGCAGGCAGTTGCCTTGGGTCGAGACTTAGCCACGTTATCGTCTCGCCAGGATGAGTTTAGGCGATCCATAACTGCACAAGTTGACTCGTTAGCTCATCACATGCAGGACCTGCTAGCTCACCTGCATAAGCAGTCAGCCGCGTCTCCCACGGTTCCTGAAGGCAGCAGCTCCAGCCAGCCGCTGGTGACACAGACAATGTTCGTTCCTGCGCCACCGCGTCTTTGCTCCCCTGATAAGTTTGCCCGGCCAGTCAGAGTTATGTCGCCCTTTTTAGTGCAATGTGAACTGCATTTCCGCATGAACCCTACCGCGTTCCCACTCCTCAATCTCGAGTGGCATTTATTACCTCACATCTGACGGGTAAAGCGGCATGGGCTACTGCTGAATGGTCGCTGGGACTCCCCAATATGTTCATCCCGGAGGACTTTGTGACTGAGCTCCGTCGGGTTTTTGATCAGTCTCGCCCGGGCGGCAGGCACGTCGCATGTTAAAGAGACTTTGTCAAGGCAACCGCTCGGTAGCTGATTACGCCATCGAGTTTCGGCCGTTGGCCAGGGACAGTGGTTTAGGAGAACCAGCGTTAGTTGATGCCTTTTGGACGGCTTAAGTGACACTATTCATGACCAGATGGGTCCACAGGAGTTGCCACGACAGTTTGGAGGCGGTCATCGAGGCGGCTATCCGCACCGATCTCTGGAGTTGGGATCGTCGTTTCCGACGGGCGAGGAAGGAACCGGGCGAGATGCGAGGCGACCAGAGGACCAGAGATGGCTCCAGTGGCTGAGGATCCGGTGGACGAAGGGCTCTCCGGCTCTTAAGGAGGAACCCATGCAGGTCGGCAGGGCGAGATTTCCCAGGCGCCAGCGCGTTACAGCAGGGGTTATGTTTCTACTGCGGAGGAGCAGGACATCGCCTGCCACCTGCCCATTAAAGGAGCAGGCTCATCAGAAGACCGGAGGGGGTCTGGTGAGCCAGTTCGTACTGCAGAAACCCCCGAGACATCTGACACAGGTAACTTGTACTGTCAATAACTTTGAAGAACTTATGAAGTACTAATTGACTCAGGAGCAGGCGGGAGTCTAATGGACTGGAAGGTGGTTCGGGAGTTGGGACTACAGACAGAGCTCTTTATCTCAGCCTCTGGCTGCCAGGGGCTCTGAGCGGTAGGGAAATTTTTAAGATCACTCACCACACCGAACCAGTGACAATAACCATAGGGAAGCACAGCGAGAGACTCAGTTTCCAGGTTTATGAGTCGGTACATCATGTCATTGTTTTAGGTTTTCCATGGTTATGTAAACATTGTCCACGTATTGGTGGGGAACAGGGGAGATTGAGGGATGGTCTGAGGACTGTTCGGGAGGTGTTTTGAGAGGGAGGAACTGGTAACCATGGGAGGGGTTGAGAGCTGATCCAGATCAACCAGATATTTCTTCTTCTCTGCACCAGATAGACTTGTCCTTGGTACCTCAATGCTATCATGACCTAGCTTTGGTTTTTAGCAAAGCTAAAGCAACCTCCTTGCCCCCTCACAGAGATTATGACTGTGCCATTGAGCTGAGAGAGGGGCGCTGCCCAAGGGCCGGCTTTATGCCATCTCGGGGCCAGAAAGGCAGGCGATGGACAATTATATACAGTCTTCTCTTGAAGCAGGCATCATCCGCCGGTCATCATCACCCCTTGGAGCAGGATTCTTCTTTGTGGACAAGAAAGATGGCTCTCTGAGACCATGTATCGACTATGCACCACTGAATGAGATAACCATAAAAACAGGTACCCCCTCCCTCTCATGACATCAGCTTTTCGAGCTATTGCAGGATGCACAAGTATTCACCAAGCTGGACTTACGCATAATGCATACCACCTGGTTCTAATAAAGGGGAGGGGATGAATGGAAGACGGGGTTTAATACACCGTCGGGACATTATGAATACCTTGTCATGCCGTTTGGACTGTCTAATGCACCAGGTGTGTTCAGAATCTAGTCAATGATGTGCTCAGGGAATACTTAAACAGATTTGTCTTTGTATACATTGATGATATTTTGATTTTCTCTCCCAGTCTTGAAAGTCATGTGTGTCATGTCAAAAGGTCAAGTGTTAACCAAGTTGCTGGAAAACCAGCTTTTTGTGAAAGCGGAGAAATGTGAATTTCATGCCAGATCCGTGTCTTTCCTGGGCTTTATCATAGCCCCTGGGTCGATACAAATGGATCCGGCTAAAGTGAAAGCGGTCGCCAGAGTGGCCAGTTCGAATAACCGCCAGAAAGTGCAGCAATTCCTTGGGTTTGCTAACTTTACCGTCGGTTCATTCGAACTATAAGCGCAATTGCAGCGCCTCTGCATACATTAACCTCTGCCAAGTCTCCTTTTCAGTGGTGCCCTGCAGCGGACGCTGCGTTCAAGCAACTCTAGCAGAGGTTCACCACAGCTCCCATTCTCGTCATGCCCGACCCAACCAAGCAGTTCCTGGTGGAAGTAGATGCTTCGGACATAGGCATAGGAGCAGTGCTCTCCCAGAGATCGTCTACGGACGGCAAGATGCATCCCTGTGCCTTTTTGTCCAGGAAACTGTCTAAGGCGGAAAGAAATTACGGCGTGGGCAACAGGGAGCTGCTGGCGGTAAAGGTGGCCTTAGAGGAGTGGCGTCACTGGTTGGAGGGGCTCAAGAGCCTTTTGTGGTTTGGACAGATCATAAGAATTTGGAGTATATTCGCGTCATGCCAAACGCGTTTGAATTCACGTCAAGCCCGCTGGTCTTTGTTTTTTAACCGGTTCAACTTCACTCTCTCTTACAGGCCTGGTTCACAGAATGTGAAGCCGGACGCCCTCTCGCGGCTATATGATCCAGAGCCTGTGACCAGGGAACCGGAGCCCATCCTGCCGTGTGATGTTGTGGTAGGAGCGGTAACCTGGCCAATAGTAAACAGGGTTAAACAAGCCAACGGGGAAAACCCGCCACCTAAGGGCTGTCCGCCCAATCGGCTGTTTGTGCCGGAGGGTTTGAGGTCTCAGGTGGTACATTGGGCTCACACATCTCGCCTAACCTGTCATCCTGGAGTAAAACGCACCTTGTTCTTTTTACGCCAACAGTTCTGGTGGCCCGCTATGGACTCGATGGTCAAGGAATACGTGGAAGCCTGCCCTGTGTGTGCCCGCAATAAAACATCGGTGCAGGCTAAGGCTGGACTCCTTCAGCCCCTCCCCATTCCCAGCCGGCCATGGGCGGAAATAGCGCTGGACTTCGTCACGGGTCTGCCTACGTCATGTGGCAATACTACTGTATTAACTGTGGTGGATCGATTCTCTAAGATGACACATTTTTATTGCGTTACCAAAGCTGCCCTCTGCTAAGGAGACAGCGGAGGTCATGTTCAGTCGAGTTTTCTGTATTCATGGATTTCCGAAGGACATTGTTTCAGATCGTGGACCACAGTTTGTATCCAGGTTTTGGCGAGAGCTTTGTGAGCTGATCGAGGGCAACGGTGAGCCTGTCATCAGGATACCATCCACAGTCCAATGGCCAAACCGGCGACTAAACCAAGTGTTGGGGACCTGTCTGCGATGTCTTATCACTCAGAATCAGCCTCATGGAGCAGACTACTTCCATGGGTTGAGTACGCGTACAACTCCCTTCCATCTGCGGCCACTGGACTCTCCCGTTTCATGTTGTATATGGTTATCAGCCCCGTCTTTCCAGATGTGGAAAGAGGTCCGAGGTCCCGTCAGCTCACGCCCTGGTTCGGAGAGCCCATAAGGTCTGGGAGGCCACCCGTCGTGTTCTCCAGCGCCCAGTGCGGCGGCGGATGAAGAAAGCGGCTGATCGACGCCGTCGTCCAGCACCCGAATACCAGGCGGGTCAACGTGTGTGGCTGTCAACACAGGATCTTCCCCTGCGGGCCACGACTAAGAAGCTTGCCCCTCGTTTTATTGGACCTTACCCCATCTCCAAGGTGGTGAATCCAGCAGCGGTGCGACTCGCCTGCCTCGCTCCCTCAAGGTCCACCCAACTTTCCATGTCAGCAAAATAAAGCCAGAAAGGATCAGCCCATTGGTTCCGCTTCCCGACCCCCACCTCCCATTATCATTGATGGGGACCAGCATATACTGTCCATAGGCTCCTGGCGTCTGGAATAGGGGCGAGGAAGACAGTTTTGGTGGACTGGGAGGTATGGTCCTGAAGAGAGGGAATGGATTCCGGCATCCCACATTCTAGACAAAACTCTCATCCAGGATTTTTACCATCGCCACCCTGAGATCCCTGGGCCGTCAGGAGACGACCCTTAAGGAGGGGGTACTGTTATGTTGGTCATGTCAAGTTAAGTTTTTGGTTCAGTTTGTCATATTGTCCTGTTATTTCCTGTTTTATTTTGTATTAATTGTCTTCCCTTGTGTTTCAGCTTCTCATTTCCTGCCCTTGTGTTTCCTGTGTCTGTTGATTGTCTGCCCCGCCCTGATTGTTTCCAGCTGTTACCCATTACCTCGTGTATTTATGTCTGCGTCTTCCCCAGTCATGTGCCAGTACGTCTTGTGAATTCTCCAAGCTACCAGCCATTAAGTCAAGTGTTTCGCCGTCAGGTTGTGTCGTATCAGTTTCTGTCATTGTGTCGAGTTTTGTCCAGTCTAGTCTTAGTGTTTTGTCTGTTTTGTAACATCTGTGTTATCAACCAGTTTAGAGCCTTTTTTCCCTCACTGTTAGTGAGCGTTTTATGTTTTGTCTTTTTCTTTAAGTTATTGTTTTCCTCATTGTGTGAGCGCCTTTAGTTAGCATTTTCCCTAGAATCCTTAGTTTGTTTCATTAACTGCCTAGTGTGTTTTCAGTCTGAGTTTTTAGTTTCCTCTCGAATTAGCATCAGTGCCTGAGTTGTTTTGTTAAATTTTGTTTGTGAACATTTTTTTGGTATTAAATCACCTTTAACTTACTTCTGTCGTGTTGAGTCGTGCATTTGGGTTCAGTCATTTCGTGCCACGTTCTTACAGTCCTACAAAGAATATAAGGACATGTCTTCTGTGAAGACACAAAATGTGTATACAATAAAAAAATAATTTCAAGGTTTGTGAAGACATTTTGTTATATTGATAAAATTGATAATGAATGAGTTTTTATAGGTAGGCAGGTATATCACTGTTACTCTATGATCCAATATGTATTCATTTATTCTGAATTGGTAAAAGCATAAATCGTGCAGAAGGTCTTATATTCAGACCTGAAACACCATGTCCTCAATGGGTACTATACAGTATGCTGCTATATTAATTAGTCTTTTGAAAATGACCTGCCATGTTGCACCACAAGACCCAATTAATCATTCAATAATCACATGGCTCAGTTGTTTGCCTGTTAATCACCTATCTCATGGAAGGGTGTATAAATACACGTACATACATGTATCATGTGACACCAAGCTGCTATCACGAAAATGCTTCAGTTATGTTAAGGTAACAAAACTGCAGAAGCAGCTGCAGTTTGGTTTAGGCAATCTAACCACTGTAGTTTTGGTTTCAAGGAAGAGCCGTTCTAACCCACACAGGTCATGTCCTCTCCTGGGCTCTGTGAGTAATTCTCTCCTCCAATCACTAACATGCATTCATGACATAGCTTGCTAATCAGGATGCAGACTGCACAGATTGTCCAGCAGCCACCGGCGGGCCAGGCCTCGAGATCAACAAAGTTAGTCAACACTGCAGCCACCAGTGCTCCACCTGTGTTTGTGGTTATCCCTGCTGAGGCACTGGCTTCACCTGTAGATGATGATGTTGACAAGCTCTCATTATTTTTTCCCAGAAGCCCAGAGGGACTTCCTGCTGGTGATGACCACAACATGAGTATGAGCAGACGCACCCAGTCCAGGCGACTTTCATGTTATCCTTTTTTTTTTAGCCTCCTCCCTCCATGTTGATGTGTAAATAAAGCTGATGGTAATGTTTGAACATGCAGAGCTGGCATCAACAAGAGTTTCTTAAACTTCCAGGACTCATCATGTATGAAATCACCATTGCGATTTGGAGAAGAAACCTACATCTGCATCATTAGGACATTTTAACAGGACGCAGTACGAGTCTCGCTGAAGAGCAATACACATGGTGGCATAACCAAGTTCCCAGGCTGCTATCCATCATGGAACAGAAGCAAACTACCACCACATGCTTGGCTGGTGACAAAAGTCAAGTCAGTTTTATTTGTATACCCTAATATCACAAATTATGAATTAGCCTCAGAGGGCTTTATAATCTGTATAGGATATGACTCTCTGTCCTTTAAAACAACCTCACATCGACTGAAGAAAAACTCCTCAAAATAAAAAAAAACAAAAAACTTTTAACAGGGGAAAAGAAATGTTAGAACCATCAGGAAGATCGACAGAGGAGGGATCCCTCTTCAGGATGGACAGACAGGAAATAGATGCCATGTGTACAGAATAACAACAATGAAAAACACATTAACACTCTATATAACAACAGTTAATACATATAGAGATGTATGAAAGTGTCCAACTCTATATGAAAATAACATATATAAAAAAGCTCGTGGTTCTCCCAGATGTGTGGTCCTAAACAGTAAAGCTATCATACATTGTGGAATTAACAGTACCAGAGGAAGATGGTGCTTGAGAAGCTTATTAAAGTGCTCTGAACTAGAATCTAAAGCTGTCCAGAACAGCTGGAAAACCAAGATGTTCCCTGTAGAAGTTGGATGCGTTGTCACATCTGCAATAAGTCTGTTGAAGAAAAAAGGGGTAAGAAGTCACCCCTCCAATGAGCAATCATGTCCTTGCCAAATGCAGCTGGAAAAAGACTTTGGATTAAAAGGTAAGGTGATTATTGGGACGCAAATTCAATGGAGGGGGGTGTATCTTGGATGCCAGGCATCACTGCTGATCTACTTGAAAATTTTGTAGGCTATGACACATGAAAAACAGCATGTGCCCTGATGACTAAAATGATGCACCTACCCTTCATTTCACCTCCCAATTCCACTGTGAACATCAAAACTGCATTTTGTTGTAAATATTGTTTCAGAGTGAGATTTCAGATATCAACATTGCTCCCCCCAAAACTGAATAGTGGAATAAAGTCCTACTCTTTGTGCCAGGGTGTGTGAGTGTGCAGTGGAGAAAATATTTATCGCAAACATTAGTCAGTCATTTTCAACCAAGTCAACCAAGAATCTCAATGTGAAAAAAAGTTGGAGTGTGTTCTTGTGATAAGGAAAAAGCTGGCATGTGTGGAAACTGAGCAGTAATTGACAGTTCAAAGGGCTCAATTTGAAATTAAGCTTGTATATTTGTGTGTTTGTTCACTCAAAAAACTACTGTTCATCATGGACATCATGAGGAGCTTCCTCTCCAGCTCACACTGGACAGACAGTGAACACTAATTTTTCTGTTTTCAAATTACTTTCTGTTGTTGCTGCAAAAGAATTTTCCAGGTTGGGATCAATAAAATATTCCAAAATAATTTGTAGATTTGACAGTCTGTCGTGGGAGTTTCCTTTGTCTCTCTTTGCATCTTCCACCATCATTAATGCATATGCCTATATCTACTGTAAAAGTTCTGCTCATTTAATTATCTGGCAACCAATCATTTTATAACACCTATATGCTGCTGAGCATCACCTTAATTAGTTTTATTCAAAATATTCTCTCATTGGTGGCAAAATGAATGAACCATTATTATGTCTAGTTCATACATATTGTCTTGTTGACAGTCATGCTGTCAACTCTTCCTGCTGACAAGTCAGTTAGTGATATTTGTGTTGACACATCTGTGTTTTTGTGTTTTAGTTCAATAAGCTTGTTCATTCAAATTTATGTTTTTTACATGTAAAGTAAATCTGGCAGCAGTTCACTGCCAGCTTTAGTTCTGACCTGTCATGAAAGCTTAATACTTCATGTTGAAATGTGGATGTGTATTTGAAATGTGCGTCAAGAGCCTGGGAAATAAACGTATTTTCATCCTCTCAATGAAAACTGCCAGTACAGTATACTACAACTAGAATGATAAGAACATAACTAATTACACTACTAGGAATGGTAACACAAGATGAGTTGAGGAGGTTAATCAGATAGCTTTGTTTGCTAGCTCTCAGTTTTAACCCGAGATACAGTAGATCACCACGGTAACCTGTGCTGTATGGTTTACCCAGCAATGGCCCACATGCTGACCATCATGAGATTGGTGTTTTTGTCCACTGCCAGTTCATTCTGGGATTAAAACAGCTTTTACAGAATTATACTTTACCACATTCATCTGAATGCAAAAATGGAGATGAGTGTTGGTGTCAGGCTACCAGCTGCCTCTCATCATGATTAGCCCTGCCATAAAGACCAGGTTGAGACTCCACCACATGGAGATTCTGTCCATACTCTCATGTTTCCAGCCACTATTTCTACTGTTCTGTCAGTAGGGTGTTGCACCTACTGTATTTTAGGTGATTAGCACAAGGAAAAGAGAGGAGGAGCCAACGAATCAATATCTTAACCCCACTACACAGGACATACTGACTGAATAACACCCTTTGAAGTTTACACACTACATCAGTATTGTTATTCACACTGCATTGAAAATGCATGCTTGAAGCCTGCCCTGTTCCCTGCTGAGACTTGATAAGATTAATTAAAAAAACTAAGAAAAGAAAACTCCTTGCAGCTCTCATGACCGGCCCAGATGATTCCAGTAGCCTAACTACCGTCAAAAGGCCCAGCCTCAGCCCAGTCGAGCTGTGACATTGTAATCTGGCCAATAAAAATAAAACAATAGAAGAGTTTACCAAGCGCTAGTTAACTCTTTGAGTGCCAGCGATGCAATAATACGTTAAAGTGGTTTTTCGGCAGCAGGTCACTGTGGTCTCCTGCGGTCTATGAGTAATTTTGGGGCTTCTGGGAGATATAGTCGGAGCATAAAGAGACAGTATACACAACAGAGATCAAAACAGGAAGTGGAAACGATCGCAATTAGAGAACAAAACGGATGGATTCTGGTGAAAAAAGTGGTGATTTTGGTGAAACTGGCCTCTACCTCTGATAAAACAAGAATGGAACAAGGTACAAACAAATGTTTTTCATGATGAAATAGTGAGTCTCTTCTTTCATTTGAGCTACTTAGTGTTTTCAGAGTCATAGTACAAATATGACTCATAATGGGCAAAACACTACAACAAGGCACACTGTGTTTTATAAAATGGCTGTCACGCAAAGAGTTAAGCGAGGTTCCCTCATTGGACACCATGGCCAGGCACGAAACAAATTACAGCCAGCTTACAAGATCCCTGTGCAAGGCTCGTAAATGATTAATTAATGCCCCAGACCCCTTGAGAAGCTCCTAACTAGCCCCTTAACCTTTCCCTCGCACTACTGGTGCTTAGTTATCTCTGGCTCAAGACCTACAACCCACACACACTGCACACATTGACAAGTTAAGTCACTTTTATTTTTATGACCCAATACCATACTGTAAACCACAAATTTGCCTCAGCAGGCTTAACAATCTGTACTTGGGGACGGCAGTAGCTCAGTCTGTAGTGACTTGGGCTGGGAATCGGAGGGTCGCCGGTTCAAGTCCAGGTCGGACCAAGTTTGGAGGCTGGTGGCTGGAGAGGTGCCAGTTTCTCCTCCGAGGTGCCCTTGAGCAAGGCACCGAATCCCCAGCTCCCTGGGCACCTTACATGGCAGCCCACTGCTCCCTGAGGGGATGGGTTAAATGCAGAGGACAAATTTCATGTATGTAGCGATATATATGTGACAAAAAAAAATAAAGTATAAAGTATTGTAAAGTATGTGAGATTAACAGTCTGTACTTGTAGAGTATGTGAGATTAACTCCTGGAGCACATTTTTCCAGGAGCATCCTGACCGATCCTCAGTTCAGTTTCGAACCATATCGCATCCCATTGTTCAGAAAATAGTCCCTTAAATTTAACTGGTTATTATAAGTCTGGTTTTGAATCTTGTACATGTTACACTACAATAAATAGATTTTTATGGATACAAAATTGCTTTAGCAGCTCAAGTTAACTATCTGAAAATGCTATTATTTATGTTTTGCTCTCAAGGGCTGAATGTTAACAAGGTTAACGACAGCTGAGCTCTGCATCCCGAAGTCCATCTCTGAGTTTCCCGGCAGGCACAATGTTTTTCTGCTATTTTCTTTTTCCTTCTCTCATCCACATACATTGTCCCACACCAATGCATACACCTTACCACTGATACTGATTCCTATATGTTATGTGGCATATGAGTTTTACTTGTAAAAGCTCTTAAAAGCTTCTTGAGAGCTTGTCTGGTCTCCCTGTTTTGGTCTCAGCTCATAAGCCAAATATGGGCTTATCCATTTCATGTTTTGTGTCACAGAGATGTCAGAAATCAGCTGTAGAGTGATTGCTGCTGTGTTTCTTGGGTATGAATGAGTGGCACAAATGTGGTTGTTTTGGGAGACATACGTACACAAGAGTGCACAAGGGTTCCCTGAGGTTTTCACAGCTTGTGCTCGGGCTATGTGCCGTGGGGAGGCAGACTCCAGGGGTGAGGAGGAGAGCAGTGTGGCTGTCTCTGTGTCTCTATCAGCGGAGCAACAGGCTGATCCTATGCTCAGTGAGCTGTTCAACACACTGCTTTCTGAAGGCGAGGTGAGACGTGTTGCAAAAGGTTACCTGCTGCAGGACTAGTTGTCTGTGAAAATGAGTGCCACATGGAGAAAAAGTTGTTTAGGTACTGAAAATGTTGCATCCGGACCCCACCAGACTTCCGACTATATTCTTTAGTATTTTTTGTCTCGTGTCAAATGACTAGAAAACCTAATCAGATCGTTAAGCCAGACCCTGTATTCCATATACCAGCAGCTGCTCAGTCATTCCAGCATCTCATCATTGATAGAGTCGGACCGCTAGCGTGTTTGAAGTCCAGAAGTAAATATTTGGTCAAAAGCACAAAATATCCAGATGCTATATCCACTGTGTGTCATTACTGTTAAATCTGAAACGTACTGATTGAGTTCAGACCATCTTGCTACGCGGCAACAGCACTAACCACCGCACCACTGTAGCTGTAACTTTACATTTATATTTACCTTTATTTTATATCTACCTTTCTGACTGGTGCTGCCTAGCCTTGGACTCCAACAACCAAGCCTACAGCCTACCATGATGCAGTAGGCTTGATGTCAAATGATGTGAGAACCTGTCTGGAACCAGTTAGGACAAGAGCCACAACCTGCCACCTAGTTTGTGAAGGAGTTAGGACGTGGCACCGACACTGAACGCACAACTCAACAGACAAAATATCAAATAAAAGATTTACAAAATAAACAATATCACAGGGAGGAATTCACACTCGCACCTGATAACAACAAATCACTAACAAAAGAGAGTAAACTGCTAACTGTGGAAAATAAAGACTCTGGCTCTAGGCTGTAAAAGATTAACTATCAACAAAATAACACAGACTCTAAGGCTATAAAACATTAACATAAAAACTCAAAATATAAAAACATAAAAACACTATGACTAGACAGTCTGTGAAACAAGTGCACTCTCAAGAGGACACAAATGACTGATCTACAAAAGGAGTAACTCAAAACACTTACTAACAGTAAGGAAAAAGAAACAAAGGAAAATTAACAATCTAACTGAGGAAGCTCATCAATGGTGAGGATAAGACTAAACTAAATACTGACAAAAAACAAAATGAAGGCTACAAAGACTGGACTAGAAAACACTAACGACACCAACCAACAAAGTGACAAAATGACATCCAGCTCAAAAACAGACGGCACCCAGACTTGGAAACAACCAGACATGGACAGACATAGAATGCATTAACACGCACACTTAAATATTGATATGGTAATTTGGTCATAATTTATCTTTTTTTATTATTAATCAGTGTTCCCAACTGATATAATTATTAGCGTCAGTGAGATTGGCCTGTAAACTAGCATAATTTTTCCAACTCTTTGAGTGCCAGCTGTTTTATAAAACAGATAATGCCTTGTGTCAGCATTTTTGCCCATTTTGTGTAATGTTTCAAGACCCACAAAATATTTTGATATTTCTGATAGAGATCAGTCGGAGGATTGTAATAAAAACTAAGGATTTGTGTTTTTTGAACATTTAATTTATAACCTGAGAAAGATCCATACTCATTTCAACATGTCATGCTGGCAAGCATGGTGTTGGATTACTTAGATATATTAATACATCATCTGCAAATCACGCAATATTTTGATCGTCTACCATTTTTATCCCCTTAATTGCTTCATTTTGTCTAATCCTTGAGCCAATGACTCAATAAAAATAGCGAAGAGGAGAGGACTAAGTGGGCATCCTTGCCTCATTGATCTTTCAGGCATAAATGATTATGACAGTTCTCCATTCTCTATCTTCAGTCTTGCTGATGAGCTTTAATGTAGTGCTTCTGTTGTTTGTATTATTGTCTTATCAAAACCAATTATTTCCATTACCTTGAATAGGAAGGTTCATCTCACAGAGTCAAAGACTTTTTCTGCATCTAAGCTCACTATCAAAGCCTTGAGATTTTGGGTAATATGTCTAATAATCTGCAATGTACGTCTTATATTGTCTTGGGTTTGTCTATTTTGGATGAAACTTGTTTGATCCAGATGTATAATCTGTGGCAGAATTTTGTTTAATCTTTTAGCAAGAATAGAAGTGAACAGTGTATAGTATTCATACACTTTTACAATAACAGTGTAAAAGTATTCGCTCACCCATCCAAATAATCAGAATCAGGTGTTCCACTTCCATGCCCAGAGGCGTATAAAATCAAGCACCTAGGCATGCAGACTGCTTTTACAAACATTTGTGAAAGAATGGGTTGCTCTCAGGAGTTCAATTAATTCCAGTGTGGAATTGTGATAGGATGCCACCTGTGCAACAAATCCAGTCGTGAAAAAATCCTCGCTCCTAAATATTCCACAGTCAACCGTCAGCTGTATTATCAGAACGTGGAAGTGTTTGGGAATGACAGCAACTCAGCCACAAAGTGGTAGGCTACGTAAACTGATGGAGCGGGGTCAGTGGATGCTGAGGTACATAGTGCTAAAGAGGTTGCCAACTTTCTGCAGAGTCAATTGCTACAGACCTCCAAACTTCATGTTTGTATGCCAAGTGCAATACAAAGTGTTGGATACAGTGGTGTAAAGCACGCCGCCACTGGACTCTAGAGCAGTGGAGACGTGTTCTCTGGAGTGATGAATCACACTTCTCCATCTGGTAATCTGATGAAAGAGTCTGGGTTTGGCGGTTGCCAGGAGAACGATACTTGTTGGACTGCACTGTGCCAAGTGTAAAGTTTGGTGGAGGGGGGATTATGGTGTGGGGTTGTTTTTCAGGAGCTGGGCTTGGCCCCTTAGTTCCAGTGAAAGGAACTCTGAATGCTTCAGCATACCAAGACATTTTGGACAATTCCATGCTCCCAACTTTGTGGGAACAGTTTGGAGCTGGCCCCTTCCTCTTTCAACATGACTGTGCACCAGTGCACAAAGCAAGGTCCATAAAGACATGGATGACAGTCTGGTGTGGATGAACTTTACTGGCCTGAACAGAGTCCTGACCTTAACCCATTAGAAGAGCTTTGGGATGAATTAGAGTGGAGACTGAGAGCCAGGCCTTCTCGTCCAACATCAATGTGTAACCTCACAAATACACTTCTGGAAAAATGGTCAAAAATTCCCATAAACACACTCCTAAACCTTGTGGACAGCCTTCCCAGAAGAGTTGAGGCTGCAAAGGGTGAACCGACATCATACTGAACCCTATGGATTAGAAATGAGATGTCACTTAAGCTCGTATGCGAGTATAAGCAGGTGAGCGAATACTTTTGGCAATATAGTGTACCTACTATTGAAGCCTATTTTGTGAGAGTGTAGAAAATTACCTTGTTATACCTCAGGCAGATATTTACGTTGTTGTGGACGATGAGGACTTACCTAAAGTGGCAGAGCATTGCAGCCATGCCAGACCTTTCTTTCCTGAGAGGAAGTTCCCTGTTTTCAGGATGTTGAGCAGTCTCCACTGCCAGAATTTGGACAGCTCTTGCTGCTCCTCTTCTTGCATTTTTCCAGTGTCCCATGCTGTGCCTCCACCCGCTTTTCCTCTACTGCTCCTGACACTAAAGAACTTACGGTCACTTGCTGTGTTTCACTTTTGCCTCCACAATAACATTGCACCCAATCACACTGCAAGGACTATAGCCAACGGTGAGTTAGCCACAGTGATACTCTGTATTCAAGGGAAAACCTACATTGACTTTTTGTTTTTTAAATGAAATGAAGCATTTTCACAATACTCTCACTCACCACTGAGCTTCATAAAAGACAATCAAGCAGTATCCACATCTTAGAATGCTCAGATGAGAGGAAGGTGAAAAGAGCTTCAGCCAGTGACCTTTGTTTTCCTCACTCTCATTCTTCTTGTAGTGCAATGAATCCTCCTGCTTACTCTTTTTACACTGATCCAGAGCAATAAATAATATATGACATGGATAGCAAACAGCAGATATTGGAAACAGCAGGCTTGGTAGCGGTGGCCTGGTCGCTCTAGCTTTTAGCCTAGCATGCAGGCCGCCCCCTTGCCTCGTTTCTGCCTTGGCTGCTTTGCTCACCGGCTGTCCCCAGTCTGCTGCGTCCTCCCGACATAGAAGAAAGCCAAAGTGTGAGAGGCTGAGTGAAAGTTCATGGTGAACTTTGTCGATGTTCAGAAGTGTTTCTCTGCTGTAACTTACAGCGTGCGTGCACTGTACATTCAATATCCACCCATCCATTATCTACCGCTTATCCTCATAGGGTCGCGGGGGGGCTGGAGCCTATCCCAGCTGTCTTAGGGCGGAAGGCAGGGTACACCCTGGACAAGTCGCCACCTCATCGCAGGGCACATAGAGACAGACAACCAATCACACTCACATTCACACCTACAGTCAATTTAAATTAGCCAATTAACCTAATCCCCATGCATGTTTTTGGATGGTGGGAGGAAGCCGGAGTACCCAGAGAGAACCCACGCAGACACGAGAACATGCAAACTCCACACAGAAAGGTGAAATCCCACACAGAAATCCCGGGCCCGGGATTCGAACCCGGTACCTTCTTGCTGTGAGGCGACAGTGCTAACCACTACACCACCGTGCCGCCCTACATTCAATATGAACAATAAAATAACAATATATAAAAGAAAGCGGGAGAGTGAAACAGAGACGTCTGCCACCATCTTGCAGAGTTCCCATAAGCAGTGAATCAAAGTTCCCTTTTCAGTCAGACATTTGACACAAACATCTGGAATGTTAGAGGAAATATGATGAAGTTTAACTGGGGCTATGTAAACCCTCATTAACCATTTATATTGCATCCGTTTTGATCTTGTGTTGATTGAACCCTTCTGAGCCTTCAAATATGCCATTTCCCAATCACTCTCACTCATCTCTGCTCCTGTATCTGTTCTCCAAGCATTCAAACCAGCTGATGCTGATTCTGCTAAGTGCTTTGGAAAACGGTTGTAAAATCTAGAAATATGTTTCTTACCAACCAAATTATTAGCACAGTTTCCTCAACAAGTGATAGCAGGTGTGTGACCATGATAGTCTTATATCTTGATGCTATAAAACTTCTTAACTGCAAATATTTAAAACAATGTTTTTGGGGAACTTGATATCTGTGACGAAGCTGTTCAAATGTGAGAAAGATACCATCAGGATAAAGATCCAAAACCATCCCAATTCCCTTCTTTGCCCATAATTTAAATCCTCCGTCCAATTTAATGGTTTAAATTGTCCATTCCCCCAGATAGGAGTAAATTGTGAGAGAGTTATTGTCTTGTCACCATAATTATGTGCTGCATAACATACTGATATTGTGTTTCAAACAAAAGCGTTTTAAGATCTGAGGAATATAAATACTGCTTCATGGGCAAATCTGACACTGACTTTTGTTCAGTGTCTACCCAAGCAGGTGGTGTGGATGAAAAAACATAGTATATTGCAGAACTTAGTTGAGTAGCTCAATAATACCACTTAAGATTTGGGATCTGGAGTCCTCCCTTTTCATAGGGTAAATGTAATAACTTAAGCCAGACCCTAGCTTTCCTGTTGCTTCAAATGAACTGGATAAATATGCCATTCATTTTCTTATGGAAGTTATTCTGTAACGGGAGAGGGAGTGCTTGAAAAAGATATACAAATTTAGGTAGAAGGGGCATTTTAATTAAATTTATATGTCCAATTATTAATATTGGCAAATTAGTCCATCGATCCAACGTCTTTGTCACTGTGGCCACCAGAGGGAGAAAAAGACAGCTTGACTCCATCATGCCTGATCTCTTGTTACCTTGCTTCACAATAAACTAATTCCTTCTCCTGAAACTTCAGAAAGTGGACAAGAACTGCTCGGTTCTGGTTTGGTTTGGCCGGCGCTAACGTGCGATGCACCCGCTCCAGGGTGAAGCTTTTGTCTGGGCAACCCAGCCATCGCAGTAGCAAGTCATTCACGAAGTCGAAGAGTGATTTATTTTCTTCTGCCCGTTCCCATAGACGCAGCAGTCACAGATTGTTCCTTCTGCCTCAGTTTTCCAAATCTTCTGTTTTCAGTTCAAGGGAAACAGTTCGTTTGGTGGCTGAGGCTAGCAGCTCTTCAGCATGTTGTAACTTTTCTTCTGTAGCTGATATGTGTGTTTCTGCCTCTCCAACACGCATTGTGTTTGCTGACATGTCTCGTTCCACCGCTGACAGTTTGACTTCAATTGTCACAATTGAGTTCGCCACGTGAGACAAACGATTGTCAGTGTTGTCCAGCTCTGACCCAAAGTCCGAGCGGAGAGACTTCAACTCTGCTAGCACATCAGCTGTATTAGCCATATCGCTAGCATCTGCAGCCGTCTCTGTCGGGGAAGTTATCTCCATGACAGTACTTGCCTTGCATCTTCTGGTGAAAATATCACACGGTTTTGTCACAGGCCGGTTTGACATAACTACAAGAGCTCCGTTTGTGTTGGGATGTGTGGAGCTCCAAGGCTATGCCACCATCTTGTCCAAGGTCTGTCGCTTAGAGTTTTGAAAGACTTTAAACTCTGTCCTTGTACCTGTTCCGCAAATGCCACATACAATGTGCAAGAATGACCCTCATCCATTGGTGCTCACAGTATCAGCAATACGGAACATCAGCAAAGGAACCCTCTAGGCTCTTTTCCCTATACACTCATGACCCATGAACTCAACTACATTTTCAAATTCACTGGGTACTACATGACATGGTGGTGACGAGGACATCTTACTGAGGCTTCTCCTGTTTGGCATAGTGGAGAGCAGGACATACTGCCCAGGCTTCATCTGGTTGTATTGGTGGAGAGGAGGGCACACTGCCCATGCACAATCCGTTGGCATGGTGGAGAGGAATTATGCGCTGCCAGGCTTCTTCCGGTTGGCATGGTGGAGAGGAGGATGTGCTCCCTAGGCTTCATCTGGCTGGTGTGGTGGAGAGGAGGACATGCTGCTATGTTCCATCTGTTTTGGCATGGAGGAGAGGAGGACATGTTGATAATGATGCTGCTCTGAACACTTCCATACAATTATATATGTATTAACTGTTGTCATATGGAATTGGACACTTTCATACATCTCTATATGTATTAACTGACATATAGAATGTTTATGTGTGTAGCATCTATTTCCTGTCTGTCCATCCTGAAGAGGGATCCCTCCTCTCTTGCTCTTCATGAAGTTTCTTCCATCTATTTTCCCCTGTTCTCCCTGTTTTTTGGGGAGTTTTTCATCAGTCGATCTGAGGGTCGTTTGTAAAGGACAGAGGGATTCATATCTTGCACCAACTGTAAAGCCCTTTGAGGCATACTTGTTATTTGTGATATTGGGCTAGACAAAACTGTCTTAACTTGTACTCAAGGAAAAACCTGTCAACTTTTTTTTAAAATGAAATGAATCATTTTCACAATATTCTTGCTCACCTTTGAGCTTCATAAAAGATGATCAAGCAGTAAGCACATCTTGGAATGCTCAGATGAGAGGAAGGTAAAAAAGAGCCTTAGCCGTTGGCCCTTGTTTTCCTCACTTTCATTTCTCTTGTAGTGCACTTGTAGTGATTTGCTTAATTTAAAAGGCTAATCAGACGAATTTCTCTCACTGAGTATTGGCGAAAGAAATTCAGCCAGCTCCCAGGGCAGGACAAACTTGTATTAAATTTGTTCTAGAAATATTACATAAATTTTCATAAGTCTTAACTACACCTTGTTGGGTATAGAGAGTTTTTAGCATGAAATGTAAATGCACTTCTATGGCAGGGCATTTCTGGAAGTTTTTAAAATGAACCTCACCTCAACTGTGTTGACTCAGAATAGCAACAGTGACAATTTGAGGGTGAATCTCATCACACATTGAGTGTCACCTCATTATGTTTCTTACTGTCCAGCAGTGTTTCTATTCTCCACAAATGAACACGTCTATGTGCTCCACCTGGATAGAGCAGTCCCAACTGTCATAACGCTGCATCAAAAATCCTCATTAAAGCACATTCCAGACATGTCGGACAACACCAAGGAATCACATCAAGGGATGTGTTTCAGAAAATCCCAGATCACCTTCTGCATTAATTAGAAGGCTGCTATTTACTGAATATCAATCCTACATCTTCTTTTTAATCTTGCTCCAGTTCTGTCAGAGGGCAGAGAAAGGAAAGCAGGGTTAGGGATTCAGAGCGGCCCCCTCCTCAAAAAAAAATAAAAATAAAATAAAAACAGAGCAAGGACTGTTTGTGGGTGATTGACAGAAGCTTCCTCCTATGCCAGCTGAGCAGAGACTGCCCTCCCACTCCTCTCCCCCCCAACCTTGCAGAGAGCTGGTCCCTCTGTGTGCTGTAGTACGTGGAAAAGAGGGAGATCGAATACTGCTTGAGGAGCCAGCCTCTGTGTGTCTGCAACAAACTACTAATTGCATTGGATTTAAATGAAAAGCTATCCAAACTGACATTCAGTGGAAAAGGCAGTGAAGAAAAGGAGCAAAGTGGACAGCTTCCTGAAGCTCTGCTGTGGGAAGATACAAAAAGAGCATCTGTAGTACAAACGACCAGATCACATCTGTTTAGGAAGCATGTATAATTCGGTATGTTTCATCATCCTGTCGTGGGTGTTCGCTGTGCTTATGTTCCCAGGTAAGACTTCTTTTATTACCCTGTGTCTTTTCTATGCGAGTCTATGTTTACTGTCTTGTCTGTGGCTCCTCAGCTCCTGTTAGCACAGAGTGGTGCACTGCTGAGACATCTTTCTGATGCTCTCTGTCTACAAATCATCTGTCAGAATGACTGTGAGGCTTGTTGGGAAATCTAACGCTGTGAAGTGTTGGTTTATCTTTATGGAGCAGCTTTCTCTGTTGACCTATGATTCTTCCATAGGGAATGAGAAAAAAAGTAGCCTCCACCTCAAACAACTTGTCACTCTTTGGGAAAAGTACATTAACCCCTAACATTAAAGAAAAAAATGCTGTATTGCTGAAGCACATCATAAAGCACTCAACATAAAAAATCCTGTTTGTTAGCTATTAATGTAAAAGTCTATTTTCACTTACTGCCATTTGTAAGAAATAATGATACCAACAACATAATCGGATGTCATTACTAAGAATTATGCTCATGATGAAGAGGTGTAAGGCAACCAAGAGGTGCAGATTACTGGAGAGCAGGTGTTTTCATTGTGTATTGGTGCATATTGCCAGCACTGCCCTTTAACCTTTAAGCTTCATAGTCCCACACAGAGCAGACATTCCTGACAGGTAAAGCAGCTTTGTGGTGGTGTCATATGGGGAGCCTGATGTCCTGAAATTATGTTAAATGAGTCTGGAAAATGATGTCTGGAAATGCAAAAATGTGCCCAAAGCACCTGAAGTGAGAGAAAAATGATTTCTCTCTCAAAGGGATTATGTGACAGAGATTATGCACAAGTCTGACAGGGGAAGAAAGTGATGCATGAATGTATGCATTTACCGTTTAATCCACCAACTCAGGTTCCAAGTCCTGCAAAATACGTTCTGTGAGGGAGGTTGAAGCTTTTCTTGAACCTCAGACCTTTAATGCATATGTGATCAGGTAGGGACAAAGTGTTTAAAACATCATTTTTTTGCTTTAGCGAAAGGTACAAATTTGGCTCTACATGTCATCTCAGTTTCACTTATTTCTACTTACATCACAACATAACTGTACTGCTATGGTTTGTATCACACATAAATATCTGTGCAATCTCATATCAAGCTGGATGGATATACTGGCTGCCTGATATAATAGCCCAGTAGTTGTTGCAGCATTGATGAATTTGGCTGGTTGCGTTATAGTCAATGGAGAGCTACTCTCTCTCAAAGCCAGCCACCAGAGAAGTTAAGTGTTATCAACTTGTGATGTCTGAAGGTGCTCCATCGACAATGAATGTGTTAATGACTTTTTTTTTAATTTCATGTACATACATACAGTCCATGTTTGCTCTCTTTTTGTATTGACTAAATGGAGTTTCATTCTAGTACTCAGTTGTGAAACAGAAATTGTACTCAGAATATTCATGTGGATGCTCTCAGTGTCATCTAGAAAACAAATGTTAGTTTTTGAATTTAGGAAAGAGTTGTTCATGCACATTTATATTTTTGGCCAGTCGTAGGTCGTAGGATTAACGTGTGAATTTTCAAAAAAAAAAAAGTTTCTATTTGGATCTATCTAAGAGAAGTGCCATGCAGTGGCATTACAGAGCCATGAAAGTAGTAAACGTAGGATGTTTACTTGCTCAGCTGATATTGGAGGTCTTGCACACACATGCTCAGTGTTGCAGTTGTTACAGGGAAATCAAGTTACTTTTTTGAAAAGAGTTAGGAAAGACAGCGAAAGTTTCACTCCTTGAAAAAAAAAATAATTAGTGACACTGCCAGATTTGGTTTTGCATTGTAGCCAAAAACAGTTTCATGTGGCTTGGTCTCTTTTGCTTATTGTTGGCTATTGTTCATGTTGTAATGTTGAATGGGAAACCACAATAGATAGCATAATCAAAACTTATTTGGCAAACCATAGGTCCGACAAGGAACAATTTAACATAAGACCAAATACCCAACAGAAATAGTATGAAACAGAATGTGATGATAAACATACTCATTACTGAAAAAATAAAATTGACAGTCTGACTGAATGAAATAGCTCGATATATGATGTTTTGTGTCACGGACTGGCTCAAAGTCCAGACCAAGGGAAACCAGGAGACATACATATGAACTTTTACACAACATTTTATTACCCAAAATAATACAAAATAAATGATAACCTAGGACAAATGGGTGCATGCTGCCAGCTGGAGGGATCGAGACAGTGTGATTGTGCCAGTCTTTAACCTATCTGAGGACTTGTCAGGTATGCTCAGAGATGCACCAAACTCTGCCCACTAGGACCTAAAAAAACCACACAGATAAGGCCCTGGCAGCACTAAAGGACCATCACCAGCGCTCCTTTAAAATGAAAGTGCCTTGTGCCAGCATTTTTGGCCATTGTGAGTCATCTTTCATGATGCACAGAATATTTTGTACTATGTCCCTGAAAACACTGAATAGCTCAAATGAAAAAAAAAATGTTCACAAATTTTTGTCCAGAATCCATTTCTTTTGCTCACTAATCGTGATCGTCTCCACTTCCTGCTTTAATCTCTGTGGCGTACACAGTCTCTTTATGTCTGCCTACAAATCCCAGAAGCCCAAAATTACTCACAGGCTGTGTGAGAGCACTCTTTGTCCCTGCTGCTGAAAAAAGAAAGATGTTTGTGAGATGTTTATGGCACTCAAGAGTTGGACAGATGAAGTCAATAAACAGTTGAGTTACAGCAAAGCATTGTTTGGGCTCATTCAAGGAGTCCAGAGTGAGTGGAAACCTAATAAAGTGGCCATCCAGCTCGACATGGCATGTAGGACTTCAGACAGCACGTGTGAAAAACAGGATTGGGAGATCCCAGCTGTAATAGGTACTGTACGCTTGGAATGACCCTGATGCTAAAAAAGTAAACTTGTAAGGAGTTTAGTCATTGCTGGTATTGACTGACTCCTTCTAGTGGCTCCAGATCTGCCCTGAGTTCCTGCAGCAGCTCCAAAATGGAAAGGTTGGATAGGAGATATGTTTTAATGAGTGTTTCCTCATTCATTCCAAAAATGTTCACACGAGGGTGAAAAATGCATTCTCTGCATCTTCTTCCATCCTTTCAGTGTCTCCTTCTTGTGACAATAACTGCAGCCATGTGTGCACAATTAACCATCCCTTTGAGATGTGTTAAATATAGACAGTTTCTATTCACAAACTTGCTTTCAGGTTTGATAAATCATATTTACATTTTCTCCTCAGGCACAATTGCGTGTAAACGCCCCGTATTACATATTCATTGTGGCAAACGTACTAACTGGATGCAGACACACTACTGGGCACCTTTGAAGGACACAACACTTGGTGTGTACTGTTAGTGAATCAGTTTATACATTTATTTTTTTTTGCGTGTGCAATGAGTTTGTATGTTGAATGTTAACTTGAAAATCTCATTATAAAACACGATGAAACCCAATTTATGTGCACCTTGACATTGCCTTTTGTCACTTCTGTCATTCTCAGGATCACAGATCACTGCTAAAGCTCACTAATTAATATTTAACTAGCCTTTTGCCTTGTCTGACAATCCAGATATAGACTTTGGGTTTAAGCTTACAACTAGTCACTTACTGTATCTCATATAGCATTCTCCTCCTCTTCCAGTAGCAAGGGCTTTTGCAAGTGCACCACTGCTAACATGATGATTGAGACTGGTTTAAAAAATAGCATATAGCACATTAATCTAGTATAGCTAGTCTTGCCACAAAGGACATGTAAGCATGTGAGTGTGGATCAAAATAACATTCCTCTTCTGTAAACACAAGACACAAGGTTTTTATTCTAAAAGTGTTGTGGAAAGTGCAGCGACGTGCATGGCTCCATAAATAATTAGAGTACAGGCTTTTTAATTGTGGATCATTATTGTTTTTTTACAAATGGACACAAAATGGCTTGTGGATACTTTTTTATGAATACTTACAAAATGAATAGAAATGGCAGTGATAGTAAAGTGAAATTCCCATTATGAAAGACAAGGTTTATGTAAAAAAAAAACAAAAAAAAAAAACAGCAGGAACACAGCTGGTGTGGACACCTGAGAGACACAACAGTTCAGTGAGGCAGGCTTCACACAGTTCTCATGCACTGTTCGAGGTGATAGCAGGTTACCTTTAGACAGAAGAGAGAAGAGTATACTACCTTCCATCACGATACTAATGAGAATTTTGACAGGTGTGACGTCAACCCCCTACCTTTCCGACAGGCCCCTCCCCTCAGGGTGATGGCACCCCTTCACGTCCATCAGAATATTGAGGAGGTATTTTGACAGGTGTGAGGACACCCCACCTCATGAGGTTGTCTGAAGTGAAAAAAGATGCTAATATGGAATATAAAATCCTGTAGCCCTCTTCCTTTTTATCTCCAGTGATAAGCAAACAAATCTCCTCTTCTCTGTCAGGAGCTGAATAGACCTTAAAGGTCATGGGCAACAATGTGGTCTACACTTACAGCACAGTCAGTTCAGTCTGTAGGGACCTAGGTCACTGGTTCAAGTCCAGCACAGACCAATATGGAGTGTGGTCTGGTAGCTGGAGAGGTTCCAGCTCCTCCACCTGAGCACTGCTGAGATGCCCTTTAAGCAAGGCACCAAACCCCCAACTGCTCAGAACACCTGCATCCCCCTCACTCTCTCCATACAAAGCATGTGTGTGTGTGCGTGTGTTTTAGATCTGTGTGTGCAACAAAGTCCCCAGGAAGTATACTTCTTTCTTCTTTTTTTCCATGTAAGATCAAATAATACCAAATAAGAGACAAGCAAGACAAGTCAAGGTTTTTTGTAATTGTTATTGTAATTGTTGAAGTCAATTGAATAGAATTCTGGATTAGTACCAAAGTGTTTTCTGTACTGATTAAAGATCACCTACTAACCAAAAATTCACTTTATAAAGGTGTTTTAACAGTAGTATGTGTCCCCATAGCCTGTGAATGAGGCCCTATGAGTGAAAAAAGTCTGTCTCCTCCTTCCCCTGCTTGCTCCTCTGCTTTGCCAATGTGTGCTGAAACAGGAGTGTTGAACATTTTTCGCCTACTGACGTAGAGCAGCGAAATGCCATTCTCCCCAGTAGAGGACACTGCCTATGAGCCCTCCTCTAAAGTTACTGAGCGGCCGGTCGCCATTGTTCCTTCTCGCTAACTTTTTACGCTGTTTTTACCCTGTAGCATTAGCACTGCAGCTACCAGAGGTCTGAAGATCGGTAACCAGAGATTCTGGGCTCGGTTAGCACTGCAACAATAGCTCCTGTTAGCTCAGTTAGTACTGCAGCAGTAGCTCCGGTGCTCCGGTTAGCAATAGCTGCAGTACTATCCGAGCTTCGAGCTAACCGAAGCTCCGGAACTCTGGTTTTATTTGGGTGACTCTGACTACTGTTATCAGTACGGTCCGTGCACTGCTTAGTATCGTTAGCCTCTTTTATGAGTGCTAGTACGCATATATAAGTAAACAAAAGTGCACGGGAGCTCCGGTTAGCTTGGTGCTGCAGTGCTAACCGGAGATCCAGAGTTAGCTCAGCGCAAAACTTTGGTAAGTTCTGGTGGTCTTTGAGTAACTAATATCAGGAGACATTCAACATAAGCTCTGTGAGCAGAAAGCTCATTTGAAGCTAGCGTTTTTTATAATTTGGGTGACTCTGACTACTGTTAATGGTGCTGTCCATGCACTGCAGAGTGACGTTAGCCTCTTTAGCCACTTATTTTTAACTGGCTGGAATTCAGGACCAGGGCTGAGTTTAGGGTAATACACTTTGAATACAGTATTGTTGGACGTATGAGACCTATATAAAATTGTAGAATAAGTGTATAATAGGAGACCTTTAATGCTAAAAGAGAAGAACTGTCATGATGCGTCTGTCTGTTTTAGTTAAGTTAACCATTTTTGTCTCGTGCATACATGTTGTCTTGTCATTTCTTGTTTTATTTTGAAATAACTGAATGTTCCCTCTCGTTTCAGATTCACACTTCCCCTTCCTCCTGTTTCCCACGTTTTGTGATTGTCTGACCCCGCCCTAATTGTCGCCACCTGTTTCCCATCACGGCGGCACGGTGGTGTAGTGGTTAGCACTGTCGCCTCACAGCAAGAAGGTACCGGGTTCGAATCCCGGGCCCGGGACCTTTCTGTGTGGAGTTTGCATGTTCTCCCCGTGTCTGCGTGGGTTCTCTCCGGGTACTCCGGCTTCCTCCCACCATCCAAAAACATGCATGGGGATTAGGTTAATTGGCTAATTTAAATTGACCGTAGGTGTGAATGTGAGTGTGAATGGTTGTCTGTCTCTATGTGCCCTGTGATGAGGTGGCGACTTGTCCAGGGTGTACCCTGCCTTCCGCCCTAAGTCAGCTGGGATAGGCTCCAGCCCCCCCGCGACCCTATGAGGATAAGCGGTAGATAATGGATGGATGGATGTTTCCCATCACCTCATGTATAAATAGTCCTGTCTTCGCTTGTCTTGTTGCGTGATCGTCATGTTCCCTGCATCCATGTGTTCCTCGCTCCCTCGTTTGCCTTCCACGTTTTCCAGCTTCCTTGTGCCTCCAGAGGTAATTTTTTGTTGTAATTTTGATAGCCCCAGTTTTTTTGTTTTCACTAGAAGAATCCTCTTTTAAGTTGATCCTAGTCGTCCTTAGTTTTGTTGTAAGCCCCGTGTCCCTTAGCCCACAAGAAGAATCCTCCTCGGAGTTGATCCTTGTGTTTTCTGTTGGTGTTTTTTTAGTTTCCCTGTTTTTTGTAATTCCCTCCTGTTGTGTAGAGTTGCAGGTGTCCCGTTTATTTCCTATATTTTGCCCCTTACCCTAGTTGCCCTCCATTTCCCGTTGTAGTGCCCCTTGATAGTTTCCCTCCTTTTTCCCCGTTAGCGTGTTTAGTGTGTTAACTTTTCACAGCCTCTTTCAGCTAGCAGTTCCCTCTTCTTTTACAGGTAACGCTAACTGTTTTTCCCTCTCAGCTTTGAGAGTGGGTTTTTGTTTTCCCCCGTGTATAGTCGAGAGTAGTTAGTGTAGGGATTCTCCGGACGCGCGCCTCCACCTATCATTGTTTTCTGTTTTCAGTATAAGACCTTACAGAAATGTTTCCTGTTCTGTTTATTTGTTAATTCAGACTTCAGGTTGCAATGTTTTAGAATCAAAACAAAAATTAAAAAATAAATAAATAAATAATGTTTTACAATCTGTCATAGAAATACCGGTATAGGTTTCAGATGGCAATGCTTTTGAATCTATGAATCACCATAATAGTTCACTTGAGACCCCAGAAAATGTAAGAAAAAAAAAAAAAGGAAACACCATTGGAGTAAAATAAATGATGCTGTAGGGAACTTGAATGACACACTTCCAAATGTCCAAAAGCTTTTGAATTCTCTTTGTTCTGAGGGTACCGCCAAGACACTTCAATTACGTTTGAATTGACCTATATAATCAAATGATTTTACTGCATAAGACCACAGGTCAGAATTAGTCCTTCAAAATGTCCCAAAATGTCTGTAATGTCTGAACCGCAAACTTGTCGCATTTCACTGAACACCGCGTTGAAAAACACTGCAAATTCAAGACTGTGACCTAACTCAAACTTCTGTGTTCATTCCTCCTTCAGTCTCATTACTATGGCATTAAACGTTTAAAATCATTATATGTCCATATGTATGTGAGCATTGCTCCAACAGTTCCTGACCAAAGTAGTGTAAAACTCGGAAGTCTGAAGATACACATGAATGCTACAGTACATCCATCCTCAAGCCCAGACAAAGAATGTAAACACAAATTAATACAATGCACATGCAAAAAAATGGACAAAATGATTCACTAGCAGTACACAGTAAGGGTTGCATCGATCAAAGGTGCCCAATGACTTGTCTGCACCCAGTTAGTACGTTTGCTGCAATGAACCTGCACACAATTGTGCATGTGCTGGGAGGAAGAAAAAAAATGTAAATATCTACACATTTAGCACAAGCAAGTTTACAAATAGAAATTGTTTCTATATTTAACACGTCTCAAAGGGAGGTGCAAACTGTTTGGTACTGCTGGAGGAACTCAGAGCAGATGGCACCACTGGAAGGAGTCAGTCAATACCAGCAATGACTAAACTCCTTACAAGTTTACTTTTTTAGCATCTGGGCAGTGACGGACTGGGATAAAAAAAAACAGCCCTGGCATTTGCACTCACAAGGGGCCCAACTTTTGACGCAGATACAACTTTTGACGCAGAAAGAACTGCATTTTTGATAGCCCCAATGATGGTACAACTCACATGCTTTAAACAACTTCATAAACACAAGGACATACAGTATCAATGCACAGCTCCAATAATCCATGAATAGATTTTTAGAGCCAACCGTTCCATAATAAAAACATGTTTTACCGTCATGCAGTTATAAAGTCTGAAGGAGCCTGCTCTTCTAGCTGAAGTTGCAGTAGAAGATTGAAAGAACACATCAAGTTTGGCACATTTTTCATCCTCACACAGCCGTGCCCTCTTCATCTTTTCCCTCTTTATAACCTCCACCGTCCACCACCAACTTGACCACCACCAGTAATGCTGAAAACAAGTGCAAGCAAGCTAGATAGAGACTGTGATGTTCTATTCCTGTCAGCAAACCCAAACTCTCAGACCCGATTTACTCAGTTCTGCCTTGAAGGCATTGCTTCATTTTAATTTTCACAAACAAATCCAAAATACAGATAGTTTGTTTTATTTCAAACCATGCACATTTTTAACATCTTAAGAGGACATTATCTTGCAAAATAAAGTACGCTGATGAAAACTTGAAACACACCATCATGGTTACACCGTTATGTATAGAGGTGTATGTGGTATAAATATCTACCAGGTACTTCCGTTATGATAGTTGGGGGGAGAAATTTTAAGACAATGAAGACACGTATTGGATAAGCCCCTAGTGGATGTGGGGCTGTGATGGAGATTAATGGGGCCGGCCCAGGAGACAGCGCAGCCCTTCTGGCATCTGCCTGAATGCCCGACTGGCCAGTCCGTCCCTGCATCAGGGTCATTCCAGTGTACGGTAGCTATTAGAGCTGGGATCTCCCAATCCTGTTTTTCACATGTGCTGTCTGAAGTCCTAAATGCCATGTCGAGCTGTAATTCTATAGGGTCCTACTTCATTTTGCACTTTCGTCATTCCAAACTCACCATGGTGAAAAACCATGAAACACACAAACTCATGCTCATTTAAAGAGATGTGTCAACACATTTGCACCTGTTGTCAGTTATGCAACCACTCTTCATAAATCATCCTTGAACTGCAGTTCAACCCTCCACACAAAATTATAGATTGCAAATTAGCAAATTAGTACATGCAAATTGTGATCTCAGTCGATCCGGTCCTTTATTTTCCATCATCCCTTTAGTTAAAAAAAATGAATTATTTCAGGACTAATTCAAACAGATTCAGGACAGAAAAATAAAAACAGGAATTTCAATCTTGGAACTGTATGTTTGTGATTCAAGACAATACCTTTGATTATTAAAGTCTTTCTAAGCATCTCCAGTGGTTAGAGTTGTAGTTACAGTTGGGGAGATTCTGCCAATTCTGTTACTGTTTTTATTACAGTCCAAATTGACATGAAACCTTTGATGTGTATGAACTTTGACGATATACACAAGGCATGCAAGGATAAATGAATATACACCAATGAGTAGGGCTACAGTTATCGAATATTTTAGTAATCGAGTATTTACCGAACATTCTAGCGATTAATCGAGTATTCTACCAAATATTCTAGCGATTAATCGAGTATTCATATAAAAGAGAACATAAAAGAGAAGTTAATGCTGCTGAAGACAGAAAGGAGTCAGATACCTTCTGGGGTCATGTGGCCGATAAAGAAAGCAAAGAAAGAGTGAATATCATGTAAATCAAGGTTATATATTTTATTGGAAGCCTCAAAAACTGAACCAACTTTGCTGGAGGACACATTTCTAAACTAAGCCGACAAAAAACAAAAAGGGACGTAACATAGCACCTAATAAAAAAGTATCGGATGAGGAAAGAAGGCTCTTAAACCACACTTCCCGATTTGTGAAGAAAGCCATTTTAAGCTGTTATCAGGGGTTACAAAGCGGTGTGGATCTTTGTCCGTATTTCTCTTGTTCTTCCTCTTTCAGCAACAATGCTCTCATCCACATTACTAGCAGAGCCCACATTATCCAGCTTGAGGCAGTGTAGCACAGTGTGACTCATTATACTCCAGCCATGGTCCACTATGGACTCCCCTTCTTTAAGATGATGAACACAGATTTCACCCATGGTATAATGCAATATCAAGAAATGGTCTTTTGAAACATTGTTGCAGAGACAAGTCTGAGTGGAGAAGTTTTGTTTGCCATTTTTTCACTAACAACTGAGGTAGTTCTGTCCACTATTTTTTCAGTGAGACAACTGGAGGGTTGGTGGATCAGCAATAGCTGACTGTTGTGAATGGAAGAAAATGGAAGAGTGACATACAGTACAGAGAGTGATGTCATACCAAAATGCTCTTTGATACTCTGATGGATGGTAATAAATCATTCTCTTTGAATTGTTATGCTAAGCTAAGCATCATATTTAACAAAAGTACATGATGTTATGTCTAAACAAGAAAGAAAATCATGCTTCAGACTGAAAAATTATTCCTTTAACTCACTGAGTGTCAGCCCTTTTATAAAACAGAAAGTGCCTTGTGCCAACATTTTGCCCATTTTGAGTCATATTTCTAGACCCACAGAATCTTTAGTACTATGTCTTTGAAAACACTGAATAGCTCAAATGAAAGAAGAGACTCTATTTCATCATGAAATGAAAAATGTTTGTTTTTACCTTGCTCCATTCTTGTTTTATCAGAAGTAGAAAGAGGACACTTTCACCAAAATTACCACTTTTCGTCCAGATTCTTTTCATTTCCTGCTTTGATGTGGCAAATACCATCTCTTCATGTCCCAACTACAAATCCCAGAAGCATCATAATTACTCTCAGGCTGTGTAAGAGTGCCCTCTTGTGCCTGTTGCTGAAAAAACACTTTGACATAAATATACGTCTGTGGCACTCAAGCGTTGGATTTTAAATGACGTACAAACACTGAAAGACTGACAAGTTTTAGCAAGTTTTAGCCCAATCATCTGTACCCTTTTTCATGTACCCTTGCCGCATAGTTATTATATTCTTTTCAACATGTTATTATTTTGAATGTGGGGAATTGTATTACCAAATGGTGCAACACAGATCAAACCTGATCTCCATGTTTTGTCCTGTGTTCATCCAAGGAAGGGATTTGCTGAGTGTGCATGTTCTTTTTCAGGACTGCCCTGCTTCACATTCATACACATTTTGTACACAGCCTCGCACCTGGGAGCTGCCCAGCACCATACAGTTAATCTCATCTGCTGCCTGAGCAGCTGCTCCTTACCTGGCTTGCTCAAGGGCACCTTGTCAGTGTTGTTATGGAAAAGAAAGGGCAGTGTTGGGAGGTATATCCAGTTTGAAGTTTTGAAACAGTATTCTTCACATTATGAAGTGATATATGCGTGTGTGTGTTTGTTTGGGAAGCAGAAAAGGAGGTGACTTTGACATAAAACAGTGGAAATGTTTTTTTTTTTCCTGTTGTTTTTATTTGTCTTCTGTTTATTGTGATTAATTGGGTTGTCTCTCTGACTGCATTTTTGAGCGTGGACAAGCTTTGCCTTCATTTCCAACAGAGGAAAGTGACCGTGTGCACTGTGAGCTCAAGCAGGTTAGCGAAGATCAACAACACTCATTTGCATCAGCAAATTAAGCTGTCCAAGAATATATGTGAAATTAATTCCATATTCTGGCTTGCTCAAGAAGAAATTCATCTATCTCTAATTCAACATTCTTAATAGAGAGCCTGTCAAAATAAAATCACCAAGACCTTCTCAATTTCCATTAGTCTGCGTAAAGTTTAATTATGAGGATGCTTGATGATCCCTGAGCACTAGCCTGCTAATGTTAGTCCAATTTCGAAGAATTGCTGAGTATTGCATGGTTTCTGATACCCCTTTGATACGAAATACCTTGAAAGAAGCAGCAGCTTGCTAAAGAAAGTCACATAAAATAGCTTTATCAGCTAATTTATATTTAATTTAATACCATTAGGGAGCACAGCAGCTTTTTCCCTCTCATGAGCTTTAATAGTGAAATTTAAATGCCTTTTGATTCTGGCACCCTGGTAGCAGTGAAAAATTCAACTATTTAATTATGGACAACGAAGAAAATGGTTAGGAAATACAGAGCATAATTAAAGGCCACATATGTACACAACGTCTCACACCTCCATCATGAGATCATGTTTATGCACATTTACAGTATAAGGTACTTTCTTTGTAGCTTATTTTACAGAGGAATCATATTTTTTCAGTCTGTACAATTTGCTACACTATTGATGAATCAACGGCACGGCTCGACACGGTTGTGGCGTTTTTCCACTTGTGCCTGGTACTAGGTATTTTTTCCATACCTCCTCAGTCCTAGTTCCAAGTGAGCCGAAGCGATACTAAACGTGATGTCAGCTGACTGCCCTCCAGCGATTGGCCAGCGAGTGTCGTCACTGGAGCGTCATTGGATTCACAACATTCGAGTAGCCTGTAAAAGCCAAACACACAGACCCCGCCATTTGTAAAACTGGCAACTGCTTCACTGTTGTTACACGAGAAAATGGTATCGCAGAAAACAACGCCATGGTCGGTCATGGACAAAAAGAACACAGAGCGAGCAACAAATACATGATCACTTCGGTATCGTCCATTGTTTGTGATAGTAGTGTCGTTGTTCTTCTTCTTCCCGGTTTTCTGTGTCGCATGTAAATGACTTCAGTTTCACGTTGCCGTATGACAATCCAACCTACGCAAAACTGGGCCATACCGTGCCGTGCCGCTGTGTAGTGGAAAAGCTCCAGGCATTACTGCTCCATCGCTGCCTCTGGTCATCCCTGCTGAGACAACAATTTCCTCTGCAGATAATGGGTTCATCATCATCATCAATGAGGTTGAGGTGTGGGCAGCCAAAGCTTTTTTCCTGGACTACACCTGTCACCTGTGAATATAACTCAGTGGGCACAATTAGTAGGACAATTGCTGGGAGATTGGTGGTTGGAGAGGGAATCCATTACCTTAGTTGATAAACATGAGACATGAGGGTGAATTTAGGTTTTAAGTTTGTAGCCTGGGTGATAGAACAGAAAAAAGTCAAAGCAATTAAATAACAAATTGTTAATATTAGCTTTGGTTGTATATCCAACAAGCCAAAGAATGTTGTGAAAACACAGATACATTCACCTCATCCATGTGTCCTCGTAATCTGCGTTGGATGTAGATTTTGATATTGATGTGTCGAAGAGTCTTGAATTGATCAACTGTTGCACCCCTATAGGAATGTAATGAGACAAGTCTGGTGTAATAGTTACTTTTCACTTCCCAGAGTGAGTGAGGCAAATCTGTGTTAACTTTTGAGTACCACTGATGTGTTTCTTTTTTTTTTCTTTTCTCCTACTTTGTCTGCATTGTTCTCATTGTTAAACACCACAAAAAGTGTCAACCTTTATTAAGCTATTAATATTTGGCGTGTGTGTGTGTGACCATCACCAGCCCTCCCTGGAATTTCCTGTCATAAGCCTGTTATAAGGAAGTGCTACAACTGGGTGACAAGAGAGCAAAATAAATGACAGATGGGGAGATTAGACAAAACAAAAAGGGGAGGTTACAGACAGGCAGTGCTATTAGAAAAAAAGAGTGTAAACTGCTGTGTCATTCCTAACACCTTCATCCCAACATCCAATGGTACTGAACACCAGAGTTGTGGAAGTCCTGAGAGTATAGAGTGGGCCGCCGGAGAACACAAGTGAGAGAGGTATGTGGAGAAGACATGAGCTTAGTGAGAAGTTGGATGAATGATTCAGCACATTCTGGCAGTTCACATCAGTACTCAACAGTGTGACTCGGATATGGATAAAACATGCATATGTGAAGAACACCGAAGCCCAGAGTGTCTACCATGACCCAGCATGGCCAGACCGGCTGGGTGTCCAAAACACTACAGGGAAGTGGAAGCAACGACAATGCCAAACCCAGAGAGCCACCAGAGCCACCGAGAACCACGCAGATCCAACAACCAGGAGGAGATAGAAACCACCACCTCCAAGGATGCCAGGAAAGGCCCAAAGGGCCAGGGACACGAGGGCCTGTCCATCCCCAACCAGGAGGCAAGACCCGCGGACCGAGTGCTCCCCACGGGAGGGGGGGGGACGAGAGGGCAAGGGAGCACCGGCCACGCACATAGCAGGCCACCACCGGGCGCCAGCCAGAGGCAACTGATGCCAAGTCCGAACGTAGGCCCAGAGGGCTAAAGTGCAGAGGGAACTGGAGCCGCTCTGGAAGGCAACCTGCACCCAAACTCCCGGAAAACCTGACACCCCTGCACCACCCGAACGCATTACGAGGCGACCCAAACAAATGCCGGGCCCCCGGAGCCACCCCAACACCACCACTGCTCCGCTCCACCGGCCCTCCATACCAGGAAAGTGGGGGGGCGGACCAGCGCCACCACAACTCCGATGGGGACCCCCCCGCCCACAGAGACACTTGAGAGCACAAGCGAGAGCAAGCCGAATTCCCCAAAGAGGAAACCATTCAACGACCAGCAGACAAGCTCCCCACACCGTGACAACTACCACGCATCTGCCCAGGAGGCAATGCACCAGAGCCCCAGCCACCGACAGGAGTGACGGCGCCACAGCGATGTGCATCCACCAGCCACTGATGTATTTCGACATGTTTTATTTCAGCAACGGGTCATCGATCACGGTCTCCCGCTGCCTGTGAGTAATTTTGGGGCTTCTAGGATTTGTAGTCAGAGTATAGAGATTGTATACGCCACGGAGATCAAAGCAGGAAGTGGAGATGATTGTGATTACAGAGCAAATGAACGAATTCTGGATAAAAAGTGGCATTTAGGGTAGGAGTGGTCTCTTCTTTCATTTGAGCTATTCAGTGTTTTCAGAGTCATAGAACAAAATATTCTGTTGGTCTTGAACTATGACTACTCAAAATGGGCAAAAACGCTGGAACAAGGCACTTTCTGTTTTATAAAACAGCTGGCACTCAAAGAGTTAGTGCATTAAAACAGACAGTAATACAATGGATTTATTAGTCTCTTCACTGAGATTTGTAACAAGAGGAAAAGACTCACACTCGTGTTTTCCTTCAAACAATCTACTGCCCAGGGCAGATGCTTCTCAACACTCTAATTCCTCTTCAATACATGATGTTTCCCTAGAGGCTTCACATACATCAAACCAACAGCAGCACAAGATAAAGTGGCTAAAACGCTCAACTTTTCTGATCTGTATGTGACTCATAAGGTAGAGCCTTTTCAGATTAACTCATTCATCATAATGACGTGCCTACAGCCAACTAGTCAACATCATCATTGCTTGGTTCTGCCCATTGATCCCAAAGACTCAAAATGATGGATTGCAATTATCAGCGAGTCAAATTGGTTGTGAAAATGAAGCTTTAGTTTATTAGCTGTTGATGATCAGTTTATACATCCCCTTCTACTTAATACAGTATGTAAGCCATCAAATGTCACTTAGCCAAAATTGAGATTGTAAATCGTGCTAACCATACTGTCCTTCATCACACAGAAGAACCGCTGGAGTCCTGTTTGAAAGTACAGCATACTTACTCTTATTTTTGCTATTGTTGTTTCCACTGAAATGCCTCATCACATTTTATAACCTCATATTACTCACACTTGACACAACTTATGTCTGTAAAGTGGATGGAAAAGAGTGACAATTCATCATTTTGATGCCTTTTCTGGAGATCACATCACTCATGCAGCTCTATTATAAATTTTATCAGTATAAGTGAAGCAAGGCTCTTAAACTCCAAAAATATATCAGACGTGCTAAACTGTTTCGAAGGTTTGCAGTATTTCTTATGTCAGTATCATTCTTTTGGATGCTGTGACACATCTGTGAGATGAGTAAATAATTACATTGAAAAAATATGCACCTATATAGTATTTTAAAATATAAATAATATATGAACCGCAACCCAACCCCGGATAAGTGGAAGAGAATGGATGGATGGATAATGTATGAATTTAAAAGATAAACATTGATATATTTGTTTGTTTGTTTTTTTTCCAGAGAATCAAATAATAATTCCTTAATTAAATACAATACAGCTTCTTAAAATACCAGTTAGATCGGGGTCTGGTTATCTCAGCTGTAGAGCAGGCATGTACTAAGACTGATCCCTTATTGCAGTGGCCTGGGTTTGAATCCGACTCAAGAGCCTTTGCTGCGGGTCATCCCCTCCCCTCTCTCTCTTCCTTTTAATGGCTGTACTATCACTGTTAAATAAAGACAAACCTTATCTTCAAAAACTGTCAAATACTACATAATCCACTTGGGATTTGGGACATTGGGTTATTGTCTCAAAAGCTTTACAATGGAACAATCATGGACAGTGAGTCACTGCTTACACACAGCCATGGCATTGTATCAATAGTGAACACAAGCTAACATTCATTGGAGGAAATACATTTGAGAGGCACTGTCTCCTGGCATCAGTGAACAATCCCCAGCGAGCACTCACTGAGCGCTGGTGGCTAAATGAGAGCACTGTCTTTGAATGGAAGTAATAGATGAATAGGTGACAGATGGCACAAGCAAGGACAAGCATTCAAGTGTCAGAGGGCTGCAGGACTGTAATGCCACAATCCAACTGGTTTAAAAGGTATTGGTGTGACAGTGTACCAGTGTTCTTGTTGCATATAAATGTGTTCATCTACGGCTGTTTTCATCCAGAAGAAACCTGCATTGATCCCTGACTTACTGAAACAGAATGGGTCATAGCACAGAGAAATCGTTGTGCCAATGACTTGTTTCTCTTGCATCAACCTTCAATGATTCAAAAGCAAGCAGTGTTTCAAAACTGTGTTTCAGAACAAGGGACACACACTACACGCACAGACAACAGACATCGCTATCCATTATTCTGAAACAACAGCAAAGCAATACTTGTGTAGATAAGTTAAGATAAGATAAGATAAACCTTTTTAATCCCGAAAGAAATTCTTTCACAACAGTTGCCATACACAAATTTAGGATAGTTAAAATTTTTTTTAAAAATATGTACAGTACAGAATAATTCAAAAATGCAGTATAGTGCATAACCAACAAACCACACAATACCACAACATACAAAAAAATCACAAAAACTATAAGAACATAAGTAAACAGTCAGCTGCCAAGAAGTTTAAAGTGACATTTTCTGAATTAGAGAGAGGGGGAGGTAGAGAGAGAGAAACTCAGGTGGATGACTTGTAGAGTCTGATGGCTGCCGGAAGGAAGGACTTCCTGAGGAGTTCTAGTGAACATACTACATTTATTACAGGTATCGTTGTCACTACAGGAGGCAGAGGAGTGCCTAGGCTAAGCATTAGACAAGACCCAAGTACAACAAGAGCAGTGACATGCCACAGTTAGAGGCAGGTGTATGCAACCAGGTGGGGAAGCTGCGTTCAGCATTGGCCAGTGAAGGGTAGAGCAACTGGAAGAGCAATAATAAGGCAAAACTTGTGAGCTAAATACATAATTCACATAATTGGTTCCCATTGGGTACTCTTTTTAAACTGACTAATTAGCCGTTCATTTATGCAGGTTGTTCAGCTGCTGTTGCCTATGCATGTCACGCACCACCTCCACCTCAGAATCCACCTGAAAGCTGTTTTGTTGTGGTTCCCCATGGGGACGATGCATTGATTTCTCCTTGCTCTGCTTCCCATGGACAGATACAAAACACAGCCCTGACATCCAATTTAAGTATATTTACATTTACTATTATTAATGTATGTACAAACTACATACATTAACAGTCCTAAGGGTGGTAACACATCATTGATAGGTGTGAGCTATGCTGGAGTCATCATATCCAAAAGAGTGTTCAGGATATTGAGTAAATCACCTGCATCACTGGGACTTAAAGTTTATGTGTTATGTGTTATTAACTCATTGAGTGCCAGCCCTTTTTTAAAAACCTAAAGTGCATTGTGCCAGTGTTTCTGTCCATTTTGAGTCAACTTTTATGATGCACAGAATATTTTGTACTATGTCTCTGAAAACATTGAATAGCTCAAATGAAAGAAGAGACTCTCTATTTCATCATAAGAAAATGTTTGTTTTTATCTTGTTTCATTCTTGTTTTATCAGAGGTAGAGTAGAGGACACTTTCACCAAAATCACCACTTTTTGTCCAGATTCTGTTTTGCTCTCTAATCTCGATCGTCTCCATTTCCTGTTTTGATCTCTGTGGCGCATACCATGTCTTTTTGTTCCAACCACAAATCCCAGAGGCACCAACATTACTCACAGGCTGTGTGAGAGCGTCCTCTAGTGCCTGCTGCCGAAAAAAGGAAAGACGTATATACTTTAGGCTAAATGTTTATGGCTGTCAAGTGTTCTAAAGGACATGAGTACATCCTTGGCATTCAGTTAAAGATGTCATATTTTCTAACATTCAGTAAGAAGGAAGCTGTACTGTGTTGATGGCAATGTCAGTCTGTGATACAAGAATTATTGGATGGATGACCATGAAAGATGGTATGCACGTACATCCATGTTCCCCAAAGAATGAAGTCTACTTTGGTGAGTCTCTGATTTTTCATCTAATAAGGTTGATATCTCTCGTTCAAAGTTAAATATCTTTACAAGTTCAAAATGGATAGCCATTACACTCGGTAGATGCATTGATAACCCCCTCATGATGAATTAAACTCACTTTTCCTCTAGTGCTATTTTTAGGTCAAAATTTTAATTCGCCTAATACTTTGGTTTTATTGCCAAAGCCCATTTATCCAACAGCAAGTTATCCTAAAAGCACATCATCGTTCTGAAGACCCATTGCTCTAATATACATACTCTCCCTGTAAAAATAGAGGCATATGGTTAATTATTATGCAGAACAATGTTGTCTGACCTTCCTCTTTTTTCCATACTATTACTACTATCAGAGACAGAGGCAAACCATGCCTTCACCATAGTAGTGCATTTTTTGGAGCAATGGACCATTGAAACAATGGGATGTGTCAGACTGTTGAGGGTTTGGTATAATATACTGTCTGACCTATGGCATGCCATCAAAACACTTACAAAGAGCCAGAGTTAACAGCACATTATACTAAGATGGTGAACGCAGTAAGAATTACCTGCTAAACATGTTTGTATGGCTATGTTAGTGCACTGATGTTAGCAGTGACCCCTAAGCATTGCTCTACCTCCATGTACAACTCAACCTTGTTGAGATTAGCATTGCACCAGTTTGGGATCTGGATCCTCCAGATCAAACAACACCAGCCACACATTTATGGTGAAGGTGCATTATGTGAGAGGAGTGTTAAAAAGCTCCACGACCTGTCTCAATGTCCTGTCCTGAATTTCTACTCTGAAATCCTGCTCAGATCAGCTCACAGGAATCTTCACTAAAATATTTAATGTGTCTGTAGCACAGGCCACTGTCCCACCCTCAACCTCACCCATTTATCCTGTCCCAAGAAAGAGCAACATCACCAGCCAAAATGACTTCCATCCACTGGCTCTCACTCCAGTCATAATGAAGTATGTTGAGAAACGAGTCAGAAGTCACATTATTCAAAGTCTTCCACCCACACTCGACCTCTACCAGTTTACATATGGGGCAAAAGATGACCAGAGGATGCCATAGCCACAGCCCTCCACACAACCCTGACCCATCTGGAGCAGAAGGACAGCTCAGCCAGCTTTTCTTCATTAACTTGAGCTCAGCATTCAATACAATCATCCAAGACAAACTGGCCTCCCACAGTCCACCTGCCTCTGGATTAAGGACTTCCTCAGTGATCACCCACAGAGAGTTAAGGTAAGGCCCCACCTCTCCTCAGCACTCAGCCTGAACAGCAACTCTCCACGGGGATGCTGAGTCCCCTACTGTACACTCTCCACACATACAGTATGCCTTTACCACCACCCATTCCAGCAACAGCAACTGAAGTTCTTGGACACTAAAACAGTGGTTTTATTTGTCATTACAGGAGGAGATGTGTTGGCCTACAGAGGTGGAAATCCTATCAATGTGATGCAGCAACAACAACCTGCTTCACAACACCATCAAAACAAAAGAAATCACTGTGGGCTCTAGAAGGAAAAGCCTGGGGGCCGTGTGGAGAGGGTCTGCACTTTCAGGTTTCTGGGCCTGCAACTGGATGATGATCTCACCTGGAAAACCATCATCAATGCAGTGATCAACAAAGCACAACACTGACTCCACTTCCCACAGGTCTTCAAGAACAGTGACCTGTCATTGACCTGCTGGTGTCCTTCTACAGATGATCTGTAATAATCAAAGAACACTGAAGGGCCATGAGTCTTTCCAAACTTTGTAATATTCCACTTGTGAACCATTCATGGAAAGTTTTATATTTTCCACTTCCATTTTTCTCATTTTACATGTCTATATTTTATAATTTGTTGCTTTAATTTCCTTGCTTTGCAATGAATGGATGTGCATTTGTTTTTATACACCTGTATAATGGCAGTAATAGAATTCTGATTCTGATTCTTCATGTTCCATGACTATCATAAAATACATTGATCATATATGGTTATGAACACTGTGTTTGCACTGTGTTTTGGTCAGTTTGGAAATAACTCAATTACTGCAGTTTAAGCCATTAGCATGAGAGAGAGTCTAGACTATGACTACTCCAGCCTCTCTCAAGCTGGAAGTCCACTCATAATTTTAAACGAATAAGTTATATTTTATAATCCTGTTTCATTTGATTGCATTTAATTGTACAACCCAGCTCTCTAGCAGTGCTGTGTGTGTTTGGAAATGGGAATGATCTTTATAAGTACTTTCCAGGGTTACATAACCCTAATTTTCGATGAGTGGCTTCAAGCATTAATGACTCAGGGGACATTCAACTTGAATCTTGAACCTTTACTTCTTTTCTCTTTGTGTTTATAAGAGAGTATGGCAACATAATCATATTTTGTCTGAAATTCTTGGATCATCTGGTCTGCTTCCTTGTTCATGTCCAGAGGAGGACCATAAAAGTTTTTTTCCTGAGGTCCAGTTGGTCAACTTGAATCCATTATCATTCCCAGGGTGTCAATTACCAATTCTTTTTCACATACCCTCTGACAATGGCATTAGAAGCACAGGGCATTAAATATGACATGAACCTAAACTTGGCACTAAATGCTTGGAGAAAAAATGGGTCATGAACCACCTTGCCAAATTTGAACAACAAAAAAACGACAAGTAAATTTTTTTAAAATTTTTTTTATTTTGACTTTACCTGTTCTTTAAAGACACACACTGGTGGGTTAGAGAGGAAGTAGAGTAAGAATGTTCGTTTGTGTCACATATTCAGTGTAATTTTCAGAGTTTTATTTTTTAAGTTTAACTCTTTGAGTGCCATTTAAAATCCAACGCTTGAGTGCTGTAGACATACAGTATGTGTATGTCAAAGTGTTTTTTCAGCAGCAGGGAAAAAAGAGTGCCCTCACACAGCCTGTGAGTAATTTTTGGGGCTTCTGGGAATTGTAGTCAGCACATGAGATGGTTTGCGCAACAGAGATCAAACCAAGAACTGGAAACGATCGAGATTAGAGAGCAAAATAAACAGAATCTGGACAAAAAGTTGTGATTTTGATGAAACTAACCTCTGCTCTACCTCTGATAAAACAAGAATGGAACAAGGTAAAAACAAACATTTTCCCCATGATGAAATAGAGTCTCTTCTTTCATCTGAGCTGTTCAGTGTTTTCAGAGACATAATACAAAATATTATGTGGGTCTTGAAATATGACTCAAAATGGGCAAAAATGCCTGGCACAAGGCACTTTGTTTTCTTTCTTGAACCTAACTGCAGCAGTGTTTTTACCTGAACCTAAGCTGTGATAATGTGACAAGTTTGGATAGAAGGTGTTGTCCAGTTTAGGCGCACTGTGATGACATATTAGAGCCCTACAGAAGAGGACAGAAGTGCCGAGCCACACTGCTGTGCTTCTGCTTGATAGTGTCTCTAGTGTGCGTCTGTGCTGAGGACAATACTGTATCTCGATGTTCCACTCTCTGGACTTTGCTCTCTCAGTGATTTCAGAAGTTTAGTTTCACTTCAATGTTCTTCTCTGTACATACATTGCATATTCCATACAACAATATGTTAGAAATCACAGCATATATTTTCCAGCAGTCTACAACATAACATTTGAAAAACAATTCTATAATTATCTGTATTGTGAAATAAATTGATCCCAGCAAAATATCAAGTACAAAGGAGAAGATTTTAGCTGAAATTCAGCTAAAATCAAATTATTGGTTTATTGGTCACATATTTTTTTACAGAAGCAGAGTAGAAATCAAGGGACATGGCCTATGCCTCATACTGTTCAAATAATTGAAAGGTTGAGTGTGTATGTTTGAGCTTACAGTGAGGTTTCAACCAAAGGAAACTTATCATGTGAAAAAATGTCCCTGTCTAGAGCGTGTTTGGTTTTAACTCCTATTATCAGGGGACATTGACTAACGTACCATTACAAGCCCAATACAAGGCAAATATGACACACATTAATGGTTATTTTTGGTTCAGAAAAATACAGGATTCAACATATTCTGTGAAATGTACAATATATATTCAGCTGGTCATTTTGTCAAAGAATTTCCAGACAAAATGAAGTAACTTCAAGTTGCTCACCATGGAATTCAGAGCGTATCTGTGGGCTTCATGTGGTCCCCAACATGGCAACAGGTGAGACAGTAGCTCACAGCCAGTGTTTCCAGATAAGAAATGACTGTGCTTAAGACATCACCACAAGAACAGATAACATCCATCAACATCCACATTCTATCCTCTGTATCTTTACACAGACAATAGGAGATGATGATATATTAATACTGTGATGTCACAGACTCAGGTAGATATTACTCCTCTGTATCTTTACATACAGACAATAGTAGATGATGATATATTAATACTGTGATATCACAGACTCAGGTAGATATTACTCCTCTGTATCTTTACACAGACAATAGTAGATGATGATATATTAATACTGTGATATTACAGACTCAGGTAGACGTTACTCCTCTGTATCTTTACATACAGACAATAGTAGATGATGATATATTAATACTGTGATGTCACAGACTCAGGTAGACGTTACTCCTCTGTATCTTTACATACAGACAATAGTAGATGATGATATATTAATACTGTGATGTCACAGACTCAGGTAGATATTACTCCTCTGTATCTTTACAAACAGACAATAGTAGATGATGATATATTAATACTGTGATATCACAGACTCAGGTAGATGTTACTCCTCTGTATCTTTACACAGACAATAGTAGATGATGATATATTAATACTGTGATATCACAGACTCAGGTAGATGTTACTCCTCTGTATCTTTACACAGACAATAGTAGATGATGATATATTAATACTGTGATATCACAGACTCAGGTAGACGTTACTCCTCTGTATCTTTACACAGACAATAGTAGATGATGATATATTAATACTGATATATCACAGATTCAGGTAGACATTACTCCTCTGTATCTTTACACAGACAATAGTAGATGATGATATATTAATACTGTGATATCACAGACTCAGGTAGACGTTACTCCTCTGTATCTTTACACAGACAATAGTAGATGATGATATATTAATACTGTGATATCACAGACTCAGGTAGACGTTACTCCTCTGTATCTTTACACAGACAATAGTAGATGATGATATATTAATACTGATATATCACAGATTCAGGTAGACATTACTCCTCTGTATCTTTACACAGACAATAGTAGATGATGATATATTAATACTGTGATATCACAGACTCAGGTAGACATTACTCCTCTGTATCTGTACACAGACAATAGTAGATGATGATATATTAATACTGTGATATCACAGACTCAGGTAGACATTACTCCTCTGTATCTTTACATACAGACAATAGTAGATGATGATATATTAATACTGTGATATCACAGACTCAGGTAGACGTTACTCCTCTGTATCTTTACATACAGACAATAGTAGATGATGATATATTTATACTGTGATATCACAGACTCAGGTAGACGTTACTCCTCTGTATCTTTACATACAGACAATAGTAGATGATGATATATTTATACTGTGATATCACAGACTCAGGTAGACGTTACTCCTCTGTATCTTTACATACAGACAATAGTAGATGATGATATATTAATACTGTGATATCACAGACTCAGGTAGACGTTACTCCTCTGTATCTTTACATACAGACAATAGTAGATGATGATATATTTATACTGTGATATCACAGACTCAGGTAGACATTACTCCTCTGTATCTTTACATACAGACAATAGTAGATGATGATATATTAATACTGTGATATCACAGACTCAGGTAGACGTTACTCCTCTGTATCTTTACACACAGACAATAGTAGATGATGATATATTTATACTGTGATATCACAGACTCAGGTAGACGTTACTCCTCTGTATCTTTACACACAGACAATAGTAGATGATGATATATTAATACTGTGATATCACAGACTCAGGTAGACGTTACTCCTCTGTATCTTTACATACAGACAATAGTAGATGATGATATATTAATACTGTGATATCACAGACTCAGGTAGACATTACTCCTCTGTATCTTTACATACAGACAATAGTAGATGATGATATATTAATACTGTGATATCACAGACTCAGGTAGACGTTACTCCTCTGTATCTTTACACAGACAATAGTAGATGATATATTAACACTGTGATATCACAGACTCAGGCAGACATTACTTCTCTACATCTTTATATACAATACACAATAGTGGTTTCCTGCTCTATTCATCCTCTGGAAATTTTACATAAAACATTTAAAAAAATAAAAAAAATGTTCCTCAATTAAAACAGAATTAAACAGATGGTTAGCAGATGCGTTGAGGAATTAACTTAATTTCTTCCCAAGGAAAAACCTGTAAATTTGTTTAAACAACATCTGTTAATGTTCAAGTGAGTAAGATCTCTAGCAGTCAAATGAATTCTGACCGTTTGAAGTGTGTCTGTTCACTTCAAGACACACAAAAAAAATACAATGAATATGTATTTGTATTTTTTTATTTGGTAAAGCAAATGAATTGATAACAAAACATGATGCAGTCTCAATTATATTTGATTTAAATTCATCTCACAAAATTATTCTCCTCTGGTGTCAAATTCTATTAATTATATTTTAAATAATCACTTGAATTTAATTATATACAATAATAGATTATAGGAGGCATGGCTGTACATGATGCATTTTTTTCATTTAGAATAGGGGACTTTTTGGCCTTTTCTGATCAATTTCTGATGTTGGAGGTTCATCCATGTAGGGAAGGAGAATATGGTCACATTACACTTTGTATTGGCAAGTGTTGTATTAGCCTTTTGAAATCCATCATCCATCAAACCTATTTGTATTGTGGTATTTTGAGTCTAATACAGATGTTACACAAACTGGTTCCTACCTTTGCAGAAATGCTGTAAACCAAATCTAGTCCATTCCCTGAGGGGGAGGAAAGAGATGAAAAGTGGCAGCAAATAGATCAGCAGCAACACACTGCATATAAGAAAGGAAGATGAAAAATATTCTGATCCAGAGAAGTTCTCCTGTGAAGACAGGATATGGCTCCTGACAAGAGAAGAGTCAAGCACACACTTGGCTTCTGAGTGCATGACAACTGGCTGGAGTCCTCCAAATCTACCCACTGGAAACAAGAGGCTTTGTGAGGTCTGGAGACATGTGGAGAGTTTGGAGCAGCAGATGCAAAGAAAGCTTCAAAGCAATTTGGAAAGCTAAAGCCAAGACTGAAGGGAACTATGCGAAGTATGATGGAGAAATGGCCCCACTTCAGATTTTAGAGACTGCGTTAAGCTCTCTAACTGTTAAGACTGTCAGCAGTGTTGCCTTATCAGTTGATGTGTGTGTGTGTGTGTGTGTGTGTGTTTGTTTGATGCTTGGTGGTGGCTGTATTTGTAGTCTGAGAGCAGGACAGTGCTTTCTGTTTGATCATAGATCAGAGACAATGTGTGGCCAACAGGGTTCTGTCTGTCATTAGTTATTGATGAAACAACAATTTCTGCAACACACATGCACACACGCGCACACACACTCACACACTTCCTCTGTTACATCATCAGGTTTTTTCAAACAGAGGAGCCCTGAGCTGAATGTGAAGCCTGCTTATTCCTCACACTTAAATAACAAGGTCAATGAAGGGCATATGCAATGTACTTCAGGAACAGGAGAGTAGTTGGTTCAACTAATAATAATATAATAAACCTCATTATAATGTGAAACTCACAGATATTCACCCACATCTTTCATACAGTACACCCACTGGAAATACTAAAGCATATGATACAATGGGCCCTCTGTTCTCATTTTGAGTCCCATCAGCTGGTCCTGTTTTCTCTTTCAGCTGTCACATCTCATTTGGCGTTATCTTGCCTTTAGCAATGCAGGCACCAGCCCCTCAACACTATGTCACTGCTATTGGTGCAGCTTGGACTCCCTCAGGGCAATGGTGAGGTCATGGTCGTTAAAGAGGAACATCTTCCAATGGGCAAAGTCAGACAGGATGACCCAGTGGATTAGGAGGCTTTGGGACAAGGGCTACTGGTCTTGGTACATGTGTTCGCTCAGGCTTATTTAGTTTAACATACTGCAACATTTACAGATAAGGAATTGCACCCATTTATTCATTTTCTATTATTAATTTAGGGAGTTCACACAATCATTATTTTATCCCTGTCTGTGTGTTCATGACACACAACATTTCCTGTGAACCAGATCAACAGAGGCCCAGTTTAGATCACTCATATGTTAAAATTATTTCCAAGACAAAGCTCAGCACAGTATGATGGAGAATTAGGGCCACATTGAGATTTTTTTTACAGACTTCAAGCATAAAGTCAATATTTATGAGAATAAAAATCCTAATTTACGAGAACAACATCACTATTGATGAAAATCAAGTCGTAATTTTATGAGAATAAAGTCCTAATATCCTAATGTGTTGCTGTAGAGGAGGTGTGTAGAAATATGAAACTTGTTTGAGAATAACAATGTAAATGTTCCTCCATAGGGGCTTCCTCCCACCATCCAAAAACATGCATGGGGATTAGGTTAATTGTCTAATTTAAATTGACCGTAGGTGTGAATGTGAGTGTGACTGGTTGTCTGTCTCTATGTATCCTATGATGAACTGGAGACTTGTCCAGACAGCTGGGATAGGCTCCAGCCCCCCCGTGACCCTATATGAGGATAAGCGGTAGAAAATGGATGTTCCTCCATAGCTCAATAATATACAGCACTTAATAACAGTCCAAGAATCTTAAAGAATAATTCATGTTGACATTGAAAAGCAATTGTTCTTCCATGGCTCTTGAACCAAACCGACATAATGGTGCCGTGTTTTCAAGTCTGTACATGAAAAGTTGTTAAGGACAGGAGACAATGTCCATGACAGAGTTCATAGCATGACAGTCCACTCAACTTTGCCTTTGCTGTCTGTTCTCATAATGCTGAGACACCCAAATCCTGACACAAATGATTTGGGATGTCCCTGAGCATTTTGAGAAGCTCTAAATAAAATTATATCTGAACAGTGGAGAAATATGTCTGTGGACATCGGGAGGATATTTTTTTCTAGACTGGAAACAGTTGTACACCCTGAGGCACTGCTTCAATGTACAAATATGAGACACATTAAAAAATATTGATGTTTTTTTGGTAGTACAGGTAAATACAAGTACACATAAATTTTAAGAGATCGCGACAATTTTCATGAGAAAGGGTTGTATGTGTAGATGGGCAGTTTGGATATATATAATGCCTTCGGCCTTGGCTGTCATCAGTATGGACACAAAAATAGATAACAGCACAATGACTTTTCCAAATGTTGAATTTTGAAATGGTTCAGGGAGTTTAAATAACTAGCAGCTAATATTGAACACCACAAAAAATACAAATACAAACAAAAAAAGTATTAAAAATGATTTTAAAAGGGTGATTTTTTAAGTTATGTTATGTTTTGAAGGAGGGGAGGAGTGCTGATGAACAGAGAGGTCCAGAGAGGGTGGAGGCAGCAGCAGAAGGCTCTGTACACCAGGTCCGGTGCTTGGTTCTGGGTGGAAGGGAGAGAGGGTGGGGGTGTGGTGGTGGAGCAGGTCTGTGAGGTTGGAATGGTCATATAAAAATCATAAAACATGTTTAACTTTACATTTTAATTGTGATTAATCACATAATTTCAATAATTAACAGCAATGATGTTTCAGTTATGATGTTGACTGGTCTGCAGTCAGCTGACACCATTTAACAAGAGCTGGAGTTAACGCCTTCATTTAGTTTCATCCTCAGGTCTGCGGAGACTTGGTCACTGCTAAATAGTAGCTTTAGCCTGTTAATTGTCTGATTAGCTGCATGAGCATGCTTAAGTTATAGCATGCTTTGCTTGAAGCAGCTAGCTCAAACTGGAATTACGTCAGTGATTTCACATTTGATGTCTCCACTGAGCCGTCTGGTGTATTCCCGTTGTTCTTTTCCATAACTGCAGCAGGAAGCTGCTGGTACCACCCAATTTCCACTGGATGTGGAACGACTCTCACGTTTTGTCGGACCCCATACGTTTCCATTCAGATCAATGTGTCAATTTCCACTCAACGCAGAACACCACCGATGTGCCAAGACAAATCGGCAGAGCTTCTATCTTTGTCAGACGTTGAAGCACAGAGCAGATCATGTGGGACAGGAAGTCATCTACAGACACAAAATAAAACAGCCGGTTCACTTTTAAAATAAAATAATCAATTTTCTTCTACCCAGTGGACATAGGGTGGTTCTCTTTCACTGAGGCTCTGCTTGTATTGTGCCATTATATGTGAATTCACGAGATCTCGCTCTCACAATTTCATCTGTGGACGTCGGCGTCGTTCCGCATCCAATGAAAATTAAGGGTAAAGGTGCGTTAAGAAGACAAAATAGCGGCTTACAATAAGAAAAAAACAAGGGGTTATGCTTTGACTTTCATCTAATTATGATGAACGTGTAAACGCTGAGAGCCCTAATTAGTACCATGACTGAAAAAAATCTGAGAAAAGATCCACTAGCAGGTCAGGTCCACTTTGTGGTTATTTTGGTTATAATCGAATATCTTTTCTCTGTTTTTGTACAAAATCCTCAATTTCACACCTGTCAGCAGAAAAGATGTAGAAGACCCTCAGAGCAATCAGGGATTTTGTATTCAGTATGAAACTAACAGTCACAAAAAGAAAGAAATGGGGACACCTGCACAGCAATAGCATACCAATGAGCACGAGCAGATTATGGTTTTATGACATTCCTCAAAAGAAATAGTAAGTGATGAATCAGCGGGTGATTTCCTGCAATTGTATGTTTTTTTTTTTTTTTCACAAAATGAATTCTCTGCATGTGGTATAAATGTGGATATGTTGAGACAGAAAAACATCATCAGCCAAGGTGGTGTTCTTTTGTTCAATTAGAGTAAAATGTCTGAGACATTCTTTATACCACCAATAATTGCTGTTTTTATGGTTGTTGTTTTGGGCTTTTGCCTTTATTTGATCGTGAAAATGATAGTTATGCAACCCAAAGTGGGGCAATGTGCAGTAACTGGCTGTGAATCACCACTGCTGTGAGGACTCGGCCTTGGTACATGGAGAGCTAACTCCACCAGGTGAGCCATCAGGTCACCACTAATGTTGCTGAAGGTTTATTTTTTTTTCAAACTACAGTCCAACATTTTGATGGTGGAATCAACTAATTTTTGGTCTTACAGCTTCTTGAGTGACTCCAAATGACAATCAATTATCAAAATGGTTTTGAACACTTGTCAGTCACCGCAAACAAGCTACAGTATGTTGCAATTCACATAAGTTGTATCACAGTCACATGGAAATGCAGAATGTATGTCTTGAGGATGGAGTTAATGATTCAGCCAAAGTAATCATACTTTGTCTGCATGACAACAATCAAGTTCATAGCTACCTTTGAGCTACAGACAAGCAACCCAGTTAATGAAAATATGCCAGATTGGTCTGTTTATATTTAGTTCACATATGCAACAGTCTCCTCCTGGGAGGCTGATGCCTAATGCCCTTGTCTTGAGCACAGAAGCCTTTTAAGTGACTGATGTACGGCAGGGGAAGCATCAACTGTCAACCTAGCCTGTCACACTTGTCAAGAAATCAGTTCATTAATCATGTTTGACTCCACATGGGATTTGGTTGAGGTCTAAAACACCTTTGGCACCTGACCAAGATCTATGCAGTGAGCTGGAATCACATCTGCAATAGGTGGATGTCGAGAACATGCTTTGAAGGAATCACATGAGAGAGGACTGATGTTTACCATCTTTCTTTAAGGTTTGATGAGATGAAACTTTCACAAGAGTTGTTTATGTGGGGGGCTTTTATCTGTTTGGAAAGGTTTGAGATGTTGAGAAAGGATGTTTGAGGACATCTGGACAAACTGAATGTAAGGATGCATCATAATAATAATGCTGAATAACACAAGCCAATAGTAGCTAATAGTATATTTTGTACATCTATTTTTTTTTATTTTATGCATTTTACTGTTCCTTCTCGGTACAAATATTTTTATGTGATTTTTTGGGGAAAAATTGCAGTAATTGGCAAAAACAAACAACAAAATATCACAGAAACAGCTGGAAATATTTATGATTTATATATGTATACGTATATACATATATACACACACACACACACATATATCTATACATACATATATATATATATATATATATATATATATATATATATATATATATATATATATATCTATATAGCCAAAAGTATTTGCTCACCCATCCAAAACATCACAATCAGGTGTTCTAATCACTTCCATGGTGTATAAAATCAATCACCTAGGCATGCAGACTGCTTTTACAAACATTTGTGAAAGAATGGGTCGCTCTCAGGAGCTCAGTGAATTCCAGTGTGGAACTGTGATAGGATGCCACCTGTGCAACAAATCCAGTCGTGAAATTTCCTCGCTCCTAAATATTCCACAGTCAACTGTCAGCTGTATTATAAGAACGTGGAAGTGTTTGGAAACGACAGCAACTCAGCCATGAAGTGGTAGACATCGTAAACTGATGGAGCGGGGTCAGTGGATGCTGAGGCACATAGTGCGAAGAGGTCACCAACTTTCTGCAGAGTCAATCGCTACAGACCTCCAAACTTCATGTGGCCTTCAGATTAGCTCAAGAACAGTGCACAGAGAGCTCCATGGAATGGGTTTCCATGGCCGAGCAGCTGCATCCAAGCCATACATCACCAAGTGCAATGCAAAGCGTTGGATGCAGTGGTGTAAAGCACGCCACCACTGGACTCTAGAGCAGTGGAGACGTGTTCTCTGGAGTGATGAATCACACTTCTCCATCTGGCAATTTGATGGACGAGTCTGGGTTTGGCGTTTGCCAGGAGAATGATACTTGTCGGACTGCATTGTGCCAAGTGTAAAGTTTGGTGGAGGGGGGATTATGGTGTGCGGTTGTTTTTCAGGAGCTGGGCTTGGCCCCTTAGTTCCAGTGGAAGGAACTCTGAATGCTTCAGCATACCAAGACATTTTGGACAATTCCATGCTTGTTTGGAGTTTGGAGCTGGCCCCTTCCTCTTCCAACATGACTGTGCACCAGTGCACAAAGCAAGGTCCATAAAGACATGGATGACAGAGTCTGGTGTGGATGAACTTGACTGGCCTGCACAGAGTCCTGACCTCAACCTGATAGAACACCTTTAGGATGAATTAGAGCAGAGACTGACAGCTGGTATATATATATATACCAGCATGTTTAATTGTTAGTTACGTTCTATGTTACTGTTTCATAACCTGCCAGCGCATCTCTGGCAACGCATTTCAATGCATGTCCATTGTAGAGTTACCCTCTCCCAAATTTGCCCATTGTGCATCAACACGCTAATTTAGTGCATCAACATGATAATTTTTACAACCCGAAAACACATACTCTATGCACAAAAACAAAGCGATCTCAGACTCAGACTACAGTAAACAGACTATGAAATTACATCTCAGGGTCCACAGTATCATGCTTCATGTCTTCTTCCTCTCCTTCATCTTCCATCTCCTCCAATTGGTTGAATTCACATTAATTATTGCAATCGCAATGTTGCGATTTCCTGTAGGGACTGACTAGCTAACATGTAGGAAAATAAGCTTCATGATATGAATTGTTTGGGCCCAATGACAATAATAAAATATTAAAATATCAAATATTAAAGCATCTAAGCCAAGGGTTTACAAAGTCACTGTGAAGCATTCTGACACAAACTGAGGCAATCACAAATACATTTTTAGCCCTCAATTTGTTATTAGTGTTATTAGTGTTTAACTAGTTGTCAAAATCTTTCAAGCAAATATTACACTTTTTTACTTTGTTTCATTTCAATTTCAAAAAAATGTCTCACAAATTGAGCAATTTCTCTCAGATGAACCTCAGCTTTCACTGTTGAGAAGGGGTGTGAAGCATTAGTTGAAGTAATGATAAGCTCAGTGCTGAATCCCATGAACCCCACTTTACAAGCACATATGAACCAAGCAGGACATAGGACAACACTGTGACACAGAAATGAAAGGTCAGCCTCGTGGAAGAGGGGTGAGGATGTGGAGAGGGAGAGGAGGAAGAGGCCAAGTACAAGAGGATTCTTGATGAAATCAGGGCTAAAACCATGGATCATGTTGTCAATCAGGGTCTCACAATGACTGAGGCTGGTCGATGGGTGCAGATAATGTTGGAAGAACATTTTATCTGATGTAGATGAAAATATGTGGCCAGACAGACAGGAACATCTGGATGTGCATGAATGATTTACTGCACTGTGTATGTTGTATGTTCAGTTCCAATATGTACTGCAGTATTGTTTACAGCTTTGCACAGCTCTACCAAAAGGGAGTTTATGTTTGATGTAAATAAGGGTGATTTTATTCTTTTAGAATTACAAAGAGCACATGCAGTAAAAATGTGAAACATAAAACATTCAGTGTCTTGTACTCAGTTACCTCACTAAATACAGTAATGTGTAACTTTACTGTGTAAATAGTCCGTAGTGCTGTCTTGATCATTTTCAGGTAGTTTCACCAAGATTAGACAAGAGTTTTTTTCTGCATTAAAAAACACTGACAGAATAAACTGATTGTTGGCAGTCTTGGTTTAAAGAAAAAGACTAGTGTAATGGAAATATACTAAATTTACTAATTTACTAAAAACCAAAAGCGCCATCTAGAGGAGTCAAAAAATATCACAAGTGCTTCAGAAGCTTCATTTGTCCATCACTACCAACAAGTACATACATGAAATTTGACTTCTGCATTTTTGCCATCCTTAAGCTTAGCCTTTCAGGGACAGAGAGCTGCTGAGGTAAGTGAACTTGGGGGTTCAATGTCTTACTCAAGGACACAATCTAAGCAAGACTGTTTGAATAATGAAAACCTCTACTGCAAAGAACTATGAACTCTTGATATTGTTGTGTTTTGTCAGATGGAGTTTCAACAGGGTTAAATGCTATCTCTTTTTTGTGTGTAAGATGAAAAGACTCATATTTATTAATTTATTCCACCTTTCTGAAATGTCTGAAATTAAGTCTTATTTTACCTGTGTAAGCCCAGTGTCACAGTGGTTTTTGGTTGTAGTTACTGATTCAATTATTATCACATTTCCACATTTATAATTTAGTATAGTTACTGAGATTATTGCAGCTGTATCCTATACCAGCAGCATCTGTTGGAGGCGGAGGACCATTTCCTCGTGTTCTTTGAACCACTCTTCTTACCATGACCACTGACACTTACATGCAGAATCACACCTTTACAGACTGACAGAACATGCCTTTTTTCTCTCTCATCATACCCACTGTGAATGGCAGCTGCTCTTCACTCTCCTCATCCTCCACACCGCCTGTCTAGAACCATCCTTGGGATTAGTGGAGTATGTGTGCTAACAGAGTAGCAGTTTAGCCACGGTACTCTGCCAGCTGACGCTACAAGCCACCTGAGCAATAAATAAAGTTAAATATCTTGTTAGCTGCTCTGAGCAAACCAGAATGCGAGTAAACATCTTTATTTATCAGTAATACTACTTGATTAGACACTGCTATGGCTACATTAAGTCTCAAAAACAGCTTCATGGTGATTTTCAAAGAAACCATGCAGGCTGTTACTTGGAAGTCTGACATGTTGTTGAGTCAGACTGCAAAACCATTTCTTCCTTCTCTTCAACACTAAGGGGCTGTGTGAAGGCAATGCAAATAGAGGCAGAGTTGATAGTTTGATGGTGCACTGTGTGAAATGGTTTTGAGACTGGCCTTGAATGTTCAGCACCATGGAGAGCGATACAAAACAGCTACAATATAAAGATTCCTTCTCAGACAGAAGGGGAAGAATTCAGCTAAAATGATGTGTAATGACAAAATGCAGCATAAAGTACAATCAATTCTTCTTTGTCCCAGTCATACTTACTACTGCCACTAGAGGTTGGTGTTGATTTCTTGTATTGTTACATATCAACTATGTGCTATATGATAATTGCCTTCCAAAACAGGAAAACAGGCACAACAGGTCCTTTCTATCTCATATCTATGAGACTGATGCAAACTACTTCCCTTCAATCTATACTGTGTATGTGTACAGTTTATTAAAGTTATGAACCACATATTTTAAGCCTAAAATAAGTGAAAAAAATGATAAATATTGCAATGAATATGTAGGATAAACAAAATGTGAGTTAATGTGATGCATAATACAGGTGTGTTAGGCAACATGTATGCATCATGATTATGTGGAGTGTCTTGATTGAGTATCATTCATATGTTGTATGGTATATGCATACCCTCAAATAATTGTTGGGCTCGGCCTGTGTTTATGTATCCATGCAGCTGAGTTTGGCCCAGGAAGTTGTTGCACTTTGGCCTGCTAACTGATTTATGGCTGTAATCTGCGGGCTCACTCAGAGATCTTGGCTCCAGGGCAAGCCTCCCTGCCAATACACACATGGTTTGGAGCTTCAGTTTTCAGTGTTAATACTGGGCTCAGTGAGTCATCACTGCATCAAGACCTTTGTAACACATAGCATTCAGCTATTTCTTAAAGGTACACTGTGTAAAAATTCTTGTGGCTCACCTAGTGGTGAGCTAGTGGAATGCACGTGCACAACAGTGTCTCGTATAGACCAAACTTCCTTCTACAGCCGTTCTTTCACTAATTACATTTTATTGGTCAAGAAACTTGTAAAACAAACTTAGCGACTAAATTATGAAGAATCTAGACTTGCTAACAAGCTATAGCATTCTGGTGGTTGACATATGTGTCATAGTTTATACTTTGACAAAGTCAGAAAAATAGCAAACGGGTCACCGTGACCAGGTGGAAGAGGTAAAAACCTCTATATACTGTCTTTGTTTTCACTGGTTGATACATTACATTATCAAACAGGGTAGGTTTGATAAGTTTGATAAAGAAAGAAAGAAGCTGTTACGGAGGCTACGTGCTGGATAATGACAAAGAGCAATCAAATTACAACAGGAACGATGACTGAGAGCCAAGGCATGGAAACACAAAAGAAACTGAGGTATGTTAACCATAAAACATTGTTTATGGTGGGGGTGCTTGGGGTGGTCAGACACAGCTCAGGAACATTTAAAGGTACAGACACAGAAACAGTCTGTTCTCAGCAGAGCTCAATACAGTGATTTTTAACTGGCTGCAATTCAGGACCAGGGCTGAGTTTGGGGTAATACACTGTGAATACAATATTGTTGGACGTCTGAGACCTATGTAAAATTGCAGAAAAAGTGTATAATAGGAGACCTTTAAGTTGTCCTCCTCTTGTTGATGGACATACAGTATCTGTGGTCATCCATTGCAGTTTCATTCAGTTGCTATGTCAGCTTTCTCTGCTTCCTCTGGGACTCCCTGAATGGTCCAGAAACTCAAGCGACTCGAAACCTGGAAATTCGCAAAATGCGTTTAAGAATTACGTTTGTTATATTTGTCCCTTTGGGTATATATACACAAAGACATGGCTGCCTCCTGTAAGGTGTAGGCTCGCACCCATATAATAGAAATTGTGATTTCTAGGACTAAGATAATACAACATTGTGTAAGTTGATGTTATTAAACATTATATTTTGCATATTAATGACATGAGTGATATCCCTGTGTCTGCATGGGTTCTCTCTGGTACTCTGGCTTCCTCCCACCATCCAAAAACATGCATGGGGGTTAAGTTAATTGGCTAATTTAAATTGACCGTAGGTGTGAATGTGAGTGTGAGTGGTTGTCTGTCTCTATGTGTCCTGTGATGAACTGGAGATTTGTCCAGGGTGTACCCTGCCTTTCACCCTAAGACAGCTGGGATAGGCTTCAGCCCCCCCACCCCCATTAACCCTATGAGGACAAGCGGAAGAAAATGGATGGATGGATGACATGAGTAGGTGATTATTGAAAAAAGTGTACTTTGAAAATTACAATATATTACACAGTGTCCCCTTAACAATACATGTCCAGTCTGCTGACATGCTTACTTTGGACAGGGAAGTAATATCTTCAAAGATGGACAAGTGTCTTCCTAAACAGGAAAGCTGCTCAGGCTCTAGGTACTGTTAGTTGGAGTCCATTGGCCCAGTGAAAATGAATTACTGACTGACTCGACTCTGGCTCATGGTGCTTTTGCCTCAGTTATATAAATCTTTGAGCTGTGATTCAGAAAACCCATATGCCTGTAAAGTTACCATGGGTGCTGTCATATAGTGCTAGGATGATCTAAGGAGCCTGCATAAGTTAATACTGAGTAGTACAATAAATAAATACTACCTAAAGTCCATGTTAAAAATGGATATTTCCTGCATGTAAAGCTACATTGTATTCTTTGCATATGAAGTGAAACTGTCATCCTAGTGTTAACATACAATTTTAAAAGCAAACTCTCTTAAAATCAGCACAGCAGAGAGTTACAGAAAATAAAAAATAACAGAATAATGGGCCTCGTGCAGAAAGATGTATTTAAATTTGTCAACATTTTTTTGTTTTAAGAGAAAAAAATCCAACTGCAAACACTGTGCATCTTCCAGATCTGCTCTTATCCAGGTGTGTTGAATGATGAATCCCATTTGATCATAGATTCCAGTTGTTAGCATTGGTGAAGCCTCCTAAACACTATAAGAGCAGGTGTTTTATAACTGAAAAAAACCCAATATATAGCACTGCTATCAAAAATGTATATAATTCTGTGTACAAATAGCATGTGTCATGCCATGTTATAAGTTAACAATTTCTGTTCCGATTATTCATGTTTGTCTCATCATGTCCATTTTATTTTATAGTAACCCTGTCTCCCTCTCGCTTCAGATTTGTTTACTTCTTTCCCTCATGTCTTCCCACATCTGCTGATTATCTGCCCTGCCCTGATTGTTTCCAGCTGTGTAGCCTTATCTCATATTTAAAAGGTCTCATGTCCGCCTGTCCTGTGCCAGTTCGTCTTATCAATGTGTCATTCATTCCTTACAAAGAATGATTTATTTTTTGTAAAGTTTTGCAAAGTTTCATCCTCATTACGAGAGATTTTGTTTTCTGCATTGTTGTACAGCTTAGTTGTCTTTATCCTGCTTCTGTGAGTTTCTGTTTATGAGCCGTAGTGCATTTCTGTCTGATGCTACCTTGTTTAAGCCTTTAAATAAGTATAATATAAATTGTTTGCCCTGAGTTCTTCTGAGTTCTGCAGTCTTTACAGTATGTCTATGCCGATCAGACATAACATGATCACCTCCTGCTCAATCTAGTGTTGGTTCCCCTGTCTGACCTCTGACCCCTGAAGTTCAACTTTGAGAACCAAATGTGCCATGATGTAGAGATAATCAGTGTTATCCACTTCACCTGTAAGTGGTCAGAATGTGATGCCTGTTCAGTGTATGTGATGCAGATGTAATGGAATCTGTGCACAAGAGAAATATTTTATCATGTAAACTGTGGCCACTTTCTACATGACTCAAAGACTACTCTGACTGGACAGTTTTAGTGTTGTCATGCTGCATTTTCATAGACATGGTTGGGGAGCTCTAACTTCTGAAAGCAAGTCATGCAGCATGTATCTAAACATAATTGGTGCAACTGGGCCTCTAGGATGCTGCCTGAGGAGAACTGCCAAGCTTCAAACATGTCCAGAGTAATATCTGAACCAGGCCTTTTCTTCAGATGTCAATGTGATCCTGTAAAATGTTATCAAACTGAAATTTAATACTGATGCCCCAGCAACAGGATGCATAAAATAAAGGAAGAATTCTCACAGCTACTGATGACACATCAATGTGGGTGAATGTTACTCAAAGTAGCATTCTAATTTAATTTAATTTAATATGCCTTTATTTAAAGTGTGAACCACGACATGGCCTCAAAACACTTTACAATATACAGACAACACACACATCCATAGAAAGGGAATTAGAGATGGCATATTAGACCAACATAACAACAACAGCAACAGAGACAGCAACAATAATGACACAAAGCAAAGAACAAAACGAGCAAAAAACAAAAAAAAACAAACAAACCAAGAATAGTCAAGTCAAGTCAAGTCAAGTCAACTTTATTTGTATAGCCCAATATCACAAATTATGAATTTGCCTCATTGGGCTTTACAATCTGTACAGGATATGACACCCTCTGTCCTTTACAAATGACCCTCGCATCGACTAAGGAAAAACTCCCCAAAAAAACCCTTTTAACAGGGAAAAAGAAACGGAAGAAACCTCAGGAAGAGCAACAGAGGAGGGATCCCTCTTCCAGGATGGACAGACGTGCAATAGATGCCATGTGTACAGAATAACAACAATGAAAAAACATTAACACTAACATACAAAATTGTATGGAAATGTCCAAATCAATATAACAACAGCTAATATACAGTGTGTATATATATAGAATTATATGAGAGTGTCCAAGGGGATGAAGAGCATCATCAAGCTATCAAGCTAGAAGCATGTCGCCCTCTCCACCACGCCAACCAGAGGAAGCCTGGGCAGCACATCTTCCACTCCACCACACCAAACAGGAGAAACCTCCGCAGGATGACCTCATCACCACCACGCCACTCAGAACCAGAAGATGAAGCCTGACTGGTCTGCACAACCACTACTCCACCAGGTAGACTGGATCCATGGATACCTGTGAGATGAGAACGCACAGGGACTACGAGGCACAAAACTAATCTGCAGCATGTGTTAAAGGGAGGAAGAGGAACATCCTCTTCTCCACTACCCTAAAAGATACAACCTGAGCAGCATCGCTTCTTCTCCATCTCACCACCATCAGGACAGACGAAGCCTGGATGACACCACCTCCTTCTCACCAAGTAGCCTCAGCTCACGGACACCTGGGAGCTGAGAGCACAGGGGTTCCGGGAAGAAGATGAGTTAGTAAAATGACTTAATGGAGGCATCCAAATGAAGAAGAAGAGAAGCTCAGTGTGTCAGAGGAAGTCCCCCGGCAGTCTAGGACTCTATAGCAGCATAACTAAGTTGATCCAAGGCAGCCTGAGTCAACCTTGGATCAGTCCTAACTATAAGCACTATCAAAAGGAAAGTCTTAAGCCTACTCTTGAATAAGGGGATGGTGTCTGCCTCCGGACTGAAAGAGGGGAGTTGGTTCCACAGAAGAGGAGCTTGATAACTGAAAGCTCTAGCTCCCATTCTACTTTTTTATAAACCCTAGGAACCTCTAGTAGTCCTGCATTCTGGAGAGCGTAGAGTTCTAGCAGGATTATAAGGCACTCATTAGCTCTTTAAGATAAGATGGTGCCTGACCATTAAGTGCCTTGTAGGTGAGGAGGAGGATTTTAAATTCTATTCTAGATTTTACAGGAGCCAGTGCAGAGAGGCTAACACCGGAGAAATATGGTCTCTCTTCCTGGTTCTGGTCAGAACACGTGCTGCAGCGTTCTGGACCAGCTGGAGAGTCCTGATAGACTTATTAGGGCAGCCTGATAATAACGAGTTACAATAGTCCAGCCTGGAAGTTACAAATGTATGGACTAATTTTTCTGCATCGTTTTGGGAGAGAATATGCCTTATTTTTGCAATGTTACGCAGATGAAAAAAAGCTGTTCTAGCTGTATGTTTCATGTGGACGTTGAAGGACATATCTTGGTCAAAAATTACCCCTAGATTCCTTACAGTTGTGTTCGAGGCTGGTACAAAGCCACCTAGAGTAAATAAGTCATTAGATAGGTTATTTCTGCGATTTTCAGGGCCAATTAGAATAACCTTAGTTTTATCTGAATTTAACAACAAGAAATTGTGCGCCATCCAAGTTTTTATATCCTGAAGACATGTTTGGAGTTTAGCTAACTGGCTGGATTCGTCTGACTTAAATGACAAATATAGCTGAGTATCATCTGCATAACAGTGAAAGTTTATGGAGTGTTTCCTGATAACATTGCCTAAAGGAAGCATATAAAGTAAATAGAATAGGCCCAAGCACAGAACCTTGAGGAACTCCATAACTGACTATGGACTGCATGGAGGACTCATCATTAATGTGAACAAACCAGTGATCGATCCGATAAGTAGGATTTGAACCAGCTTAAAGCAGTTCCTCTGATGCCAGTTAAATGTTCTAATCTCTGCAACAGGATATGATGGTCAATAGTATCAAAAGCAGCGCTAAGATCTAACAAGACAAGTACTGAGACGAGTCCATGGTCTGACACAATTAGCAGGTCATTAGTAATTTTCACCAGAGCGGTCTCGGTGCTATGATATTTTCTAAATCCTGACTGAAAGTCCTCAAATAGATTATTGTTCTGGAGGAAGTCACACAGCTGACTGCACACTGCTTTCTCAAGGATCTTAGAGAGAAAAGGAAGGTTGGATATTGGTCTATAGTTGGCTAAAACCTCTGGTCAAGACCGGGCTTCTTCAGAAGAGGTTTGATTACGGCTACTTTAAATGACTGAGGTACATAGCCTGACAGCAAAGATAAGTTGATCATGTTCAGTAAAGAGGTGCTCAGTAACGGTAAAGCTTCTTTAAGCAGTGAAGTTGGGATGGGATCTAAGAGACAAGTAGAAGGCTTAGATGAGGAAATCAATGAAGTCAGTTTGTGGAGGTCTATGGGAGAAAAGCAGTCCAAGTATACATCAAGTTCTTCAATGGGTCCTATGCTTCCTGTGTTTAAAGACAAAGCAGTTTCAGTCAAAGGCACAGTGTGACTGATTTTCTCCCTAATAGTTATAATCTTCTCATTAAAGAAGCTCATGAAGTCACTACTACTGAGGGTTATGGGAACAGATGGTTCAATAGAGCTGTGGCTCTGTCAGCCTGGCTACAGTGCTGAAAAGAAACCTGGGGTTGTTTTTATTTTTCCTCTATTAATGATGAATAATAAGCTGCTCTGGCCTTACGGAGAGCCTTCCTATAAGCTTTCAAACTATCATGCCAGTCCAGGCGAGACGCTTGCAGACCGGTTAAACGCCACTTCCTTTCAAATCTTCTTGCTGCTTGCTTTAAACTGCGGGTGTGAGGGTTATACCATGGAGCCAGCTTTCTATGCTTTACTATCTTCTTTTTTAGAGGAGCAACAGAGTCTAGAGATGCTTGCAGAGAGTCTGCAGCACAATCTACCAAATTATCAATTTGAGTAGGACTGAAGTCTGAGCCCTCAGGTATATTGATATTAGGTATTGAATTAAAAGCTAATGGAATTATATCCTTAAACTTGGCTACAGCACTTTCAGATAAACATCTAGTGTACATGGATTTACCTGATGGAGCGTAGTCCAGAAGAAAAAATTCAAAGGTTAACAAGTAATGGTCTGATAGGAAGGAATTCTGTTGGTGGACTGATAAATGTTCTACTTCAATGCCGTAGGTCAGGACCAGGTCGAGGTATGGTTAAAACAGTGAGTTGGTTCCTGAACATTCTGACAGAAGCCAATTGAATCTAACAGTGAGATAAAAGCAGTACCAAGGCTGTCACTGTCAACGTCCACATGAATATTAAAGTCACCTACAATAATTACTTATCAGTTCTCAGGACTAAAGTTGATAAAAACTCAGAGAACTCAGATAGAAATTCAGAATATGGACCTGGAGCACGGTACACTATAACAAATAAAACTGGTTTCTCTGTTTTCCATTTAAGATGAGAAAGACTAAGAACCAGGCTTTCAAAAGGACGATAGTTTAATTTAGGTTTAGGTTTGATCGAAAGACTAGAATCAAAAATGGCTGCAACTCCTCCTCCACGACCTGTATCTCTAGGAATATGAGTATTAATATGACTAGGAGGAGTGGATTCATTCAGGCTGACATAATCATCTTGACACAACCAGGTTTCAGTAAGACAAAATAAATCAACCTGGTTATCTGATATTAATTCATTTACTAGTAGAGCTTTAGATGATAATGACCTGATATTTAAAAGTCCACATTTAATTCTCCTGTCCTGATTAACTATTTCAGCAGTGGATTTAATTTTTATTAAATTATTTTGTTCAACTCCCCTTTTGTTTACTATGGATTGAACTGATTTCAGTGGTCGTGGGACAGACACCGTTTCTATGGGGTTCTGGGTGGGTGACTGCTCTAATGGAAGCACAGAGAAGTGTGTTAAACTACAACTCTGTCTCCTGGTCTCAACCCTGGGTTGTCATGGGTTAGGTCGACTAATAAACTTGGCCATGTTTCTAGAAATGAGAGCTGAATAGAATGTGCTTTGAAGCAATACCATATGTTTGAGAGAATAGATGGGTCTTTAGTCTCGATTTGAAAATACTTATGGATTCTGCATGTCTGACTGATTGCGGGAGCTGGTTCCAGAGGAATGGGGCACGGAGGGAAAATGCTACACCACCTGCTGATTTTTTGTTGACTTTGGGGACCATGAGGTATTTACTATTCTGTGAGCAGAAGGTGGGCGTGGGAGTGTGTGGAATGAGTAGATGCGATAGGTATGAAGGTGTAGGGATCACATGTAGGGATTTGTAGGCCAGTAGGAGGAGCTTGAAATCTGATCTGGCTTGGATTGGGAGCCAGGGGAGGGAGATTAAAACTGGGGTTATATGGTCAAATTTCCTGGTTTTGGTAAGTATTCTGGCGGCTGCATTTTGGACAAGCTGCAGTTTGTGTTACACTGTGGCAGGCCAGAAAAGAGAATATTGCAGTAATCTAATCTGGATGAAACAAAAGCATAAACCAAAATCTCTGTGTCTGAGGTACTTAGGAGGGGATGAATCTTTGAGATGTTACGGAAATGAAAAAAAAAGCTATTTTAGTGATTTCTGTGATGTGTCTATCAAGGGACAAGGTGGAGTCAAAGGTCAAACCAAGGTTTTTAACTGTATAGTGTGGAGTGATAGTACAGTCACTGATATTTAATCTAAGGTTGTTGAGGAGCGGTAGTTGATTGGTCGGGCCTACGATTAGTATTTCTCACACTACTCTTCTCTACTTGAAAAGCTAGGAGAGGGTTAATAAGGCTCAGGTGCTACTTGTCTTCTCCTGCAGCACCTCATTGTCTGTGTGTCTCTCAAGCATCACTCAATCCCACCATTACAGGCCACAGTGGCACTCTCTCAGAACAGAATGATTGCTGGAGAGAAGGTGTACCTGAGATTCTGCCCTTTTCCCTAGAAGTAACAACATTGCTTTACTCATCAAACACATACCTGTGGAAATGTCCATGTACTGTATGTCTGTTTTTGAGGAAATATTATTTTACGAAATGATAAAAGCGGTCATGATGGATTACTCAAGATGACATCTCAACTAAAATTCAATATTTAGGCTACTCTATTCACATTAGAGAAGCAATTTGCAAGATTGTCACCCAGGGATAGTAAAATATAATCAATAAGTCAATAAGTCAACAAAATGGGGACAACAAAACAAACATATCATTGTTTTAATGAAGAAGTCAGGCAATAATTGTTTTTTCCATCATTCTGTGAGCCCTGATCTGATCGTATGCTGCACAGTATTTGCACACTCTACAGACAGTGAAACTGAGAGAAGTTAGTTGCCCTGCTGAGAAGTTGGAGGTGCAGTCCTTCACCTGCTGCTCACCATCTCATTACTAGCTACCCCCTGCTATATTTAAAACTGATCTGCTTCAAAAATAACAAAGATTTTGATAAACAATGTTATGTGTCAAGCTGTCAAACTAGTTACATTTCCTTCATAATAAAAGTCACTTTTACTAGTTACGTGCTTTTAACACATTGAGTGCCAGCCGTTTTATAAAACAAAAAGTGCCTTGTTCCAGCATTTTTGCACATTTTGAGTCATATTTCAAGAACCACAGAATTTTTGTACTATGTCTCTGAAAACACTGAATAGTTCAAATGAAAGAAGAGACTCTCTATTTCATCATGAAATTTTTTTTTGTTTTTACCTTGTTCCATTCTTGTTTTATCAAAGTTAGAGTAGAGGACCGCTTTTTGTCCAGAATCTGTTTGTTTTGCTCTCTAATCACAATCATCTCCACTTCCTGCTTTGATCTCAGTGGCGTATACTAGTGATGGACAAATGAAGCTTCGTGCAGCATTTGTGATATTTTTTGACTCCTCTAGAAGGCGCTCTTTGTTTTTAGTAAATTAATAAATTTAGTAAATTTCCAGTACACTGGCCTTTTTCTTTAAACTAAGAGCGCCAGAGGAGTCAAAAAATATCAAGTGCTCCACAAAGCTTCATTTGTCCATCACTAACTGTGAATCCCTGGGTTGAGTTACGGACTGCCCTCCACCAACCAGGAAGGAGATGTGTGCTTTTCAGCATTTACATCAAGGATGGGAAGGTTAGATGTGGTAAACACATCATGATGAACCAAGCCATTTGCTGTAAAGGTAGATCAGAAGAGACTATGAACGGAGCTGTCCACACTGAATTAATGTAAGCTGAAAAAAAACATGCTGGGGACATTTGGCAAAGTAAGAGATTAACTGTTCGAGTTACTTTCCCAGCTTCACTTTGCTGGTGTCCAAGTTCTGCATGAGTGGCATGCAGGGGGATGTAGTGGTGCACTATGTCAAATGCAGCAGACATGTCAAACGGGATTAGGGCAGAGGATAGCGAGGCAGTGTGAACGGAGCAGAAAGCTTCTGAAACAGTGAGGAGTCCGGTCTCGCTTCAGTGTGCAAACATGTTTTGACGGTTCATTTTTCTGGTGCTTTTTTTGTTTCTTCATATGCATGTCAGGTTACTGAATGTCAGCAGAGGGCAATGTAATGCATTCACTGTGTGTAATAACAGCTATAAAACTTTCACCCGCAGCTCAAATTGCTTCTGTACATAGGGACAGAGTTTTATGTATGATTCTAGTTTTTTTCTTTTTTTTCTTTCATTTATTCAGTGTCAGTGTCATCAAGATGAAAAGTCCTGACATGTCAAGTCAAGTCAAGTCAACTTTATTTGTATAACCCAATATCACAAATTATGAATTTGCCTCATTGGGCTTTACAATCTGTACATGATATGACACCCTCTGTCCTTCACAAATGACCCTCGCATCGACTAAGGAAAAACTCCCCAAAAAAAAACCTTTTAACAGGGAAAAAGAAACGGAAGAAACCTCAGGAAGAGCAACAGAGGAGGGATCCCTCTTCCAGGATGGACAGACGTGCAATAGATGCCATGTGTACAGAATAACAACAATGAAAACACATTAACACTAACATACAAAATTGTATGGAAATGTCCAACTCAATATAACAACAGCTAATATACAGTGTGTATATATAAAATTATATGAGAGTGTCCAAGGGGATGAAGAGCATCATCAAGCTATCAGCAAAGGATGAGAAGCATGTCATCCTCTCCACCATGCCAACCAGAAGAAGCCTGGGCAGCACATCTTCCACTCCACCACACCAAACAGGAGAAACCTCCGCAGGATGACCTCATCACCACCACGTCACTCAGAACCAGAAGATGAAGCCTGACTGGTCTGCACAACCTCTACTCCACCAGGTAGACTGGATCCATGGATACCTGTGAGATGAGAACGCACAGGGACTACGAGGCACAAAACTAATCTGCAGCATGTGTTAAAGGGAGGAAGAGGAAACACATCCTCTTCTCCACTACCCTAAAAGATACAACCTGAGCGGTATCGCCTCTTCTCCATCTCACCACCATCAGGACAGACGAAGCCTGGATGACACCACCTCCTTCTCAACAAGTAGCCTCAGCTCACGGACACCTGGGAGCTGGGAGCACAGGGGCTCCGGGGAAGAAGATGAGTTAGTAAAATGACTTAATGGAGGCATCCAAATGAAGAAGAAGAGAAGCTCAGTGTGTCAGAGAAAGTCCCCCGGCAGTCTAGACCTATAGCAGCATAACTAAGGATTGATCCAAGGCAGCCTGAGTCAACCTTGGATCAGTCCTAACTATAAGCACTATCAAAAAGGAAAGTCTTAAGCCTACTCTTGAATAAGGGGATGGTGTCTGCCTCCCGGACTGAAAGAGGGAGTTGGTTCCACAGAAGAGGAGCTTGATAACTGAAAGCTCTAGCTCCCATTCTACTTTTATAAACCCTAGGAACCACTAGTAGTCCTGCATTCTGAGAGCGCAGAGTTCTAGCAGGATTATAAGGCACTATTAGCTCTTTAAGATAAGATGGTGCCTGACCATTAAGTGCCTTGTAGGTGAGGAGGAGGATTTTAAATTCTATTCTAGATTTTACAGGGAGCCAGTGCAGAGAGGCTAACACCGGAGAAATATGGTCTCTTTTCCTGGTTCTGGTCAGAACACGTGCTGCAGCGTTCTGGACCAGCTGGAGAGTCCTGATAGACTTATTAGGGCAGCCTGATAATAACGAGTTACAATAGTCCAGCCTGGAAGTTACAAATGCATGGACTAATTTTTCTGCATCGTTTTGGGAGAGAATATGCCTTATTTTTGCAATGTTACGCAGATGAAAAAAAGCTGTTCTAGCTGTTTGTTTCATGTGGACGTTGAAGGACATATCTTGGTCAAAAATTACCCCTAGATTCCTTACAGTGGTGTTCGAGGCTGGTACAAAGCCACCTAGAGTAAATAAACATAAACATCATTGTTTATGAACTAGATAGTCAAATGGCTTTGTCATGTTTTTATTATAACACTTTACCCTGTCTCCCAATGCAAAAAGTCAGATCCTGGTGAAACTACCTGGACAACAAGACAACATTACAGTCTATTTACACAGCCATTTGAAAATTACAGTAAAGTTACACATTACTGTATTTATGTGAGGTACAAGACACTGAATGTTTTATGTTTCACATTTTTACTGCATGTGCTCTTTACAAATCGAAAAGAATAAAATCACCCTTATAAACTTATAAACTCCCTTTTGGTAGAGCTGTGCAAAACTGTAAACAATACTGCAGTACATATTGGAACTGAACATACAACATACATGGTGCTGTAAATCATTCATGCACATCCAGACGTTCCTGTCTGTCTGGCCACATATTTTCATCTACATCAGATAAAATGTTCTTCCAACATTATCTGCACCCATCGACCAGCCTCAGTCATTGTGAAACCCTGATTGACAACATGATCCATGATTTTAGCCCTGATTTCATCAGGAATCCTCCTGTACTTGGCCTCTTCTTCCTCTCCCTCTCCCTCTCCACATCCTCACCCCTCTTCCACGAGGCTGACCTTTCATTTCTGTGTCACAGTGTTGTAGAAATGGTTCACATTATGTCCTGCTTGGTTCATATGTGCTTGTAAAGTGGGGTTCATGGGATTCAGCTCTCAGCTTATCATTACTTCAACTAATGCTTCACACAGCCCTTCTCATCAGTGAAAGGTGAGGTTCATCTGAGAGAAATTTCAGTTTAGGAGATATTTTTGTGAAAAAAAAAACATAAAAGTAAAAAAGTATAATATTTGCTGGACAGATTTTGACAACTAATTTTTGTATGTAATGACTCAAGCAATGAAATGAGGACTATTAGTTTTATAGGGATTGACTATTCAGCGTTCACAAGTATAGTTAAAGGAACAGTATGTAGGATTGTGGCCAAAAGTGGTACTGCAGTCACTTTCAAATTACTGTAGAGCAGTGTCTCCCCTCTCCCTCTCCCCTGACTAGAAGTTGCCAACTCGGCTACAGGATCCAACAGGAACAGAAAGTGTTACAGTGAATGAAAAGCAGCCATCTTGGGCATCACCATGGGCACTTAGAAGGAGTAAAATGGGGTGGGGGAGAGCTGTGGAGAAATGGGGTAAAGTGAGCTGAGCCCCTGGGCTGTGGATGGGGTTATGTAGTGATAGTGCTGCTGCCCGTCAGCTTTCAGCCGTCCCCATCTTTCAAAGGCCTCTCCTATACAAATCCTTGTTTTATTTCGGACTTTGTCACTACATATTTCAGATTCATAACGAGGTCTTTTAGGTTTCGTAACATTAGACATTATTTATCCGACACGTTCATAGCTGCAGCTGTGGTAACTAGAACAGAGCTGGCAACACAGATGCTGACACACTACTGACTTGGTGATTGGGAGAGAGGTGGAGGGTGGAGCATCAGACCAAAACACAACATGACAACATCAACATCAGTTGAGGGCTGCAACTTGGCTTTTTAAATGAGAATATCCTGGCTGGACTACTGTTGTCAGTGATATAGGTATTTGAAATGAACATGAGTTCTTAACGTCTGGTGACATATCAGAGCCATTTTATGATTAATTTAAATACATTTCTTAAATATTGTACCTTTAATTTTGACTGGCGTGACAGAAGCAAATGATAATATTATTAAGCACCAGAGAGTTGTATGAAAGCAACTGATGCATGTCTAAAGCGTTTGTAGATAGCAGAAACTGCTCCTATGATGTGCACAAATGACAAATGTGTGTTGACTGGAACAACAGTTATTACAGTGGGTGGGGAGGAAGCACAAGTGAGCATGGTGCGCGCACACAACACTTATGATGGTATCCAGGTAGGAAGCAAAAAGCCTGAGAGAGCATAGACAAGAACAACAGTTTGCCGGTCGCTGCTATATTCACTGTTATTATCTCAAGGTTGGAGATAATAACAGCTAACTGTCCTCTGAATTTAAAGGGGACATATTATACTTTATATAATATACATATTATATTTTTTCTGCAATTTTACATCGGTCTCAGATGTACAATAATATTGTATTCAAAGTGTATTACCCCAAACTCAGCCCTGGTCCTGAATTCCAGCCAGTTAAAAATCACTGTATTGAGCTCTGCTGAGAACAGACTGTTTCTGTGTCTGTACCTTTAAATAACCCTGAGCTGTGTCTGACGCGCACTGGCAGTGGCTAAAGAGCCTAATGTGACTCTGCAGTGCGTGGACAGCACCGTTAAGAGTAATCAGAGTCACCCAAATTATAAATAAGTGTATAACATTAGCTTCAAATGATCTTTGTGCTCACAGAGCTTATGTTGAATGTCTCCTGATATTAATTACTCAAGGACCACCAGAACTTCCCAAAGTTTTGCACCGAGCTAAGTGGAGCTCTGAGCTAACCGGAGCTCTGGACCTCTGGTTAGCATTGCTAACCAGAGCAATGCTAGCCAGTGCTCCGGTTAGCACTGCAGTAGCTGACGGTAGTCAGAGTCATCGGAGCTTGGTTAGTACTGCAGCAATAGCTCCAGCTAGCTCGGTACTGCAGTGAAAAACAGAGTAAAAATAGCCTCCTGTACTTGTTGAAGCAGCCAACAACAGAGCAGCTGTCATGCTTTCTTGATTTGTTTGCAAAAGTTAGCGAGGAGAAACAACGGCGGCTGCTCGGTAACTTTAGGGGAGGGCTCATACCCGGGGGGGGAGGCTTAAAGGTACGTATTCGACAGGTGCGGGGTGGTTCTATGCAAAATTCCCAGCTCCTGACGCCAGGAACTGTGGGAAATTCAAACAGCTCACAGCAGTATACCGTTCTTGACAGCTACTAACAGAAAGCTACTCAAAGAAAACACATTTTTTTCACATTTATAAGAATAGAAGAGACCCAAATGTGCCTGCAAAGGCCCACAAAAAGTGAGTTTTGCATAATATGTCCCCTTTAAAGCAGGTTAGGAAGCAGAGAGCCTGGGGGGGGGGCATGTTGGGGCAATTGAAGCTTCATGAAGAATTTGTGATATTTTTTGACTCAGCTCCAAACTGTTCCCACAAAGTTGGGAGCATGGAATTGTCCAAAATGTCTCGGTATAATGAAGCATTCAGAGTTCCTTTCACTGGAACTAAGGGGCCAAGCCCAGCTCCTGAAAAACAACCCCACACCATAATCCCCCCTCCACCAAACTTTACACTTGGCACAATGCAGTCCAACAAGTATCGTTCTCCTGGCAAACGCCAAACCCAGACTCATCCATCAGATTGCCAGATGGAGAAGCGTGATTCGTCACTCCAGAGAACGCGTCTCCACTGCTCTAGAGTCCAGTGGCGGCGTGCTTTACACCACTGCATCCAACACTTTGCATTGCACTTGGTGATGTATGGCTTGGATGCAGCTGCTCGGCCATGGAAACCCATTCCATGAAGCTCTCTGTGCACTGTTCTTGAGCTAATCTGAAGGCCACATGAAGTTTGGAGGTCTGTAGTGATTGACTCTGCAGAAAGTTGGTGACCTCTTCACACTATGCGCCTCAGCATCCACTGACCCCGCTCCATCAGTTTATGTGGTCTACCACTTCATGGCTGAGTTGCTGTCATTCCCAAACACTTCCACGTTCTTATAATACAGCTGACAGTTGACTGTGGAATATTTAGGAGCGAGGAATTTTCACGACTGGATTTGTTGCACAGGTGGCATCCTATCACAGTTCCACGCTGGAATTCACTGAGCTCCTGAGAGCGACCCATTCTTTCACAAATGTTTGTAACAGTCTGCTTGCCTAGGTGCTTGATTTTATACACCTGTGGCCATGGAAGTGATTGGAACACCTCATTCTGATTATTTGGAAGGGTGAGCAATATAGTGTACATATGTATATATATATGTATATATATGTATATATATATATACATATATATGTGTATATATATATATATATATATATATACACACACATATGTATATACATATATATACAAACATATATACGTATACATACGTATATATATATACGTATGTATACGTATGTGTATATGTATATATATATATATATATACGTATATACACATACGTATATATATATATATATATATATATATATATATATATATATACATATATATGGTATACACACAGTGACTGTATATATGCAATAGTGGGGATACTTTGAAGAGGGGATTTCATGTTGTTATACAGTAGTTAGTAGAAAGACAGCAATACAGCCACAGCTTTTTATTTTCAAAACCTAAATGTTTGAGAAGACATTATTGCTTACGCATTCTAGTTATCATCCATTTGTAAGCAATGGAGGTGTCAGCAGCAGCCCAGTGACCAAAATATTCCATCTGCATCATTATGAACTGCAGACATTACGTTTATTAAATCTAGCTGGACTTAGTTACAGAAGAAACCCTTCTCAGTAATTGAAAATGGCTTCTTCGCCAGAATATTAATTCACACGCAGCAAAAATAGGAGATGGAGAGAATATGCTTGAGTTGGGGTTGTACTTTAATTTATATTCCTTTACAGTTCAGCAGGTTTGGTTTAAGTGTCTGTTAACGCCCCAAGAAGGAATGGGATGTCAACTATGGGAGGAATTTGCAGGTGACAGCCCTTGACCAGTAGTTCACCCACTGGTGGTACAAATACTTCTATGGAGCAGCAATTCTCACAAAAGGGTGACCAAAAGTAGCAGCCTGAATCAAGTGAAGAAGAATAGAGTGCAAGAGGCTGAAATGTGCAATGAGACATCAGTATGCACAGTGTTCAAACAGCGAAATGTGTGTATCAAGCTGTGCTAGTGATGGACAAATGAAGCTTCATGAAGCACTTGTGATATTTTTGACTCCTCTAGATTGCGCTCTTGTCTTTTAGTAAATTAGTAAATTTACTAGATTTCCATTACATTGCCTTTTTCGTTAAACCATCACTGGAAAATATTACAAAAACTACATGTTCTATTCCGATTATAGGCCTGTTTAATGATTAGCAGACTTTTCTTTTGGTGTTTTTTTTATTACTGCATTAGTTCCAAAGGGCAAAGCAGATATTTACTGCTGAAATTTAATTTTTTAAATGTCAGCAGACCTGAAGAACCACTGACAAAAATATGGAGTGCAAACATTCATCTGATGAGCATCTCAATCAAAATATACATTTATTGTGCATTTTTTATTTTATTATATATATTATTCTTATTTCATATATTATTACATAATGTCTTATTTTATTATTAATGTTGGATTTTTTCAGCTATGCAGGGAAGACAGCATATGCCAATATATCATTTAAATGTGCATCTAATAATATTAATATTAATAATAATAAAAATTCTAATGATGGCACCAACTGGTGAGAATATCAATGTTTAAGATAAGATCAGATTCAAGTCAAGTCAAGTCAACTTTATTTGTATAGCCCAATATCACAAATTATGAATTTGCCTCATTGGGCTTTACAATCTGTACAGGATATGACACCCTCTGTCCTTTTGACCCTCGCATCGACTAAGGAAAAACTCCCCCAAAAAAAACCTTTTAACAGGGAAAAAGAAACGGAAGAAACCTCAGGAAGAGCAACAGAGGAGGGATCCCTCTTCCAGGATGGACAGACATGCAATAGATGCCATGTGTACAGAATAACAACAATGAAAACACATTAACACTAACATACAAAATTGTATGGAAATGTCCAACTCAATATAACAACAGCTAATATACAGTGTGTATATATAAAATTATATGAGAGTGTCCAAGGGGATGAAGAGCATCATCAAGCTATCAGCAAAGGATGAGAAGCATGTCATCCTCTCCACCACGCCAACCAGAAGAAGCCTGGGCAGCACATCTTCCACTCCACCACACCAAACAGGAGAAACCTCCGCAGGATGACCTCATCACCACCACGTCACTCAGAACCAGAAGATGAAGCCTGACTGGTCTGCACAACCACTACTCCACCAGGTAGACTGGATCCATGGATACCTGTGAGATGAGAACGCACAGGGACTACGAGGCACAAAACTAATCTGCAGCATGTGTTAAAGGGAGGAAGAGGAAACACATCCTCTTCTCCACTACCCTAAAAGATACAACCTGAGCAGTATCGCCTCTTCTCCATCTCACCACCATCAGGACAGACGAAGCCTGGATGACACCACCTCCTTCTCAACAAGTAGCCTCAGCTCACGGACACCTGGGAGCTGGGAGCACAGGGGCTCCGGGGAAGAAGATGAGTTAGTAAAATGACTTAATGGAGGCATCCAAATGAAGAAGAAGAGAAGCTCAGTGTGTCAGAGAAAGTCCCCCGGCAGTCTAGACCTATAGCAGCATAACTAAGGATTGATCCAAGGCAGCCTGAGTCAACCTTGGATCAGTCCTAACTATAAGCACTATCAAAAAGGAAAGTCTTAAGAGATCAATCTTTATTAATCAAAACATCAAATGAAACTCTGAAAATAAAAGGAATTAAATACCCAACTAATCACACATATTCCTACTCATCACTGTCATGAATGTACAATTCATACACATATACAGTATGTGCAAATACGATAAATAAGTATGTTGTTTATTATTTGACATGGAATTGAAAATGCTGCATGATGTCTTAAAGCTGGTTTCTATTTATAGTGCAGTCTAAATCAAAATAGATTACTCCACTGTGAACACTAAATAATGGACTGACATTTAATTAGGTATATTTCAGCATGGATCCGTTAAAATATGTCCATATCTGCTCACATATCGACCATTAGGATCAGCTTGAGATATCTCAACAGCAACATGCACACAGTGTCCACAAGCAGAAGCATCTAAAGCACAAGCACAAGAAGGATGGACCTAATCAGAATCTAAGTAAAATGGTCTTTGAGGTCCAAGAATAAGAAAAAAAGTAACAGACCAAACACTGTTGGAATAAAACACTAGGCAAGCTTCTCTAAGGTGAAGGAATACGAAACTATTATGAATCTGAGGAAAAACTTAAAGAGTGTAGACTAGAAAACTCACACAAAAAACAACTACAAAAGTCTCCCATGAGAAGGAATCTATCAAATACTAGAATCTAAATATAATAAACAAACGAAAGGTAAACTCTAGAAAAGTAAAAACACAAATCTGGAGCAACAAGTGACAAATGAAAGACGAGGCAAAAAATACTCAACAAAGATGGTCTTAGCTTGGACAGGAGGACACATGGCATGACAAGGAAACAAGGAGGCACTGGGACAGAAGGAGACAAGACTATTTCTACATGAGGACGTCAGTCACACGTGGAAACAATCAATCAAAAAGAAAAAAAAGAACGTAAAACCAGACACAATACAAGACTGTAGGACTTCAAAATAAAACAGGAAATGACAACAAGAAGCTCAGTCTGAGACATGACAGCATCAATTGCCACATTTATAACATACAGAGAGCTGTTTTTGTCATCCAGCCTAACCTCAGTGATATAAATACTGTGGACAAAATAATGAAAAACACTGCTAACTAAAACAGAGCTCCATTCAGCAAAAAGGGAACAGTACTGGGCCACTTTGTGGGCCATAAGCATGGAGGTACTGTAGGTTCTAGGATCATTATGAAGATACCTCTCCTGTCTGACTCTGTATGTTACAATCCAGTGCCTTTGCTCATACTGACATAGGTTGCACACATTCTGAGTGTCGTCTTTTTCAAAGAATACTTACGTGAACCTCTGTCAGAAGTCACAGAGATTTCTCTAAAGCTAACAAATATCCCAAATTACAAACTTCTCCATGAACACAGACAGATACAGACACTTTCAATGGCTGCTGGAGCTCCAAACATTTAGCCCTGAGAAAATGACATGTAAGTAATTTTGATAACAGGAATCAAGAATTCGTCTGACCTAATTTGACATCCAGACGTTGCGTCGGCCTCCTGATGATACACACACAGCTGTCATGTGCTATATTTTAAACACAGACTTCTACAGAAACAGAAGGGATCTTCTCTTCTCAGTGTCAGAGTGTTATTTTCCAAACACTATCAAAAACAAATTCTGGACACTTGCATGATGGCAGGAAGTCATCACTGCATCACACAAGCAGACACAATGTATGAACTGGGAAAGTGTGTGTGTTTTAGTACATATTTATCCAGTGCAACTGTGTTTCCTCCTTTTATTACCATAAGGAGCTTTACTTTGAAATGGTTCGGTGTCTGTCCTCTTTTTTTTTACAATAAGAAGCTTTACTTTGAAATTATCTGGTGTCTGTCCTCTTTCTAGTACAATAAGGAGCTTTACTTTGAAATTATCTGGTGTCTGTCCTCTTTCTAGTACAATAAGGAGCTTTACTTTGAAATTATCTGGTGTCTGTCCTCCGTTTATGACAATGAGGAGCTTTACTTTGAAATGAACCGGTGTCTGTCCTCTTTCTATTACAATAAGGGACTTTACTTTGAAATTATCTGGTGTCTGTCCTCCTTTTATGACAATAACATTTGTACAAATGAGGTTTCATTTCATTTCATTTTCTGACAATTACGTGGTGTACCTCAGGTGATGTTACAGAGTAATATTAAAGTAATGTAACTCATATTGTAACTTATTACTTTCAACAGTGAGTAACACTCCTTATGTGTCATGCAGTCCAGCTTTCTGTTGCACAGAAGCAGACTCTATATATTTGAGTGTTTTTGCTCAGAGTTTGCGAGCAATTTGTCCACAGTTACATTTATCCTCTTTGATATAAATAGCACCATCAGTTTTAGGACCACATTGTCTCAGAGGCTCGGCTCCTTCCTCAGCTAGGAATATGCATGTAATGTCTCCCCATGTGCAGCGATGCACAACTCTATGCTGATTTTGCTCAGTTTATTGGGCATACATTGGTAAAGGGGAAGCATGACTTTGTGGGGAACAACTGTTCATCATCAACGGTAATTTTTTTCCAGATATATATAATAGAAGGTGATGCTGTTTTGTTTTAGCCTGTCTCACAACTCACTAAATCTTACAAAATTTTACTGCACAGTCAGATGTACCTATTTATTTGATCCATAGGTAGCACTTGATTTCCACTTGATTTCTTTTGACCACAAGTCCTGTCCGTGTTCCTCTCATCATGCTTTCCCCTGGCTAAGATGAGTGTAACGCCTTCCACGCTACACCAGCATCCCTCTGTCACTGTACAGTCACAGCATCACACAATCCATCAATCACTTGAACACATATTATACCTGCTTCCTCTGTCCAGACGTTTTGGGACTGTCTGTCTCATGCCACTCACATGGTAATGGTTTAGCCAGCACTAAAGTATAGTTGTCCAATTAGTTGAGCTAGTGCAGTGAGCTAGCTAGAAATGACTTGCTAGACTGTAGGTATACCTGTCACAGCACCTGAGGGCTGTTGCAGTTATATGGACGAAGTGGGTGGTCCCTCTCCTGTCATGTGAAGCCTGGGCTTTTTTTAGGATGTCGGCTCCTCGTCCCCACATGAAGATTCCTCATCTGCTGGCATATCAAAACATTTTGAAGCAATAGCTGGACATGGTACAGCTTTTCCTAAGGGGCAAATTAATTGTTTTTCCTCTAATCACACACCCCCTTAATTAAGTATAAAATTAAAAAACAAATTTCAGTTAATGTATTATTATTTACTCATAGTTGTTGTGTTAAATGAAAATAATTGCCAACATTGATAGAAAACATGTTCTCTTAAATGTGGCATCTTTTTTAACACATTTACTTAAAGCTATAGTTGGCAATCATGGAGAGAGCAAGAAAGCTAGCAAGATTTGAAAGTGGCACCTGCTCTCAGCCTCCTCTAAGCTCCACCCCCCCTTCCTGTCAGCGCTCAGTCCAAAGCCACACCCCCTTAAACTGGAACACCTGACAGTAGCATTCAGCAGGGAGAGGAGAGCTGTTATGTTACATCACCACAGTTGTAAAATGTACAGTTCAAAGCCAATATATCAACATTATTTTATCATCTTTATAATGCAGACACTGTTGACTATGACTGTGTAATATGTTCAAGATGTCAAATCCTATAACCTCTTCAATACAAGCCGCACCTATGACTAGCTGACACCCACAGAGAAGCTAATGTTAGCATCGGGCTAATACAATCTACAAAAGTAGCTCAGTTGGCAAACATGATATATTTCAAATCCCTCTGAAGCTCTGCGGAGGAGTGTGCTGGATAGAAGAGGATGAGACATGAAGGCATCTGATTGGTTCTTTCCATTGGGACCGAATGGTAGTTGATCGGTCAGAGTTTTTACAGTCCTGTAGCTGCCACAGAGGTCTGATTCTTTTCCTTCCTTTTTCTGAACATATAATGTATGGGGGGGTGATTTGTCACTGAGTAGATGAAGGGTACAGAGTCATCTGCTGTCAGTCACCACTGGGATTACCTGGATGCTGCCCTGCATGTGAAGCTGTCTCACATGAACTTTAGACAGTTTGAAGAACATAATGAAAACACATTTAGTTCAATGAAAATGATGTTGTTATATTTAAACCAAGCTCTTTAATAAAAACAATATATTGTATGTACAGTGTGTAACAAATTTATTATCCCACCACCCAGTGTAAGGTGTTTGCCACCACTGTCCTAAATTAACAGTATTGCTGATTAACACTCCTGTGGTTGGTGCTTGGTTGGTGCTTGGTTAATCCACCAGTATGTGCCAGCTCTTCAATCAAAATGTTATCTTTAACATTAAAATATCTTTGTGGCCATCCATGCATTTTTTTGTTATTTCTTGTCATTTCTGAACAGAAAAACAGTTGTTGTTTGTTATTCTGGATTCATTTCTGTCTTCTCAGTGAATTCCAGTGTTCTGGATCAAATTTGGGTCCAAAAAGGTGAATTCAGCCTCAGGACTTGGTTTGGGAACTGGTTGTCAGTTTAAGTCCCTGTAGAGACCAGCTTAGAAAGCTGGACTGCCAATGTGCCATTGAGCATGGCATAAACCTCGCCTGCACATAGGCAGCACCCTCTGTCTCCATTTCCCCATGTGTATAGTCATGAAAAACTGAACTTCCCCATTGTGGGATCAATAAAGAGTTGTTCTTCTACATATCATCCTCATTGTGATCAAAGATGTGATCTTTCAAAGTGGCACAGAGAGATTTTCTTTTAGTTCATTTCACATTTTCTTTGATGTGGTATAGATGAAAAGAGAGCTTGAAAGAAGTCAGTACATTGATGGCCTGTAATATGACAACAAATATTCATGTATATCATTGTTGGCTGAATGCTTAACTAGTAGTTTGCTAAACACTAGCTGCTTTCTGCACGGCTAGTGGTTAGCACTGTCGCCTCACAGCAAGAAGGTAAGGGGTTTGATTCCCGGTCCGGGGCCTTTCTGTGTGGAGTTTACATGTTCTCCTCATGTCTGCGTGGGTTCTCTCTGGTACTCCGGCTTCCTCCCACCATCCAAAAACATGTATGGGGACTAGATCAATTGGTTAATTTAAATTGACCGTAGGTGTGAATGTGAGTGTGAGTGGTTGTCTGTCTCTGTGTGTCCTGTGATGAACTGGAGACTTGTCTAGGGTGTACCCTGCCGGAGTACCCAGACAGAACCCACACAGACACTGGAATTGAAATCACTACCTTCTTGTTGTGAGGTGACAGTGCTAACCACTACACCACCCTAAAACTATGTTACTTATGATATACACAGTAAATAATTTATACTATATAAACTATATCAACCTATAGCTGGTCAGACATATGATGTATTTTCCATTTTTACGTACATATTTTGTTTCATAGTTATTTTAAGCCCAAAAATTTTACGGTAGTTTTGTTTTATTGTGTTGAGTACAAATAACAAAGGCTGAAATGCAAAATCATGATACGCTAAATTTCTGTGTCATGTTGTGTTATAATAAGGAAACAGGAGCACATCACACCCCTTCTTCAGAGCCTCCACTGGCTCCCCATAACCTCCAGAATCAAATAGAAAAATGCTCTCATCACCCACCTCTGCATCCATGGCAACACCCCCGAATGACTCAAAGATCTCCTTACTCCTCACTCATCCACCCGCTATGTCTAGTCCCACAGCACCAACCTCCTTTTTAGACACGTACAAAACTATGCACCATGGGAGACCAGGCCTTTTGCTCTGCTGCTCCTCGTGTCTGGACCTCCCTCCCTGACCAGGATGATTTTACGGCCAGTTGCTTAAGATTTCTTACATTTTGTACCTTTACAGTAACTATTTGTTGATTTTAGTGCTTTAATTGCGTTTTATTTTCACTTTGTAGCACACTGAGATTTTATAATGAAAAGTGCTTTATAAATAAAATGTATTATTATTATTATTATTATTATTATTATTATATACAACTTCCTGGGAGACTGGGTTATGGTTGTATGTGAACTGCAAATTCCATTCTCATCAGTCCTATTTCTAACTTTTTCAGTAAAAAAAAGTCACATAAAGCTGCTGCACATTTCTTGCCCAGCAACAAACAGCAAACAAATATGACAACATGCTGGAAAAGACAGTCAAACATGTTGCGGGTAAAAATCCATACTGTTTTCATTGGAGCAGGGAGTTTAGGGTAATATGTCAGGTGCTTTTTCCTTGAGCTTACTAGTTTATTAGAGCAAGTTCTCTCTCTACAAATATATTATTCACTGTAAATCCTCACTTCAGTTAATCATGTTTTGATGTATAGTTTGTAAAATAATACTTCCCTTTATTCGGCATCCAAACCAGGTCTGTCCCTTTGAAGACGCTCTTTTAACAAACACCCTCTACATACATACCACTTTCACGCCTGGGTGGTTATTGCTTTCTTCTCAAATCCAAAATTAATTGCATGCCCATAAATTGGCACCTTACCTACTGAGGCAATGCCTATCCCTATTATAATAAGATTCCCCATTAGAAGATGGATGATACAAGCATCTGCCAAACAAGTATATTCATTCCTCAGCTTTCCCTGAAGGTCATGTTGCCTACTGGCTGCCTGCGGAGCTCAACACAGAATCCTTTGGTCATTGCTGGAAATGAAAACAATTACAGCCATGTCATCATTCTTCCTCTGACATTTTGTAGAGAGACAAAAGACAAAAGGTGACAAAAGGTGACTTCAGATGTATCATGGTATATGTGGCCTCTGGTCAGAGGTGTCTCTTACCCCTTTTCCACTGGGGTGGTTCAGGGCTGGTTTGGAGCCAGATCCTGACTTAGCACCAGTTCTTTGTGTTTCCAAAGCCTAAGCACCGGCCCCTAGTGCTTAAAACTGGGACCAGACAAGCACCAAGTCTTTGCTGGTCCAGAGTTAAGCACCGTTTATGTCAGGGGCTTGGGGCAGGGTTATTGAGACCAACAAGACCAGAGTAAATACTGCCTGGTTCTATCACAAATCAAATGTATTGAAAGGACTCCTGGGACACACAGAAGTTTTGCACAAACTGTTGCACACTGAAATCCAGAACAATATTGTCCCACCAGTACTGTGATCATAGATGCACCCAGGCAATAGACGACCTCCGTCTCTCTGGCAGCCGTGATACAATCTGTTCTCAAATGGAGTCACCGCTCAAAGCGATTAGTAACAGTTATATGGCGTTGTGCGTGTATATATATATATATATATATATATATATTTCTCAGCGAACAAAGACAGCTTTTGAGCGAGCAATACTGAGACTCAGCGGTGATTGTGGCACGTGCAAAAATAAATTTACTAAGCACAGAATATATTTCTGTGCTCAAATATGCATTTGTTCACTTTAAATCTGTCTTTGTTCGCTCAGGAATGTGGCACAAATATAACGCCATACAGTTAGTTTTGTCAGCTCTGGATTTTTTGCAAAGCCTTTTTCCATTTTGCGCTGCACAAGCTTTGCTGGGTGAAAGCAAAAATGCAGTGACGTCCTGACGTTTTGCAGTGACATAATGATGTGACTGGACTCCTTACCAATAGAAAAAGGACCGGTGCTAAGGAGGAACGCCAGTTGAACCAGCTAAACACCAGCACCAAACTAGCACCAGGTTCATTTTAATGGAAAAGGGTATCTGAGGTGTCACTTTTAGTCACAGGTCCTTGTGAGACCCCCAGCTGAATCAAATCGCAATACAAAATATTTCACTCAAGTATTTGTGTTAAGTACTCTTTTGTTTTATTTATGCTCTTTGTCTGCTCTTTGTGTGTTTTTGTGATTCACACTGATATGACAGAACAACATGAATCCAGGAGGAAACTCAAAGTGATTAATTCACAATGTCTTTTGCATACCATATTAGTCACTAATTTACTTATGTTCACTCATTCATTAGCCAATTACTACAGAGAAGCAGGGTCATTCAGTCCCCCCCTCCCTTATAGGTGCATTCTCATTTGTACCATTTCAGTGTTGTAATTACAAAGCTTTATTTTGACCTCTATTTTGTGAGCTTGACCCACTGGGAGATTTGGTAGGAGCTGATTTACACAATCATTTAATGCTTAGCATGTCTGTAAACCAGACTACATGATAATCATCTGCAGCTCTCCTGTGCTGGAGCAGGATATACTCTGTATATCTTCAGTGAGAGCAATTTTAATGTATGTACCCTCTTTTTGGTGTCAGTTCAAGTCATTTTAACAAAAGAGGTAAGGACAATCTGAACATACTTATCAGGTTAATCACTGGTTGATGTAAATTACTGAATTTAAGTCTGATACTTTTCGCTTTTATGTGAAATGTCTTATGCTGTTTATTACTTTATGCAGTTCTATTTTTAAGTTTTCCTGTCTCTGCAACAAAATTTCCAATAACAATTGGACTATCCTGGTAAGATAAAGTTAAATTAGACTAGAGGAAGGACAAGAGGAGTGATGTTAAGTTTTATATTCTCTGAAGCTAAATGGGTTCACTGTTGTTTTTCAATGCCTGCTTGGAGCCATGTTAATCCGTATATCATTTGTTCATTGATTTTTCAAAACAAAACTGAAACGAAACTGTTTTTCTCAATATTCTCAAAACCAAAATGAAATAACGGATAATGACTTGTTTTTCTGATTTCCAATTTTTTGAGACAAATGGACAATGGAAAAATCGGGTGATCCCGGCGTTTCATCCAATTTGGATACTGTCATTTGCCGCAAGTAGCATCCAGCAGTCCAGTCAGCTGCCTCTTGCTAATTCCTGGTCAAATGAGCTGCTCGTTGTTTTCTAGTGCACAAATGATTGCATGTTTATGGTGATCACTGTGAACCAGCTCTGAGGCTGACAGGAGCTCCATAAAAATTCATTTATTAAACTTGTGGGATAAAGTAAATGTCCCTGGCCTTCCAAAACACTTGAACAAAGCCTCTTCTGCTATCTTTGAAGATGGATTTTTGCCATAAATTTTGTATGAAACTGTTATTTTTGGACTTAGTACATGTTAGAGCATTTCCAAAAATATTATGAAGTTTTACTATTTACTTTTACTATTTGTGCACTAGAAAATAACAAGCAGCTCCTTTGCTCTCAATCACACGTGCAGTTTCAACTTTAAGTTTAAATTATTGAGGAGATTTAATGTATAAAACAGAGCATTTCAGTGTGATAGGATGTACCAATTATACTGTCTTGAATGCAAAACGATGAGCGTTGATTGTATTGTTTTCCACTAGAATGAAGTCAATGGCTGCAGTGTGATGAGCTGAACTTTTGTTTCTGTTTCTTTTTTCTCTGTCGTTTGCTTTCAGTCGCTGCAATACACGAGTAATGGCTGATTCATGAAGTTGAAATGAGGAGTTATCTACACAGCATCCTCTCATTTCACTATAAAACGCATAACAGTCTACTCTATCTGTGGTTTGACCCACGGGAAATTGCAATAATAATCAGTTAAAGGTTTGATGATCCCAAGGGGCAGAAAAATACTGCGCCTATAGAAAGTCATCATAACCTTTTGATAACTTTTCAGAACTTTTTTGTCTCACAGCCTGAAATAAAAACATCCACATTTTCCAGTTTTATTACACATTTTGCCTCACAACATGAAAGTGTTCTGAATAAATTGAAAATGAAAAACTAGAACAGCATGGTTGGAGAAGTATTCAGTCCCTGGATTTAATACTTTGTGGAAGCACCTTTTACTTTACTGCGAGCCATCGGTCTGATTGGATCTGTGTCTACAAGGTTTGTGCACTTTAATAGGGGAATATTTCCATATTCTCCCTTGCACAATTGTTCCAGTTCTGTCTAATTCTGTGGTGAAGCACCACCAGGCTTCACTGGAGCTATGAGCTGTTTTGGTTTCTGCCAAATATACCACTTGGAGTTCTGTCCAGAGTTCCATTTTGACCTCATCTGACCAAATAACCTTTAGCCACACAGCATCCAAACCCTCTAAGCAGTCTGCAGTCTGCAGTCTTAATCAGCAGTCCTTAAACATTCAAAAAAGCCAAATTGGGTCTCTGCTACATTAATCTAGGTGTAACATGTAGCTTCTACCATATATACAGACGTCATGTTTTGTGATTGAACATCATTAAGTAATGTTATTTGAGCATGATGTGCAATAACTTAACATTGTGTTAAGAACCTAATAGCAAATTGTGTGCACAACTCCAGAGCAGAAGGTGGCAGTAGTGTGCAAGCCAGGAGTTATAGACACTTTATTTCCTCAAGTTCAGCACACAGTTCAAAACACATGCTGAGAGTCAACAGTGTGTTCACTGTGTAAGACGCTAAGCTAAGTCCTTTCCTTGACTTAAAATGACTTTGACTTCAAAATAAACCACTGCACAGAAATGTCACATAACTTGTTATTATCCGTTCTATAATTCTGAACAATTAATTCATCACCATATGTTTTCATAGTGTTCTCACTAATCATAACAGCATTAGTGGTTATTTGCATCTCTTGCTAAATGAGCGTATTGCAACTGGGTGGAAATAACTTTCCATAAATTTTTTTATGTTCACCCAACATATGATTATTATGTTGGATTTACCCCTCGTAATGAAGTAATAGTAACGCCAACACCTTATGTTGATTCAACATATTTATGTCACTCAGCAAAACAATTTCTTGCTAAATCAGCGTATTATGATTTTGATCAAGATTGTTTTGTAAGAAAATTATTGGAATGGATATCCCCTTGAGATGCATCATCTCGTTTTCAATGGGGTCCAACATGAAACATACAACACAACATGAAACATACAACACAACACAAAAACAGTCACATACAACATACATAAGGCTCTTACTTACTAACCCACCCACACATCAGTCTCCAAGATCCACTGTGCCCGAAAAGTAAAAGAAGACACCACAATTAATTTCATATTGACAATAATAGTAATAATAATAATAATAGCAATAATAGTCACTGTCATCATCATCAATTTGTACATGATATACACAGTAAATTATAAATACACTATATACAGGATGTCACAGGAAAAAGGCAATAGCACTAGAGGCAACTGCATGGTGTGTTAAGAGTTAAGAGCAGTGTTGTTTTAAATAAGATGGGTAACTTAAGTGGATTTGAAAATAAGTTGGTGCCAGTGGTATTGTCTTCTTGAGTTGAGTGGTAACCAGTCTAAGGATTGATACATGGAGCAGCGGTGGGTTCGGTATGGGCTCCTTAAGACAAACCTACAGAGACTATTGTAAATGACATTGAGCGGTTGAAGTTATGAGTCATAAGTTTACTGGTAGACAACATCAGCATAACCTAAAATGGGTAATAACAGTTGTGTGACAATTATTTTCCTAGTTTGTAGAGTGAAACAGTTTGTGGAGTGGTAAAGGATTCCTTGATTGCAATGTAATTTATTTGCGATGGACTCGATATGATACATGAAAGTAAGTAATGGATCGATCCAGAGGCCGAAGTGTTTGATGTCACTTTTTCAAGAGGTGAACCATCATTAAAAGAAATATTCAGATGTGGGTTATTACCAAGGCCTAATCTGGTGCCAAACAACATTGAACCTGATTTCTTTTTGTTTAGTAATATTTTTTAGATATATTTATTATATATACGTCTATATATATATATATATATATATATATATATATATATATATATATATGCACATACATATATATATATATGTATGTGCACATATATATATATGTGTACATATATATATATATATATATATATATATATATATATATATATATATATATATGTGCACATATATATATATGTGTGTGTGAGTGTGTGTCTCAAAAGTGCTGTGTTTATGAAAAAAGTCTATTTCTCTTTTCTTTTTTTGTCCATTTCACATTACAAATTAATACTGATGCTCTTTGGTGGATTATTTGTTTGCAGAATTATAGGAGAAACTAGTAACGACTGTATTGATAGTCTCTTTGATTTTTTTTAATGGAGTTCTACTTCATGACCTGCCAGTACATCTCTTGCAATGCATTTCAGGCAGTTTGTCCAAGTAGAGTTACCATCTCACAAGTTAAAGGAGAAGTTGGGCCGATTTCATCATGCAGCTGTATTGTTCAAGCTACCTTAGACTTGTAAGTAAGACACGGCAATTTTTGGTCCAACCTTGACAGTGTTCCTTGAGCGGTGCGGTAGCCTGGACAGCTAACCCATGGGGGCGTTATTTTCATTATGTGTTTTAAACATCTTAACATACTCCAAATATCACCCCAAAAGATATGCAACATCAGCAGACACCTAACAATAGGGCTGAACGATTTATCGTTTTCAGATCAAAATTGCATTTTCAGACAACACGATCCTGTGATCGTCAAATCTGCGTTTTTTGCAGTGCTTCTGACTGACACAGGATCTGTTGTTTTAATTATTTTATACATACATGCTGTCTCCCTACCGTCCTGTCAAGCTCACCAATCTAAAGCGGCACGCTACTCATGGACAGATCACACTAACCAATCAGTGAGTTGACCTGCTGCTCCTGCTTTGTAACGTTAAAGTGTTTAGAACTTACTTCAGCAGAAACAGAGGCAGAGGAGGGGATTTAATCTCCAAGACAAACAGCACGGCTGTCATTAGGTGGTATCTGGGCTTTGAGGCTGCAGACGTGCACCAGCAACAGGAACTGTGCGTAAAACCTGCCGCTCTAAAGTTGCAACATCCAGCAGAAACACAACCAACTTTTACCGACACTTGAAAAATCACCACAGGCATTTGCATGAGGAGTGCATGACAAAAAAGTCCGGTGAAAAGTCTCATGGAAATGATTTATGTGCGCAGATGTTACTAGGGACGAGGGGACCCCCTCAGATAGTGACGCTGCTCTGTCTCCCCACGTTCCAGCATAAGGAGACAAACAGCGCTGGTAAAACAGAGCATTCATGTCATTGCAGCAGCACTGGGAGCTCGGCGTTTGTGTTTAGCCCACGGTGTATTCAAGAATGTCGGACTTTCCAAGCTCCAAATCAGAACTGAAATCTCCAACTCAGAAACTCGGATTAATCTCCTCAAAAAGATATTCATGTTTTGTTGTACGTCTGTAAGCTTGGAAGCGCTGGGAACACTACACTTTGGGGTTACGTTGAATTGAGCTCCAAGTTCCAACTTTCAGTGAACACACCACAATGCAAACTTTCACTCCCCAGGGTCCTAAAGAGTAACTGGTTGCAGCCTGCGGCTGTTGATCATCATCAGAATGTTGTCTAGTATGTCTACCATGATAGAGCCTTAATTACAAAAAAATTACCTATTGAGTTGAAATCATAAAATAATAATAATCATTAATGATGACATTAAGTCATTGTGTAATTTTCTATCACGTTTGTAAAGGTCACTGTACACAGTGTGAATATGACACTGAAGTTTCATTTGAAGAAAATTGTGAATCGAATTGAAATTGAAATATCTGCCAGAAAAATCGCAATTCAATCTTTTCCTAAAATCGTTCAGCCCTACCTAACAACACAACAACTGTAGCGTGTATGACTCAAAATGAGTAGAAAAGTGGTTAAATCAGTGTGTTTGCAGTCACATACCGGTTTGTTTACAGCCTTGTCTTCCAGTAGTCCAAACAAGTCAATCCGCTGAGTTTGTGAATATCCCTCACACATACTGGAGTTTTGTAGACAGAAACCGTATTCTGCCATTTTCATTTTTCTGTTCATACATTACTTACCATGTTACAGCCTGTCATTAGCAATCAGCGGAAGTGCTCCTTTGACGCACTGACACTGATTAATCAAGTTCACACTCTAATTTCAACCTAGACACAGCACTGAAACATGTCAAACTATGCTTGTAATGTGTGACTGTAGTCCTCCAAATAAACTTTACTCCATGTGCTCAGTCAAATGTAGTGCAGATAAACTTATATTCACACACACACACACATGCAAACACACACACAATATGTTTTATGGGGCAAAAATAGGGCAGATATGATCTTTGATCAAGTTTTGTTTGTACTTTCTCTGTCTGAGCAACACATTCTAGCATCATACTCTAGAGTCCTGGCAAAATAATTTTCACAGTGCTAAGAAAATATCAAACATTATGCATATCTGATCAACGTGTCTCCAAGTTTGTTGACTAGGCAATAAAAGCCTGCTGCACAGAAAGTGATTGTCGCTCCTCCACTCTGATGTTTTGTTAAATTTATGGTTGTCGCAGAAAGTCATACTGGAATAAAACCAAACATCTGCTCCTAATACCCCCAGCTGTGCTCCATAAAGCACAACCCTTTACATTAGTATCCTGGTCTGTGCTGTTGCAGCATCATCCATCCATTTATTTCCAGACATCAGTTTGACACTCATGTAGAGTCTCCCTGGAGTGTCTTCAGGGCAGTTGCATCAGTTTGCATTTGCCTGTTTCTGCACTGATTCCTCATGCTAAATATTGTACATCAAAGATAAATGCCATGCAGAGGGAAAACAGGCACCTTTTTTGCTACTGCAGGCAACTGGACTGAGTTACAATACTTTTTTCTTTGTGGACCTCATTACAAACATGACTTCATACAAATGGAGTCCTCTCTATGAGCTTAAATATAATTTTAATACCTGTGATGAATGATTCCAATGATTTTCCTCATATGCAGCCTTTCTGTTTCAGCTGTTATTGTCTTGGTAGTCAAGTGTGGCTTTTCTTGAAAGGGTGGAGGGACTGTCCTACAAACTCAATAGAATGACTGACTGAGTTTTTTTACCCGATTACTGTCTGTTACTTTGAGTTCCATCGCGGTGTCCTGCAGCCTGTGAGTAATTCTGGGCTTCTGGGAGATGAAGTCGGAGCACAAAGAGACGTTATACACCACAGAGATCAAAGCAGGAAGTGGAGACGACTAGAGAGCAAAACAAACGGACTCTGGTGGGAGTGCTCTCTACTCTGCCTCTGTTAAAACAAGACAAATGGTCAAACTTAGATGCATTTTGACTGAACATGGGCAGGTTTTTTTTTTTTTTTCGTTATAATTAAAATTAGAATTAGAAGTTAGTAACATTTTATCCTTTTTTCACTGGTGAAAAATGGACTTGAATTTGGGTGTGACTGGAGCAGAAAGGAAGGAAACAGCTGATAAACACTGCAATGTATATTAAAAAAAAATAAATGTCAACACTGCAGCTCCTCCACACCCACAGTGGATATATTCATAAATGTTGTGGGATGTAAGCTAGGTCCGCTGTGTTTAACAAAGTAACTTTATATTGCTTAGTATTACATAGAACATATTTGGAACAAATTATTTAATTGTTGAATTATTGAACTTATTAAATACAGTATAACTTGCTAACTCTGGAAAGAAGAGCCTATCTTCTTGTCAGAAGGACAAAGCTCAAAAACAGCATGTTGATACCCGACAGGAAGACATTGTGACTTATGTCAAGTCAAGTCAATTTTATTTGTATACCCCAATACCACAAATTACCAATTTGCCTCAGAGGGCTTTACAATCTGTACAGGATATGACTCCCTTTACAAACGACCCTTATGATCTCCATGACAACATTTTCTTTTATCTTTCATGACAGAACAGCATTTAATCACCATTTCATTCTTTCAAAAATCTGACAAAATATGGCAGAAAACAACTAATCAAAGTTAAGTATTGTTCCAAAGAGCAGGGAAAGGAAGGCAGGTAAAACTCTTACTCTTGAGCGTGCTACAGGAGATCAATGCCTCTCATGCTGCAGTCGTTCTGCTTCCACCTCCTGCTTGTGTAGCTCATGTCTGCTCATGAAGTACCTGTGTCCTTAGAATTCAGGCTTTTTTTCTGTCAAGATTCTTGCAATAGAAATAATTTTGGCCCCTGGGTCTCTTCCATATAGTCGGCGAGGCCTGATAAATAGCTTGACTAACACTGACATCTGCTGGGACAAGAGAGGGACGATAATTTAAAACCCAAAAGTTGTGGAGAACAAATACTGAGCTGGTAAGATCATGTTGAAATGACCTTTGTTTGTCCTTGAGACATAATTAAAATGAACAAAAACATCAGATATTTCAGACACTGAATGAACTGAGTGGCTGCTTGCAAATGAATCAAAGAGTGTTGATTTGAAATGTGATGAGAGTCAGTCATGATGCTCCAGACTCAGACTGGGATTTACATCACTTGGAGTAGTTGTCTTATGACAATAATATCCTTGAAGTTTAAGAAAGCAGCCACTGAGTCTAAATCTGATACATTCCTCCTAACTAATCGCATTTCCTCTGTCTTTATTTTTGAGGTAAGATTGTTTCCTGTCTTCATCACTGAAGACTACGTGAGGTAAACTTTCTGATCGGCAGCTCAAAAGCACTTGAAACCCATTCATGTAAACGAGTCTGTATCTCTTGTCTGTGTGTGTGTGTGTGTGTGTTAGTCCACTCTGTTGATATTCATCTTGTTCATTTACAATTCACTCACTCCTGCAAAGACTCTCAATTTGTTTTGACCTCAGACGCTGCCCAGAGACTTGGACATAGTTGGAGTTTATATTCAGCTCTCAGAAAGACACATCACGTCACATTGAATGCCAGTTTGTGTATGTGTGTGTATGTTTGTGTATGTGAGAGATCAGGTGCCATTAAGACCTAATTAGATCCAAATTGCTGTTTGTTACTTCTCTGAATAATAACGACCCCTCCGGCTCAATTAGCCGAGCCTGAGTGATCAGCGCTGAAGATTGGCATCAGTTACGATCGTGTGAGATGTTCTTGGCCTTCTTGTGGAGAATGAATACAGACAGATACACACTGAATCATGCTGCCTGCACAGACAAGTTGGCAAGAACTATGTCATATAATCTTGCTTCGAACAGGGCAATTCATTTTTTCTCCTTGTCTTACTCACCTCTGAAAGAACAGCAGATGAATCCCGCCTCTCTCTCGGTGATGGTATTTTGATTTCAGTTTCCCATTTCCAGTTTATCACAGTTTGATAAGGTCACCTCACGCTGTCACCTGCAGTATCCAACTCCATTTACTCAAGCACCCTGAAATGCTATTATCAATATGAAACATTGGCCAGACAGACTGCAGCTCTCCCACCAAGGAAAACATCAATGTTTACCATTCAGAAATCAAGCCCTTGCCCCCGGGGCCAGCCACTATCTGTCTCCTCTGGAGCAAAAAACAAAAATCTCCAAGAGATTACTAATCCCCTGCTTGTTTGTAGTTCTGCTGCAATTCAGTGAAACAAGATTATCCCAGTTTCTGCTTACAATATGAGCCCAAAGATGAAATATTTATTTTGTCGAACAAACTTCCTAATCCATTCCAAAAGACTGCTCAGTAATTGCATGTTTTTTCGATGCAAACCTCCTAGACTTGAATGGGAGTATATGACTATGCCAGCTGTGAGATATTATGATCAGGATGACCCAAATTCCTTCCTCCTGCCTCTTATGAGGTGCTGTCATGTTGTGGTATAATTTTTATAATTTTTTTTTCTATTTATTCCAGTATGTCAAGACTGTAACTGTAACTCATATGAAAACAGGTGAATAGTTTGTGGAGAGGAGAAAATCTAAATTAAATTATTGAACTGAATTGTATTAAGATAGGTGTAACCATCCTTATTGAGATGCAGGATTAAGCTCTCTAAGCTGTCAGCAAAAGCTATTTAAGAATAACACAATTGGGATTCAGTTAATGAAAATACTTTCGACTTTATATGCACGCCAGGCTCTGAAAATTGCACATGGGGCTGTGTAGAAGTCTCACAAGCCAACCTTCTTAAAAAAAAGTCTCAGTGCATCAAGTGTGAAAATGGCTGCTGAATAGCTCATGCTGACAGGCCCTTAATGTATTGGAGGGCTGTTGAAGGAGGGATCTCGTTCTCAGGTGCTGTTATTGGTCCCAGGTTGATACTTTTAAGGCACTGGCAACTTATGTGCCAGCAGGTAGCAACCTGCTCTAAAGATGGTGCACAGCCACTATTTACGGTCATAAAGCAAAGGAGCAGACAGGTTATCTGCTCTGGCTGTTGTGCTGAGGCTTTGCTGCACATGATCATAACAATTAGCCTATAACACTTTTCGGGGACTGATTCGGCACCGCTATAAATTATAGATACAAAAGCATACAATTTGTAGTTTGTTCCCTTAAATAACTTGATGTCAATATTCAACTCATTCATTCAGATGATATAGTATAAAATGTATCTTAGGACGCACTCACACAAGGGTCAGTTGTTCCGTGCCGAAGCCTGATTGCCACCCTCCCCTGTCCCCCGCTGGCCCGCACTCACATTACTTTAATCCAAACGGGCCCAGGCCCAGTTGCCTCCGAAATATATACGCCATCACGTTGATTCACGTAATACCCATGGTGTGTCATCATCATAAATGTTATTGCTAGGGATGCTCTTGTTGTTGTATGAAAACATCATGGGAAACACTGAAATATACTTCGGATACAACGGATAATAGCGAATGCAAACCAACACCTTTGTATTTGACTTGCGTTTCAACAGGCTAATTGATTCTTTCGACCTGTCTGTTTCTGTGTCGGGCGAGGGGCTGCATTTCACTCGCCACGGCTGTGCGCATGCTTGACCAGCCGTGCCGTGCCCAGGCCCACCTCTTCCAATCGGGCCAGAATGGGGATGAAAGCCGCACCCAGACGCGACTCAGTTGCACTCATACTACCCATAGAATCCAGACTTTAGTGGGAAACGGGCCTGGGCGCGGTACGATGGCTCCAGTGTGAGTGCGCCCTTAGAACGTTCGAGTTCTTTCTGTGTGGAGTTTGATGTACATGTGACAAGGTAATAATAACAACGGGGCCGTTAAATGGTGTGTAGCAATGTAGAGGATAACCAACCTTTTAATTATATTTATTCCTGCAGAAATATTATGAATTCAGATGTGGCTGCAACTCTACCATGACACCAGTATGGGTCTGTATGGACTTGTCAGTTGTAACTGTTTTACAAAAACAATGTAGAGTGCTGTTGTGTGGCGGTAAGTAAATTTTCTGCCGTGGCCAAGCTGTGGAATTACAACTGCATCCGTCATGTGATGCCTTTTAAGGAGTTGCTAACAATTACAGCACTCGACAGGATATCTTAGCTGAGAATTATTAACGACAGATACAGATGTCTGCATTTACTGTATGAAAATACGGATCATATGATTTTGTCTACCTGCTTGTTCATATGAATGCCATATGCCTTATGTGTAATAATCTAAATTTGATTTCTATGATATTCATGCAGCTTTAAAACTCACATTTCCTTGTGTTGGACAAACAATTTGAGGACTAGGAATCGATGTATGAATGTTTTTTATTTTGAAAGAGTACTCGAGCAAAAATAAAAAAAAATGATGAACCCAAGAAATCTATGGGAGCTAACCAAAATAAGAGAATATTTGTTTGTGTTTCTCTTCCTGCATGAAGCGCATGCAGCTTTGACATGTTCCTGTGGTTTGTCAGTGTGTGTGAGGAAAAACAGAAGCAGAAAGGCAGTGTGAAACAGACTGTAAGACAGACTACATGCATGTGTGGGCATGTGCCGACTTGTGCGACTTGCCTCCTTCTCTTCTTCATCCCCTTTACAGACCACAAAGAGGATCAGTGTGACAGTCAGTACAATAGGGGACCAGATACAGACCAACCAGCTGAGCTTTCAGAACAGCAATGAGCAGAGCTGCTCAATTCAACATTACTGCAAGACCCTTCCCATGATTCTGCTTTCATGAATACAGTGCTCTGCAGTTCTTATCATGCACCTCGTAATTAACAGTACAAACTAAGCAAGCTAAGCATAGCTTGTGAGAATTAAAGCTGCAAACATATTATGAATTGTAAAGAGTGTGTGTTGCTGTTAGCCATACACCAGCACCTGCTTTAACAAGCTAAAAATCCATCCGAGTGTCTTGCCTATGATTCAGATACAGAGGGAAGTTGTGATTTTATTTACACAGATATAAATGTCACTGAAAAAAAGCCTGTTCAGTTTTGAGGTTCTGCCTTCCAGGATGGATGATTTTTATACATCAGTCTGATCTGAGGTGTGTGTGTGTGTGTGTGTGTGTGAGGTTATTAATCAGTCTTATCATCATGAAGTCACTTTGGTTTGGTCGTAAACAAAGCCTGGTAACCTGTGAGGATACGTCGATACATTAAATGAAAATAGTGTGTGTGTGTTGCTGCAGATTCTGAGAGGTTATGCCGAGTGAATTTAACATATGAGTCATCCATCACAGCGGTTTGGAAATGAGTCACTGGAGTGAAAACATCCAAGACATGAGATGAGAAAAAATATGAATATGTCTTCCGTCTACAATTATGACAACTAATCAAATACAACACAGGGCATATTTGTTAGTATGTCATAGAAATGCGTAGAAAATTAAACCTGCATATTTAAAAGAGCATACATGCAACCTATCTATATCCCTCCTATTCTGTGAGAGAAAATCAACAGCCTGAAGCTGATGATAATGAAATCCTTCTTGCACTGAGTCTGTGCGCCACTGGGGGGCAAAGTAGCACTATCAACATTTAGCAGCAGTGACCTATTTTCCAAATGTTGTACTCCTCTCATGCATTTGTTGTTGCCCCTTTGAAAGGAAAATATGTATATGAGCATGAACATATAATGCATTACCATATCAATCGGCGGTGCTGAATGCTGTGTCACTGCAGCAAAGGCCAAGTGTATCATTAACAAGTCGTGGACATCAAATAACGACACCTCGTCTTTTATTCTCATCATTAGCAGAGACAGAGAGGCAGAGGGAGGAAGTGAGAGGTGGTGGGAAGCAATATGATCAGAGCTTTCAAAAACACTCATCCCCAGTAAACTGTCATGTGTTCAGCAGGCTGACGCTCCACTGCAACACACTCTGATTTAGTTACCAGCCCTCCAACATTACAGTTAGGGTTTCTTGGTTCACTTAACAGGATTTAAGACTACAGCTATGTGGCCATAAATAATCCACCTCAAGTATCCTCTTATACTTCAAAGAGATGCTGCTTGAAGATTAGCATTTTGCTTTCTCTGTAGGGGGAAATGGCTAAAAATAGTTGAGTTCGAGGAGAAAGGCATTCTTTGGTTTGGGGGACTGCAGTTGTTCTTGTCT